>CAMAOD020000017.1:50000-650000 GCA_945859595.2 Megachile willughbiella | reverse complement strand
GCCCAGTGGTATGAAATTCAATACGAAGAAATTGAACTAAGCGCGGGTAAAATGCGGGACTAACTATGACTCTCTTAAGCATGTTGACTAGATACGATTACTGCCCAGTGCTCTGAAATTCAATGTGAAGAAATTCAACTAAGCGCGGGTAAACAGCGGGAGTAACTATGACTCTCTTAAGCGTTTTGACCAGATACGATTTCTGCCCAGTGCTCTGAAATTCAATGTGAAGAAATTCAACTAAGCGCGGGTAAACGGCGGGAGTAACTGTGACTCTCTTAAGCGTGTTGACCAGATACGATTACTGCCCAGTGCTCTGAAACTCAATGTGGAGAAATTCAACTAAGCGCGGGTAAACGGCGGGACTAACTATGACTCTCTTAAGCGTGTTGACCAGATACGATATCTGCACAGTGCTCTGAAATTCAATATGAAGAAGTTGAACTAAGCGCGGGTAAACGGCGGGACTAACTATGACTCTCTTAAGCATGTTGACCAGATACGATTACTGCCCAGTGCTCTGAAATTCAATGTGAAGAAATTCAACTAAGCGCGGGTAAACGGCGGGAGTAACTATGACTCTCTTAAGCGTGTTGACCAGATACGATTTCTGCCCAGTGCTCTGAAATTCAATGTGAAGAAATTCAACTAAACGCGGGTAAACGGCGGGAGTAACTATGACTCTCTTAAGCGTGTTGACCAGATACGATTTCTGCCCAGTGCACTGAAATTCAATGTGAAGAAATTCAACTACGCGCGGGTGAACGGCGGGAGTAACTCTGACTCTCTTGAGCGTGTTGACCAGATGCGATTTCTGCCCAGTGCCCTGAAATTCAATGTGAAGAAATTCAACTAAGCGCGGGTAAACGGCGGGAGTAATTGTGACTCTCTTAAGCGTGTTGACCTGTTACGATTTCTGCCCAGTGCACTGAAATTCAATGTGAAGAAATTCAACTAAGCGCGGGTAAACGGCGGGACTAACTATGATTCTCTTAAGCGTGTTGACCAGATACGATTTCTGCCCAGTGCACTGAAATTCAATGTGAAGAAATTCAACTACGCGCGGGTGAACGGCGGGAGTAACTCTGACTCTCTTAAGCGTGTTGACCAGATACGATTTCTGCCCAGTGCTCTGCAATTCCATGTGAAGGAATTCAACTAAGCGCGGGTAAACGGCGGGAGTAATTGTGATTCTCTTATGCGTGTTGACCAGATACGATTTCTGCCCAGTGCACTGAAATTCAATGTGACGAAATTCAACTACGCGCGGGTGAACGGCGGGAGTAACTGTGACTCTCTTAAGCGTGTTGACCAGATACGATTACTGCCCAGTGGTCTGAAATTCAATATGAAAAAATTGAACTAAGCGCGGGTAAAAGGCGGGACTAACTATGACTCTCTTAAGCATGTTGACCAGATACGATTACTGCCCAGTGCTCTGAAATTCAATGTGAAGAAATTCAACTAAGCGCGGGTAAACGGCGGTAGTAACTACGACTCTCTTAAGCGTGTTGACCAGATACGATTTCTGCCCAGTGCTCTGAAATTCAATGTGAACAAATTCAACTAAGCGCGGATAAACGGCGGGAGTAACTATGACTCTCTTAAGCGTATTGACCAGATACGATTTCTACCCAGTGGTCTGAAATTCAAGGTGAAGAAATTCAACTAAGCGCGGGTAAACGGCGGGAGTAACTATGACTCTCTTAAGCGTGTTGACCAGATACGATTTCTGCCCGGTGCACTGAAATTCAATGTGAAGAAATTCAACTACGCGCGGGTGAACGGCGGGAGTAACTCTGACTCTCTTGAGCGTGTTGACCAGATGCGATTTCTGCCCAGTGCCCTGAAATTCAATGTGAAGAAATTCAACTAAGCGCGGGTAAACGGCGGGAGTAACTATGACTCTCTTAAGCGTGTTGACCAGATACGATTTCTGCCCAGTGCAGTGAAATTCAATGTGAAGAAATTCAACTACGCGCGGGTGAACGGCGGGAGTAACTCTGACTCTCTTGAGCGTGTTGACCAGATGCGATTTCTGCCCAGTGCCCTGAAATTCAATGTGAAGAAATTCAACTAAGCGCGCGTAAACGGCGGGAGTAATTGTGACTCTCTTAAGCGTGTTGACCAGTTACGATTTCTGCCCAGTGCACTGAAATTCAATGTGAAGGAATTCAACTAAGCGCGGGTAAACGGCGGGACTAACTATGATTCTCTTAAGCGTGTTGACCAGATACGATTTCTGCCCAGTGCACTGAAATTCAATGTGAAGAAATTCAACTACGCGCGGGTGAACGGCGGGAGTAACTCTGACTCTCTTAAGCGTGTTGACCAGATACGATTTCTGCCGAGTGCTCTGCAATTACATGTGAAGGAATTCAACTAAGCGCGGGTAAACGGCGGGAGTAACTGTGACTCTCTTATGCGTGTTGACCAGATACGATTTCTGCCCAGTGCACTGAAATTCAATGTGACGAAATTCAACTACGCGCGGGTGAACGGCGGGAGTAACTGTGACTCTCTTAAGCGTGTTGACCAGATACGATTACTGCCCAGTGGTCTGAAATTCAATGTGACGAAATTCAACTACCCGCGGGTGAACGGCGGGAGTAACTGTGACTCTCTTCAGCGTGTTGACCAGATACGATTACTGCCCAGTGGTCTGAAATTCAATATGAAGAAATTGAACTAAGCGCGGGTAAAAGGCGGGACTAACTATGACTCTCTTAAGCATGTTGACTAGATACGATTTCTGCCCAGTGCACGGAAATTCAATGTGAAGAAATTCAACTACGCGCGGGTGAACGGCGGGAGTAACTCTGACTCTCTTGAGCGTGTTGACCAGATGCGATTTCTGCCCAGTGCCCTGAAATTCAATGTGAAGAAATTCAACTAAGCGCGGGTAAACGGCGGGACTAACTATGACTCTCTTAAGCATGTTGACCAGATACGATTACTGCCCAGTGCTCTGAAATTCAATGTGAAGAAATTCAACTAAGCGCGGGTAAACGGCGGGACTAACTATGACTCTCTTAAGCGTGTTGACCAGATACGATTACTGCCCAGTGCTCTGAAATTCAATGTGAAGAAATTCAACTAAGCGCGGGTGAACGGCGGGAGTAACTCTGACTCTCTTGAGCGTGTTGACCAGATGCGATTTCTGCCCAGTGCCCTGAAATTCAATGTGAAGAAATTCAACTAAGCGCGGGTAAACGGCGGGAGTAACTATGACTCTCTTAAGCGTGTTGACCAGATACGATTACTGCCCAGTGCTCTGAAATTCAATGTGAAGAAATTCAACTAAGCGCGGGTAAACGGCGGTAGTAACTACGACTCTCTGAAGCGTGTTGACCAGATACAATTTCTGCCCTGTGCTCTGAAATTCAATGTGAAGAAATTCAACTAAGCGCGGGTAAACGGCGGGAGTAACTATGACTCTCTTAAGCGTATTGACCAGATACGATTTCTACCCAGTGGTCTGAAATTCAAGGTGAAGAAATTCAACTAAGCGCGGGTAAACGGCGGGAGTAACTATGACTCTCTTAAGCGTGTTGACCAGATACGATTTCTGCCCAGTGCACTGAAATTCAATTTGAAGAAATTCAACTAAGCGCGGGTAAACGGCGGGACTAACTATGACTCTCTTAAGCATGTTGACCAGATACGATTACTGCCCAGTGCTCTGAAATTCAATGTGAAGAAATTCAACGAAGAGCGGGTAAACGGCGGGAGTAACTCTGACACTCTTAAGCGTGTTGACTAGATACGATTTCTGCCCAGTGCTCTGAAATTCAATGTGAAGAAATTCAACTAAACGCGGGTAAACGGCGGGAGTAACTATGACTCTCTTAAGCGTGTTGACCAGATACGATTACTGCCCAGTGCTCTGAAATTCAATGTGAAGAAATTCAACTAAGCGCGGGTAAACGGCGGTAGTAACTACGACTCTCTTAAGCGTGTTGACCAGATACGATTTCTGCCCAGTGCTCTGAAATTCAATGTGAAGAAATTCAACTAAGCGCGGATAACCGGCGGGAGTAACTATGACTCTCTTAAGCGTATTGACCAGATACGATTTCTACCCAGTGGTCTGAAATTCAAGGTGAAGAAATTCAACTAAGCGCGGGTAAACGGCGGGAGTAACTATGACTCTCTTAAGCGTGTTGACCAGATACGATTTCTGCCCAGTGCACTGAAATTCAATTTGAAGAAATTCAACTAAGCGCGGGTAAACGGCGGGACTAACTATGATTCTCTTAAGCGTGTTGACCAGATACGATTTCTGCCCAGTGCTCTGAAATTCAATGTGAAGAAATTCAACTAAGCGCGGGTAAACGGCGGGAGTAACTATGACTCTCTTAAGCGTGTTGACCAGATACGATTACTGCCCAGTGCTCTGAAATTCAATGTGAAGAAATTCAACTAAGCGCGGGTAAACGGCGGTAGTAACTACGACTCTCTTAAGCGTGTTGACCAGATACGATTTCTGCCCAGTGCACTGAAATTCAATGTGAAGAAATTCAACTACGCGCGGGTGAACGGCGGGAGTAACTCTGACTCTCTTAAGCGTGTTGACCAGATACGATTTCTGCCGAGTGCTCTGCAATTACATGTGAAGGAATTCAACTAAGCGCGGGTGAACGGCGGGAGTAACTCTGACTCTCTTAAGCGTGTTGACCAGATACGATTACTGCCCAGTGGTCTGAAATTCAATATGAAGAAATTGAACTAAGCGCGGGTAAAAGGCGGGACTAACTATGACTCTCTTAAGCATGTTGACTAGATGCGATTTCTACCCAGTGGTCTGAAATTCAAGGTGAAGAAATTCAACTAAGCGCGGGTAAACGGCGGGAGTAACTATGACTCTCTTAAGCGTGTTGACCAGATACGATTTCTGCCCAGTGCACTGAAATTCAATGTGAAGAAATTCAACTACGCGCGGGTGAACGGCGGGAGTAACTCTGACTCTCTTAAGCGTGTTGACCAGATACGATTTCTGCCCAGTGCTCTGCAATTCCATGTGAAGGAATTCAACTAAGCGCGGGTAAACGGCGGGAGTAACTGTGATTCTCTTATGCGTGTTGACCAGATACGATTTCTGCCCAGTGCACTGAAATTCAATGTGACGAAATTCAACTACGCGCGGGTGAACGGCGGGAGTAACTGTGACTCTCTTAAGCGTGTTGACCAGATACGATTACTGCCCAGTGGTATGAAATTCAATACGAAGAAATTGAACTAAGCGCGGGTAAAATGCGGGACTAACTATGACTCTCTTAAGCATGTTGACTAGATACGATTACTGCCCAGTGCTCTGAAATTGAATGTGAAGAAATTCAACTAAGCGCGGGTAAACAGCGGGAGTAACTATGACTCTCTTAAGCGTTTTGACCAGATACGATTTCTGCCCAGTGCTCTGAAATTCAATGTGAAGAAATTCAACTAAGCGCGGGTAAACGGCGGGAGTAACTGTGACTCTCTTAAGCGTGTTGACCAGATACGATTACTGCCCAGTGCTCTGAAACTCAATGTGGAGAAATTCAACTAAGCGCGGGTAAACGGCGGGACTAACTATGACTCTCTTAAGCGTGTTGACCAGATACGATATCTGCACAGTGCTCTGAAATTCAATATGAAGAAGTTGAACTAAGCGCGGGTAAACGGCGGGACTAACTATGACTCTCTTAAGCATGTTGACCAGATACGATTACTGCCCAGTGCTCTGAAATTCAATGTGAAGAAATTCAACTAAGCGCGGGTAAACGGCGGGAGTAACTATGACTCTCTTAAGCGTGTTGACCAGATACGATTTCTGCCCAGTGCACTGAAATTCAATGTGAAGAAATTCAACTACGCGCGGGTGAACGGCGGGAGTAACTCTGACTCTCTTAAGCGTGTTGACCAGATACGATTTCTGCCCAGTGCTCTGCAATTCCATGTGAAGGAATTCAACTAAGCGCGGGTAAACGGCGGGAGTAACTGTGATTCTCTTATGCGTGTTGACCAGATACGATTTCTGCCCAGTGCACTGAAATTCAATGTGACGAAATTCAACTACGCGCGGGTGAACGGCGGGAGTAACTGTGACTCTCTTAAGCGTGTTGACCAGATACGATTACTGCCCAGTGGTATGAAATTCAATACGAAGAAATTGAACTAAGCGCGGGTAAAATGCGGGACTAACTATGACTCTCTTAAGCATGTTGACTAGATACGATTACTGCCCAGTGCTCTGAAATTCAATGTGAAGAAATTCAACTAAGCGCGGGTAAACAGCGGGAGTAACTATGACTCTCTTAAGCGTTTTGACCAGATACGATTTCTGCCCAGTGCTCTGAAATTCAATGTGAAGAAATTCAACTAAGCGCGGGTAAACGGCGGGAGTAATTGTGATTCTCTTATGCGTGTTGACCAGATACGATTTCTGCCCAGTGCACTGAAATTCAATGTGACGAAATTCAACTAAGCGCGGGTAAACGGCGGGACTAACTATGACTCTCTTAAGCGTGTTGACCAGATACGATATCTGCACAGTGCTCTGAAATTCAATATGAAGAAGTTGAACTAAGCGCGGGTAAACGGCGGGACTAACTATGACTCTCTTAAGCATGTTGACCAGATACGATTACTGCCCAGTGCTCTGAAATTCAATGTGAAGAAATTCAACTAAGCGCGGGTAAACGGCGGGAGTAACTATGACTCTCTTAAGCGTGTTGACCAGATACGATTTCTGCCCAGTGCTCTGAAATGCAATGTGAAGAAATTCAACTAAACGCGGGTAAACGGCGGGAGTAACTATGACTCTCTCAAGCGTGTTGACCAGATACGATTTCTGCCCAGTGCACTGAAATTCAATGTGAAGAAATTCAACTACGCGCGGGTGAACGGCGGGAGCAACTCTGACTCTCTTGAGCGTGTTGACCAGATGCGATTTCTGCCCAGTGCCCTGAAATTCAATGTGAAGAAATTCAACTAAGCGCGGGTAAACGGCGGGAGTAATTGTGACTCTCTTAAGCGTGTTGACCTGTTACGATTTCTGCCCAGTGCACTGAAATTCAATGTGAAGAAATTCAACTAAGCGCGGGTAAACGGCGGGACTAACTATGATTCTCTTAAGCGTGTTGACCAGATACGATTTCTGCCCAGTGCACTGAAATTCAATGTGAAGAAATTCAACTACGCGCGGGTGAACGGCGGGAGTAACTCTGACTCTCTTAAGCGTGTTGACCAGATACGATTTCTGCCCAGTGCTCTGCAATTCCATGTGAAGGAATTCAACTAAGCGCGGGTAAACGGCGGGAGTAATTGTGATTCTCTTATGCGTGTTGACCAGATACGATTTCTGCCCAGTGCACTGAAATTCAATGTGACGAAATTCAACTACGCGCGGGTGAACGGCGGGAGTAACTGTGACTCTCTTAAGCGTGTTGACCAGATACGATTACTGCCCAGTGGTCTGAAATTCAATATGAAAAAATTGAACTAAGCGCGGGTAAAAGGCGGGACTAACTATGACTCTCTTAAGCATGTTGACCAGATACGATTACTGCCCAGTGCTCTGAAATTCAATGTGAAGAAATTCAACTAAGCGCGGGTAAACGGCGGTAGTAACTACGACTCTCTTAAGCGTGTTGACCAGATACGATTTCTGCCCAGTGCTCTGAAATTCAATGTGAAGAAATTCAACTAAGCGCGGATAAACGGCGGGAGTAACTATGACTCTCTTAAGCGTATTGACCAGATACGATTTCTACCCAGTGGTCTGAAATTCAAGGTGAAGAAATTCAACTAAGCGCGGGTAAACGGCGGGAGTAACTATGACTCTCTTAAGCGTGTTGACCAGATACGATTTCTGCCCGGTGCACTGAAATTCAATGTGAAGAAATTCAACTACGCGCGGGTGAACGGCGGGAGTAACTCTGACTCTCTTGAGCGTGTTGACCAGATGCGATTTCTGCCCAGTGCCCTGAAATTCAATGTGAAGAAATTCAACTAAGCGCGGGTAAACGGCGGGAGTAACTATGACTCTCTTAAGCGTGTTGACCAGATACGATTTCTGCCCAGTGCACTGAAATTCAATTTGAAGAAATTCAACTAAGCGCGGGTAAACGGCGGGACTAACTATGATTCTCTTAAGCGTGTTGACCAGATACGATTTCTGCCCAGTGCTCTGAAATTCAATGTGAAGAAATTCAACTAAGCGCGGGTAAACGGCGGGAGTAACTATGACTCTCTTAAGCGTGTTGACCAGATACGATTACTGCCCAGTGCTCTGAAATTCAATGTGAAGAAATTCAACTAAGCGCGGGTAAACGGCGGTAGTAACTACGACTCTCTTAAGCGTGTTGACCAGATACGATTTCTGCCCAGTGCACTGAAATTCAATGTGAAGAAATTCAACTACGCGCGGGTGAACGGCGGGAGTAACTCTGACTCTCTTAAGCGTGTTGACCAGATACGATTTCTGCCGAGTGCTCTGCAATTACATGTGAAGGAATTCAACTAAGCGCGGGTGAACGGCGGGAGTAACTCTGACTCTCTTAAGCGTGTTGACCAGATACGATTACTGCCCAGTGGTCTGAAATTCAATATGAAGAAATTGAACTAAGCGCGGGTAAAAGGCGGGACTAACTATGACTCTCTTAAGCATGTTGACTAGATGCGATTTCTACCCAGTGGTCTGAAATTCAAGGTGAAGAAATTCAACTAAGCGCGGGTAAACGGCGGGAGTAACTATGACTCTCTTAAGCGTGTTGACCAGATACGATTTCTGCCCAGTGCACTGAAATTCAATGTGAAGAAATTCAACTACGCGCGGGTGAACGGCGGGAGTAACTCTGACTCTCTTAAGCGTGTTGACCAGATACGATTTCTGCCCAGTGCTCTGCAATTCCATGTGAAGGAATTCAACTAAGCGCGGGTAAACGGCGGGAGTAACTGTGATTCTCTTATGCGTGTTGACCAGATACGATTTCTGCCCAGTGCACTGAAGTTCAATGTGACGAAATTCAACTACGCGCGGGTGAACGGCGGGAGTAACTGTGACTCTCTTAAGCGTGTTGACCAGATACGATTACTGCCCAGTGGTATGAAATTCAATACGAAGAAATTGAACTAAGCGCGGGTAAAATGCGGGACTAACTATGACTCTCTTAAGCATGTTGACTAGATACGATTACTGCCCAGTGCTCTGAAATTCAATGTGAAGAAATTCAACTAAGCGCGGGTAAACAGCGGGAGTAACTATGACTCTCTTAAGCGTTTTGACCAGATACGATTTCTGCCCAGTGCTCTGAAATTCAATGTGAAGAAATTCAACTAAGCGCGGGTAAACGGCGGGAGTAACTGCGACTCTCTTAAGCGTGTTGACCAGATACGATTACTGCCCAGTGCTCTGAAACTCAATGTGGAGAAATTCAACTAAGCGCGGGTAAACGGCGGGACTAACTATGACTCTCTTAAGCGTGTTGACCAGATACGATATCTGCACAGTGCTCTGAAATTCAATATGAAGAAGTTGAACTAAGCGCGGGTAAACGGCGGTAGTAACTACGACTCTCTTAAGCGTGTTGACCAGATACGATTTCTGCCCAGTGCTCTGAAATTCAATGTGAAGAAATTCAACTAAGCGCGGATAAACGGCGGGAGTAACTATGACTCTCTTAAGCGTATTGACCAGATACGATTTCTACCCAGTGGTCTGAAATTCAAGGTGAAGAAATTCAACTAAGCGCGGGTAAACGGCGGGAGTAACTATGACTCTCTTAAGCGTGTTGACCAGATACGATTTCTGCCCGGTGCACTGAAATTCAATGTGAAGAAATTCAACTACGCGCGGGTGAACGGCGGGAGTAACTCTGACTCTCTTGAGCGTGTTGACCAGATGCGATTTCTGCCCAGTGCCCTGAAATTCAATGTGAAGAAATTCAACTAAGCGCGGGTAAACGGCGGGAGTAACTATGACTCTCTTAAGCGTGTTGACCAGATACGATTTCTGCCCAGTGCACTGAAATTCAATGTGAAGAAATTCAACTACGCGCGGGTGAACGGCGGGAGTAACTCTGACTCTCTTGAGCGTGTTGACCAGATGCGATTTCTGCCCAGTGCCCTGAAATTCAATGTGAAGAAATTCAACTAAGCGCGCGTAAACGGCGGGAGTAATTGTGACTCTCTTAAGCGTGTTGACCAGTTACGATTTCTGCCCAGTGCACTGAAATTCAATGTGAAGGAATTCAACTAAGCGCGGGTAAACGGCGGGACTAACTATGATTCTCTTAAGCGTGTTGACCAGATACGATTTCTGCCCAGTGCACTGAAATTCAATGTGAAGAAATTCAACTACGCGCGGGTGAACGGCGGGAGTAACTCTGACTCTCTTAAGCGTGTTGACCAGATACGATTTCTGCCGAGTGCTCTGCAATTACATGTGAAGGAATTCAACTAAGCGCGGGTAAACGGCGGGAGTAACTGTGACTCTCTTATGCGTGTTGACCAGATACGATTTCTGCCCAGTGCACTGAAATTCAATGTGACGAAATTCAACTACGCGCGGGTGAACGGCGGGAGTAACTGTGACTCTCTTCAGCGTGTTGACCAGATACGATTACTGCCCAGTGGTCTGAAATTCAATATGAAGAAATTGAACTAAGCGCGGGTAAAAGGCGGGACTAACTATGACTCTCTTAAGCATGTTGACTAGATACGATTACTGCCCAGTGCTCTGAAATTCAATGTGAAGAAATTCAACTAAGCGCGGGTAAACGGCGGGACTAACTATGACTCTCTTAAGCGTGTTGACCAGATACGATTACTGCCCAGTGCTCTGAAATTCAATGTGAAGAAATTCAACTAAGCGCGGGTAAACGGCGGGACTAACTATGACTCTCTTAAGCATGTTGACCAGATACGATTACTGCCCAGTGGTCTGAAATTCAATATGAAAAAATTGAACTAAGCGCGGGTAAAAGGCGGGACTAACTATGACTCTCTTAAGCATGTTGACCAGATACGATTACTGCCCAGTGCTCTGAAATTCAATGTGAAGAAATTCAACTAAGCGCGGGTAAACGGCGGTAGTAACTACGACTCTCTTAAGCGTGTTGACCAGATACGATTTCTGCCCAGTGCTCTGAAATTCAAGGTGAAGAAATTCAACTAAGCGCGGGTAAACGGCGGGAGTAACTATGACTCTCTTAAGCGTGTTGACCAGATACGATTTCTGCCCGGTGCACTGAAATTCAATGTGAAGAAATTCAACTACGCGCGGGTGAACGGCGGGAGTAACTCTGACTCTCTTGAGCGTGTTGACCAGATGCGATTTCTGCCCAGTGCCCTGAAATTCAATGTGAAGAAATTCAACTAAGCGCGCGTAAACGGCGGGAGTAATTGTGACTCTCTTAAGCGTGTTGACCAGTTACGATTTCTGCCCAGTGCACTGAAATTCAATGTGAAGGAATTCAACTAAGCGCGGGTAAACGGCGGGACTAACTATGATTCTCTTAAGCGTGTTGACCAGATACGATTTCTGCCCAGTGCACTGAAATTCAATGTGAAGAAATTCAACTACGCGCGGGTGAACGGCGGGAGTAACTCTGACTCTCTTAAGCGTGTTGACCAGATACGATTTCTGCCGAGTGCTCTGCAATTACATGTGAAGGAATTCAACTAAGCGCGGGTAAACGGCGGGAGTAACTGTGACTCTCTTATGCGTGTTGACCAGATACGATTTCTGCCCAGTGCACTGAAATTCAATGTGACGAAATTCAACTACGCGCGGGTGAACGGCGGGAGTAACTGTGACTCTCTTCAGCGTGTTGACCAGATACGATTACTGCCCAGTGGTCTGAAATTCAATATGAAGAAATTGAACTAAGCGCGGGTAAAAGGCGGGACTAACTATGACTCTCTTAAGCATGTTGACTAGATACGATTACTGCCCAGTGCTCTGAAATTCAATGTGAAGAAATTCAACTAAGCGCGGGTAAACGGCGGGACTAACTATGACTCTCTTAATCGTGTTGACCAGATACGATTACTGCCCAGTGCTCTGAAATTCAATGTGAAGAAATTCAACTAAGCGCGGGTAAACGGCGGGACTAACTATGACTCTCTTAAGCATGTTGACCAGATACGATTACTGCCCAGTGGTCTGAAACTCAATATGAAAAAATTGAACTAAGCGCGGGTAAAAGGCGGGACTAACTATGACTCTCTTAAGCATGTTGACCAGATACGATTACTGCCCAGTGCTCTGAAATTCAATGTGAAGAAATTCAACTAAGCGCGGGTAAACGGCGGTAGTAACTACGACTCTCTTAAGCGTGTTGACCAGATACGATTTCTGCCCAGTGCTCTGAAATTCAAGGTGAAGAAATTCAACTAAGCGCGGGTAAACGGCGGGAGTAACTATGACTCTCTTAAGCGTGTTGACCAGATACGATTTCTGCCCGGTGCACTGAAATTCAATGTGAAGAAATTCAACTACGCGCGGGTGAACGGCGGGAGTAACTCTGACTCTCTTGAGCGTGTTGACCAGATGCGATTTCTGCCCAGTGCCCTGAAATTCAATGTGAAGAAATTCAACTAAGCGCGGGTAAACGGCGGGAGTAACTATGACTCTCTTAAGCGTGTTGATCAGATACGATTTCTGCCCAGTGCACGGAAATTCAATGTGAAGAAATTCAACTACGCGCGGGTGAACGGCGGGAGTAACTCTGACTCTCTTGAGCGTGTTGACCAGATGCGATTTCTGCCCAGTGCCCTGAAATTCAATGTGAAGAAATTCAACTAAGCGCGGGTAAACGGCGGGAGTAATTGTGACTCTCTTAAGCGTGTTGACCTGTTACGATTTCTGCCCAGTGCACTGAAATTCAATGTGAAGAAATTCAACTAAGCGCGGGTAAACGGCGGGACTAACTATGATTCTCTTAAGCGTGTTGACCAGATACGATTTCTGCCCAGTGCTCTGAAATTCAATGTGAAGAAATTCAACTAAGCGCGGGTAAACGGCGGGAGTAACTATGACTCTCTTAAGCGTGTTGACCAGATACGATTTCTGCCGAGTGCTCTGCAATTACATGTGAAGGAATTCAACTATGCGCGGGTAAACGGCGGGAGTAACTGTGACTCTCTTATGCGTGTTGACCAGATACGATTTCTGCCCAGTGCACTGAAATTCAATGTGACGAAATTCAACTACGCGCGGGTGAACGGCGGGAGTAACTGTGACTCTCTTAAGCGTGTTGACCAGATACGATTACTGCCCAGTGGTCTGAAATTCAATATGAAGAAATTGAACTAAGCGCGGGTAAAAGGCGGGACTAACTATGACTCTCTTAAGCATGTTGACTAGATACGATTTCTACCCAGTGGTCTGAAATTCAAGGTGAAGAAATTCAACTAAGCGCGGGTAAACGGCGGGAGTAACTATGACTCTCTTAAGCGTGTTGACCAGATACGATTTCTGCCCAGTGCACTGAAATTCAATGTGAAGAAATTCAACTACGCGCGGGTGAACGGTGGGAGTAACTCTGACTCTCTTAAGCGTGTTGACCAGATACGATTTCTGCCCAGTGCTCTGCAATTCCATGTGAAGGAATTCAACTAAGCGCGGGTAAACGGCGGGAGTAACTGTGATTCTCTTATGCGTGTTGACCAGATACGATTTCTGCCCAGTGCACTGAAATTCAATGTGACGAAATTCAACTACGCGCGGGTGAACGGCGGGAGTAACTGTGACTCTCTTAAGCGTGTTGACCAGATACGATTACTGCCCAGTGGTATGAAATTCAATACGAAGAAATTGAACTAAGCGCGGGTAAAATGCGGGACTAACTATGACTCTCTTAAGCATGTTGACTAGATACGATTACTGCCCAGTGCTCTGAAATTCAATGTGAAGAAATTCAACTAAGCGCGGGTAAACAGCGGGAGTAACTATGACTCTCTTAAGCGTTTTGACCAGATACGATTTCTGCCCAGTGCTCTGAAATTCAATGTGAAGAAATTCAACTAAGCGCGGGTAAACGGCGGGAGTAACTGTGACTCTCTTAAGCGTGTTGACCAGATACGATTACTGCCCAGTGCTCTGAAACTCAATGTGGAGAAATTCAACTAAGCGCGGGTAAACGGCGGGACTAACTATGACTCTCTTAAGCGTGTTGACCAGATACGATATCTGCACAGTGCTCTGAAATTCAATATGAAGAAGTTGAACTAAGCGCGGGTAAACGGCGGGACTAACTATGACCCTCTTAAGCATGTTGACCAGATACGATTACTGCCCAGTGCTCTGAAATTCAATGTGAAGAAATTCAACTAAGCGCGGGTAAACGGCGGGAGTAACTATGACTCTCTTAAGCGTGTTGACCAGATACGATTTCTGCCCAGTGCTCTGAAATTCAATGTGAAGAAATTCAACTAAACGCGGGTAAACGGCGGGAGTAACTATGACTCTCTTAAGCGTGTTGACCAGATACGATTTCTGCCCAGTGCACTGAAATTCAATGTGAAGAAATTCAACTACGCGCGGGTGAACGGCGGGAGTAACTCTGACTCTCTTGAGCGTGTTGACCAGATGCGATTTCTGCCCAGTGCCCTGAAATTCAATGTGAAGAAATTCAACTAAGCGCGGGTAAACGGCGGGAGTAATTGTGACTCTCTTAAGCGTGTTGACCTGTTACGATTTCTGCCCAGTGCACTGAAATTCAATGTGAAGAAATTCAACTAAGCGCGGGTAAACGGCGGGACTAACTATGATTCTCTTAAGCGTGTTGACCAGATACGATTTCTGCCCAGTGCACTGAAATTCAATGTGAAGAAATTCAACTACGCGCGGGTGAACGGCGGGAGTAACTCTGACTCTCTTAAGCGTGTTGACCAGATACGATTTCTGCCCAGTGCTCTGCAATTCCATGTGAAGGAATTCAACTAAGCGCGAGTAAACGGCGGGAGTAATTGTGATTCTCTTATGCGTGTTGACCAGATACGATTTCTGCCCAGTGCACTGAAATTCAATGTGACGAAATTCAACTACGCGCGGGTGAACGGCGGGAGTAACTGTGACTCTCTTAAGCGTGTTGACCAGATACGATTACTGCCCAGTGGTCTGAAATTCAATATGAAAAAATTGAACTAAGCGCGGGTAAAAGGCGGGACTAACTATGACTCTCTTAAGCATGTTGACCAGATACGATTACTGCCCAGTGCTCTGAAATTCAATGTGAAGAAATTCAACTAAGCGCGGGTAAACGGCGGTAGTAACTACGACTCTCTTAAGCGTGTTGACCAGATACGATTTCTGCCCAGTGCTCTGAAATTCAAGGTGAAGAAATTCAACTAAGCGCGGGTAAACGGCGGGAGTAACTATGACTCTCTTAAGCGTGTTGACCAGATACGATTTCTGCCCGGTGCACTGAAATTCAATGTGAAGAAATTCAACTACGCGCGGGTGAACGGCGGGAGTAACTCTGACTCTCTTGAGCGTGTTGACCAGATGCGATTTCTGCCCAGTGCCCTGAAATTCAATGTGAAGAAATTCAACTAAGCGCGGGTAAACGGCGGGAGTAACTATGACTCTCTTAAGCGTGTTGATCAGATACGATTTCTGCCCAGTGCACGGAAATTCAATGTGAAGAAATTCAACTACGCGCGGGTGAACGGCGGGAGTAACTCTGACTCTCTTGAGCGTGTTGACCAGATGCGATTTCTGCCCAGTGCCCTGAAATTCAATGTGAAGAAATTCAACTAAGCGCGGGTAAACGGCGGGAGTAATTGTGACTCTCTTAAGCGTGTTGACCTGTTACGATTTCTGCCCAGTGCACTGAAATTCAATGTGAAGAAATTCAACTAAGCGCGGGTAAACGGCGGGACTAACTATGATTCTCTTAAGCGTGTTGACCAGATACGATTTCTGCCCAGTGCTCTGAAATTCAATGTGAAGAAATTCAACTAAGCGCGGGTAAACGGCGGGAGTAACTATGACTCTCTTAAGCGTGTTGACCAGATACGATTTCTGCCGAGTGCTCTGCAATTACATGTGAAGGAATTCAACTATGCGCGGGTAAACGGCGGGAGTAACTGTGACTCTCTTATGCGTGTTGACCAGATACGATTTCTGCCCAGTGCACTGAAATTCAATGTGACGAAATTCAACTACGCGCGGGTGAACGGCGGGAGTAACTGTGACTCTCTTAAGCGTGTTGACCAGATACGATTACTGCCCAGTGGTCTGAAATTCAATATGAAGAAATTGAACTAAGCGCGGGTAAAAGGCGGGACTAACTATGACTCTCTTAAGCATGTTGACTAGATACGATTTCTACCCAGTGGTCTGAAATTCAAGGTGAAGAAATTCAACTAAGCGCGGGTAAACGGCGGGAGTAACTATGACTCTCTTAAGCGTGTTGACCAGATACGATTTCTGCCCAGTGCACTGAAATTCAATGTGAAGAAATTCAACTACGCGCGGGTGAACGGCGGGAGTAACTCTGACTCTCTTAAGCGTGTTGACCAGATACGATTTCTGCCCAGTGCTCTGCAATTCCATGTGAAGGAATTCAACTAAGCGCGGGTAAACGGCGGGAGTAACTGTGATTCTCTTATGCGTGTTGACCAGATACGATTTCTGCCCAGTGCACTGAAATTCAATGTGACGAAATTCAACTACGCGCGGGTGAACGGCGGGAGTAACTGTGACTCTCTTAAGCGTGTTGACCAGATACGATTACTGCCCAGTGGTATGAAATTCAATACGAAGAAATTGAACTAAGCGCGGGTAAAATGCGGGACTAACTATGACTCTCTTAAGCATGTTGACTAGATACGATTACTGCCCAGTGCTCTGAAATTCAATGTGAAGAAATTCAACTAAGCGCGGGTAAACAGCGGGAGTAACTATGACTCTCTTAAGCGTTTTGACCAGATACGATTTCTGCCCAGTGCTCTGAAATTCAATGTGAAGAAATTCAACTAAGCGCGGGTAAACGGCGGGAGTAACTGTGACTCTCTTAAGCGTGTTGACCAGATACGATTACTGCCCAGTGCTCTGAAACTCAATGTGGAGAAATTCAACTAAGCGCGGGTAAACGGCGGGACTAACTATGACTCTCTTAAGCGTGTTGACCAGATACGATATCTGCACAGTGCTCTGAAATTCAATATGAAGAAGTTGAACTAAGCGCGGGTAAACGGCGGGACTAACTATGACTCTCTTAAGCATGTTGACCAGATACGATTACTGCCCAGTGCTCTGAAATTCAATGTGAAGAAATTCAACTAAGCGCGGGTAAACGGCGGGAGTAACTATGACTCTCTTAAGCGTGTTGACCAGATAAGATTTCTGCCCAGTGCACTGAAATTCAATGTGAAGAAATTCAACTACGCGCGGGTGAACGGCGGGAGTAACACTGACTCTCTTAAGCGTGTTGACCAGATACGATTTCTGCCCAGTGCTCTGCAATTCCATGTGAAGGAATTCAACTAAGCGCGGGTAAACGGCCGGAGTAACTGTGACTCTCTTAAGCGTGTTGACCAGATACGATTTCTGCCCAGTGCTCTGCAATTCAATGTGAAGAAATTCAACTCAGCGCGGGTAAACGGCGGGTGTAACTATGACTCTCTTAAGCGTGTTGACCAGATACGATTACTGCCCAGTGCTCTGAAATTCAATATGAAGAAATTGAACTAAGCGCGGGTAAACGGCGGGACTAACTATGACTCTCTTAAGCGTGTTGACCAGATACGATTTCTACCCAGTGCTCTGAAATTCAATGTGAAGAAATTCAACTAAGCGCGAGCAAACGGCGGGAGTAACTATGACTCTCTCAAGCGTGTTGACCAGATACGATTTCTGCCCAGTGCACTGAAATTCAATGTGAAGAAATTCAACTAAGCGCGGGTAAACGGCGGGTGTAACTATGACTCTCTTAAGCGTTTTGACCAGATACGATTTCTGCCCAGTGCACTGAAATTCAATGTGAAGAAATTCAACTAAGCGCGGGTAAACGGCGCGAGTAACTGTGACTCTCTTAAGCGTGTTGACCAGATACGATTTCTGCCCAGTGCTCTGCAATTCAATGTGAAGAAATTCAACTCAGCGCCGGTAAACGGCGGGTGTAACTATGACTCTCTTAAGCGTGTTGACCAGATACGATATCTGCCCAGTGCTCTGCAATTCAATGTGAAGAAATTCAACTAAGCGCGGGTAAACGGCGGGGCTAACTATAACTCTCTTAAGCGTGTTGGCTAGATACGATTTCTGCCCAGTGCACTGAAATTCAATGTGACGAAATTCAACTACGCGCGGGTGAACGGCGGGAGTAACTCTGACTCTCTTAAGCGTGTTGACCAGATACGATTTCTGCTCAGTGCTCTGCAATTCCATGTGAAGGAATTCAACTAAGCGCGGGTAAACGGCGGGAGTAACTCTGACTCTCTTAAGCGTGTTGACCAGATATGATTTCTGCCCAGTGCACTGAAATTCAATGTGAAGAAATTCAACTACGCGCGGGTGAACGGCGGGAGTAACACTGACTCTCTTAAGCGCGTTGACCAGATACGATTTCTGCCCAGTGCTCTGCAATTCCATGTGAAGGAATTCAACTAAGCGCGGGTAAACAGCCGGAGTAACTGTGACTCTCTTAAGCGTGTTGACCAGATACGATTTCTGCCCAGTGCTCTGCAATTCAATGTGAAGAAATTCAACTAAGCGCGGGCAAACGGCGGGAGTAACTATGACTCTCTCAAGCGTGTTGACCAGATACGATATCTGCCCAGTGCTCTGCAATTCAATGTGAAGAAATTCAACTACGCGCGGGTGAACGGCGGGAGTAACTCTGACTCTCTTAAGCGTGTTGACCAGATACGATTTCTGCCCAGTGCTCTGCAATTCCATGTGATGTAATTCAACTAAGCGCGGGTAAACGGCGGGAGTAACTATGACTCTCTTAAGCGTGTTGACCAGATACGATTACTACCCAGTGCTCTGAAATTCAATGTGAAGAAATTTACTAAGCGCGGGCAAACGGCGGGAGTAACTGTGACTCTCTTAAGCGTGTTGACCAGATACGATTTCTGCCCAGTGCACTGAAATTCAATGTGAAGAAATTCAACTCAGCGCGGGTAAACGGCGGGTGTAACTATGACTCTCTTAAGCGTGTTGACCAGATACGATTACTGCCCAGTGCTCTGAAATTCAATATGAAGAAATTGAACTAAGCGCGGGTAAACGGCGGGACTAACTATGACTGTCTTAAGCGTGTTGACCAGATACGATTTCTACCCAGTGCTCTGAAATTCAATGTGAAGAAATTCAACTAAGCGCGGGCAAACGGCGGGAGTAACTATAACTCTCTCAAGCGTGTTGACCAGATACGATTTCTGCCCAGTGCACTGAAATTCAATGTGAAGAAGTTCAACTACGCGCGGATGAACGGCGGGACTAACTATGATTCTCTTAAGCGTGTTGACCAGATACGATATCTGCCCAGTGCTCTGCAATTCAATGTGAAGAAATTCAACTACGCGCGGGTGAACGGCGGGAGTAACTCTGACTCTCTTAAGCGTGTTGACCAGATACGATTTCTGCCCAGTGCTCTGCAATTCCATGTGAAGGAATTCAACTAAGCGCGGGTAAACGGCGGGAGTAACTCTGACTCTCTTAAGCGTGTTGACCAGATAAGATTTCTGCCCAGTGCACTGAAATTCAATGTGAAGAAATTCAACTACGCGCGGGTGAACGGCGGGAGTAACACTGACTCTCTTAAGCGTGTTGACCAGATACGATTTCTGCACAGTGCTCTGCAATTCCATGTGAAGGAATTCAACTAAGCGCGGGTAAACGGCCGGAGTAACTGTGACTCTCTTAAGCGTGTTGACCAGATACGATTTCTGCCCAGTGCTCTGCAATTCAATGTGAAGAAATTCAACTCAGCGCGGGTAAACGGCGGGTGTAACTATGACTCTCTTAAGCGTGTTGACCAGATACGATTACTGCCCAGTGCTCTGAAATTCAATATGAAGAAATTGAACTAAGCGCGGGTAAACGGCGGGACTAACTATGACTCTCTTAAGCGTGTTGACCAGATACGATTTCTACCCAGTGCTCTGAAATTCAATGTGAAGAAATTCAACTAAGCGCGAGCAAACGGCGGGAGTAACTATGACTCTCTCAAGCGTGTTGACCAGATACGATTTCTGCCCAGTGCACTGAAATTCAATGTGAAGAAATTCAACTAAGCGCGGGTAAACGGCGGGTGTAACTATGACTCTCTTAAGCGTTTTGACCAGATACGATTTCTGCCCAGTCCTCTGAAATTCAATGTGAAAAAATTCAACTCAGCGCGGGTTAACGGCGGGACTAACTATGATTCTCTTAAGCGTGTTGACCAGATACGATTTCTGCCCAGTGCACTGAAATTCAATGTGAAGAAGTTCAACTACGCGCGGGGTGAACGGCGGGACTAACTATGATTCTCTTAAGCGTGTTGACCAGATACGATTTCTGCCCAGTGCTCTGAAATTCAATGTGAAGAAATTCAACTAAGCGCGGGTAAACGGCGGGAGTAACTATGACTCTCTTAAGCGTGTTGACCAGATACGATTACTGCCCAGGGCTCTGAAATTCAATGTGAAGAAATTCAACTAAGCGCGGGTAAACGGCGGTAGTAACTACGACTCTCTTAAGCGTGTTGACCAGATACGATTTCTGCCCAGTGCTCTGAAATTCAATGTGAAGAAATTCAACTAAGCGCGGGTAAACGGCGGGAGTAACAATGACTCTCTTGAGCGTGTTGACCAGATACGATTTCTGCCCAGTGCTCTGAAATTCAATGTGAAGAAATTCAACTACGCGCGGGTGAACGGCGGGAGTAACTATGACTCTCTTAAGCGTGTTGACCAGATACGATTTCTGCCCAGTGCCCTGAAATTCAATGTGAAGAAATTCAACTAAGCGCGGGTAAACGGCGGGAGTAACTATGACTCACTTAAGCGTGTTGACCAGATACGATTACTGCCCAGGGCTCTGAAATTCAATGTGAAGAAATTCAACTAAGCGCGGGTAAACGGCGGTAGTAACTATGACTCTCTTAAGCGTGTTGACCAGATACGATTTCTGCCCAGTGCTCTGAAATTCAATGTGAAGAAATTCAACTAAGCGCGGGTAAACGGCGGGAGTAACAATGACTCTCTTGAGCGTGTTGACCAGATACGATTTCTGCCCAGTGCTCTGAAATTCAATGTGAAGAAATTCAACTACGCGCGGGTGAACGGCGGGAGTAACTATGACTCTCTTAAGCGTGTTGACCAGATACGATTTCTGCCCAGTGCCCTGAAATTCAATGTGAAGAAATTCAACTAAGCGCGGGTAAACGGCGGGAGTAACTATGACTCACTTAAGCGTGTTGACCCGATACGATTTCTGCCCAGTGCACTGAAATTCAATGTGAAGAAATTCAACTACGCGCGGGTGAACGGCGGGAGTAACTGTGACTCTCTTAAGCGTGTTGACCAGATACGATTTCTGCCCAGTGCTCCGCAATTCAATGTGAAGAAATTCAACTCAGCGCGGGTAAACGGCGGGTGTAACTATGACTCTCTTAAGCGTGTTGACCAGATACGATTTCTGCCCAGTGCACTGAAATTCAATGTGAAGAAGTTCAACTACGCGCGGGTGAACGGCGGGACTAACTATGATTCTCTTAAGCGTGTTGACCAGATACGATTTCTGCCCAGTGCTCTGAAATTCAATGTGAAGAAATTCAACTAAGCGCGGGTAAACGGCGGGAGTAACTATGACTCTCTTAAGCGTGTTGACCAGATACGATTACTGCCCAGGGCTCTGAAATTCAATGTGAAGAAATTCAACTAAGCGCGGGTAAACGGCGGTAGTAACTACGACTCTCTTAAGCGTGTTGACCAGATACGATTTCTGCCCAGTGCTCTGAAATTCAATGTGAAGAAATTCAACTAAGCGCGGGTAAACGGCGGGAGTAACAATGACTCTCTTGAGCGTGTTGACCAGATACGATTACTGCCCAGTGCTCTGAAATTCAATATGAAGAAATTGAACTAAGCGCGGGTAAACGGCGGGACTAACTATGACTCTCTTAAGCGTGTTGACCAGATACGATTACTGCCCAGTGCTCTGAAATTCAATATGAAGAAATTGAACTAAGCGCGGGTAAACGGCGGGACTAACTATGACTCTCTTAAGCGTGTTGACCAGATACGATTTCTACCCAGTGCTCTGAAATTCAATGTGAAGAAATTCAACTAAGCGCGGGCAAACGGCGGGAGTAACTATGACTCTCTCAAGCGTGTTGACCAGATACGATTTCTGCCCAGTGCACTGAAATTCAATGTGAAGAAGTTCAACTACGCGCGGATGAACGGCGGGACTAACTATGATTCTCTTAAGCGTGTTGACCAGATACGATTTCTGCCCAGTGCTCTGAAATTCAATGTGAAGAAATTCAACTAAGCGCGGGTAAACGGCGCGAGTAACTGTGACTCTCTTAAGCGTGTTGACCAGATACGATTTCTGCCCAGTGCTCTGCAATTCAATGTGAAGAAATTCAACTCAGCGCCGGTAAACGGCGGGTGTAACTATGACTCTCTTAAGCGTGTTGACCAGATACGATATCTGCCCAGTGCTCTGCAATTCAATGTGAAGAAATTCAACTAAGCGCGGGTAAACGGCGGGGCTAACTATAACTCTCTTAAGCGTGTTGGCCAGATACGATTTCTGCCCAGTGCACTGAAATTCAATGTGACGAAATTCAACTACGCGCGGGTGAACGGCGGGAGTAACTCTGACTCTCTTAAGCGTGTTGACCAGATACGATTTCTGCTCAGTGCTCTGCAATTCCATGTGAAGGAATTCAACTAAGCGCGGGTAAACGGCGGGAGTAACTCTGACTCTCTTAAGCGTGTTGACCAGATATGATTTCTGCCCAGTGCACTGAAATTCAATGTGAAGAAATTCAACTACGCGCGGGTGAACGGCGGGAGTAACACTGACTCTCTTAAGCGTGTTGACCAGATACGATTTCTGCCCAGTGCTCTGCAATTCCATGTGAAGGAATTCAACTAAGCGCGGGTAAACGGCCGGAGTAACTGTGACTCTCTTAAGCGTGTTGACCAGATACGATTTCTGCCCAGTGCTCTGCAATTCAATGTGAAGAAATTCAACTAAGCGCGGGCAAACGGCGGGAGTAACTATGACTCTCTCAAGCGTGTTGACCAGATACGATATCTGCCCAGTGCTCTGCAATTCAATGTGAAGAAATTCAACTACGCGCGGGTGAACGGCGGGAGTAACTCTGACTCTCTTAAGCGTGTTGACCAGATACGATTTCTGCCCAGTGCTCTGCAATTCCATGTGATGGAATTCAACTAAGCGCGGGTAAACGGCCGGAGTAACTGTGACTCTCTTAAGCGTGTTGACCAGATACGATTTCTGCCCAGTGCTCTGCAATTCCATGTGAAGGAATTCAACTAAGCGCGGGTAAACGGCGGGAGTAACTCTGACTCTCTTAAGCGTGTTGACCAGATAAGATTTCTGCCCAGTGCACTGAAATTCAATGTGAAGAAATTCAACTACGCGCGGGTGAACGGCGGGAGTAACACTTACTCTCTTAAGCGTGTTGACCAGATACGATTTCTGCCCAGTGCTCTGCAATTCCATGTGAAGGAATTCAACTAAGCGCGGGTAAACGGCCGGAGTAACTGTGACTCTCTTAAGCGTGTTGACCAGATACGATTTCTGCCCAGTGCTCTGCAATTCAATGTGAAGAAATTCAACTAAGCGCGGGCAAACGGCGGGAGTAACTATGACTCTCTCAAGCGTGTTGACCAGATACGATATCTGCCCCGTGCTCTGCAATTCAATGTGAAGAAATTCAACTACGCGCGGGTGAACGGCGGGAGTAACTCTGACTCTCTTAAGCGTGTTGACCAGATACGATTTCTGCCCAGTGCTCTGCAATTCCATGTGATGGAATTCAACTAAGCGCGGGTAAACGGCCGGAGTAACTGTGACTCTCTTAAGCGTGTTGACCAGATACGATTTCTGCCCAGTGCCCTGCAATTCAATGTGAAGAAATTCAACTCACCGCGGGTAAACGGCGGGTGTAACTATGACTCTCTTAAGCGTGTTGACCAGATACGATTACTGCCCAGTGCTCTGAAATTCAATATGAAGAAATTGAACTAAGCGCGGGTAAACGGCGGGACTAACTATGACTCTCTTAAGCGTGTTGACCAGATACGATTACTGCACAGTGCCCTGAAATTCAATGTGAAGAAATTCAACTAAGCGCGGGTAAACGGCGGGAGTAACTATGACTCACTTAAGCGTGTTGACCAGATACGATTACTGCCCAGGGCTCTGAAATTCAATGTGAAGAAATTCAACTAAGCGCGGGTAAACGGCGGTAGTAACTATGACTCTCTTAAGCGTGTTGACCAGATACGATTTCTGCCCAGTGCTCTGAAATTCAATGTGAAGAAATTCAACTAAGCGCGGGTAAACGGCGGGAGTAACAATGACTCTCTTGAGCGTGTTGACCAGATACGATTTCTGCCCAGTGCTCTGAAATTCAATGTGAAGAAATTCAACTACGCGCGGGTGAACGGCGGGAGTAACTATGACTCTCTTAAGCGTGTTGACCAGATACGATTTCTGCCCAGTGCCCTGAAATTCAATGTGAAGAAATTCAACTAAGCGCGGGTAAACGGCGGGAGTAACTATGACTCACTTAAGCGTGTTGACCCGATACGATTTCTGCCCAGTGCACTGAAATTCAATGTGAAGAAATTCAACTACGCGCGGGTGAACGGCGGGAGTAACTGTGACTCTCTTAAGCGTGTTGACCAGATACGATTTCTGCCCAGTGCTCCGCAATTCAATGTGAAGAAATTCAACTCAGCGCGGGTAAACGGCGGGTGTAACTATGACTCTCTTAAGCGTGTTGACCAGATACGATTTCTGCCCAGTGCACTGAAATTCAATGTGAAGAAGTTCAACTACGCGCGGGTGAACGGCGGGACTAACTATGATTCTCTTAAGCGTGTTGACCAGATACGATTTCTGCCCAGTGCTCTGAAATTCAATGTGAAGAAATTCAACTAAGCGCGGGTAAACGGCGGGAGTAACTATGACTCTCTTAAGCGTGTTGACCAGATACGATTACTGCCCAGGGCTCTGAAATTCAATGTGAAGAAATTCAACTAAGCGCGGGTAAACGGCGGTAGTAACTACGACTCTCTTAAGCGTGTTGACCAGATACGATTTCTGCCCAGTGCTCTGAAATTCAATGTGAAGAAATTCAACTAAGCGCGGGTAAACGGCGGGAGTAACAATGACTCTCTTGAGCGTGTTGACCAGATACGATTACTGCCCAGTGCTCTGAAATTCAATATGAAGAAATTGAACTAAGCGCGGGTAAACGGCGGGACTAACTATGACTCTCTTAAGCGTGTTGACCAGATACGATTACTGCCCAGTGCTCTGAAATTCAATATGAAGAAATTGAACTAAGCGCGGGTAAACGGCGGGACTAACTATGACTCTCTTAAGCGTGTTGACCAGATACGATTTCTACCCAGTGCTCTGAAATTCAATGTGAAGAAATTCAACTAAGCGCGGGCAAACGGCGGGAGTAACTATGACTCTCTCAAGCGTGTTGACCAGATACGATTTCTGCCCAGTGCACTGAAATTCAATGTGAAGAAGTTCAACTACGCGCGGATGAACGGCGGGACTAACTATGATTCTCTTAAGCGTGTTGACCAGATACGATTTCTGCCCAGTGCTCTGAAATTCAATGTGAAGAAATTCAACTAAGCGCGGGTAAACGGCGCGAGTAACTGTGACTCTCTTAAGCGTGTTGACCAGATACGATTTCTGCCCAGTGCTCTGCAATTCAATGTGAAGAAATTCAACTCAGCGCCGGTAAACGGCGGGTGTAACTATGACTCTCTTAAGCGTGTTGACCAGATACGATATCTGCCCAGTGCTCTGCAATTCAATGTGAAGAAATTCAACTAAGCGCGGGTAAACGGCGGGGCTAACTATAACTCTCTTAAGCGTGTTGGCCAGATACGATTTCTGCCCAGTGCACTGAAATTCAATGTGACGAAATTCAACTACGCGCGGGTGAACGGCGGGAGTAACTCTGACTCTCTTAAGCGTGTTGACCAGATACGATTTCTGCTCAGTGCTCTGCAATTCCATGTGAAGGAATTCAACTAAGCGCGGGTAAACGGCGGGAGTAACTCTGACTCTCTTAAGCGTGTTGACCAGATATGATTTCTGCCCAGTGCACTGAAATTCAATGTGAAGAAATTCAACTACGCGCGGGTGAACGGCGGGAGTAACACTGACTCTCTTAAGCGTGTTGACCAGATACGATTTCTGCCCAGTGCTCTGCAATTCCATGTGAAGGAATTCAACTAAGCGCGGGTAAACGGCCGGAGTAACTGTGACTCTCTTAAGCGTGTTGACCAGATACGATTTCTGCCCAGTGCTCTGCAATTCAATGTGAAGAAATTCAACTAAGCGCGGGCAAACGGCGGGAGTAACTATGACTCTCTCAAGCGTGTTGACCAGATACGATATCTGCCCAGTGCTCTGCAATTCAATGTGAAGAAATTCAACTACGCGCGGGTGAACGGCGGGAGTAACTCTGACTCTCTTAAGCGTGTTGACCAGATACGATTTCTGCCCAGTGCTCTGCAATTCCATGTGATGGAATTCAACTAAGCGCGGGTAAACGGCCGGAGTAACTGTGACTCTCTTAAGCGTGTTGACCAGATACGATTTCTGCCCAGTGCTCTGCAATTCCATGTGAAGGAATTCAACTAAGCGCGGGTAAACGGCGGGAGTAACTCTGACTCTCTTAAGCGTGTTGACCAGATAAGATTTCTGCCCAGTGCACTGAAATTCAATGTGAAGAAATTCAACTACGCGCGGGTGAACGGCGGGAGTAACACTTACTCTCTTAAGCGTGTTGACCAGATACGATTTCTGCCCAGTGCTCTGCAATTCCATGTGAAGGAATTCAACTAAGCGCGGGTAAACGGCCGGAGTAACTGTGACTCTCTTAAGCGTGTTGACCAGATACGATTTCTGCCCAGTGCTCTGCAATTCAATGTGAAGAAATTCAACTAAGCGCGGGCAAACGGCGGGAGTAACTATGACTCTCTCAAGCGTGTTGACCAGATACGATATCTGCCCCGTGCTCTGCAATTCAATGTGAAGAAATTCAACTACGCGCGGGTGAACGGCGGGAGTAACTCTGACTCTCTTAAGCGTGTTGACCAGATACGATTTCTGCCCAGTGCTCTGCAATTCCATGTGATGGAATTCAACTAAGCGCGGGTAAACGGCCGGAGTAACTGTGACTCTCTTAAGCGTGTTGACCAGATACGATTTCTGCCCAGTGCCCTGCAATTCAATGTGAAGAAATTCAACTCACCGCGGGTAAACGGCGGGTGTAACTATGACTCTCTTAAGCGTGTTGACCAGATACGATTACTGCCCAGTGCTCTGAAATTCAATATGAAGAAATTGAACTAAGCGCGGGTAAACGGCGGGACTAACTATGACTCTCTTAAGCGTGTTGACCAGATACGATTACTGCACAGTGCTCTGAAATTCAATGTGAAGAAATTCAACTCAGCGCGGGTAAACGGCGGGTGTAACTATGACTCTCTTAAGCGTGTTGACCAGATACGATTACTGCCCAGTGCTCTGAAATTCAATATGAAGAAATTGAACTAAGCGCGGGTAAACGGCGGGACTAACTATGACTCTCTTAAGCGTGTTGACCAGATACGATTTCTACCCAGTGCTCTGAAATTCAATGTGAAGAAATTCAACTAAGCGCGGGTAAACGGCGGGGCTAACTATGACTCTCTTAAGCGTGTTGGCCAGATACGATTTCTGCCCAGTGCACTGAAATTCAATGTGACGAAATTCAACTACGCGCGGGTGAACGGCGGGAGTAACTCTGACTCTCTTAAGCGTGTTGACCAGATACGATTTCTGCCCAGTGCACTGAAATTCAATGTGAAGAAATTCTACTCAGCGCGGGTAAACGGCGGGTGTAACTATGACACTCTTAAGCGTGTTGACCAGATACGATTACTGCCCAGTGCTCTGAAATTCAATATGAAGAAATTGAACTAAGCGCGGGTAAACGGCGGGACTAACTATGACTCTCTTAAGCGTGTTGACCAGATACGATTTCTACCCAGTGCTCTGAAATTCAATGTGAAGAAATTCAACTAAGCGCGGGTAAACGGCGGGGCTAACTATGACTCTCTTAAGCGTGTTGGCCAGATACGATTTCTGCCCCGTGCACTGAAATTCAATGTGACGAAATTCAACTACGCGCGGGTGAACGGCGGGAGTAACTCTGACTCTCTTAAGCGTGTTGACCAGATACGATTTCTGCCCAGTGCACTGAAATTCAATGTGAAGAAATTCTACTCAGCGCGGGTAAACGGCGGGTGTAACTATGACACTCTTAAGCGTGTTGACCAGATACGATTACTGCCCAGTGCTCTGAAATTCAATATGAAGAAATTGAACTAAGCGCGGGTAAACGGCGGGACTAACTATGACTCTCTTAAGCGTGTTGACCAGATACGATTTCTACCCAGTGCTCTGAAATTCAATGTGAAGAAATTCAACTAAGCGCGGGCAAACGGCGGGAATAACTATGACTCCCTTAAGCGTGTTGACCAGATACGATTACTGCCCAGTGCTCTGCAATTCCATGTGAAGGAATTCAACTAAGCGAGGGTAAACGGCGGGAGTAACTATGACTCTCTTAAGCGTGTTGACCAGATACGATTACTACCCAGTGCTCTGAAATTCAATGTGAAGAAATTTACTAAGCGCGGGCAAACGGCGGGAGTAACTGTGACTCTCTTAAGCGTGTTGACCAGATACGATTTCTGCCCAGTGCACTGAAATTCAATGTGAAGAAATTCAACTCAGCGCGGGTAAACGGCGGGTGTAACTATGACTCTCTTAAGCGTGTTGACCAGATACGATTACTGCCCAGTGCTCTGAAATTCGATATGAAGAAATTGAACTAAGCGCGGGTAAACGGCGGGACTAACTATGACTCTCTTAAGCGTGTTGACCAGATACGATTTTTACCCAGTGCTCTGAAATTCAATGTGAAGAAATTCAACTAAGCGCGGGCAAACGGCGGGAGTAACTATGACTCTCTCAAGCGTGTTGACCAGATACGATTTCTGCCCAGTGCACTGAAATTCAATGTGAAGAAGTTCAACTACGCGCGGATGAACGGCGGGACTAACTATGATTCTCTTAAGCGTGTTGACCAGATACGATATCTGCCCAGTGCTCTGCAATTCAATGTGAAGAAATTCAACTACGCGCGGGTGAACGGCGGGAGTAACTCAGACTCTCTTAAGCGTGTTGACCAGATAAGATTTCTGCCCAGTGCACTGAAATTCAATGTGAAGAAATTCAACTACGCGCGGGTGAACGGCGGGAGTAACACTGACTCTCTTAAGCGTGTTGACCAGATACGATTTCTGCCCAGTGCTCTGCAATTCCATGTGATGGAATTCAACTAAGCGCGGGTAAACGGCCGGAGTAACTGTGACTCTCTTAAGCGTGTTGACCAGATACGATTTCTGCCCAGTGCTCTGCAATTCAATGTGAGGAAATTCAACTCAGCGCGGGTAAACGGCGGGTGTAACTATGACTCTCTTAAGCGTGTTGACCAGATACGATTACTGCCCAGTGCTCTGAAATTCAATATGAAGAAATTGAACTAAGCGCGGGTAAACGGCGGGACTAACTATGACTCTCTTAAGCGTGTTGACCAGATACGATTTCTACCCAGTGCTCTGAAATTCAATGTGAAGAAATTCAACTAAGCGCGGGTAAACGGCGGGGCTAACTATGACTCTCTTAAGCGTGTTGGCCAGATACGATTTCTGCCCCGTGCACTGAAATTCAATGTGACGAAATTCAACTACGCGCGGGTGAACGGCGGGAGTAACTCTGACTCTCTTAAGCGTGTTGACCAGATACGATTTCTGCCCAGTGCACTGAAATTCAATGTGAAGAAATTCTACTCAGCGCGGGTAAACGGCGGGTGTAACTATGACTCTCTTAAGCGTGTTGACCAGATACGATTACTGCCCAGTGCTCTGAAATTCAATATGAAGAAATTGAACTAAGCGCGGGTAAACGGCGGGACTAACTATGACTCTCTTAAGCGTGTTGACCAGATACGATTTCTACCCAGTGCTCTGAAATTCAATGTGAAGAAATTCAACTAAGCGCGGGCAAACGGCGGGAATAACTATGACTCCCTTAAGCGTGTTGACCAGATACGATTACTGCCCAGTGCTCTGCAATTCCATGTGAAGGAATTCAACTAAGCGAGGGTAAACGGCGGGAGTAACTATGACTCTCTTAAGCGTGTTGACCAGATACGATTACTACCCAGTGCTCTGAAATTCAATGTGAAGAAATTTACTAAGCGCGGGCAAACGGCGGGAGTAACTGTGACTCTCTTAAGCGTGTTGACCAGATACGATTTCTGCCCAGTGCACTGAAATTCAATGTGAAGAAATTCAACTCAGCGCGGGTAAACGGCGGGTGTAACTATGACTCTCTTAAGCGTGTTGACCAGATACGATTACTGCCCAGTGCTCTGAAATTCAATATGAAGAAATTGAACTAAGCGCGGGTAAACGGCGGGACTAACTATGACTCTCTTAAGCGTGTTGACCAGATACGATTTCTACCCAGTGCTCTGAAATTCAATGTGAAGAAATTCAACTAAGCGCGGGCAAACGGCGGGAGTAACTATGACTCTCTCAAGCGTGTTGACCAGATACGATTTCTGCCCAGTGCACTGAAATTCAATGTGAAGAAGTTCAACTACGCGCGGATGAACGGCGGGACTAACTATGATTCTCTTAAGCGTGTTGACCAGATACGATTTCTGCCCAGTGCTCTGAAATTCAATGTGAAGAAATTCAACTAAGCGCGTGTAAACGGCGCGAGTAACTGTGACTCTCTTAAGCGTGTTGACCAGATACGATATCTGCCCAGTGCTCTGCAATTCAATGTGAAGAAATTCAACTAAGCGCGGGTAAACGGCGGGGCTAACTATGACTCTCTTAAGCGTGTTGGCCAGATACGATTTCTGCCCAGTGCACTGAAATTCAATGTGACGAAATTCAACTACGCGCGGGTGAACGGCGGGAGTAACTCTGACTCTCTTAAGCGTGTTGACCAGATACGATTTCTGCCCAGTGCTCTGCAATTCCATGTGAAGGAATTTAACTAAGCGCGGGTAAACGGCGGGAGTAACTCTGACTCTCTTAAACGTGTTGACCAGATAAGATTTCTGCCCAGTGCACTGAAATTCAATGTGAAGAAATTCAACTACGCGCGGGTGAACGGCGGGAGTAACACTGACTCTCTTAAGCGTGTTGACCAGATACGATTTCTGCCCAGTGCTCTGCAATTCCATGTCAAGGAATTCAACTAAGCGCGGGTAAACGGCCGGAGTAACTGTGACTCTCTTAAGCGTGTTGACCAGATACGATTTCTGCCCAGTGCTCTGCAATTCAATGTGAAGAAATTCAACTCACCGCGGGTAAACGGCGGGTGTAACTATGACTCTCTTAAGCGTGTTGACCAGATACGATTACTGCCCAGTGCTCTGAAATTCAATGTGAAGAAATTCAACTCAGCGCGGGTAAACGGCGGGTGTAACTATGACTCTGTTAAGCGTGTTGACCAGATACGATTGCTGCCCAGTGCTCAGAAATTCAATATGAAGGAATTGAACTAAGCGCGGGTAAACGGCGGGACTAACTATGACTCTCTTAAGCGTGTTGACCAGATACGATTTCTACCCAGTGCTCTGAAATTCAATGTGAAGAAATTCAACTAAGCGCGGGCAAACGGCGGGAGTAACTATGACTCTCTCAAGCGTGTTGACCAGATACGATTTCTGCCCAGTGCACTGAAATTCAATGTGAAGAAGTTCAACTACGCGCGGATGAACGGCGGGACTAACTATGATTCTCTTAAGCGTGTTGACCAGATACGATTTCTGCCCAGTGCTCTGAAATTCAATGTGAAGAAATTCAACTAAGCGCGTGTAAACGGCGCGAGTAACTGTGACTCTCTTAAGCGTGTTGACCAGATACGATATCTGCCCAGTGCTCTGCAATTCAATGTGAAGAAATTCAACTAAGCGCGGGTAAACGGCGGGGCTAACTATGACTCTCTTAAGCGTGTTGGCCAGATACGATTTCTGCCCAATGCACTGAAATTCAATGTGACGAAATTCAACTACGCGCGGGTGAACGGCGGGAGTAACTCTGACTCTCTTAAGCGTGTTGACCAGATACGATTTCTGCCCAGTGCTCTGCAATTCCATGTGAAGGAATTTAACTAAGCGCGGGTAAACGGCGGGAGTAACTCTGACTCTCTTAAACGTGTTGACCAGATAAGATTTCTGCCCAGTGCACTGAAATTCAATGTGAAGAAATTCAACTACGCGCGGGTGAACGGCGGGAGTAACACTGACTCTCTTAAGCGTGTTGACCAGATACGATTTCTGCCCAGTGCTCTGCAATTCCATGTCAAGGAATTCAACTAAGCGCGGGTAAACGGCCGGAGTAACTGTGACTCTCTTAAGCGTGTTGACCAGATACGATTTCTGCCCAGTGCTCTGCAATTCAATGTGAAGAAATTCAACTCACCGCGGGTAAACGGCGGGTGTAACTATGACTCTCTTAAGCGTGTTGACCAGATACGATTACTGCCCAGTGCTCTGAAATTCAATGTGAAGAAATTCAACACAGCGCGGGTAAACGGCGGGTGTAACTATGACTCTGTTAAGCGTGTTGACCAGATACGATTGCTGCCCAGTGCTCAGAAATTCAATATGAAGGAATTGAACTAAGCGCGGGTAAACGGCGGGAGTAACTGTGACTCTCTTAAGCGTGTTGCCCAGATACGATTTCTACCCAGTGCACTGAAATTCAAGGTGAAGAATATTCAACTAAGCGCGGGTAAACGGCGGGAGTAACTCTGACTCTCTTAAGCGTGTTGACCAGATACGAATCCTGCCCAGTGCACTGAAAATCAATGTGAAGAAATTCAACTACGCGCGGGTGAACGGCGGGAGTAACACTGACTCTCTTAAGCGTGTTGACCAGATACGATTTCTGCCCAGTGCTCTGCAATTCCATGTGAAGGAATTCAACTAAGCGCGGGTAAACGGCCGGAGTAACTGTGACTCTCTTAAGCGTGTTGACCAGATACGATTTCTGCCCAGTGCTCTGCAATTCAATGTGAAGAAATTCAACTAAGCGCGGGTAAACGGCGGGAGTAACTATGACTCTCTTAAGCATGTTGACCAGATACGATTACTGCCCAGGGCTCTGAAATTCAATGTGAAGAAATTCAACTAAGCGCGGGTAAACGGCGGTAGTAACTACGACTCTCTTAAGCGTGTTGACCAGATACGATTTCTGCCCAGTGCTCTGAAATTCAATGTGAAGAAATTCAACTAAGCGCGGGTAAACGGCGGGAGTAACAATGACTCTCTTGAGCGTGTTGACCAGATACGATTTCTGCCCAGTGCTCTGAAATTCAATGTGAAGAAATTCAACTACGCGCGGGTGAACGGCGGGAGTAACTATGACTCTCTTAAGCGTGTTGACCAGATACGATTTCTGCCCAGTGCCCTGAAATTCAATGTGAAGGAATTCAACTAAGCGCGGGTAAACGGCGGGAGTAACTATGACTCACTTAAGCGTGTTGACCCGATACGATTTCTGCCCAGTGCACTGAAATTCAATGTGAAGAAATTCAACTACGCGCGGGTGAACGGCGGGAGTAACTGTGACTCTCTTAAGCGTGTTGACCAGATACGATTTCTGCCCAGTGCTCTGCAATTCAATGTGAAGAAATTCAACTCAGCGCGGGTAAACGGCGGGTGTAACTATGACTCTCTTAAGCGTGTTGACCAGATACGATTACTGCCCAGTGCTCTGAAATTCAATATGAAGAAATTGAACTAAGCGCGGGTAAACGGCGGGACTAACTATGACTCCCTTAAGCGTGTTGACCAGATACGATTTCTACCCAGTGCTCTGAAATTCAATGTGAAGGAATTCAACTAAGCGCGGGCAAACGGCGGGAGTAACTATGACTCTCTCAAGCGTGTTGACCAGATACGATTTCTGCCCAGTGCACTGAAATTCAATGTGAAGAAGTTCAACTACGCGCGGATGAACGGCGGGACTAACTATGATTCTCTTAAGCGTGTTGACCAGATACGATTTCTGCCCAGTGCTCTGAAATTCAATGTGAAGAAATTCAACTAAGCGCGGGTAAACGGCGCGAGTAACTGTGACTCTCTTAAGCGTGTTGACCAGATACGATTTCTGCCCAGTGCTCTGCAATTCAATGTGAAGAAATTCAACTCAGCGCCGGTAAACGGCGGGTGTAACTATGACTCTCTTAAGCGTGTTGACCAGATACGATATCTGCCCAGTGCTCTGCAATTCAATGTGAAGAAATTCAACTAAGCGCGGGTAAACGGCGGGGCTAACTATAACTCTCTTAAGCGTGTTGGCCAGATACGATTTCTGCCCAGTGCACTGAAATTCAATGTGACGAAATTCAACTACGCGCGGGTGAACGGCGGGAGTAACTCTGACTCTCTTAAGCGTGTTGACCAGATACGATATCTGCCCAGTGCTCTGCAATTCAATGTGAAGAAATTGAACTAAGCGCGGGTAAACGGCGGGACTAACTATGACTCTCTTAAGCGTGTTGACCAGATACGATTACTGCACAGTGCTCTGAAATTCAATGTGAGGAAATTCAACTCAGCGCGGGTAAACGGCGGGTGTAACTATGACTCTCTTAAGCGTGTTGACCAGATACGATTACTGCCCAGTGCTCTGAAATTCAATATGAAGAAATTGAACTAAGCGCGGGTAAACGGCGGGACTAACTATGACTCTCTTAAGCGTGTTGACCAGATACGATTTCTACCCAGTGCTCTGAAATTCAATGTGAAGAAATTCAACTAAGCGCGGGTAAACGGCGGGGCTAACTATGACTCTCTTAAGCGTGTTGGCCAGATACGATTTCTGCCCCGTGCACTGAAATTCAATGTGACGAAATTCAACTACGCGCGGGTGAACGGCGGGAGTAACTCTGACTCTCTTAAGCGTGTTGACCAGATACGATTTCTGCCCAGTGCACTGAAATTTAATGTGAAGAAATTCTACTCAGCGCGGGTAAACGGCGGGTGTAACTATGACTCTCTTAAGCGTGTTGACCAGATACGATTACTGCCCAGTGCTCTGAAATTCAATATGAAGAAATTGAACTAAGCGCGGGTAAACGGCGGGACTAACTATGACTCTCTTAAGCTTGTTGACCAGATACGATTTCTACCCAGTGCTCTGAAATTCAATGTGAAGAAATTCAACTAAGCGCGGGCAAACGGCGGGAATAACTATGACTCCCTTAAGCGTGTTGACCAGATACGATTACTGCCCAGTGCTCTGCAATTCCATGTGAAGGAATTCAACTAAGCGAGGGTAAACGGCGGGAGTAACTATGACTCTCTTAAGCGTGTTGACCAGATACGATTACTACCCAGTGCTCTGAAATTCAATGTGAAGAAATTTACTAAGCGCGGGCAAACGGCGGGAGTAACTGTGACTCTCTTAAGCGTGTTGACCAGATACGATTTCTGCCCAGTGCACTGAAATTCAATGTGAAGAAATTCAACTCAGCGCGGGTAAACGGCGGGTGTAACTATGACTCTCTTAAGCGTGTTGACCAGATACGATTACTGCCCAGTGCTCTGAAATTCAATATGAAGAAATTGAACTAAGCGCGGGTAAACGGCGGGACTAACTATGACTCTCTTAAGCGTGTTGACCAGATACGATTTCTACCCAGTGCTCTGAAATTCAATGTGAAGAAATTCAACTAAGCGCGGGCAAACGGCGGGAGTAACTATGACTCTCTCAAGCGTGTTGACCAGATACGATTTCTGCCCAGTGCACTGAAATTCAATGTGAAGAAGTTCAACTACGCGCGGATGAACGGCGGGACTAACTATGATTCTCTTAAGCGTGTTGACCAGATACGATTTCTGCCCAGTGCTCTGAAATTCAATGTGAAGAAATTCAACTAAGCGCGGGTAAACGGCGCGAGTAACTGTGACTCTCTTAAGCGTGTTGACCAGATACGATTTCTGCCCAGTGCTCTGCAATTCAATGTGAAGAAATTCAACTCAGCGCCGGTAAACGGCGGGTGTAACTATGACTCTCTTAAGCGTGTTGACCAGATACGATATCTGCCCAGTGCTCTGCAATTCAATGTGAAGAAATTCAACTAAGCGCGGGTAAACGGCGGGGCTAACTATAACTCTCTTAAGCGTGTTGGCCAGATACGATTTCTGCCCAGTGCACTGAAATTCAATGTGACGAAATTTAACTACGCGCGGGTGAACGGCGGGAGTAACTCTGACTCTCTTAAGCGTGTTGACCAGATACGATTTCTGCTCAGTGCTCTGCAATTCCATGTGAAGGAATTCAACTAAGCGCGGGTAAACGGCGGGAGTAACTCTGACTCTCTTAAGCGTGTTGACCAGATATGATTTCTGCCCAGTGCACTGAAATTCAATGTGAAGAAATTCAACTACGCGCGGGTGAACGGCGGGAGTAACACTGACTCTCTTAAGCGTGTTGACCAGATACGATTTCTGCCCAGTGCTCTGCAATTCCATGTGAAGGAATTCAACTAAGCGCGGGTAAACGGCCGGAGTAACTGTGACTCTCTTAAGCGTGTTGACCAGATACGATTTCTGCCCAGTGCTCTGCAATTCAATGTGAAGAAATTCAACTAAGCGCGGGCAAACGGCGGGAGTAACTATGACTCTCTCAAGCGTGTTGACCAGATACGATATCTGCCCAGTGCTCTGCAATTCAATGTGAAGAAATTCAACTACGCGCGGGTGAACGGCGGGAGTAACTCTGACTCTCTTAAGCGTGTTGACCAGATACGATTTCTGCCCAGTGCTCTGCAATTCCATGTGATGGAATTCAACTAAGCGCGGGTAAACGGCCGGAGTAACTGTGACTCTCTTAAGCGTGTTGACCAGATACGATTTCTGCCCAGTGCTCTGCAATTCCATGTGAAGGAATTCAACTAAGCGCGGGTAAACGGCGGGAGTAACTCTGACTCTCTTAAGCGTGTTGACCAGATAAGATTTCTGCCCAGTGCACTGAAATTCAATGTGAAGAAATTCAACTACGCGCGGGTGAACGGCGGGAGTAACACTGACTCTCTTAAGCGTGTTGACCAGATACGATTTCTGCCCAGTGCTCTGCAATTCCATGTGAAGGAATTCAACTAAGCGCGGGTAAACGGCCGGAGTAACTGTGACTCTCTTAAGCGTGTTGACCAGATACGATTTCTGCCCAGTGCTCTGCAATTCAATGTGAAGAAATTCAACTAAGCGCGGGCAAACGGCGGGAGTAACTATGACTCTCTCAAGCGTGTTGACCAGATACGATATCTGCCCCGTGCTCTGCAATTCAATGTGAAGAAATTCAACTACGCGCGGGTGAACGGCGGGAGTAACTCTGACTCTCTTAAGCGTGTTGACCAGATACGATTTCTGCCCAGTGCTCTGCAATTCAATGTGAAGAAATTCAACTCACCGCGGGTAAACGGCGGGTGTAACTATGACTCTCTTAAGCGTGTTGACCAGATACGATTACTGCCCAGTGCTCTGAAATTCAATATGAAGAAATCGAACTAAGCGCGGGTAAACGGCGGGACTAACTATGACTCTCTTAAGCGTGTTGACCAGATACGATTACTGCACAGTGCTCTGAAATTCAATGTGAAGAAATTCAACTCAGCGCGGGTAAACGGCGGGTGTAACTATGACTCTCTTAAGCGTGTTGACCAGATACGATTACTGCCCAGTGCTCTGAAATTCAATATGAAGAAATTGAACTAAGCGCGGGTAAACGGCGGGACTAACTATGACTCTCTTAAGCGTGTTGACCAGATACGATTTCTACCCAGTGCTCTGAAATTCAATGTGAAGAAATTCAACTAAGCGCGGGTAAACGGCGGGGCTAACTATGACTCTCTTAAGCGTGTTGGCCAGATACGATTTCTGCCCAGTGCACTGAAATTCAATGTGACGAAATTCAACTACGCGCGGGTGAACGGCGGGAGTAACTCTGACTCTCTTAAGCGTGTTGACCAGATACGATTTCTGCCCAGTGCACTGAAATTCAATGTGAAGAAATTCTACTCAGCGCGGGTAAACGGCGGGTGTAACTATGACACTCTTAAGCGTGTTGACCAGATACGATTACTGCCCAGTGCTCTGAAATTCAATATGAAGAAATTGAACTAAGCGCGGGTAAACGGCGGGACTAACTATGACTCTCTTAAGCGTGTTGACCAGATACGATTTCTACCCAGTGCTCTGAAATTCAATGTGAAGAAATTCAACTAAGCGCGGGCAAACGGCGGGAATAACTATGACTCCCTTAAGCGTGTTGACCAGATACGATTACTGCCCAGTGCTCTGCAATTCCATGTGAAGGAATTCAACTAAGCGAGGGTAAACGGCGGGAGTAACTATGACTCTCTTAAGCGTGTTGACCAGATACGATTACTACCCAGTGCTCTGAAATTCAATGTGAAGAAATTTACTAAGCGCGGGCAAACGGCGGGAGTAACTGTGACTCTCTTAAGCGTGTTGACCAGATACGATTTCTGCCCAGTGCACTGAAATTCAATGTGAAGAAATTCAACTAAGCGAGGGTAAACGGCGGGAGTAACTATGACTCTCTTAAGCGTGTTGACCAGATACGATTACTACCCAGTGCTCTGAAATTCAATGTGAAGAAATTTACTAAGCGCGGGCAAACGGCGGGAGTAACTGTGACTCTCTTAAGCGTGTTGACCAGATACGATTTCTGCCCAGTGCACTGAAATTCAATGTGAAGAAATTCAACTCCGCGCGGGTAAACGGCGGGTGTAACTATGACTCTCTTAAGCGTGTTGACCAGATACGATTACTGCCCAGTGCTCTGAAATTCAATATGAAGAAATTGAACTAAGCGCGGGTAAACGGCGGGACTAACTATGACTCTCTTAAGCGTGTTGACCAGATACGATTTCTACCCAGTGCTCTGAAATTCAATGTGAAGAAATTCAACTAAGCGCGGGCAAACGGCGGGAGTAACTATGACTCTCTCAAGCGTGTTGACCAGATACGATTTCTGCCCAGTGCACTGAAATTCAATGTGAAGAAGTTCAACTACGCGCGGATGAACGGCGGGACTAACTATGATTCTCTTAAGCGTGTTGACCAGATACGATTTGTGCCCAGTGCTCTGAAATTCAATGTGAAGAAATTCAACTAAGCGCGGGTAAACGGCGCGAGTAACTGTGACTCTCTTAAGCGTGTTGACCAGATACGATTTCTGCCCAGTGCTCTGCAATTCAATGTGAAGAAATTCAACTCAGCGCCGGTAAACGGCGGGTGTAACTATGACTCTCTTAAGCGTGTTGACCAGATACGATATCTGCCCAGTGCTCTGCAATTCAATGTGAAGAAATTCAACTAAGCGCGGGTAAACGGCGGGGCTAACTATAACTCTCTTAAGCGTGTTGGCCAGATACGATTTCTGCCCAGTGCACTGAAATTCAATGTGACGAAATTCAACTACGCGCGGGTGAACGGCGGGAGTAACTCTGACTCTCTTAAGCGTGTTGACCAGATACGATTTCTGCTCAGTGCTCTGCAATTCCATGTGAAGGAATTCAACTAAGCGCGGGTAAACGGCGGGAGTAACTCTGACTCTCTTAAGCGTGTTGACCAGATATGATTTCTGCCCAGTGCACTGAAATTCAATGTGAAGAAATTCAACTACGCGCGGGTGAACGGCGGGAGTAACACTGACTCTCTTAAGCGTGTTGACCAGATACGATTTCTGCCCAGTGCTCTGCAATTCCATGTGAAGGAATTCAACTAAGCGCGGGTAAACGGCCGGAGTAACTGTGACTCTCTTAAGCGTGTTGACCAGATACGATTTCTGCCCAGTGCTCTGCAATTCAATGTGAAGAAATTCAACTAAGCGCGGGCAAACGGCGGGAGTAACTATGACTCTCTCAAGCGTGTTGACCAGATACGATATCTGCCCAGTGCTCTGCAATTCAATGTGAAGGAATTCAACTACGCGCGGGTGAACGGCGGGAGTAACTCTGACTCTCTTAAGCGTGTTGACCAGATACGATTTCTGCCCAGTGCTCTGCAATTCCATGTGATGGAATTCAACTAAGCGCGGGTAAACGGCCGGAGTAACTGTGACTCTCTTAAGCGTGTTGACCAGATACGATTTCTGCCCAGTGCTCTGCAATTCCATGTGAAGGAATTCAACTAAGCGCGGGTAAACGGCGGGAGTAACTGTGACTCTCTTAAGCGTGTTGACCAGATACGATTTCTGCCCAGTGCTCTGCAATTCAATGTGAAGAAATTCAACTCAGCGCCGGTAAACGGCGGGTGTAACTATGACTCTCTTAAGCGTGTTGACCAGATACGATATCTGCCCAGTGCTCTGCAATTCAATGTGAAGAAATTCAACTAAGCGCGGGTAAACGGCGGGGCTAACTATAACTCTCTTAAGCGTGTTGGCCAGATACGATTTCTGCCCAGTGCACTGAAATTCAATGTGACGAAATTCAACTACGCGCGGGTGAACGGCGGGAGTAACTCTGACTCTCTTAAGCGTGTTGACCAGATACGATTTCTGCTCAGTGCTCTGCAATTCCATGTGAAGGAATTCAACTAAGCGCGGGTAAACGGCGGGAGTAACTCTGACTCTCTTAAGCGTGTTGACCAGATATGATTTCTGCCCAGTGCACTGAAATTCAATGTGAAGAAATTCAACTACGCGCGGGTGAACGGCGGGAGTAACACTGACTCTCTTAAGCGTGTTGACCAGATACGATTTCTGCCCAGTGCTCTGCAATTCCATGTGAAGGAATTCAACTAAGCGCGGGTAAACGGCCGGAGTAACTGTGACTCTCTTAAGCGTGTTGACCAGATACGATTTCTGCCCAGTGCTCTGCAATTCAATGTGAAGAAATTCAACTAAGCGCGGGCAAACGGCGGGAGTAACTATGACTCTCTCAAGCGTGTTGACCAGATACGATATCTGCCCAGTGCTCTGCAATTCAATGTGAAGGAATTCAACTACGCGCGGGTGAACGGCGGGAGTAACTCTGACTCTCTTAAGCGTGTTGACCAGATACGATTTCTGCCCAGTGCTCTGCAATTCCATGTGATGGAATTCAACTAAGCGCGGGTAAACGGCCGGAGTAACTGTGACTCTCTTAAGCGTGTTGACCAGATACGATTTCTGCCCAGTGCTCTGCAATTCCATGTGAAGGAATTCAACTAAGCGCGGGTAAACGGCGGGAGTAACTCTGACTCTCTTAAGCGTGTTGACCAGATAAGATTTCTGCCCAGTGCACTGAAATTCAATGTGAAGAAATTCAACTACGCGCGGGTGAACGGCGGGAGTAACACTGACTCTCTTAAGCGTGTTGACCAGATACGATTTCTGCCCAGTGCTCTGCAATTCCATGTGAAGGAATTCAACTAAGCGCGGGTAAACGGCCGGAGTAACTGTGACTCTCTTAAGCGTGTTGACCAGATACGATTTCTGCCCAGTGCTCTGCAATTCAATGTGAAGAAATTCAACTAAGCGCGGGCAAACGGCGGGAGTAACTATGACTCTCTCAAGCGTGTTGACCAGATACGATATCTGCCCCGTGCTCTGCAATTCAATGTGAAGAAATGCAACTACGCGCGGGTGAACGGCGGGAGTAACTCTGACTCTCTTAAGCGTGTTGACCAGATACGATTTCTGCCCAGTGCTCTGCAATTCCATGTGATGGAATTCAACTAAGCGCGGGTAAACGGCCGGAGTAACTGTGACTCTCTTAAGCGTGTTGACCAGATACGATTTCTGCCCAGTGCTCTGCAATTCAATGTGAAGAAATTCAACTCACCGCGGGTAAACGGCGGGTGTAACTATGACTCTCTTAAGCGTGTTGACCAGATACGATTACTGCCCAGTGCTCTGAAATTCAATATGAAGAAATTGAACTAAGCGCGGGTAAACGGCGGGACTAACTATGACTCTCTTAAGCGTGTTGACCAGATACGATTACTGCACAGTGCTCTGAAATTCAATGTGAAGAAATTCAACTCAGCGCGGGTAAACGGCGGGTGTAACTATGACTCTCTCAAGCGTGTTGACCAGATACGATTTCTGCCCAGTGCACTGAAATTCAATGTGAAGAAGTTCAACTACGCGCGGATGAACGGCGGGACTAACTATGATTCTCTTAAGCGTGTTGACCAGATACGATATCTGCCCAGTGCTCTGCAATTCAATGTGAAGAAATTCAACTACGCGCGGGTGAACGGCGGGAGTAACTCTGACTCTCTTAAGCGTGTTGACCAGATACGATTTCTGCCCAGTGCTCTGCAATTCCATGTGAAGGAATTCAACTAAGCGCGGGTAAACGGCGGGAGTAACTCAGACTCTCTTAAGCGTGTTGACCAGATAAGATTTCTGCCCAGTGCACTGAAATTCAATGTGAAGAAATTCAACTACGCGCGGGTGAACGGCGGGAGTAACACTGACTCTCTTAAGCGTGTTGACCAGATACGATTTCTGCCCAGTGCTCTGCAATTCCATGTGATGGAATTCAACTAAGCGCGGGTAAACGGCCGGAGTAACTGTGACTCTCTTAAGCGTGTTGACCAGATACGATTTCTGCCCAGTGCTCTGCAATTCAATGTGAAGAAATTCAACTCACCGCGGGTAAACGGCGGGTGTAACTATGACTCTCTTAAGCGTGTTGACCAGATACGATTACTGCCCAGTGCTCTGAAATTCAATATGAAGAAATTGAACTAAGCGCGGGTAAACGGCGGGACTAACTATGACTCTCTTAAGCGTGTTGACCAGATACGATTACTGCACAGTGCTCTGAAATTCAATGTGAGGAAATTCAACTCAGCGCGGGTAAACGGCGGGTGTAACTATGACTCTCTTAAGCGTGTTGACCAGATACGATTACTGCCCAGTGCTCTGAAATTCAATATGAAGAAATTGAACTAAGCGCGGGTAAACGGCGGGACTAACTATGACTCTCTTAAGCGTGTTGACCAGATACGATTTCTACCCAGTGCTCTGAAATTCAATGTGAAGAAATTCAACTAAGCGCGGGTAAACGGCGGGGCTAACTATGACTCTCTTAAGCGTGTTGGCCAGATACGATTTCTGCCCCGTGCACTGAAATTCAATGTGACGAAATTCAACTACGCGCGGGTGAACGGCGGGAGTAACTCTGACTCTCTTAAGCGTGTTGACCAGATACGATTTCTGCCCAGTGCACTGAAATTCAATGTGAAGAAATTCTACTCAGCGCGGGTAAACGGCGGGTGTAACTATGACTCTCTTAAGCGTGTTGACCAGATACGATTACTGCCCAGTGCTCTGAAATTCAATATGAAGAAATTGAACTAAGCGCGGGTAAACGGCGGGACTAACTATGACTCCCTTAAGCGTGTTGACCAGATACGATTACTGCCCAGTGCTCTGCAATTCCATGTGAAGGAATTCAACTAAGCGAGGGTAAACGGCGGGAGTAACTATGACTCTCTTAAGCGTGTTGACCAGATACGATTACTACCCAGTGCTCTGAAATTCAATGTGAAGAAATTTACTAAGCGCGGGCAAACGGCGGGAGTAACTGTGACTCTCTTAAGCGTGTTGACCAGATACGATTTCTGCCCAGTGCACTGAAATTCAATGTGAAGAAATTCAACTCAGCGCGGGTAAACGGCGGGTGTAACTATGACTCTCTTAAGCGTGTTGACCAGATACGATTACTGCCCAGTGCTCTGAAATTCAATATGAAGAAATTGAACTAAGCGCGGGTAAACGGCGGGACTAACTATGACTCTCTTAAGCGTGTTGACCAGATACGATTTCTACCCAGTGCTCTGAAATTCAATGTGAAGAAATTCAACTAAGCGCGGGCAAACGGCGGGAGTAACTATGACTCTCTCAAGCGTGTTGACCAGATACGATTTCTGCCCAGTGCACTGAAATTCAATGTGAAGAAGTTCAACTACGCGCGGATGAACGGCGGGACTAACTATGATTCTCTTAAGCGTGTTGACCAGATACGATTTCTGCCCAGTGCTCTGAAATTCAATGTGAAGAAATTCAACTAAGCGCGTGTAAACGGCGCGAGTAACTGTGACTCTCTTAAGCGTGTTGACCAGATACGATATCTGCCCAGTGCTCTGCAATTCAATGTGAAGAAATTCAACTAAGCGCGGGTAAACGGCGGGGCTAACTATGACTCTCTTAAGCGTGTTGGCCAGATACGATTTCTGCCCTGTGCACTGAAATTCAATGTGACGAAATTCAACTACGCGCGGGTGAACGGCGGGAGTAACTCTGACTCTCTTAAGCGTGTTGACCAGATACGATTTCTGCCCAGTGCTCTGCAATTCCATGTGAAGGAATTTAACTAAGCGCGGGTAAACGGCGGGAGTAACTCTGACTCTCTTAAACGTGTTGACCAGATAAGATTTCTGCCCAGTGCACTGAAATTCAATGTGAAGAAATTCAACTACGCGCGGGTGAACGGCGGGAGTAACACTGACTCTCTTAAGCGTGTTGACCAGATACGATTTCTGCCCAGTGCTCTGCAATTCCATGTCAAGGAATTCAACTAAGCGCGGGTAAACGGCCGGAGTAACTGTGACTCTCTTAAGCGTGTTGACCAGATACGATTTCTGCCCAGTGCTCTGCAATTCAATGTGAAGAAATTCAACTCACCGCGGGTAAACGGCGGGTGTAACTATGACTCTCTTAAGCGTGTTGACCAGATACGATTACTGCCCAGTGCTCTGAAATTCAATGTGAAGAAATTCAACTCAGCGCGGGTAAACGGCGGGTGTAACTATGACTCTGTTAAGCGTGTTGACCAGATACGATTGCTGCCCAGTGCTCAGAAATTCAATATGAAGGAATTGAACTAAGCGCGGGTAAACGGCGGGACTAACTATGACTCTCTTAAGCGTGTTGACCAGATACGATTTCTACCCAGTGCTCTGAAATTCAATGTGAAGAAATTCAACTAAGCGCGGGCAAACGGCGTGAGTAACTATGACTCTCTTAAGCGTGTTGACCAGATACGATTACTGCCCAGTGCTCTGCAATTCCATGTGAAGGAATTCAACTAAGCGAGTGTAAACGGCGGGACTAACTATGACTCTCTTAAGCGTGTTGACCAGATACGATATCTGCACAGTGCTCTGAAATTCAATGTGAAGAAGTTCAACTAAGCGAGGGTAAACGGCGGGAGTAACTCTGACTCTCTTAAGCGTGTTGACCAGATACGATTTCTGCCCAGAGCTCTGAAATTCAATGTGAAGAAATTCAACTAAGCGCGGGTAAACGGCGCGAGTAACTGTGACTCTCTTAAGCGTGTTGGCCAGATACGATTTCTGCCCAGTGCACTGAAATTCAATGTGAAGATATTCAACTAACCGCGGGTAAACGGCGGTAGTAACTATGATTCTCTTAAGCGTGTTGACCAGATACGATTTCTGCCCAGTGCTCTGCAATTCAATGTGAAGAAATTCAACTACGCGCGGGTGAACGGCGGGAGTAACTGTGACTCTCTTAAGCGTGTTGCCCAGATACGATTTCTGCCCAGTGCACTGAAATTCAAGGTGAAGAATATTCAACTAAGCGCGGGTAAACGGCGGGAGTAACTCTGACTCTCTTAAGCGTGTTGACCAGATACGATTTCTGCCCAGTGCACTGAAAATCAATGTGAAGAAATTCAACTACGCGCGGGTGAACGGCGGGTGTAACTCTGACTCTCTTAAGCGTGTTGACCAGATACGATTTCTGCCCAGTGCTCTGCAATTCCATGTGAAGGAATTCAACTAAGCGCGGGTAAACGGCGGGAGTAACTCTGTCTCTCTTAAGCGTGTTGACCAGATACAATTGATGCCCAGTGCTCTGAAATTCAATGTGAAGAAATTCAACTAAGCGCGGGCAAACGGCGGGAGTAACTATGACTCTCTTAAGCGTGTTGACCAGATACGATTACTGCCCAGTGCTCTGCAATTCCATGTGAAGGAATTGAACTAAGCGCGGGTAAACGGCGGGAGCAACTATGACTCTCTTAAGCGTGTTGAACAGATACGATTTCTGCCCCGTGCACTGAAATTCAATGTGACGAAATTCAACTACGCGCGGGTGAACGGCGGTAGTAACTCTGACTCTCTTAAGCGTGTTGACCAGATACGATTTCTGCCCAGTGCACTGAAATTCAATGTGAAGAAATTCTACTAAGCGCGGGCAAACGGCGGGAGTAACTATGACTCTCTCAAGCGTGTTGACCAGATACGATTTCTGCCCAGTGCACTGAAATTCAATGTGAAGAAGTTCAACTACGCGCGGATGAACGGCGGGACTAACTATGATTCTCTTAAGCGTGTTGACCAGATACGATTTCTGCCCAGTGCTCTGAAATTCAATGTGAAGTAATTCAACTAAGCGCGGGCAAACGGCGGGAATAACTATGACTCCCTTAAGCGTGTTGACCAGATACGATTACTGCCCAGTGCTCTGCAATTCCATGTGAAGGAATTCAACTAAGCGAGGGTAAACGGCGGGAGTAACTATGACTCTCTTAAGCGTGTTGACCAGATACGATTACTACCCAGTGCTCTGAAATTCAATGTGAAGAAATTTACTAAGCGCGGGCAAACGGCGGGAGTAACTGTGACTCTCTTAAGCGTGTTGACCAGATACGATTTCTGCCCAGTGCACTGAAATTCAATGTGAAGAAATTCAACTCAGCGCGGGTAAACGGCGGGTGTAACTATGACTCTCTTAAGCGTGTTGACCAGATACGATTACTGCCCAGTGCTCTGAAATTCAATATGAAGAAATTGAACTAAGCGCGGGTAAACGGCGGGACTAACTATGACTCTCTTAAGCGTGTTGACCAGATACGATTTCTACCCAGTGCTCTGAAATTCAATGTGAAGAAATTCAACTAAGCGCGGGCAAACGGCGGGAGTAACTATGACTCTCTCAAGCGTGTTGACCAGATACGATTTCTGCCCAGTGCACTGAAATTCAATGTGAAGAAGTTCAACTACGCGCGGATGAACGGCGGGACTAACTATGATTCTCTTAAGCGTGTTGACCAGATACGATTTCTGCCCAGTGCTCTGAAATTCAATGTGAAGAAATTCAACTAAGCGCGTGTAAACGGCGCGAGTAACTGTGACTCTCTTAAGCGTGTTGACCAGATACGATATCTGCCCAGTGCTCTGCAATTCAATGTGAAGAAATTCAACTAAGCGCGGGTAAACGGCGGGGCTAACTATGACTCTCTTAAGCGTGTTGGCCAGATACGATTTCTGCCCAGTGCACTGAAATTCAATGTGACGAAATTCAACTACGCGCGGGTGAACGGCGGGAGTAACTCTGACTCTCTTAAGCGTGTTGACCAGATACGATTTCTGCCCAGTGCTCTGCAATTCCATGTGAAGGAATTTAACTAAGCGCGGGGTAAACGGCGGGAGTAACTCTGACTCTCTTAAACGTGTTGACCAGATAAGATTTCTGCCCAGTGCACTGAAATTCAATGTGAAGAAATTCAACTACGCGCGGGTGAACGGCGGGAGTAACACTGACTCTCTTAAGCGTGTTGACCAGATACGATTTCTGCCCAGTGCTCTGCAATTCCATGTCAAGGAATTCAACTAAGCGCGGGTAAACGGCCGGAGTAACTGTGACTCTCTTAAGCGTGTTGACCAGATACGATTTCTGCCCAGTGCTCTGCAATTCAATGTGAAGAAATTCAACTCACCGCGGGTAAACGGCGGGTGTAACTATGACTCTCTTAAGCGTGTTGACCAGATACGATTACTGCCCAGTGCTCTGAAATTCAATGTGAAGAAATTCAACTCAGCGCGGGTAAACGGCGGGTGTAACTATGACTCTGTTAAGCGTGTTGACCAGATACGATTGCTGCCCAGTGCTCAGAAATTCAATATGAAGGAATTGAACTAAGCGCGGGTAAACGGCGTGAGTAACAATGACTCTCTTAAGCGTGTTGACCAGATACGATTACTGCCCAGTGCTCTGCAATTCCATGTGAAGGAATTCAACTAAGCGAGTGTAAACGGCGGGACTAACTATGACTCTCTTAAGCGTGTTGACCAGATACGATATCTGCACAGTGCTCTGAAATTCAATGTGAAGAAGTTCAACTAAGCGAGGGTAAACGGCGGGAGTAACTCTGACTCTCTTAAGCGTGTTGACCAGATACGATTTCTGCCCAGAGCTCTGAAATTCAATGTGAAGAAATTCAACTAAGCGCGGGTAAACGGCGCGAGTAACTGTGACTCTCTTAAGCGTGTTGGCCAGATACGATTTCTGCCCAGTGCACTGAAATTCAATGTGAAGATATTCAACTAACCGCGGGTAAACGGCGGTAGTAACTATGATTCTCTTAAGCGTGTTGACCAGATACGATTTCTGCCCAGTGCTCTGCAATTCAATGTGAAGAAATTCAACTACGCGCGGGTGAACGGCGGGAGTAACTGTGACTCTCTTAAGTGTGTTGCCCAGATACGATTTCTGCCCAGTGCACTGAAATTCAAGGTGAAGAATATTCAACTAAGCGCGGGTAAACGGCGGGAGTAACTCTGACTCTCTTAAGCGTGTTGACCAGATACGATTTCTGCCCAGTGCACTGAAAATCAATGTGAAGAAATTCAACTACGCGCGGGTGAACGGCGGGAGTAACTCTGACTCTCTTAAGCGTGTTGACCAGATACGATTTCTGCCCAGTGCTCTGCAATTCTATGTGAAGGAATTCAACTAAGCGCGGGTAAACGGCGGGAGTAACTCTGACTCTCTTAAGCGTGTTGACCAGATACAATTTCTGCCCAGTGCTCTGAAATTCAATGTGAAGAAATTCAACTAAGCGCGGGCAAACGGCGGGAGTAACTATGACTCTCTTAAGCGTGTTGACCAGATACGATTACTGCCCAGTGCTCTGCAATTCCATGTGAAGGAATTGAACTAAGCGCGGGTAAACGGCGGGAGTAACTATGACTCTCTTAAGCGTGTTGAACAGATACGATTTCTGCCCAGTGCACTGAAATTCAATGTGAAGAAATTCAACTACGCGCGGGTGAACGGCGGGAGTAACACTGACTCTCTTAAGCGTGTTGACCAGATACGATTTCTGCCCAGTGCTCTGCAATTCCATGTGAAGGAATTCAACTAAGCGCGGGTAAACGGCGGGAGTAACTGTGACTCTCTTAAGCGTGTTGACCAGATACGATTTCTGCCCAGTGCTCTGCAATTCAATGTGAAGAAATTCAACCCAGCGCGGGTAAACGGCGGGTGTAACTATGACTCTCTTAAGCGTGTTGTCCAGATACGATTGCTGCCCAGTGCTCTGAAATTCAATATGAAGAAATTGAACTAAGCGCGGGTAAACGGCGGGACTAACTATGACTCTCTTAAGCGTGTTGACCAGATACGATTTCTACCCAGTGCTCTGAAATTCAATGTGAAGAAATTCAACTAAGCGCGGGCAAACGGCGGGAGTAACTATGACTCTCTTAAGCGTGTTGACCAGATACGATTACTGCCCAGTGCTCTGCAATTCCATGTGAAGGAATTCAACTAAGCGAGGGTAAACGGCGGGAGTAACTATGACTCTCTTAAGCGTGTTGACCAGATACGATTACTGCCCAGTGCTCTGAAATTCAATGTGAAGAAATTCAACTAAGCGCGGGCAAACGGCGGGACTAACTATGACTCTCTTAAGCGAGTTGACCAGATACGCTTACTGCCCAGTGCTCTGAAATTCAATGTGAAGAAATTCAACTAAGCGCGGGTAAACGGCGGGAGTAACTCTCACTCTCTTAAGCGTTTTGACCAGATACGATTTCTGCCCAGTGCTCTGAAATTCAATGTGAAGAAATTCAACTCAGCGCGGGTAAACGGCGGGAGTAACTGTGACTCTCTTAAGCGTGTTGACCAGATACGATTTCTGCCCAGTGCTCTGCAATTCAATGTGAAGAAATTCAACTCAGCGCGGGTAAACGGCGGGTGTAACTATGACTCTGTTAAGCGTGTTGACCAGATACGATTGCTGCCCAGTGCTCTGAAATTCAATATGAAGAAATTGAACTAAGCGCGGGTAAACGGCGGGACTAACTATGACTCTCTTAAGCGTGTTGACCAGATACGATTTCTACCCAGTGCTCTGAAATTCAATGTGCAGAAATTCAACTAAGCGCGGGCAAACGGCGGGAGTAACTATGACTCTCTTAAGCGTGTTGACCAGATACGATTACTGCCCAGTGCTCTGCAATTCCATGTGAAGGAATTCAACTAAGCGAGGGTAAACGGCGGGACTAACTATGACTCTCTTAAGCGTGTTGACCAGATACGATATCTGCACAGTGCTCTGAAATTCAATGTGAAGAAGTTCAACTAAGCGAGGGTAAACGGCGGGAGTAACTCTGACTCTCTTAAGCGTGTTGACCAGATACGATTTCTGCCCAGTGCACTGAAAATCAATGTGAAGAAATTCAACTACGCGCGGGTGAACGGCGGGAGTAACTCTGACTCTCTTAAGCGTGTTGACCAGATACGATTTCTGCCCAGTGCTCTGCAATTCTATGTGAAGGAATTCAACTAAGCGCGGGTAAACGGCGGGAGTAACTCTGACTCTCTTAAGCGTGTTGACCAGATACAATTTCTGCCCAGTGCTCTGAAATTCAATGTGAAGAAATTGAACTAAGCGCGGGTAAACGGCGGGACTAACTATGACTCTCTTAAGCGTGTTGACCAGATACGATATCTGCACAGTGCTCTGAAATTCAATGTGAAGAAGTTCAACTAAGCGAGGGTAAACGGCGGGAGTAACTCTGACTCTCTTAAGCGTGTTGACCAGATACGATTTCTGCCCAGAGCTCTGAAATTCAATGTGAAGAAATTCAACTCAGCGCGGGTAAACGGCGCGAGTAACTGTGACTCTCTTAAGCGTGTTGGCCAGATACGATTTCTGCCCAGTGCACTGAAATTCAATGTGAAGATATTCAACTAACCGCGGGTAAACGGCGGTAGTAACTATGATTCTCTTAAGCGTGTTGACCAGATACGATTTCTGCCCAGTGCTCTGCAATTCAATGTGAAGAAATTCAACTACGCGCGGGTGAACGGCGGGAGTAACTGTGACTCTCTTAAGTGTGTTGCCCAGATACGATTTCTGCCCAGTGCACTGAAATTCAAGGTGAAGAATATTCAACTAAGCGCGGGCAAACGGCGGGAGTAACTATGACTCTCTTAAGCGTGTTGACCAGATACGATTACTGCCCAGTGCTCTGCAATTCCATGTGAAGGAATTGAACTAAGCGCGGGTAAACGGCGGGAGTAACTATGACTCTCTTAAGCGTGTTGAACAGATACGATTTCTGCCCAGTGCACTGAAATTCAATGTGAAGAAATTCAACTACGCGCGGGTGAACGGCGGGAGTAACTCTGACTCTCTTAAGCGTGTTGACCAGATACGATTTCTGCCCAGTGCTCTGCAATTCCATGTGAAGGAATTCAACTAAGCGCGGGTAAACGGCGGGAGTAACTCTGACTCTCTTAAGCGTGTTGAACAGATACGATTTCTGCCCAGTGCACTGAAATTCAATGTGAAGAAATTCAACTACGCGCGGGTGAACGGCGGGAGTAAGACTGACTCTCTTAAGCGTGTTGACCAGATACGATTTCTGCCCAGTGCTCTGCAATTCAATGTGAAGAAATTCAACCCAGCGCGGGTAAACGGCGGGTGTAACTATGACTCTCTTAAGCGTGTTGTCCAGATACGATTGCTGCCCAGTGCTCAGAAATTCAATATGAAGAAATTGAACTAAGCGCGGGTAAACGGCGGGACTAACTATGACTCTCTTAAGCGTGTTGACCAGATACGATTTCTACCCAGTGCTCTGAAATTCAATGTGAAGAAATTCAACTAAGCGCGGGCAAACGGCGGGAGTAACTATGACTCTCTTAAGCGTGTTGACCAGATACGATTACTGCCCAGTGCTCTGCAATTCCATGTGAAGGAATTCAACTAAGCGAGGGTAAACGGCGGGACTAACTATGACTCTCTTAAGCGTGTTGACCAGATACGATATCTGCACAGTGCTCTGAAATTCAATGTGAAGAAGTTCAACTAAGCGAGGGTAAACGGCGGGAGTAACTCTGACTCTCTTAAGCGTGTTGACCAGATACGATTTCTGCCCAGAGCTCTGAAATTCAATGTGAAGAAATTCAACTCAGCGCGGGTAAACGGCGCGAGTAACTGTGACTCTCTTAAGCGTGTTGGCCAGATACGATTTCTGCCCAGTGCACTGAAATTCAATGTGAAGATATTCAACTAACCGCGGGTAAACGGCGGTAGTAACTATGATTCTCTTAAGCGTGTTGACCAGATACGATTTCTGCCCAGTGCTCTGGAATTCAATGTGAAGAAATTCAACTACGCGCGGGTGAACGGCGGGAGTAACTGTGACTCTCTTAAGTGTGTTGCCCAGATACGATTTCTGCCCAGTGCACTGAAATTCAAGGTGAAGAATATTCAACTAAGCGCGGGTAAACGGCGGGAGTAACTCTGACTCTCTTAAGCGTGTTGACCAGATACGATTACTGCCCAGTGCTCTGAAATTCAATGTGAAGAAATTCAACTAAGAGCGGGTAAACGGCGGGAGTAACTCTGACTCTCTTAAGCGTGTTGACCAGATACGATTTCTGCCCAGTGCACTGAAATTCAATGGGAAGAAATTCAACTACGCGCGGGTGAACGGCGGGAGTAACTCTGACTCTCTTAAGCGTGTTGACCAGATACGATTTCTGCCCAGAGCTCTGAAATTCAATGTGAAGAAATTCAACTCAGCGCGGGTAAACGGCGCGAGTAACTGTGACTCTCTTAAGCGTGTTGGCCAGATACGATTTCTGCCCAGTGCACTGAAATTCAATGTGAAGATATTCAACTAACCGCGGGTAAACGGCGGTAGTAACTATGATTCTCTTAAGCGTGTTGACCAGATACGATTTCTCCCCAGTGCTCTGCAATTCAATGTGAAGAAATTCAACTACGCGCGGGTGAACGGCGGGAGTAACTGTGACTCTCTTAAGTGTGTTGCCCAGATACGATTTCTGCCCAGTGCACTGAAATTCAAGGTGAAGAATATTCAACTAAGCGCGGGTAAACGGCGGGAGTAACTCTGATTCTCTTAAGCGTGTTGACCAGATACGATTTCTGCCCAGTGCTCTGCAATTCCATGTGAAGGAATTCAACTAAGCGCGGGTAAACGGCGGGAGTAACTCTGACTCTCTTAAGCGTGTTGACCAGATACAATTTCTGCCCAGTGCTCTGAAATTCAATGTGAAGAAATTCAACTAAGCGCGGGCAAACGGCGGGAGTAACTATGACTCTCTTAAGCGTGTTGACCAGATACGATTACTGCCCAGTGCTCTGCAATTCCATGTGAAGGAATTGAACTAAGCGCGGGTAAACGGCGGGAGTAACTATGACTCTCTTAAGCGTGTTGACCAGATACGATTACTGCCCAGTGCTCTGAAATTCAATGTGAAGAAATTCAACTAAGAGCGGGTAAACGGCGGGAGTAACTCTGACTCTCTTAAGCGTGTTTACCAGATACGATTTCTGCCCAGTGCACTGAAATTCAATGGGAAGAAATTCAACTACGCGCGTGTGAACGGCGGGAGTAACTCTGACTCTCTTAAGAGTGTTGACCAGATACGATTACTGCCCAGTGCTCTGCAATTCAATGTGAAGTAATGCAACTAAGCGCGGGTAAACGGCGGGAGTAACTATGACTCTCTTAAGCGTTTTGACCAGATACGATTTCTGCCCAGTGCTCTGAAATTCAATGTGAAGAAATTCAACTCAGCGCGGGTTAACGGCGGGACTAACTATGATTCTCTTAAGCGTATTGACCAGATACGATTTCTGCCCAGTGCACTGAAATTCAATGTGAAGAAATTCAACTACGCGCGGGTGAACGGTGGGAGTAACTCTGACTCTCTTAAGCGTGTTGACCAGATACGATTTCTGCCCAGTGCTCTGCAATTCCATGTGAAGGAATTCAACTAAGCGCGGGCAAACGGCGGGACTAACTATGATTCTCTTAAGCGTGTTGACCAGATACGATTACTGCCCAGTGCTCTGAAATTCAATGTGAAGAAATTCAACTAAGCGCGGGTAAACGGCGGGAGTAACTCTGACTCTCTTAAGCGTTTTGACCAGATACGATTACTGCCCAGTGCTCTGCAATTCCATGTGAAGGAATTCAACTAAGCGCGGGTAAACGGCGGGAGTAACTGTGACTCTCTTAAGCGTGTTGACCAGATACGATATCTGCCCAGTGCTCTGCAATTCAATGTGAAGACATTCAACTAAGCGCGGGTAAACGGCGGAAGTAACAATGACTCTCTTGAGCGTGTTGACCAGATACGATTTCTGCCCAGTGCACTGAAATTCAATGTGAAGAAGTTCAACTACGCGCGGGCAAACGGCGGGACTAACTATGATTCTCTTAAGCGTGTTGACCAGATACGATTACTGCCCAGTGCTCTGAAATTCAATGTGAAGAAATTCAACTAAGCGCGGGTAAACGGCGGGAGTAACTCTGACTCTCTTAAGCGTTTTGACCAGATACGATTACTGCCCAGTGCTCTGCAATTCCATGTGAAGGAATTCAACTAAGCGCGGGTAAACGGCGGGAGTAACTGTGACTCTCTTAAGCGTGTTGACCAGATACGATATCTGCCCAGTGCTCTGCAATTCAATGTGAAGACATTCAACTAAGCGCGGGTAAACGGCGGGAGTAACAATGACTCTCTTGAGCGTGTTGACCAGATACGATTTCTGCCCAGTGCACTGAAATTCAATGTGAAGAAGTTCAACTACGCGCGGGTGAACGGCGGGACTAACTATGATTCTCTTAAGCGTGTTGACCAGATACGATTTCTGCCCAGTGCTCTGAAATTCAATGTGAAGAAATTCAACCCAGCGCGGGTAAACGGCGGGTGTAACACTGACTCTCTTAAGCGTGTTGACCAGATACGATTTCTGCCCAGTGCTCTGCAATTCCATGTGAAGGAATTCAACTAAGCGCGGGTAAACGGCGGGAGTAACTGTGACTCTCTGAAGCGTGTTGACCAGATACGATTTCTGCCCAGTGCTCTGCAATTCAATGTGAAGAAATTCAACTCAGCGCGGGTAAACGGCGGGTGTAACTATGACTCTGTTAAGCGTGTTGACCAGATACGATTGCTGCCCAGTGCTCAGAAATTCAATATGAAGAAATTGAACTAAGCGCGGGTAAACGGCGGGACTAACTATGACTCTCTTAAGCGTGTTGACCAGATACGATTTCTGCCCAGAGCTCTGAAATTCAATGTGAAGAAATTCAACTCAGCGCGGGTAAACGGCGCGAGTAACTGTGACTCTCTTAAGCGTGTTGGCCAGATACGATTTCTGCCCAGTGCACTGAAATTCAATGTGAAGATATTCAACTAACCGCGGGTAAACGGCGGTAGTAACTATGATTCTCTTAAGCGTGTTGACCAGATACGATTTCTGCCCAGTGCTCTGGAATTCAATGTGAAGAAATTCAACTACGCGCGGGTGAACGGCGGGAGTAACTGTGACTCTCTTAAGTGTGTTGCCCAGATACGATTTCTGCCCAGTGCACTGAAATTCAAGGTGAAGAATATTCAACTAAGCGCGGGTAAACGGCGGGAGTAACTCTGACTCTCTTAAGCGTGTTGACCAGATACGATTACTGCCCAGTGCTCTGAAATTCAATGTGAAGAAATTCAACTAAGAGCGGGTAAACGGCGGGAGTAACTCTGACTCTCTTAAGCGTGTTGACCAGATACGATTTCTGCCCAGTGCACTGAAATTCAATGGGAAGAAATTCAACTACGCGCGGGTGAACGGCGGGAGTAACTCTGACTCTCTTAAGCGTGTTGACCAGATACGATTTCTGCCCAGAGCTCTGAAATTCAATGTGAAGAAATTCAACTCAGCGCGGGTAAACGGCGCGAGTAACTGTGACTCTCTTAAGCGTGTTGGCCAGATACGATTTCTGCCCAGTGCACTGAAATTCAATGTGAAGATATTCAACTAACCGCGGGTAAACGGCGGTAGTAACTATGATTCTCTTAAGCGTGTTGACCAGATACGATTTCTCCCCAGTGCTCTGCAATTCAATGTGAAGAAATTCAACTACGCGCGGGTGAACGGCGGGAGTAACTGTGACTCTCTTAAGTGTGTTGCCCAGATACGATTTCTGCCCAGTGCACTGAAATTCAAGGTGAAGAATATTCAACTAAGCGCGGGTAAACGGCGGGAGTAACTCTGATTCTCTTAAGCGTGTTGACCAGATACGATTTCTGCCCAGTGCTCTGCAATTCCATGTGAAGGAATTCAACTAAGCGCGGGTAAACGGCGGGAGTAACTCTGACTCTCTTAAGCGTGTTGACCAGATACAATTTCTGCCCAGTGCTCTGAAATTCAATGTGAAGAAATTCAACTAAGCGCGGGCAAACGGCGGGAGTAACTATGACTCTCTTAAGCGTGTTGACCAGATACGATTACTGCCCAGTGCTCTGCAATTCCATGTGAAGGAATTGAACTAAGCGCGGGTAAACGGCGGGAGTAACTATGACTCTCTTAAGCGTGTTGACCAGATACGATTACTGCCCAGTGCTCTGAAATTCAATGTGAAGAAATTCAACTAAGAGCGGGTAAACGGCGGGAGTAACTCTGACTCTCTTAAGCGTGTTTACCAGATACGATTTCTGCCCAGTGCACTGAAATTCAATGGGAAGAAATTCAACTACGCGCGTGTGAACGGCGGGAGTAACTCTGACTCTCTTAAGAGTGTTGACCAGATACGATTACTGCCCAGTGCTCTGCAATTCAATGTGAAGTAATGCAACTAAGCGCGGGTAAACGGCGGGAGTAACTATGACTCTCTTAAGCGTTTTGACCAGATACGATTTCTGCCCAGTGCTCTGAAATTCAATGTGAAGAAATTCAACTCAGCGCGGGTTAACGGCGGGACTAACTATGATTCTCTTAAGCGTATTGACCAGATACGATTTCTGCCCAGTGCACTGAAATTCAATGTGAAGAAATTCAACTACGCGCGGGTGAACGGTGGGAGTAACTCTGACACTCTTAAGCGTGTTGACCAGATACGATTTCTGCCCAGTGCTCTGCAATTCCATGTGAAGGAATTCAACTAAGCGCGGGCAAACGGCGGGACTAACTATGATTCTCTTAAGCGTGTTGACCAGATACGATTACTGCCCAGTGCTCTGAAATTCAATGTGAAGAAATTCAACTAAGCGCGGGTAAACGGCGGGAGTAACTCTGACTCTCTTAAGCGTTTTGACCAGATACGATTACTGCCCAGTGCTCTGCAATTCCATGTGAAGGAATTCAACTAAGCGCGGGTAAACGGCGGGAGTAACTGTGACTCTCTTAAGCGTGTTGACCAGATACGATATCTGCCCAGTGCTCTGCAATTCAATGTGAAGACATTCAACTAAGCGCGGGTAAACGGCGGAAGTAACAATGACTCTCTTGAGCGTGTTGACCAGATACGATTTCTGCCCAGTGCACTGAAATTCAATGTGAAGAAGTTCAACTACGCGCGGGCAAACGGCGGGACTAACTATGATTCTCTTAAGCGTGTTGACCAGATACGATTACTGCCCAGTGCTCTGAAATTCAATGTGAAGAAATTCAACTAAGCGCGGGTAAACGGCGGGAGTAACTCTGACTCTCTTAAGCGTTTTGACCAGATACGATTACTGCCCAGTGCTCTGCAATTCCATGTGAAGGAATTCAACTAAGCGCGGGTAAACGGCGGGAGTAACTGTGACTCTCTTAAGCGTGTTGACCAGATACGATATCTGCCCAGTGCTCTGCAATTCAATGTGAAGACATTCAACTAAGCGCGGGTAAACGGCGGGAGTAACAATGACTCTCTTGAGCGTGTTGACCAGATACGATTTCTGCCCAGTGCACTGAAATTCAATGTGAAGAAGTTCAACTACGCGCGGGTGAACGGCGGGACTAACTATGATTCTCTTAAGCGTGTTGACCAGATACGATTTCTGCCCAGTGCTCTGAAATTCAATGTGAAGAAATTCAACCCAGCGCGGGTAAACGGCGGGTGTAACACTGACTCTCTTAAGCGTGTTGACCAGATACGATTTCTGCCCAGTGCTCTGCAATTCCATGTGAAGGAATTCAACTAAGCGCGGGTAAACGGCGGGAGTAACTGTGACTCTCTGAAGCGTGTTGACCAGATACGATTTCTGCCCAGTGCTCTGCAATTCAATGTGAAGAAATTCAACTCAGCGCGGGTAAACGGCGGGTGTAACTATGACTCTGTTAAGCGTGTTGACCAGATACGATTGCTGCCCAGTGCTCAGAAATTCAATATGAAGAAATTGAACTAAGCGCGGGTAAACGGCGGGACTAACTATGACTCTCTTAAGCGTGTTGACCAGATACGATTTCTACCCAGTGCTCTGAAATTCAATGTGAAGAAATTCAACTAAGCGCGGGCAAACGGCGGGAGTAACTATGACTCTCTTAAGCGTGTTGACCAGATACGATTACTGCCCAGTGCTCTGCAATTCCATGTGAAGGAATTCAACTAAGCGAGGGTAAACGGCGGGACTAACTATGACTCTCTTAAGCGTGTTGACCAGATACGATATCTGCACAGTGCTCTGAAATTCAATGTGAAGAAGTTCAACTAAGCGAGGGTAAACGGCGGGAGTAACTCTGACAATCTTAAGCGTGTTGACCAGATACGATTTCTGCCCAGAGCTCTGAAATTCAATGTGAAGAAATTCAACTCAGCGCGGGTAAACGGCGCGAGTAACTGTGACTCTCTTAAGCGTGTTGGCCAGATACGATTTCTGCCCAGTGCACTGAAATTCAATGTGAAGATATTCAACTAACCGCGGGTAAACGGCGGTAGTAACTATGATTCTCTTAAGCGTGTTGACCAGATACGATTTCTGCCCAGTGCTCTGCAATTCAATGTGAAGAAATTCAACTACGCGCGGGTGAACGGCGGGAGTAACTGTGACTCTCTTAAGTGTGTTGCCCAGATACGATTTCTGCCCAGTGCACTGAAATTCAAGGTGAAGAATATTCAACTAAGCGCGGGCAAACGGCGGAAGTAACTCTGACTCTCTTAAGCGTGTTGACCAGATACGATTTCTGCCCAGTGCACTGAAAATCAATGTGAAGAAATTCAACTACGCGCGGGTGAACGGCGGGAGTAACTCTGACTCTCTTAAGCGTTTTGACCAATACGATTTCTGCCCAGTGCTCTGCAATTCAATGTGAAGAAATTCAACTCAGCGCGGGTAAACGGCGGGTGTAACTATGACTCTGTTAAGCGTGTTGACCAGATACGATTGCTGCCCAGTGCTCAGAAATTCAATATGAAGAAATTGAACTAAGCGCGGGTAAACGGCGGGACTAACTATGACTCTCTTAAGCGTGTTGACCAGATACGATTTCTACCCAGTGCTCTGAAATTCAATGTGAAGAAATTCAACTAAGCGCGGGCAAACGGCGGGAGTAACTATGACTCTCTTAAGCGTGTTGACCAGATACGATTACTGCCCAGTGCTCTGCAATTCCATGTGAAGGAATTCAACTAAGCGAGGGTAAACGGCGGGACTAACTATGACTCTCTTAAGCGTGTTGACCAGATACGATATCTGCACAGTGCTCTGAAATTCAATGTGAAGAAGTTCAACTAAGCGAGGGTAAACGGCGGGAGTAACTCTGACAATCTTAAGCGTGTTGACCAGATACGATTTCTGCCCAGAGCTCTGAAATTCAATGTGAAGAAATTCAACTCAGCGCGGGTAAACGGCGCGAGTAACTGTGACTCTCTTAAGCGTGTTGGCCAGATACGATTTCTGCCCAGTGCACTGAAATTCAATGTGAAGATATTCAACTAACCGCGGGTAAACGGCGGTAGTAACTATGATTCTCTTAAGCGTGTTGACCAGATACGATTTCTGCCCAGTGCTCTGCAATTCAATGTGAAGAAATTCAACTACGCGCGGGTGAACGGCGGGAGTAACTGTGACTCTCTTAAGTGTGTTGCCCAGATACGATTTCTGCCCAGTGCACTGAAATTCAAGGTGAAGAATATTCAACTAAGCGCGGGCAAACGGCGGGAGTAACTCTGACTCTCTTAAGCGTGTTGACCAGATACGATTTCTGCCCAGTGCACTGAAAATCAATGTGAAGAAATTCAACTACGCGCGGGTGAACGGCGGGAGTAACTCTGACTCTCTTAAGCGTGTTGACCAGATACGATTTCTGCCCAGTGCTCTGCAATTCCATGTGAAGGAATTCAACTAAGCGCGGGTAAACGGCGGGAGTAACTCTGACTCTCTTAAGCGTGTTGACCAGATACAATTTCTGCCCAGTGCTCTGAAATTCAATGTGAAGAAATTCAACTAAGCGCGGGCAAACGGCGGGAGTAACTATGACTCTCTTAAGCGTGTTGACCAGATACGATTACTGCCCAGTGCTCTGCAATTCAATGTGAAGAAATTCAACTCAGCGCGGGTAAACGGCGGGTGTAACTATGACTCTGTTAAGCGTGTTGACCAGATACGATTGCTGCCCAGTGCTCTGAAATTCAATATGAAGAAATTGAACTAAGCGCGGGTAAACGGCGGGACTAACTATGACTCTCTTAAGCGTGTTGACCAGATACGATTTCTACCCAGTGCTCTGAAATTCAATGTGAAGAAATTCAACTAAGCGCGGGCAAACGGCGGGAGTAACTATGACTCTCTTAAGCGTGTTGACCAGATACGATTACTGCCCAGTGCTCTGCAATTCCATGTGAAGGAATTGAACTAAGCGCGGGTAAACGGCGGGAGTAACTATGACTCTCTTAAGCGTGTTGACCAGATACGATTACTGCCCAGTGCTCTGAAATTCAATGTGAAGAAATTCAACTAAGAGCGGGTAAACGGCGGGAGTAACTCTGACTCTCTTAAGCGTGTTGACCAGATACGATTTCTGCCCAGTGCACTGAAATTCAATGGGAAGAAATTCAACTACGCGCGGGTGAACGGCGGGAGTAACTCTGACTCTCTTAAGAGTGTTGACCAGATACGATTACTGCCCAGTGCTCTGCAATTCAATGTGAAGAAATGCAACTAAGCGCGGGTAAACGGCGGGAGTAACTATGACTCTCTTAAGCGTTTTGACCAGATACGATTTCTGCCCAGTGCTCTGAAATTCAATGTGAAGAAATTCAACTCAGCGCGGGTTAACGGCGGGACTAACTATGATTCTCTTAAGCGTGTTGACCAGATACGATTTCTGCCCAGTGCACTGAAATTCAATGTGAAGAAATTCAACTACGCGCGGGTGAACGGCGGGTGTAACTATGACTCTGTTAAGCGTGTTGACCAGATACGATTGCTGCCCAGTGCTCAGAAATTCAATATGAAGAAATTGAACTAAGCGCGGGTAAACGGCGGGACTAACTATGACTCTCTTAAGCGTGTTGACCAGATACGATTTCTACCCAGTGCTCTGAAATTCAATGTGAAGAAATTCAACTAAGCGCGGGTAAACGGCGGGACTAACTATGACTCTCTTAAGCGTGTTGACCAGATACGATATCTGCACAGTGCTCTGAAATTCAATGTGAAGAAATTCAACCCAGCGCGGGTAAACGGCGGGTGTAACACTGACTCTCTTAAGCGTGTTGACCAGATACGATTTCTGCCCAGTGCTCTGCAATTCCATGTGAAGGAATTCAACTAAGCGCGGGTAAACGGCGGGAGTAACTGTGACTATCTGAAGCGTGTTGACCAGATAGGATTTCTGCCCAGTGCTCTGCAATTCAATGTGATGACATTCAACTAAGCGCGGGTAAACGGCGGGAGTAACAATGACTCTCTTGAGCGGGTTGACCAGATACGATTTCTGCCCAGTGCACTGAAACTCAATGTGAAGAAGTTCAACTACGCGCGGGTGAACGGCGTAACTAACTATGATTCTCTTAAGCGTGTTGACCAGATACGATTTCTGCCCAGTGCTCTGAAATTCAATGTGAAGAAATTCAACCCAGCGCGGGTAAACGGCGGGAGTAACTCTGACTCTCTTAAGCGTGTTGACCAGATACGATTGCTGCCCAGTGCTCAGAAATTCAATATGAAGAAATTGAACTAAGCGCGGGTAAACGGCGGGACTAACTATGACTCTCTTAAGCGTGTTGACCAGATACGATTTCTACCCAGTGCTCTGAAATTCAATGTGAAGAAATTCAACTAAGCGCGGGCAAACGGCGGGAGTAACTATGACTCTCTTAAGCGTGTTGACCAGATACGATTACTGCCCAGTGCTCTGCAATTCCATGTGAAGGAATTCAACTAAGCGAGGGTAAACGGCGGGACTAACTATGACTCTCTTAAGCGTGTTGACCAGATACGATATCTGCACAGTGCTCTGAAATTCAATGTGAAGAAGTTCAACTAAGCGAGGGTAAACGGCGGGAGTAACTATGACTCTCTTAAGCGTGTTGAACAGATACGATTTCTGCCCAGTGCACTGAAGTTCAATGTGAAGAAATTCAACTACGCGCGGGTGAACGGCGGGAGTAACTCTGACTCTCTTAAGCGTGTTGACCAGATACGATTTCTGCCCAGTGCTCTGCAATTCCATGTGAAGGAATTCAACTAAGCGCGGGTAAACGGCGGGAGTAACTCTGACTCTCTTAAGCGTGTTGAACAGATACGATTTCTGCCCAGTGCACTGAAATTCAATGTGAAGAAATTCAACTACGCGCGGGTGAACGGCGGGAGTAACACTGACTCTCTTAAGCGTGTTGACCAGATACGATTTCTGCCCAGTGCTCTGCAATTCCATGTGAAGGAATTCAACTAAGCGCGGGTAAACGGCGGGACTAACTATGACTCTCTTAAGCGTGTTGACCAGATACGATATCTGCACAGTGCTCTGAAATTCAATGTGAAGAAATTCAACCCAGCGCGGGTAAACGGCGGGAGTAACTCTGACTCTCTTAAGCGTGTTGACCAGATACGATTTCTGCCCAGTGCACTGAAAATCAATGTGAAGAAATTCAACTACGCGCGGGTGAACGGCGGGAGTAACTCTGACTCTCTTAAGCGTGTTGACCAGATACGATTTCTGCCCAATGCTCTGCAATTCCATGTGAAGGAATTCAACTAAGCGCGGGTAAACGGCGGGAGTAACTCTGACTCTCTTAAGCGTGTTGACCAGATACAATTTCTGCCCAGTGCTCTGAAATTCAATGTGAAGAAATTCAACTAAGCGCGGGCAAACGGCGGGAGTAACTATGACTCTCTTAAGCGTGTTGACCAGATACGATTACTGCCCAGTGCTCTGCAATTCAATGTGAAGAAATTCAACTCAGCGCGGGTAAACGGCGGGTGTAACTATGACTCTGTTAAGCGTGTTGACCAGATACGATTGCTGCCCAGTGCTCTGAAATTCAATATGAAGAAATTGAACTAAGCGCGGGTAAACGGCGGGACTAACTATGACTCTCTTAAGCGTGTTGACCAGATACGATTTCTACCCAGTGCTCTGAAATTCAATGTGAAGAAATTCAACTAAGCGCGGGCAAACGGCGGGAGTAACTATGACTCTCTTAAGCGTGTTGACCAGATACGATTACTGCCCAGTGCTCTGCAATTCCATGTGAAGGAATTGAACTAAGCGCGGGTAAACGGCGGGAGTAACTATGACTCTCTTAAGCGTGTTGACCAGATACGATTACTGCCCAGTGCTCTGAAATTCAATGTGAAGAAATTCAACTAAGAGCGGGTAAACGGCGGGAGTAACTCTGACTCTCTTAAGCGTGTTGACCAGATACGATTTCTGCCCAGTGCACTGAAATTCAATGGGAAGAAATTCAACTACGCGCGGGTGAACGGCGGGAGTAACTCTGACTCTCTTAAGAGTGTTGACCAGATACGATTACTGCCCAGTGCTCTGCAATTCAATGTGAAGAAATGCAACTAAGCGCGGGTAAACGGCGGGAGTAACTATGACTCTCTTAAGCGTTTTGACCAGATACGATTTCTGCCCAGTGCTCTGAAATTCAATGTGAAGAAATTCAACTCAGCGCGGGTTAACGGCGGGACTAACTATGATTCTCTTAAGCGTGTTGACCAGATACGATTTCTGCCCAGTGCACTGAAATTCAATGTGAAGAAATTCAACTACGCGCGGGTGAACGGCGGGTGTAACTATGACTCTGTTAAGCGTGTTGACCAGATACGATTGCTGCCCAGTGCTCAGAAATTCAATATGAAGAAATTGAACTAAGCGCGGGTAAACGGCGGGACTAACTATGACTCTCTTAAGCGTGTTGACCAGATACGATTTCTACCCAGTGCTCTGAAATTCAATGTGAAGAAATTCAACTAAGCGCGGGTAAACGGCGGGACTAACTATGACTCTCTTAAGCGTGTTGACCAGATACGATATCTGCACAGTGCTCTGAAATTCAATGTGAAGAAATTCAACCCAGCGCGGGTAAACGGCGGGAGTAACTCTGACTCTCTTAAGCGTGTTGACCAGATACGATTGCTGCCCAGTGCTCAGAAATTCAATATGAAGAAATTGAACTAAGCGCGGGTAAACGGCGGGACTAACTATGACTCTCTTAAGCGTGTTGACCAGATACGATTTCTACCCAGTGCTCTGAAATTCAATGTGAAGAAATTCAACTAAGCGCGGGCAAACGGCGGGAGTAACTATGACTCTCTTAAGCGTGTTGACCAGATACGATTACTGCCCAGTGCTCTGCAATTCCATGTGAAGGAATTCAACTAAGCGAGGGTAAACGGCGGGACTAACTATGACTCTCTTAAGCGTGTTGACCAGATACGATATCTGCACAGTGCTCTGAAATTCAATGTGAAGAAGTTCAACTAAGCGAGGGTAAACGGCGGGAGTAACTATGACTCTCTTAAGCGTGTTGAACAGATACGATTTCTGCCCAGTGCACTGAAATTCAATGTGAAGAAATTCAACTACGCGCGGGTGAACGGCGGGAGTAACTCTGACTCTCTTAAGCGTGTTGACCAGATACGATTTCTGCCCAGTGCTCTGCAATTCCATGTGAAGGAATTCAACTAAGCGCGGGTAAACGGCGGGAGTAACTCTGACTCTCTTAAGCGTGTTGAACAGATACGATTTCTGCCCAGTGCACTGAAATTCATTGTGAAGAAATTCAACTACGCGCGGGTGAACGGCGGGAGTAACACTGACTCTCTTAAGCGTGTTGACCAGATACGATTTCTGCCCAGTGCTCTGCAATTCCATGTGAAGGAATTCAACTAAGCGCGGGTAAACGGCGGGACTAACTATGACTCTCTTAAGCGTGTTGACCAGATACGATATCTGCACAGTGCTCTGAAATTCAATGTGAAGAAATTCAACCCAGCGCGGGTAAACGGCGGGAGTAACTCTGACTCTCTTAAGCGTGTTGACCAGATACGATTTCTGCCCAGTGCACTGAAAATCAATGTGAAGAAATTCAACTACGCGCGGGTGAACGGCGGGAGTAACTCTGACTCTCTTAAGCGTGTTGACCAGATACGATTTCTGCCCAGTGCTCTGCAATTCCATGTGAAGGAATTCAACTAAGCGCGGGTAAACGGCGGGAGTAACTCTGACTCTCTTAAGCGTGTTGACCAGATACAATTTCTGCCCAGTGCTCTGAAATTCAATGTGAAGAAATTCAACTAAGCGCGGGCAAACGGCGGGAGTAACTATGACTCTCTTAAGCGTGTTGACCAGATACGATTACTGCCCAGTGCTCTGCAATTCAATGTGAAGAAATTCAACTCAGCGCGGGTAAACGGCGGGTGTAACTATGACTCTGTTAAGCGTGTTGACCAGATACGATTGCTGCCCAGTGCTCTGAAATTCAATATGAAGAAATTGAACTAAGCGCGGGTAAACGGCGGGACTAACTATGACTCTCTTAAGCGTGTTGACCAGATACGATTTCTACCCAGTGCTCTGAAATTCAATGTGAAGAAATTCAACTAAGCGCGGGCAAACGGCGGGAGTAACTATGACTCTCTTAAGCGTGTTGACCAGATACGATTACTGCCCAGTGCTCTGCAATTCCATGTGAAGGAATTGAACTAAGCGCGGGTAAACGGCGGGAGTAACTATGACTCTCTTAAGCGCGTTGACCAGATACGATTACTGCCCAGTGCTCTGAAATTCAATGTGAAGAAATTCAACTAAGAGCGGGTAAACGGCGGGAGTAACTCTGACTCTCTTAAGCGTGTTGACCAGATACGATTTCTGCCCAGTGCACTGAAATTCAATGGGAAGAAATTCAACTACGCGCGGGTGAACGGCGGGAGTAACTCTGACTCTCTTAAGAGTGTTGACCAGATACGATTACTGCCCAGTGCTCTGCAATTCAATGTGAAGAAATGCAACTAAGCGCGGGTAAACGGCGGGAGTAACTATGACTCTCTTAAGCGTTTTGACCAGATACGATTTCTGCCCAGTGCTCTGAAATTCAATGTGAAGAAATTCAACTCAGCGCGGGTTAACGGCGGGACTAACTATGATTCTCTTAAGCGTGTTGACCAGATACGATTTCTGCCCAGTGCACTGAAATTCAATGTGAAGAAATTCAACTACGCGCGGGTGAACGGCGGGTGTAACTATGACTCTGTTAAGCGTGTTGACCAGATACGATTGCTGCCCAGTGCTCAGAAATTCAATATGAAGAAATTGAACTAAGCGCGGGTAAACGGCGGGACTAACTATGACTCTCTTAAGCGTGTTGACCAGATACGATTTCTACCCAGTGCTCTGAAATTCAATGTGAAGAAATTCAACTAAGCGCGGGTAAACGGCGGGACTAACTATGACTCTCTTAAGCGTGTTGACCAGATACGATATCTGCACAGTGCTCTGAAATTCAATGTGAAGAAATTCAACCCAGCGCGGGTAAACGGCGGGTGTAACACTGACTCTCTTAAGCGTGTTGACCAGATACGATTTCTGCCCAGTGCTCTGCAATTCCATGTGAAGGAATTCAACTAAGCGCGGGTAAACGGCGGGAGTAACTGTGACTATCTGAAGCGTGTTGACCAGATACGATTTCTGCCCAGTGCTCTGCAATTCAATGTGATGACATTCAACTAAGCGCGGGTAAACGGCGGGAGTAACAATGACTCTCTTGAGCGGGTTGACCAGATACGATTTCTGCCCAGTGCACTGAAACTCAATGTGAAGAAGTTCAACTACGCGCGGGTGAACGGCGTAACTAACTATGATTCTCTTAAGCGTGTTGACCAGATACGATTTCTGCCCAGTGCTCTGAAATTCAATGTGAAGAAATTCAACCCAGCGCGGGTAAACGGCGGGAGTAACTCTGACTCTCTTAAGCGTGTTGACCAGATACGATTGCTGCCCAGTGCTCAGAAATTCAATATGAAGAAATTGAACTAAGCGCGGGTAAACGGCGGGACTAACTATGACTCTCTTAAGCGTGTTGACCAGATACGATTTCTACCCAGTGCTCTGAAATTCAATGTGAAGAAATTCAACTAAGCGCGGGCAAACGGCGGGAGTAACTATGACTCTCTTAAGCGTGTTGACCAGATACGATTACTGCCCAGTGCTCTGCAATTCCATGTGAAGGAATTCAACTAAGCGAGGGTAAACGGCGGGACTAACTATGACTCTCTTAAGCGTGTTGACCAGATACGATATCTGCACAGTGCTCTGAAATTCAATGTGAAGAAGTTCAACTAAGCGAGGGAAACGGCGGGAGTAACTATGACTCTCTTAAGCGTGTTGAACAGATACGATTTCTGCCCAGTGCACTGAAATTCAATGTGAAGAAATTCAACTACGCGCGGGTGAACGGCGGGAGTAACTCTGACTCTCTTAAGCGTGTTGACCAGATACGATTTCTGCCCAGTGCTCTGCAATTCCATGTGAAGGAATTCAACTAAGCGCGGGTAAACGGCGGGAGTAACTCTGACTCTCTTAAGCGTGTTGAACAGATACGATTTCTGCCCAGTGCACTGAAATTCAATGTGAAGAAATTCAACTACGCGCGGGTGAACGGCGGGAGTAACACTGACTCTCTTAAGCGTGTTGACCAGATACGATTTCTGCCCAGTGCACTGAAAATCAATGTGAAGAAATTCAACTACGCGCGGGTGAACGGCGGGAGTAACTCTGACTCTCTTAAGCGTGTTGACCAGATACGATTTCTGCCCAGTGCTCTGCAATTCCATGTGAAGGAATTCAACTAAGCGCGGGTAAACGGCGGGAGTAACTCTGACTCTCTTAAGCGTGTTGACCAGATACAATTTCTGCCCAGTGCTCTGAAATTCAATGTGAAGAAATTCAACTAAGCGCGGGCAAACGGCGGGAGTAACTATGACTCTCTTAAGCGTGTTGACCAGATACGATTACTGCCCAGTGCTCTGCAATTCAATGTGAAGAAATTCAACTCAGCGCGGGTAAACGGCGGGTGTAACTATGACTCTGTTAAGCGTGTTGACCAGATACGATTGCTGCCCAGTGCTCTGAAATTCAATATGAAGAAATTGAACTAAGCGCGGGTAAACGGCGGGACTAACTATGACTCTCTTAAGCGTGTTGACCAGATACGATTTCTACCCAGTGCTCTGAAATTCAATGTGAAGAAATTCAACTAAGCGCGGGCAAACGGCGGGAGTAACTATGACTCTCTTAAGCGTGTTGACCAGATACGATTACTGCCCAGTGCTCTGCAATTCCATGTGAAGGAATTGAACTAAGCGCGGGTAAACGGCGGGAGTAACTATGACTCTCTTAAGCGTGTTGACCAGATACGATTACTGCCCAGTGCTCTGAAATTCAATGTGAAGAAATTCAACTAAGAGCGGGTAAACGGCGGGAGTAACTCTGACTCTCTTAAGCGTGTTGACCAGATACGATTTCTGCCCAGTGCACTGAAATTCAATGGGAAGAAATTCAACTACGCGCGGGTGAACGGCGGGAGTAACTCTGACTCTCTTAAGAGTGTTGACCAGATACGATTACTGCCCAGTGCTCTGCAATTCAATGTGAAGAAATGCAACTAAGCGCGGGTAAACGGCGGGAGTAACTATGACTCTCTTAAGCGTTTTGACCAGATACGATTTCTGCCCAGTGCTCTGAAATTCAATGTGAAGAAATTCAACTCAGCGCGGGTTAACGGCGGGACTAACTATGATTCTCTTAAGCGTGTTGACCAGATACGATTTCTGCCCAGTGCACTGAAATTCAATGTGAAGAAATTCAACTACGCGCGGGTGAACGGCGGGTGTAACTATGACTCTGTTAAGCGTGTTGACCAGACACGATTGCTGCCCAGTGCTCAGAAATTCAATATGAAGAAATTGAACTAAGCGCGGGTAAACGGCGGGACTAACTATGACTCTCTTAAGCGTGTTGACCAGATACGATTTCTACCCAGTGCTCTGAAATTCAATGTGAAGAAATTCAACTAAGCGCGGGTAAACGGCGGGACTAACTATGACTCTCTTAAGCGTGTTGACCAGATACGATATCTGCACAGTGCTCTGAAATTCAATGTGAAGAAATTCAACCCAGCGCGGGTAAACGGCGGGTGTAACACTGACTCTCTTAAGCGTGTTGACCAGATACGATTTCTGCCCAGTGCTCTGCAATTCCATGTGAAGGAATTCAACTAAGCGCGGGTAAACGGCGGGAGTAACTGTGACTATCTGAAGCGTGTTGACCAGATACGATTTCTGCCCAGTGCTCTGCAATTCAATGTGATGACATTCAACTAAGCGCGGGTAAACGGCGGGAGTAACAATGACTCTCTTGAGCGGGTTGACCAGATACGATTTCTGCCCAGTGCACTGAAACTCAATGTGAAGAAGTTCAACTACGCGCGGGTGAACGGCGTAACTAACTATGATTCTCTTAAGCGTGTTGACCAGATACGATTTCTGCCCAGTGCTCTGAAATTCAATGTGAAGAAATTCAACCCAGCGCGGGTAAACGGCGGGAGTAACTCTGACTCTCTTAAGCGTGTTGACCAGATACGATTGCTGCCCAGTGCTCAGAAATTCAATATGAAGAAATTGAACTAAGCGCGGGTAAACGGCGGGACTAACTATGACTCTCTTAAGCGTGTTGACCAGATACGATTTCTACCCAGTGCTCTGAAATTCAATGTGAAGAAATTCAACTAAGCGCGGGCAAACGGCGGGAGTAACTATGACTCTCTTAAGCGTGTTGACCAGATACGATTACTGCCCAGTGCTCTGCAATTCCATGTGAAGGAATTCAACTAAGCGAGGGTAAACGGCGGGACTAACTATGACTCTCTTAAGCGTGTTGACCAGATACGATATCTGCACAGTGCTCTGAAATTCAATGTGAAGAAGTTCAACTAAGCGAGGGTAAACGGCGGGAGTAACTATGACTCTCTTAAGCGTGTTGAACAGATACGATTTCTGCCCAGTGCACTGAAATTCAATGTGAAGAAATTCAACTACGCGCGGGTGAACGGCGGGAGTAACTCTGACTCTCTTAAGCGTGTTGACCAGATACGATTTCTGCCCAGTGCTCTGCAATTCCATGTGAAGGAATTCAACTAAGCGCGGGTAAACGGCGGGAGTAACTCTGACTCTCTTAAGCGTGTTGAACAGATACGATTTCTGCCCAGTGCACTGAAATTCAATGTGAAGAAATTCAACTACGCGCGGGTGAACGGCGGGAGTAACACTGACTCTCTTAAGCGTGTTGACCAGATACGATTTCTGCCCAGTGCTCTGCAATTCCATGTGAAGGAATTCAACTAAGCGCGGGTAAACGGCGGGAGTAACTGTGACTCTCTTAAGCGTGTTGACCAGATACGATTTCTGCCCAGTGCTCTGCAATTCAATGTGAAGAAATTCAACCCAGCGCGGGTAAACGGCGGGTGTAACTATGACTCTCTTAAGCGTGTTGACCAGATACGATTGCTGCCCAGTGCTCTGAAATTCAATGTGAAGAAATTCAACTAAGCGCGGGCAAACGGCGGGAGTAACTATGACTCTCTTAAGCGTGTTGACCAGATACGATTACTGCCCAGTGCTCTGCAATTCCATGTGAAGGAATTGAACTAAGCGCGGGTAAACGGCGGGAGTAACTATGACTCTCTTAAGCGTGTTGACCAGATACGATTACTGCCCAGTGCTCTGAAATTCAATGTGAAGAAATTCAACTAAGCGCGGGCAAACGGCGGGACTAACTATGATTCTCTTAAGCGTGTTGACCAGATACGATTACTGCCCAGTGCTCTGAAATTCAATGTGAAGAAATTCAACTAAGCGCGGGTAAACGGCGGGAGTAACTCTGACTCTCTTAAGCGTTTTGACCAGATACGATTACTGCCCAGTGCTCTGCAATTCAATGTGAAGGAATGCAACTAAGCGCGGGTAAACGGCGGGAGTAACTATGACTCTCTTAAGCGTTTTGACCAGATACGATTTCTGCCCAGTGCTCTGAAATTCAATGTGAAGAAATTCAACTCAGCGCGGGTTAACGGCGGGACTAACTATGATTCTCTTAAGCGTGTTGACCAGATACGATTTCTGCCCAGTGCACTGAAATTCAATGTGAAGAAATTCAACTACGCGCGGGTGAACGGTGGGAGTAACTCTGACTCTCTTAAGCGTGTTGACCAGATACGATTTCTGCCCAGTGCTCTGCAATTCCATGTGAAGGAATTCAACTAAGCGCGGGTAAACGGCGGGAGTAACTGTGACTCTCTTAAGCGTGTTGACCAGATACGATTTCTGCCCAGTGCTCTGCAATTCAATGTGAAGAAATTCAACCCAGCGCGGGTAAACGGCGGGTGTAACTATGACTCTCTTAAGCGTGTTGACCAGATACGATTGCTGCCCAGTGCTCTGAAATTCAATATGAAGAAATTGAACTAAGCGCGGGTAAACGGCGGGACTAACTATGACTCTCTTAAGCGTGTTGACCAGATACGATTTCTACCCAGTGCTCTGAAATTCAATGTGAAGAAATTCAACTAAGCGCGGGCAAACGGCGGGAGTAACTATGACTCTCTTAAGCGTGTTGACCAGATACGATTACTGCCCAGTGCTCTGCAATTCCATGTGAAGGAATTCAACTAAGCGAGGGTAAACGGCGGGAGTAACTATGACTCTCTTAAGCGTGTTGACCAGATACGATTACTGCCCAGTGCTCTGAAATTCAATGTGAAGAAATTCAACTAAGCGCGGGCAAACGGCGGGACTAACTATGATTCTCTTAAGCGAGTTGACCAGATACGCTTACTGCCTAGTGCTCTGAAATTCAATGTGAAGAAATTCAACTAAGCGCGGGTAAACGGCGGGAGTAACTCTCACTCTCTTAAGCGTTTTGACCAGATACGATTTCTGCCCAGTGCTCTGAAATTCAATGTGAAGAAATTCAACTCAGCGCGGGTAAACGGCGGGAGTAACTGTGACTCTCTTAAGCGTGTTGACCAAATACGATTTCTGCCCAGTGCTCTGCAATTCAATGTGAAGAAATTCAACTCAGCGCGGGTAAACGGCGGGTGTAACTATGACTCTGTTAAGCGTGTTGACCAGATACGATTGCTGCCCAGTGCTCTGAAATTCAATATGAAGAAATTGAACTAAGCGCGGGTAAACGGCGGGACTAACTATGACTCTCTTAAGCGTGTTGACCAGATACGATTTCTACCCAGTGCTCTGAAATTCAATGTGAAGAAATTCAACTAAGCGCGGGCAAACGGCGGGAGTAACTATGACTCTCTTAAGCGTGTTGACCAGATACGATTACTGCCCAGTGCTCTGCAATTCCATGTGAAGGAATTGAACTAAGCGCGGGTAAACGGCGGGAGTAACTATGACTCTCTTAAGCGTGTTGACCAGATACGATTACTGCCCAGTGCTCTGAAATTCAATGTGAAGAAATTCAACTAAGCGCGGGCAAACGGCGGGACTAACTATGATTCTCTTAAGCGTGTTGACCAGATACGATTACTGCCCAGTGCTCTGAAATTCAATGTGAAGAAATTCAACTAAGCGCGGGTAAACGGCGGGAGTAACTCTGACTCTCTTAAGCGTTTTGACCAGATACGATTACTGCCCAGTGCTCTGCAATTCAATGTGAAGAAATGCAACTAAGCGCGGGTAAACGGCGGGAGTAACTATGACTCTCTTAAGCGTTTTGACCAGATACGATTTCTGCCCAGTGCTCTGCAATTCAATGTGAAGAAATGCAACTAAGCGCGGGTAAACGGCGGGACTAACTATGACTCTCTTAAGCGTGTTGACCAGATACGATATCTGCACAGTGCTCTGAAATTCAATGTGAAGAAGTTCAACTAAGCGAGGGTAAACGGCGGGAGTAACTCTGACAATCTTAAGCGTGTTGACCAGATACGATTTCTGCCCAGAGCTCTGAAATTCAATGTGAAGAAATTCAACTCAGCGCGGGTAAACGGCGCGAGTAACTGTGACTCTCTTAAGCGTGTTGGCCAGATACGATTTCTGCCCAGTGCACTGAAATTCAATGTGAAGATATTCAACTAACCGCGGGTAAACGGCGGTAGTAACTATGATTCTCTTAAGCGTGTTGACCAGATACGATTTCTGCCCAGTGCTCTGCAATTCAATGTGAAGAAATTCAACTACGCGCGGGTGAACGGCGGGAGTAACTGTGACTCTCTTAAGTGTGTTGCCCAGATACGATTTCTGCCCAGTGCACTGAAATTCAAGGTGAAGAATATTCAACTAAGCGCGGGTAAACGGCGGGAGTAACTCTGACTCTCTTAAGCGTGTTGAACAGATACGATTTCTGCCCAGTGCACTGAAATTCAATGTGAAGAAATTCAACTACGCGCGGGTGAACGGCGGGAGTAACACTGACTCTCTTAAGCGTGTTGACCAGATACGATTTCTGCCCAGTGCTCTGCAATTCCATGTGAAGGAATTCAACTAAGCGCGGGTAAACGGCGGGAGTAACTGTGACTCTCTTAAGCGTGTTGACCAGATACGATTTCTGCCCAGTGCTCTGCAATTCAATGTGAAGAAATTCAACCCAGCGCGGGTAAACGGCGGGTGTAACTATGACGCTCTTAAGCGTGTTGACCAGATACGATTGCTGCCCAGTGCTCTGAAATTCAATGTGAAGAAATTCAACTAAGCGCGGGCAAACGGCGGGAGTAACTATGACTCTCTTAAGCGTGTTGACCAGATACGATTACTGCCCAGTGCTCTGCAATTCCATGTGAAGGAATTGAACTAAGCGCGGGTAAACGGCGGGAGTAACTATGACTCTCTTAAGCGTGTTGACCAGATACGATTTCTGCCCAGTGCTCTGAAATTCAATGTGAAGAAATTCAACTCAGCGCGGGTAAACGGCGGGAGTAACTGTGACTCTCTTAAGCGTGTTGACCAAATACGATTTCTGCCCAGTGCTCTGCAATTCAATGTGAAGAAATTCAACTCAGCGCGGGTAAACGGCGGGTGTAACTATGACTCTGTTAAGCGTGTTGACCAGATACGATTGCTGCCCAGTGCTCTGAAATTCAATATGAAGAAATTGAACTAAGCGCGGGTAAACGGCGGGACTAACTATGACTCTCTTAAGCGTGTTGACCAGATACGATTTCTACCCAGTGCTCTGAAATTCAATGTGAAGAAATTCAACTAAGCGCGGGCAAACGGCGGGAGTAACTATGACTCTCTTAAGCGTGTTGACCAGATACGATTACTGCCCAGTGCTCTGCAATTCCATGTGAAGGAATTGAACTAAGCGCGGGTAAACGGCGGGAGTAACTATGACTCTCTTAAGCGTGTTGACCAGATACGATTTCTGCCCAGTGCTCTGCAATTCCATGTGAAGGAATTCAACTAAGCGCGGGTAAACGGCGGGAGTAACTGTGACTCTCTTAAGCGTGTTGACCAGATACGATTTCTGCCCAGTGCTCTGCAATTCAATGTGAAGAAATTCAACCCAGCGCGGGTAAACGGCGGGTGTAACTATGACGCTCTTAAGCGTGTTGACCAGATACGATTGCTGCCCAGTGCTCTGAAATTCAATGTGAAGAAATTCAACTAAGCGCGGGCAAACGGCGGGAGTAACTATGACTCTCTTAAGCGTGTTGACCAGATACGATTACTGCCCAGTGCTCTGCAATTCCATGTGAAGGAATTGAACTAAGCGCGGGTAAACGGCGGGAGTAACTATGACTCTCTTAAGCGTGTTGACCAGATACGATTACTGCCCAGTGCTCTGAAATTCAATGTGAAGAAATTCAACTAAGCGCGGGCAAACGGCGGGACTAACTATGATTCTCTTAAGCGTGTTGACCAGATACGATTACTGCCCAGTGCTCTGAAATTCAATGTGAAGAAATTCAACTAAGCGCGGGTAAACGGCGGGAGTAACTCTGACTCTCTTAAGCGTTTTGACCAGATACGATTACTGCCCAGTGCTCTGCAATTCAATGTGAAGAAATGCAACTAAGCGCGGGTAAACGGCGGGAGTAACTATGACTCTCTTAAGCGTTTTGACCAGATACGATTTCTGCCCAGTGCTCTGAAATTCAATGTGAAGAAATTCAACTCAGCGCGGGTTAATGGCGGGACTAACTATGATTCTCTTAAGCGTGTTGACCAGATACGATTTCTGCCCAGTGCACTGAAATTCAATGTGAAGAAATTCAACTACGCGCGGGTGAACGGTGGGAGTAACTCTGACTCTCTTAAGCGTGTTGACCAGATACGATTTCTGCCCAGTGCTCTGCAATTCCATGTGAAGGAATTCAACTAAGCGCGGGTAAACGGCGGGAGTAACTGTGACTCTCTTAAGCGTGTTGACCAGATACGATTTCTGCCCAGTGCTCTGCAATTCAATGTGAAGAAATTCAACCCAGCGCGGGTAAACGGCGGGTGTAACTATGACTCTCTTAAGCGTGTTGACCAGATACGATTGCTGCCCAGTGCTCTGAAATTCAATATGAAGAAATTGAACTAAGCGCGGGTAAACGGCGGGACTAACTATGACTCTCTTAAGCGTGTTGACCAGATACGATTTCTACCCAGTGCTCTGAAATTCAATGTGAAGAAATTCAACTAAGCGCGGGCAAACGGCGGGAGTAACTATGACTCTCTTAAGCGTGTTGACCAGATACGATTACTGCCCAGTGCTCTGCAATTCCATGTGAAGGAATTCAACTAAGCGAGGGTAAACGGCGGGAGTAACTATGACTCTCTTAAGCGTGTTGACCAGATACGATTACTGCCCAGTGCTCTGAAATTCAATGTGAAGAAATTCAACTAAGCGCGGGCAAACGGCGGGACTAACTATGATTCTCTTAAGCGAGTTGACCAGATACGCTTACTGCCTAGTGCTCTGAAATTCAATGTGAAGAAATTCAACTAAGCGCGGGTAAACGGCGGGAGTAACTCTCACTCTCTTAAGCGTTTTGACCAGATACGATTTCTGCCCAGTGCTCTGAAATTCAATGTGAAGAAATTCAACTCAGCGCGGGTAAACGGCGGGAGTAACTGTGACTCTCTTACGCGTGTTGACCAAATACGATTTCTGCCCAGTGCTCTGCAATTCAATGTGAAGAAATTCAACTCAGCGCGGGTAAACGGCGGGTGTAACTATGACTCTGTTAAGCGTGTTGACCAGATACGATTGCTGCCCAGTGCTCTGAAATTCAATATGAAGAAATTGAACTAAGCGCGGGTAAACGGCGGGACTAACTATGACTCTCTTAAGCGTGTTGACCAGATACGATTTCTACCCAGTGCTCTGAAATTCAATGTGAAGAAATTCAACTAAGCGCGGGCAAACGGCGGGAGTAACTATGACTCTCTTAAGCGTGTTGACCAGATACGATTACTGCCCAGTGCTCTGCAATTCCATGTGAAGGAATTGAACTAAGCGCGGGTAAACGGCGGGAGTAACTATGACTCTCTTAAGCGTGTTGACCAGATACGATTACTGCCCAGTGCTCTGAAATTCAATGTGAAGAAATTCAACTAAGCGCGGGCAAACGGCGGGACTAACTATGATTCTCTTAAGCGTGTTGACCAGATACGATTACTGCCCAGTGCTCTGAAATTCAATGTGAAGAAATTCAACTAAGCGCGGGTAAACGGCGGGAGTAACTCTGACTCTCTTAAGCGTTTTGACCAGATACGATTACTGCCCAGTGCTCTGCAATTCAATGTGAAGAAATGCAACTAAGCGCGGGTAAACGGCGGGAGTAACTATGACTCTCTTAAGCGTTTTGACCAGATACGATTTCTGCCCAGTGCTCTGAAATTCAATGTGAAGAAATTCAACTCAGCGCGGGTTAACGGCGGGACTAACTATGATTCTCTTAAGCGTGTTGACCAGATACGATTTCTGCCCAGTGCACTGAAATTCAATGTGAAGAAATTCAACTACGCGCGGGTGAACGGTGGGAGTAACTCTGACTCTCTTAAGCGTGTTGACCAGATACGATTTCTGCCCAGTGCTCTGCAATTCCATGTGAAGGAATTCAACTAAGCGCGGGTAAACGGCGGGAGTAACTGTGACTCTCTTAAGCGTGTTGACCAGATACGATTTCTGCCCAGTGCTCTGCAATTCAATGTGAAGAAATTCAACCCAGCGCGGGTAAACGGCGGGTGTAACTATGACTCTCTTAAGCGTGTTGACCAGATACGATTGCTGCCCAGTGCTCTGAAATTCAATATGAAGAAATTGAACTAAGCGCGGGTAAACGGCGGGACTAACTATGACTCTCTTAAGCGTGTTGACCAGATACGATTTCTACCCAGTGCTCTGAAATTCAATGTGAAGAAATTCAACTAAGCGCGGGCAAACGGCGGGAGTAACTATGACTCTCTTAAGCGTGTTGACCAGATACGATTACTGCCCAGTGCTCTGCAATTCCATGTGAAGGAATTCAACTAAGCGAGGGTAAACGGCGGGAGTAACTATGACTCTCTTAAGCGTGTTGACCAGATACGATTACTGCCCAGTGCTCTGAAATTCAATGTGAAGAAATTCAACTAAGCGCGGGCAAACGGCGGGACTAACTATGATTCTCTTAAGCGAGTTGACCAGATACGCTTACTGCCTAGTGCTCTGAAATTCAATGTGAAGAAATTCAACTAAGCGCGGGTAAACGGCGGGAGTAACTCTCACTCTCTTAAGCGTTTTGACCAGATACGATTTCTGCCCAGTGCTCTGAAATTCAATGTGAAGAAATTCAACTCAGCGCGGGTAAACGGCGGGAGTAACTGTGACTCTCTTAAGCGTGTTGACCAGATACGATTTCTGCCCAGTGCTCTGCAATTCAATGTGAAGAAATTCAACTCAGCGCGGGTAAACGGCGGGTGTAACTATGACTCTGTTAAGCGTGTTGACCAGATACGATTGCTGCCCAGTGCTCTGAAATTCAATATGAAGAAATTGAACTAAGCGCGGGTAAACGGCGGGAGTAACTCTGACTCTCTTAAGCGTTTTGACCAGATACGATTACTGCCCAGTGCTCTGCAATTCCATGTGAAGGAATTCAACTAAGCGCGGGTAAACGGCGGGAGTAACTATGACTCTCTTAAGCGTGTTGACCAGATACGATATCTGCCCAGTGCTCTGCAATTCAATGTGAAGACATTCAACTAAGCGCGGGTAAACGGCGGGAGTAACAATGACTCTCTTGAGCGTGTTGACCAGATACGATTTCTGCCCAGTGCACTGAAATTCAATGTGAAGAAGTTCAACTACGCGCGGGTGAACGGCGGGACTAACTATGATTCTCTTAAGCGTGTTGACCAGATACGATTTCTGCCCAGTGCTCTGAAATTCAATGTGAAGAAATTCAACTAAGCGCGGGTAAACGGCGGGAGTAACTCTCACTCTCTTAAGCGTTTTGACCAGATACGATTTCTGCCCAGTGCTCTGAAATTCAATGTGAAGAAATTCAACTCAGCGCGGGTAAACGGCGGGAGTAACTGTGACTCTCTTAAGCGTGTTGACCAGATACGATTTCTGCCCAGTGCTCTGCAATTCAATGTGAAGAAATTCAACTCAGCGCGGGTAAACGGCGGGTGTAACTATGACTCTGTTAAGCGTGTTGACCAGATACGATTGCTGCCCAGTGCTCTGAAATTCAATATGAAGAAATTGAACTAAGCGCGGGTAAACGGCGGGAGTAACTCTGACTCTCTTAAGCGTTTTGACCAGATACGATTACTGCCCAGTGCTCTGCAATTCCATGTGAAGGAATTCAACTAAGCGCGGGTAAACGGCGGGAGTAACTGTGACTCTCTTAAGCGTGTTGACCAGATACGATATCTGCCCAGTGCTCTGCAATTCAATGTGAAGACATTCAACTAAGCGCGGGTAAACGGCGGGAGTAACAATGACTCTCTTGAGCGTGTTGACCAGATACGATTTCTGCCCAGTGCACTGAAATTCAATGTGAAGAAGTTCAACTACGCGCGGGTGAACGGCGGGACTAACTATGATTCTCTTAAGCGTGTTGACCAGATACGATTTCTGCCCAGTGCTCTGAAATTCAATGTGAAGAAATTCAACCCAGCGCGGGTAAACGGCGGGTGTAACACTGACTCTCTTAAGCGTGTTGACCAGATACGATTTCTGCCCAGTGCTCTGCAATTCAATGTGAAGAAATTCAACTCAGCGCGGGTAAACGGCGGATGTAACTATGACTCTGTTAAGCGTGTTGACCAGATACGATTGCTGCCCAGTGCTCTGAAATTCAATATGAAGGAATTCAACTAAGCGAGGATAAACGGCGGGACTAACTATGACTCTCTTAAGCGTGTTGACCAGATACGATATCTGCACAGTGCTCTGAAATTCAATGTGAAGAAGTTCAACTAAGCGAGGGTAAACGGCGGGAGTAACTCTGACTCTCTTAAGCGTGTTGACCAGATACGATTTCTGCCCAGTGCACTGAAATTCAATGGGAAGAAATTCAACTACGCGCGGGTGAACGGCGGGAGTAACTCTGACTCTCTTAAGAGTGTTGACCAGATACGATTACTGCCCAGTGCTCTGCAATTCAATGTGAAGAAATGCAACTAAGCGCGGGTAAACGGCGGGAGTAACTATGACTCTCTTAAGCGTTTTGACCAGATACGATTTCTGCCCAGTGCTCTGAAATTCAATGTGAAGAAATTCAACTCAGCGCGGGTTAACGGCGGGACTAACTATGATTCTCTTAAGCGTGTTGACCAGATACGATTTCTGCCCAGTGCACTGAAATTCAATGTGAAGAAATTCAACTACGCGCGGGTGAACGGTGGGAGTAACTCTGACTCTCTTAAGCGTGTTGACCAGATACGATTTCTGCCCAGTGCTCTGCAATTCCATGTGAAGGAATTCAACTAAGCGCGGGCAAACGGCGGGACTAACTATGATTCTCTTAAGCGTGTTGACCAGATACGATTACTGCCCAGTGCTCTGAAATTCAATGTGAAGAAATTCAACTAAGCGCGGGTAAACGGCGGGAGTAACTCTGACTCTCTTAAGCGTTTTGACCAGATACGATTACTGCCCAGTGCTCTGCAATTCCATGTGAAGGAATTCAACTAAGCGCGGGTAAACGGCGGGAGTAACTGTGACTCTCTTAAGCGTGTTGACCAGATACGATATCTGCCCAGTGCTCTGCAATTCAATGTGAAGACATTCAACTAAGCGCGGGTAAACGGCGGGAGTAACAATGACTCTCTTGAGCGTGTTGACCAGATACGATTTCTGCCCAGTGCACTGAAATTCAATGTGAAGAAGTTCAACTACGCGCGGGTGAACGGCGGGACTAACCATGATTCTCTTAAGCGTGTTGACCAGATACGATTTCTGCCCAGTGCTCTGAAATTCAATGTGAAGAAATTCAACTAAGCGCGGGTAAACGGCGGGTGTAACACTGACTCTCTTAAGCGTGTTGACCAGATACGATTTCTGCCCAGTGCTCTGCAATTCCATGTGAAGGAATTCAACTAAGCGCGGGTAAACGGCGGGAGTAACTGTGACTCTCTGAAGCGTGTTGACCAGATACGATTTCTGTCCAGTGCTCTGCAATTCAATGTGAAGAAATTCAACTCAGCGCGGGTAAACGGCGGGTGTAACTATGACTCTGTTAAGCGTGTTGACCAGATACGATTGCTGCCCAGTGCTCAGAAATTCAATATGAAGAAATTGAACTAAGCGCGGGTAAACGGCGGGAGTAACTCTGACTCTCTTAAGAGTGTTGACCAGATACGATTACTGCCCAGTGCTCTGCAATTCAATGTGAAGAAATGCAACTAAGCGCGGGTAAACGGCGGGAGTAACTATGACTCTCTTAAGCGTTTTGACCAGATACGATTTCTGCCCAGTGCTCTGCAATTCAATGTGAAGAAATTCAACTCAGCGCGGGTAAACGGCGGGTGTAACTATGACTCTGTTAAGCGTGTTGACCAGATACGATTGCTGCCCAGTGCTCTGAAATTCAATATGAAGAAATTGAACTAAGCGCGGGTAAACGGCGGGAGTAACTCTGACTCTCTTAAGCGTTTTGACCAGATACGATTACTGCCCAGTGCTCTGCAATTCCATGTGAAGGAATTCAACTAAGCGCGGGTAAACGGCGGGAGTAACTATGACTCTCTTAAGCGTGTTGACCAGATACGATATCTGCCCAGTGCTCTGCAATTCAATGTGAAGACATTCAACTAAGCGCGGGTAAACGGCGGGAGTAACAATGACTCTCTTGAGCGTGTTGACCAGATACGATTTCTGCCCAGTGCACTGAAATTCAATGTGAAGAAGTTCAACTACGCGCGGGTGAACGGCGGGACTAACTATGATTCTCTTAAGCGTGTTGACCAGATACGATTTCTGCCCAGTGCTCTGAAATTCAATGTGAAGAAATTCAACTAAGCGCGGGTAAACGGCGGGAGTAACTCTCACTCTCTTAAGCGTTTTGACCAGATACGATTTCTGCCCAGTGCTCTGAAATTCAATGTGAAGAAATTCAACTCAGCGCGGGTAAACGGCGGGAGTAACTGTGACTCTCTTAAGCGTGTTGACCAGATACGATTTCTGCCCAGTGCTCTGCAATTCAATGTGAAGAAATTCAACTCAGCGCGGGTAAACGGCGGGTGTAACTATGACTCTGTTAAGCGTGTTGACCAGATACGATTGCTGCCCAGTGCTCTGAAATTCAATATGAAGAAATTGAACTAAGCGCGGGTAAACGGCGGGAGTAACTCTGACTCTCTTAAGCGTTTTGACCAGATACGATTACTGCCCAGTGCTCTGCAATTCCATGTGAAGGAATTCAACTAAGCGCGGGTAAACGGCGGGAGTAACTGTGACTCTCTTAAGCGTGTTGACCAGATACGATATCTGCCCAGTGCTCTGCAATTCAATGTGAAGACATTCAACTAAGCGCGGGTAAACGGCGGGAGTAACAATGACTCTCTTGAGCGTGTTGACCAGATACGATTTCTGCCCAGTGCACTGAAATTCAATGTGAAGAAGTTCAACTACGCGCGGGTGAACGGCGGGACTAACTATGATTCTCTTAAGCGTGTTGACCAGATACGATTTCTGCCCAGTGCTCTGAAATTCAATGTGAAGAAATTCAACCCAGCGCGGGTAAACGGCGGGTGTAACACTGACTCTCTTAAGCGTGTTGACCAGATACGATTTCTGCCCAGTGCTCTGCAATTCAATGTGAAGAAATTCAACTCAGCGCGGGTAAACGGCGGATGTAACTATGACTCTGTTAAGCGTGTTGACCAGATACGATTGCTGCCCAGTGCTCTGAAATTCAATATGAAGGAATTCAACTAAGCGAGGATAAACGGCGGGACTAACTATGACTCTCTTAAGCGTGTTGACCAGATACGATATCTGCACAGTGCTCTGAAATTCAATGTGAAGAAGTTCAACTAAGCGAGGGTAAACGGCGGGAGTAACTCTGACTCTCTTAAGCGTGTTGACCAGATACGATTTCTGCCCAGTGCACTGAAATTCAATGGGAAGAAATTCAACTAAGCGCGGGTAAACGGCGGGTGTAACACTGACTCTCTTAAGCGTGTTGACCAGATACGATTTCTGCCCAGTGCTCTGAAATTCAATGTGAAGAAATTCAACTAAGCGCGGGTAAACGGCGGGAGTAACTGTGACTCTCTGAAGCGTGTTGACCAGATACGATTTCTGTCCAGTGCTCTGCAATTCAATGTGAAGAAATTCAACTCAGCGCGGGTAAACGGCGGGTGTAACTATGACTCTGTTAAGCGTGTTGACCAGATACGATTGCTGCCCAGTGCTCTGAAATTCAATATGAAGAAATTGAACTAAGCGCGGGTAAACGGCGGGACTAACTATGACTCTCTTAAGCGTGTTGACCAGATACGATTTCTACCCAGTGCTCTGAAATTCAATGTGAAGAAATTCAACTAAGCGCGGGCAAACGGCGGGAGTAACTATGACTCTCTTAAGCGTGTTGACCAGATACGATTACTGCCCAGTGCTCTGCAATTCCATGTGAAGGAATTCAACTAAGCGAGGGTAAACGGCGGGACTAACTATGACTCTCTTAAGCGTGTTGACCAGATACGATATCTGCACAGTGCTCTGAAATTCAATGTGAAGAAGTTCAACTAAGCGAGGGTAAACGGCGGGAGTAACTCTGACTCTCTTAAGCGTGTTGACCAGATACGATTTCTGCCCAGTGCACTGAAATTCAATGGGAAGAAATTCAACTACGCGCGGGTGAACGGCGGGAGTAACTCTGACTCTCTTAAGAGTGTTGACCAGATACGATTACTGCCCAGTGCTCTGCAATTCAATGTGAAGAAATGCAACTAAGCGCGGGTAAACGGCGGGAGTAACTATGACTCTCTTAAGCGTTTTGACCAGATACGATTTCTGCCCAGTGCTCTGAAATTCAATGTGAAGAAATTCAACTCAGCGCGGGTTAACGGCGGGACTAACTATGATTCTCTTAAGCGTGTTGACCAGATACGATTTCTGCCCAGTGCACTGAAATTCAATGTGAAGAAATTCAACTACGCGCGGGTGAACGGTGGGAGTAACTCTGACTCTCTTAAGCGTGTTGACCAGATACGATTTCTGCCCAGTGCTCTGCAATTCCATGTGAAGGAATTCAACTAAGCGCGGGCAAACGGCGGGACTAACTATGATTCTCTTAAGCGTGTTGACCAGATACGATTACTGCCCAGTGCTCTGAAATTCAATGTGAAGAAATTCAACTAAGCGCGGGTAAACGGCGGGAGTAACTCTGACTCTCTTAAGCGTTTTGACCAGATACGATTACTGCCCAGTGCTCTGCAATTCCATGTGAAGGAATTCAACTAAGCGCGGGTAAACGGCGGGAGTAACTGTGACTCTCTTAAGCGTGTTGACCAGATACGATTTCTGCCCAGTGCTCTGAAATTCAATGTGAAGAAATTCAACCCAGCGCGGGTAAGCGGCGGGTGTAACACTGACTCTCTTAAGCGTGTTGACCAGATACGATTTCTGCCCAGTGCTCTGCAATTCAATGTGAAGAAATTCAACTCAGCGCGGGTAAACGGCGGATGTAACTATGACTCTGTTAAGCGTGTTGACCAGATACGATTGCTGCCCAGTGCTCTGAAATTCAATATGAAGGAATTCAACTAAGCGAGGGTAAACGGCGGGACTAACTATGACTCTCTTAAGCGTGTTGACCAGATACGATATCTGCACAGTGCTCTGAAATTCAATGTGAAGAAGTTCAACTAAGCGAGGGTAAACGGCGGGAGTAACTCTGACTCTCTTAAGCGTGTTGACCAGATATGATTTCTGCCCAGTGCACTGAAATTCAATGGGAAGAAATTCAACTACGCGCGGGTGAACGGCGGGAGTAACTCTGACTCTCTTAAGAGTGTTGACCAGATACGATTACTGCCCAGTGCTCTGCAATTCAATGTGAAGAAATGCAACTAAGCGCGGGTAAACGGCGGGAGTAACTATGACTCTATTAAGCGTTTTGACCAGATACGATTTCTGCCCAGTGCTCTGAAATTCAATGTGAAGAAATTCAACTCAGCGCGGGTTAACGGCGGGACTAACTATGATTCTCTTAAGCGTGTTGACCAGATACGATTTCTGCCCAGTGCACTGAAATTCAATGTGAAGAAATTCAACTACGCGCGGGTGAACGGTGGGAGTAACTCTGACTCTCTTAAGCGTGTTGACCAGATACGATTTCTGCCCAGTGCTCTGCAATTCCATGTGAAGGAATTCAACTAAGCGCGGGCAAACGGCGGGACTAACTATGATTCTCTTAAGCGTGTTGACCAGATACGATTACTGCCCAGTGCTCTGAAATTCAATGTGAAGAAATTCAACTAAGCGCGGGTAAACGGCGGGAGTAACTCTGACTCTCTTAAGCGTTTTGACCAGATACGATTTCTGCCCAGTGCTCTGCAATTCCATGTGAAGGAATTCAACTAAGCGCGGGTAAACGGCGGGAGTAACTGTGACTCTCTGAAGCGTGTTGACCAGATACGATTTCTGTCCAGTGCTCTGCAATTCAATGTGAAGAAATTCAACTCAGCGCGGGTAAACGGCGGGTGTAACTATGACTCTGTTAAGCGTGTTGACCAGATACGATTGCTGCCCAGTGCTCAGAAATTCAATATGAAGAAATTGAACTAAGCGCGGGTAAACGGCGGGACTAACTATGACTCTCTTAAGCGTGTTGACCAGATACGATTTCTACACAGTGCTCTGAAATTCAATGTGAAGAAATTCAACTAAGCGCGGGTAAACGGCGGGACTAACTATGACTCTCTTAAGCGTGTTGACCAGATACGATTTCTGCCCAGTGCTCTGCAATTCCATGTGAAGGAATTCAACTAAGCGCGGGCAAACGGCGGGACTAACTATGATTCTCTTAAGCGTGTTGACCAGATACGATTACTGCCCAGTGCTCTGAAATTCAATGTGAAGAAATTCAACTAAGCGCGGGTAAACGGCGGGAGTAACTCTGACTCTCTTAAGCGTTTTGACCAGATACGATTACTGCCCAGTGCTCTGAAATTCAATGTGAAGAAATTCAACTAAGCGCGGGCAAACGGCGGGAGTAACTATGACTCTCTTAAGCGTGTTGACCAGATACGATTACTGCCCAGTGCTCTGCAATTCCATGTGAAGGAATTCAACTAAGCGAGGGTAAACGGCGGGACTAACTATGACTCTCTTAAGCGTGTTGACCAGATACGATATCTGCACAGTGCTCTGAAATTCAATGTGAAGAAGTTCAACTAAGCGAGGGTAAACGGCGGGAGTAACTCTGACTCTCTTAAGCGTGTTGACCAGATACGATTTCTGCCCAGTGCACTGAAATTCAATGGGAAGAAATTCAACTACGCGCGGGTGAACGGCGGGAGTAACTCTGACTCTCTTAAGAGTGTTGACCAGATACGATTACTGCCCAGTGCTCTGCAATTCAATGTGAAGAAATGCAACTAAGCGCGGGTAAACGGCGGGAGTAACTATGACTCTCTTAAGCGTTTTGACCAGATACGATTTCTGCCCAGTGCTCTGAAATTCAATGTGAAGAAATTCAACTCAGCGCGGGTTAACGGCGGGACTAACTATGATTCTCTTAAGCGTGTTGACCAGATACGATTTCTGCCCAGTGCACTGAAATTCAATGTGAAGAAATTCAACTACGCGCGGGTGAACGGTGGGAGTAACTCTGACTCTCTTAAGCGTGTTGACCAGATACGATTTCTGCCCAGTGCTCTGCAATTCCATGTGAAGGAATTCAACTAAGCGCGGGCAAACGGCGGGACTAACTATGATTCTCTTAAGCGTGTTGACCAGATACGATTACTGCCCAGTGCTCTGAAATTCAATGTGAAGAAATTCAACTAAGCGCGGGTAAACGGCGGGAGTAACTCTGACTCTCTTAAGCGTTTTGACCAGATACGATTACTGCCCAGTGCTCTGCAATTCCATGTGAAGGAATTCAACTAAGCGCGGGTAAACGGCGGGAGTAACTGTGACTCTCTTAAGCGTGTTGACCAGATACGATATCTGCCCAGTGCTCTGCAATTCAATGTGAAGACATTCAACTAAGCGCGGGTAAACGGCGTGAGTAACAATGACTCTCTTGAGCGTGTTGACCAGATACGATTTCTGCCCAGTGCACTGAAATTCAATGTGAAGAAGTTCAACTACGCGCGGGTGAACGGCGGGACTAACTATGATTCTCTTAAGCGTGTTGACCAGATACGATTTCTGTCCAGTGCTCTGAAATTCAATGTGAAGAAATTCAACTAAGCGCGGGTAAACGGCGGGTGTAACACTGACTCTCTTAAGCGTGTTGACCAGATACGATTTCTGCCCAGTGCTCTGCAATTCCATGTGAAGGAATTCAACTAAGCGCGGGTAAACGGCGGGAGTAACTGTGACTCTCTGAAGCGTGTTGACCAGATACGATTTCTGTCCAGTGCTCTGCAATTCAATGTGAAGAAATTCAACTCAGCGCGGGTAAACGGCGGGTGTAACTATGACTCTGTTAAGCGTGTTGACCAGATACGATTGCTGCCCAGTGCTCAGAAATTCAATATGAAGAAATTGAACTAAGCGCGGGTAAACGGCGGGACTAACTATGACTCTCTTAAGCGTGTTGACCAGATACGATTTCTACCCAGTGCTCTGAAATTCAATGTGAAGAAATTCAACTAAGCGCGGGTAAACGGCGGGACTAACTATGACTCTCTTAAGCGTGTTGACCAGATACGATATCTGCACAGTGCTCTGAAATTCAATGTGAAGAAGTTCAACTAAGCGAGGGTAAACGGCGGGAGTAACTCTGACTCTCTTAAGCGTGTTGACCAGATACGATTGCTGCCCAGTGCTCAGAAATTCAATATGAAGAAATTGAACTAAGCGCGGGTAAACGGCGGGACTAACTATGACTCTCTTAAGCGTGTTGACCAGATACGATTTCTGCCCAGTGCTCTGCAATTCCGTGTGAAGGAATTCAACTAAGCGCGGGTAAACGGCGGGAGTAACTGTGACTATCTGAAGCGTGTTGACCAGATACGATTTCTGCCCAGTGCTCTGCAATTCAATGTGAAGAAATTCAACTCAGCGCGGGTAAACGGCGGGTGTAACTATGACTCTGTTAAGCGTGTTGACCAGATACGATTGCTGCCCAGTGCTCAGAAATTCAATATGAAGAAATTGAACTAAGCGCGGGTAAACGGCGGGACTAACTATGACTCTCTTAAGCGTGTTGACCAGATACGATTTCTACCCAGTGCTCTGAAATTCAATGTGAAGAAATTCAACTAAGCGCGGGCAACCGGCGGGAGTAACTATGACTCTCTTAAGCGTGTTGACCAGATACGATTACTGCCCAGTGCTCTGCAATTCCATGTGAAGGAATTCAACTAAGCGAGGGTAAACGGCGGGACTAACTATGACTCTCTTAAGCGTGTTGACCAGATACGATATCTGCACAGTGCTCTGAAATTCAATGTGAAGAAGTACAACTAAGCGAGGGTAAACGGCGGGAGTAACTCTGACTCTCTTAAGCGTGTTGACCAGATACGATTGCTGCCCAGTGCTCAGAAATTCAATATGAAGAAATTGAACTAAGCGCGGGTAAACGGCGGGACTAACTATGACTCTCTTAAGCGTGTTGACCAGATACGATTTCTACCCAGTGCTCTGAAATTCAATGTGAAGAAATTCAACTAAGCGCGGGCAAACGGTGGGAGTAACTATGACTCTCTTAAGCGTGTTGACCAGATACGATTACTGCCCAGTGCTCTGCAATTCCATGTGAAGGAATTCAACTACGCGAGGGTAAACGGCGGGACTAACTATGACTCTCTTAAGCGTGTTGACCAGATACGATATCTGCACAGTGCTCTGAAATTCAATGTGAAGAAGTTCAACTAAGCGAGGGTAAACGGCGGGAGTAACTATGACTCTCTTAAGCGTGTTGAACAGATACGATTTCTGCCCAGTGCACTGAAATTCAATGTGAAGAAATTCAACTACGCGCGGGTGAACGACGGGAGTAACTCTGACTCTCTTAAGCGTGTTGACCAGATACGATTTCTGCCCAGTGCTCTGCAATTCCATGTGAAGGAATTCAACTAAGCGCGGGTAAACGGCGGGAGTAACTCTGACTCTCTTAAGCGTGTTGAACAGATACGATTTCTGCCCAGTGCACTGAAATTCAATGTGAAGAAATTCAACTACGCGCGGGCGAACGGCGGGAGAAACACTGACTCTCTTAAGCGTGTTGACCAGATACGATTTCTGCCCAGTGCTCTGCAATTCCATGTGAAGGAATTCAACTAAGCGCGGGTAAACGGCGGGAGTAACTGTGACTCTCTTAAGCGTGTTGACCAGATACGATTTCTGCCCAGTGCTCTGCAATTCAATGTGAAGAAATTCAACCCAGCGCGGGTAAACGGCGGGTGTAACTATGACTCTCTTAAGCGTGTTGACCAGATACGATTGCTGCCCAGTGCTCTGAAATTCAATGTGAAGAAATTCAACTAAGCGCGGGCAAACGGCGGGAGTAACTATGACTCTCTTAAGCGTGTTGACCAGATACGATTACTGCCCAGTGCTCTGCAATTCCATGTGAAGGAATTGAACTAAGCGCGGGTAAACGGCGGGAGTAACTATGACTCTCTTAAGCGTGTTGACCAGATACGATTACTGCCCAGTGCTCTGAAATTCAATGTGAAGAAATTCAACTAAGCGCGGGCAAACGGCGGGACTAACTATGATTCTCTTAAGCGTGTTGACCAGATACGATTACTGCCCAGTGCTCTGAAATTCAATGTGAAGAAATTCAACTAAGCGCGGGTAAACGGCGGGAGTAACTCTGACTCTCTTAAGCGTTTTGACCAGATACGATTACTGCCCAGTGCTCTGCAATTCAATGTGAAGAAATGCAACTAAGCGCGGGTAAACGGCGGGAGTAACTATGACTCTCTTAAGCGTTTTGACCAGATACGATTTCTGCCCAGTGCTCTGAAATTCAATGTGAAGAAATTCAACTCAGCGCGGGTTAACGGCGGGACTAACTATGATTCTCTTAAGCGTGTTGACCAGATACGATTTCTGCCCAGTGCACTGAAATTCAATGTGAAGAAATTCAACTACGCGCGGGTGAACGGTGGGAGTAACTCTGACTCTCTTAAGCGTGTTGACCAGATACGATTTCTGCCCAGTGCTCTGCAATTCCATGTGAAGGAATTCAACTAAGCGCGGGTAAACGGCGGGAGTAACTATGACTCTCTTAAGCGTGTTGACCAGATACGATTACTGCCCAGTGCTCTGAAATTCAATGTGAAGACATTCAACTAAGCGCGGGTAAACGGCGGGAGTAACAATGACTCTCTTGAGCGTGTTGACCAGATACGATTTCTGCCCAGTGCACTGAAATTCAATGTGAAGAAGTTCAACTACGCGCGGGTGAACGGCGGGACTAACTATGATTCTCTTAAGCGTGTTGACCAGATACGATTTCTGCCCAGTGCTCTGAAATTCAATGTGAAGAAATTCAACTAAGCGCGGGTAAACGGCGGGTGTAACACTGACTCTCTTAAGCGTGTTGACCAGATACGATTTCTGCCCAGTGCTCAGAAATTCAATATGAAGAAATTGAACTAAGCGCGGGTAAACGGCGGGACTAACTATGACTCTCTTAAGCGTGTTGACCAGATACGATTTCTACCCAGTGCTCTGAAATTCAATGTGAAGAAATTCAACTAAGCGCGGGCAAACGGCGGGAGTAACTATGACTCTCTTAAGCGTGTTGACCAGATACGATTACTGCCCAGTGCTCTGCAATTCCATGTGAAGGAATTCAACTAAGCGAGGGTAAACGGCGGGACTAACTATGACTCTCTTAAGCGTGTTGACCAGATACGATATCTGCACAGTGCTCTGAAATTCAATGTGAAGAAGTTCAACTAAGCGAGGGTAAACGGCGGGAGTAACTCTGACTCTCTTAAGCGTGTTGACCAGATACGATTGCTGCCCAGTGCTCAGAAATTCAATATGAAGAAATTGAACTAAGCGCGGGTAAACGGCGGGACTAACTATGACTCTCTTAAGCGTGTTGACCAGATACGATTTCTACCCAGTGCACTGAAAATCAATGTGAAGAAATTCAACTACGCGCGGGTGAACGGCGGGAGTAACTCTGACTCTCTTAAGCGTGTTGACCAGATACGATTTCTGCCCAGTGCTCTGCAATTCCATGTGAAGGAATTCAACTAAGCGCGGGTAAACGGCGGGAGTAACTCTGACTCTCTTAAGCGTGTTGACCAGACACAATTTCTGCCCAGTGCTCTGAAATTCAATGTGAAGAAATTCAACTAAGCGCGGGCAAACGGCGGGAGTAACTATGACTCTCTTAAGCGTGTTGACCAGATACGATTACTGCCCAGTGCTCTGCAATTCCATGTGAAGGAATTGGACTAAGCGCGGGTAAACGGCGGGAGTAACTATGACTCTCTTAAGCGTGTTGACCAGATACGATTACTGCCCAGTGCTCTGAAATTCAATGTGAAGAAATTCAACTAAGAGCGGGTAAACGGCGGGAGTAACTCTGACTCTCTTAAGCGTGTTGACCAGATACGATTTCTGCCCAGTGCACTGAAATTCAATGTGAAGAAATTCAACTACGCGCGGGTGAACGGCGGGAGTAACACTGACTCTCTTAAGCGTGTTGACCAGATACGATTTCTGCCCAGTGCTCTGCAATTCCATGTGAAGGAATTCAACTAAGCGCGGGTAAACGGCGGGAGTAACTGTGACTCTCTTAAGCGTGTTGACCAGATACGATTTCTGCCCAGTGCTCTGCGATTCGATGTGAAGAAATTCAACCCAGCGCGGGTAAACGGCGGGCGTAACTATGACTCTCTTAAGCGTGTTGACCAGATACGATTGCTGCCCAGTGCTCTGAAATTCAATGTGAAGAAATTCAGCTAAGCGCGGGCAAACGGCGGGAGTAACTATGACTCTCTTAAGCGTGTTGACCAGATACGATTACTGCCCAGTGCTCTGCAATTCCATGTGAAGGAATTGAACTAAGCGCGGGTAAACGGCGGAAGTAACTATGACTCTCTTAAGCGTGTTGACCAGATACGATTACTGCCCAGTGCTCTGAAATTCAATGTGAAGAAATTCAACTAAGCGCGGGCAAACGGCGGGACTAACTATGATTCTCTTAAGCGTGTTGACCAGATACGATTACTGCCCAGTGCTCTGAAATTCAATGTGAAGAAATTCAACTAAGCGCGGGTAAACGGCGGGAGTAACTCTGACTCTCTTAAGCGTTTTGACCAGATACGATTACTGCCCAGTGCTCTGCAATTCAATGTGAAGAAATGCAACTAAGCGCGGGTAAACGGCGGGAGTAACTATGACTCTCTTAAGCGTTTTGACCAGATACGATTTCTGCCCAGTGCTCTGAAATTCAATGTGAAGAAATTCAACTCAGCGCGGGTTAACGGCGGGACTAACTATGATTCTCTTAAGCGTGTTGACCAGATACGATTTCTGCCCAGTGCACTGAAATTCAATGTGAAGAAATTCAACTACGCGCGGGTGAACGGTGGGAGTAACTCTGACTCTCTTAAGCGTGTTGACCAGATACGATTTCTGCCCAGTGCTCTGCAATTCCATGTGAAGGAATTCAACTAAGCGCGGGTAAACGGCGGGAGTAACTGTGACTCTCTTAAGCGTGTTGACCAGATACGATTTCTGCCCAGTGCTCTGCAATTCAATGTGAAGAAATTCAACCCAGCGCGGGTAAACGGCGGGTGTAACTATGACTCTCTTAAGCGTGTTGACCAGATACGATTGCTGCCCAGTGCTCTGAAATTCAATATGAAGAAATTGAACTAAGCGCGGGTAAACGGCGGGACTAACTATGACTCTCTTAAGCGTGTTGACCAGATACGATTTCTACCCAGTGCTCTGAAATTCAATGTGAAGGAATTCAACTAAGCGCGGGCAAACGGCGGGAGTAACTATGACTCTCTTAAGCGTGTTGACCAGATACGATTACTGCCCAGTGCTCTGCAATTCCATGTGAAGGAATTGAACTAAGCGCGGGTAAACGGCGGGAGTAACTGTGACTCTCTTAAGCGTGTTGACCAGATACGATTACTGCCCAGTGCTCTGAAATTCAATGTGAAGAAATTCAACTAAGAGCGGGTAAACGGCGGGAGTAACTCTGACTCTCTTAAGCGTGTTGACCAGATACGATTTCTGCCCAGTGCACTGAAATTCAATGTGAAGAAATTCAACTACGCGCGGGTGAACGGCGGGAGTAACACTGACTCTCTTAAGCGTGTTGACCAGATACGATTTCTGCCCAGTGCTCTGCAATTCAATGTGAAGAAATTCAACCCAGCGCGGGTAAACGGCGGGTGTAACTATGACTCTCTTAAGCGTGTTGACCAGATACGATTGCTGCCCAGTGCTCTGAAATTCAATGTGAAGAAATTCAACTAAGCGCGGGCAAACGGCGGGAGTAACTATGACTCTCTTAAGCGTGTTGACCAGATACGATTACTGCCCAGTGCTCTGCAATTCCATGTGAAGGAATTGAACTAAGCGCGGGTAAACGGCGGGAGTAACTATGACTCTCTTAAGCGTGTTGACCAGATACGATTACTGCCCAGTGCTCTGAAATTCAATGTGAAGAAATTCAACTAAGCGCGGGCAAACGGCGGGACTAACTATGATTCTCTTAAGCGTGTTGACCAGATACGATTACTGCCCAGTGCTCTGAAATTCAATGTGAAGAAATTAAACTAAGCGCGGGTAAACGGCGGGAGTAACTCTGACTCTCTTAAGCGTTTTGACCAGATACGATTACTGCCCAGTGCTCTGCAATTCAATGTGAAGAAATGCAACTAAGCGCGGGTAAACGGCGGGAGTAACTATGACTCTCTTAAGCGTTTTGACCAGATACGATTTCTGCCCAGTGCTCTGAAATTCAATGTGAAGAAATTGAACTCAGCGCGGGTTAACGGCGGGACTAACTATGATTCTCTTAAGCGTGTTGACCAGATACGATTTCTGCCCAGTGCACTGAAATTCAATGTGAAGAAATTCAACTACGCGCGGGTGAACGGTGGGAGTAACTCTGACTCTCTTAAGCGTGTTGACCAGATACGATTTCTGCCCAGTGCTCTGCAATTCCATGTGAAGGAATTCAACTAAGCGCGGGTAAACGGCGGGAGTAACTGTGACTCTCTTAAGCGTGTTGACCAGATACGATTTCTGCCCAGTGCTCTGCAATTCAATGTGAAGAAATTCAACCCAGCGCGGGTAAACGGCGGGTGTAACTATGACTCTCTTAAGCGTGTTGACCAGATACGATTGCTGCCCAGTGCTCTGAAATTCAATATGAAGAAATTGAACTAAGCGCGGGTAAACGGCGGGACTAACTATGACTCTCTTAAGCGTGTTGACCAGATACGATTTCTACCCAGTGCTCTGAAATTCAATGTGAAGAAATTCAACTAAGCGCGGGCAAACGGCGGGAGTAACTATGACTCTCTTAAGCGTGTTGACCAGATACGATTACTGCCCAGTGCTCTGCAATTCCATGTGAAGGAATTCAACTAAGCGAGGGTAAACGGCGGGAGTAACTATGACTCTCTTAAGCGTGTTGACCAGATACGATTTCTACCCAGTGCTCTGAAATTCAATGTGAAGAAATTCAACTAAGCGCGGGCAAACGGCGGGAGTAACTATGACTCTCTTAAGCGTGTTGACCAGATACGATTACTGCCCAGTGCTCTGCAATTCCATGTGAAGGAATTCAACTAAGCGAGGGTAAACGGCGGGAGTAACTATGACTCACTTAAGCGTGTTGACCAGATACGCTTACTGCCCAGTGCTCTGAAATTCAATGTGAAGAAATTCAACTAAGCGCGGGTAAACGGCGGGAGTAACTCTCACTCTCTTAAGCGTTTTGACCAGATACGATTTCTGCCCAGTGCTCTGAAATTCAATGTGAAGAAATTCAACTCAGCGCGGGTAAACGGCGGGAGTAACAGTGACTCTCTTAAGCGTGTTGACCAGATACGATTTCTGCCCAGTGCTCTGCAATTCAATGTGAAGAAATTCAACTCAGCGCGGGTAAACGGCGGGTGTAACTATGACTCTGTTAAGCGTGTTGACCAGATACGATATCTGCCCAGTGCTCTGCAATTCAATGTGAAGACATTCAACTATGCGCGGGTAAACGGCGGGAGTAACAATGACTCTCTTGAGCGTGTTGACCAGATACGATTTCTGCCCAGTGCACTGCAATTCAATGTGAAGAAATTCAACTACGCGCGGGTGAACGGCGGGAGTAACTGTGACTCTCTTAAGTGTGTTGCCCAGATACGATTTCTGCCCAGTGCACTGAAATTCAAGGTGAAGAATATTCAACTAAGCGCGGGTAAACGGCGGGAGTAACTCTGACTCTCTTAAGCGTGTTGACCAGATACGATTTCTGCCCAGTGCACTGAAAATCAATGTGAAGAAATTCAACTACGCGCGGGTGAACGGCGGGAGTAACTCTGACTCTCTTAAGCGTGTTGACCAGATACGATTTCTGCCCAGTGCTCTGCAATTCCATGTGAAGGAATTCAACTAAGCGCGGGTAAACGGCGGGAGTAACTCTGACTCTCTTAAGCGTGTTGACCAGATACAATTTCTGCCCAGTGCTCTGAAATTCAATGTGAAGAAATTCAACTAAGCGCGGGCAAACGGCGGGAGTAACTATGACTCTCTTAAGCGTGTTGACCAGATACAATTTCTGCCCAGTGCTCTGAAATTCAATGTGAAGAAATTCAACTAAGCGCGGGCAAACGGCGGGAGTAACTGTGACTCTCTTAAGTGTGTTGCCCAGATACGATTTCTGCCCAGTGCACTGAAATTCCATGTGAAGGAATTCAACTAAGCGAGGGTAAACGGCGGGACTAACTATGACTCTCTTAAGCGTGTTGACCAGATACGATTACTGCCCAGTGCTCTGAAATTCAATGTGAAGAAATTCAACTAAGAGCGGGTAAACGGCGGGAGTAACTCTGACTCTCTTAAGCGTGTTGACCAGATACGATTTCTGCCCAGTGCACTGAAATTCAATGGGAAGAAATTCAACTACGCGCGGGTGAACGGCGGGAGTAACTCTGACTCTCTTAAGCGTGTTGACCAGATACGATTACTGCCCAGTGCTCTGCAATTCAATGTGAAGACATTCAACTAAGCGCGGGTAAACGGCGGGAGTAACTGTGACTCTCTTAAGCGTGTTGACCAGATACGATATCTGCCCAGTGCTCTGCAATTCAATGTGAAGACATTCAACTATGCGCGGGTAAACGGCGGGAGTAACAATGACTCTCTTGAGCGTGTTGACCAGATACGATTTCTGCCCAGTGCACTGAAATTCAATGTGAAGAAGTTCAACTACGCGCGGGTGAACGGCGGGACTGACTATGATTCTCTTAAGCGTGTTGACCAGATACGATTTCTGCCCAGTGCTCTGAAATTCAATGTGAAGAAATTCAACCCAGCGCGGGTAAACGGCGGGTGTAACACTGACTCTCTTAAGCGTGTCGACCAGATACGATTTCTACCCAGAGCTCTGAAATTCAATGTGAAGAAATTCAACTCAGCGCGGGTAAACGGCGCGAGTAACTGTGACTCTCTTAAGCGTGTTGGCCAGATACGATTTCTGCCCAGTGCACTGAAATTCAATGTGAAGATATTCAACTAACCGCGGGTAAACGGCGGTAGTAACTATGATTCTCTTAAGCGTGTTGACCAGATACGATTTCTGCCCAGTGCTCTGCAATTCAATGTGAAGAAATTCAACTACGCGCGGGTGAACGGCGGGAGTAACTGTGACTCTCTTAAGTGTGTTGCCCAGATACGATTTCTGCCCAGTGCACTGAAATTCAAGGTGAAGAATATTCAACTAAGCGCGGGTAAACGGCGGGAGTAACTCTGACTCTCTTAAGCGTGTTGACCAGATACGATTTCTGCCCAGTGCACTGAAATTCAATGGGAAGAAATTCAACTACGCGCGGGTGAACGGCGGGAGTAACTCTGACTCTCTTAAGAGTGTTGACCAGATACGATTTCTGCCCAGTGCTCTGCAATTCCATGTGAAGGAATTCAACTAAGCGCGGGTAAACGGCGGGAGTAACTCTGACTCTCTTAAGCGTGTTGACCAGATACAATTTCTGCCCAGTGCTCTGAAATTCAATGTGAAGAAATTCAACTAAGCGCGGGCAAACGGCGGGAGTAACTATGACTCTCTTAAGCGTGTTGACCAGATACGATTTCTGCCCAGTGCTCTGAAATTCAATGTGAAGAAATTCAACCCAGCGCGGGTAAACGGCGGGAGTAACTCTGACTCTCTTAAGCGTGTTGACCAGATACGATTGCTGCCCAGTGCTCAGAAATTCAATGTGAAGAAATTCAACTAAGAGCGGGTAAACGGCGGGAGTAACTCTGACTCTCTTAAGCGTGTTGACCAGATACGATTTCTGCCCAGTGCACTGAAATTCAATGGGAAGAAATTCAACTACGCGCGGGTGAACGGCGGGAGTAACTCTGACTCTCTTAAGAGTGTTGACCAGATACGATTACTGCCCAGTGCTCTGCAATTCAATGTGAAGAAATGCAACTAAGCGCGGGTAAACGGCGGGAGTAACTATGACTCTCTTAAGCGTTTTGACCAGATACGATTTCTGCCCAGTGCTCTGAAATTCAATGTGAAGAAATTCAACTCAGCGCGGGTTAACGGCGGGACTAACTATGATTCTCTTAAGCGTGTTGACCAGATACGATTTCTGCCCAGTGCACTGAAATTCAATGTGAAGAAATTCAACTACGCGCGGGTGAACGGTGGGAGTAACTCTGACTCTCTTAAGCGTGTTGACCAGATACGATTTCTGCCCAGTGCTCTGCAATTCCATGTGAAGGAATTCAACTAAGCGCGGGCAAACGGCGGGACTAACTATGATTCTCTTAAGCGTGTTGACCAGATACGATTACTGCCCAGTGCTCTGAAATTCAATGTGAAGAAATTCAACTAAGCGCGGGTAAACGGCGGGAGTAACTCTGACTCTCTTAAGCGTTTTGACCAGATACGATTACTGCCCAGTGCTCTGCAATTCCATGTGAAGGAATTCAACTAAGCGCGGGTAAACGGCGGGAGTAACTGTGACTCTCTTAAGCGTGTTGACCAGATACGATATCTGCCCAGTGCTCTGCAATTCAATGTGAAGACATTCAACTAAGCGCGGGTAAACGGCGGGAGTAACAATGACTCTCTTGAGCGTGTTGACCAGATACGATTTCTGCCCAGTGCACTGAAATTCAATGTGAAGAAGTTCAACTACGCGCGGGTGAACGGCGGGACTAACTATGATTCTCTTAAGCGTGTTGACCAGATACGATTTCTGCCCAGTGCTCTGAAATTCAATGTGAAGAAATTCAACCCAGCGCGGGTAAACGGCGGGTGTAACACTGACTCTCTTAAGCGTGTTGACCAGATACGATTTCTGCCCAGTGCTCTGCAATTCCATGTGAAGGAATTCAACTAAGCGCGGGTAAACGGCGGGAGTAACTGTGACTCTCTGAAGCGTGTTGACCAGATACGATTTCTGCCCAGTGCACTGAAATTCAATGGGAAGAAATTCAACTACGCGCGGGTGAACGGCGGGAGTAACTCTGACTCTCTTAAGAGTGTTGACCAGATACGATTACTGCCCAGTGCTCTGCAATTCAATGTGAAGAAATGCAACTAAGCGCGGGTAAACGGCGGGAGTAACTATGACTCTCTTAAGCGTTTTGACCAGATACGATTTCTGCCCAGTGCTCTGAAATTCAATGTGAAGAAATTCAACTCAGCGCGGGTTAACGGCGGGACTAACTATGATTCTCTTAAGCGTGTTGACCAGATACGATTTCTGCCCAGTGCACTGAAATTCAATGTGAAGAAATTCAACTACGCGCGGGTGAACGGTGGGAGTAACTCTGACTCTCTTAAGCGTGTTGACCAGATACGATTTCTGCCCAGTGCTCTGCAATTCCATGTGAAGGAATTCAACTAAGCGCGGGCAAACGGCGGGACTAACTATGATTCTCTTAAGCGTGTTGACCAGATACGATTACTGCCCAGTGCTCTGAAATTCAATGTGAAGAAATTCAACTAAGCGCGGGTAAACGGCGGGAGTAACTCTGACTCTCTTAAGCGTTTTGACCAGATACGATTACTGCCCAGTGCTCTGCAATTCCATGTGAAGGAATTCAACTAAGCGCGGGTAAACGGCGGGAGTAACTGTGACTCTCTTAAGCGTGTTGACCAGATACGATTACTGCCCAGTGCTCTGAAATTCAATGTGAAGAAATTCAACTAAGCGCGGGTAAACGGCGGGAGTAACTCTGACTCTCTTAAGCGTTTTGACCAGATACGATTACTGCCCAGTGCTCTGCAATTCCATGTGAAGGAATTCAACTAAGCGCGGGTAAACGGCGGGAGTAACTGTGACTCTCTTAAGCGTGTTGACCAGATACGATATCTGCCCAGTGCTCTGCAATTCAATGTGAAGACATTCAACTAAGCGCGGGTAAACGGCGGGAGTAACAATGACTCTCTTGAGCGTGTTGACCAGATACGATTTCTGCCCAGTGCACTGAAATTCAATGTGAAGAAGTTCAACTACGCGCGGGTGAACGGCGGGACTAACTATGATTCTCTTAAGCGTGTTGACCAGATACGATTTCTGCCCAGTGCTCTGAAATTCAATGTGAAGAAATTCAACCCAGCGCGGGTAAACGGCGGGTGTAACACTGACTCTCTTAAGCGTGTTGACCAGATACGATTTCTGCCCAGTGCTCTGCAATTCCATGTGAAGGAATTCAACTAAGCGCGGGTAAACGGCGGGAGTAACTGTGACTCTCTGAAGCGTGTTGACCAGATACGATTTCTGCCCAGTGCACTGAAATTCAATGGGAAGAAATTCAACTACGCGCGGGTGAACGGCGGGAGTAACTCTGACTCTCTTAAGAGTGTTGACCAGATACGATTACTGCCCAGTGCTCTGCAATTCAATGTGAAGAAATGCAACTAAGCGCGGGTAAACGGCGGGAGTAACTATGACTCTCTTAAGCGTTTTGACCAGATACGATTTCTGCCCAGTGCTCTGAAATTCAATGTGAAGAAATTCAACTCAGCGCGGGTTAACGGCGGGACTAACTATGATTCTCTTAAGCGTGTTGACCAGATACGATTTCTGCCCAGTGCACTGAAATTCAATGTGAAGAAATTCAACTACGCGCGGGTGAACGGTGGGAGTAACTCTGACTCTCTTAAGCGTGTTGACCAGATACGATTTCTGCCCAGTGCTCTGCAATTCCATGTGAAGGAATTCAACTAAGCGCGGGCAAACGGCGGGACTAACTATGATTCTCTTAAGCGTGTTGACCAGATACGATTACTGCCCAGTGCTCTGAAATTCAATGTGAAGAAATTCAACTAAGCGCGGGTAAACGGCGGGAGTAACTCTGACTCTCTTAAGCGTTTTGACCAGATACGATTACTGCCCAGTGCTCTGCAATTCCATGTGAAGGAATTCAACTAAGCGCGGGTAAACGGCGGGAGTAACTGTGACTCTCTTAAGCGTGTTGACCAGATACGATATCTGCCCAGTGCTCTGCAATTCAATGTGAAGACATTCAACTAAGCGCGGGTAAACGGCGGGAGTAACAATGACTCTCTTGAGCGTGTTGACCAGATACGATTTCTGCCCAGTGCACTGAAATTCAATGTGAAGAAGTTCAACTACGCGCGGGTGAACGGCGGGACTAACTATGATTCTCTTAAGCGTGTTGACCAGATACGATTTCTGCCCAGTGCTCTGAAATTCAATGTGAAGAAATTCAACCCAGCGCGGGTAAACGGCGGGTGTAACACTGACTCTCTTAAGCGTGTTGACCAGATACGATTTCTGCCCAGTGCTCTGCAATTCCATGTGAAGGAATTCAACTAAGCGCGGGTAAACGGCGGGAGTAACTGTGACTCTCTGAAGCGTGTTGACCAGATACGATTTCTGCCCAGTGCTCTGCAATTCAATGTGAAGAAATTCAACTAAGCGCGGGCAAACGGCGGGACTAACTATGATTCTCTTAAGCGTGTTGACCAGATACGATTACTGCCCAGTGCTCTGAAATTCAATGTGAAGAAATTCAACTAAGCGCGGGTAAACGGCGGGAGTAACTCTGACTCTCTTAAGCGTGTTGACCAGATACGATTTCAGCCCAGTGCTCTGCAATTCCATGTGAAGGAATTCAACTAAGCGCGGGTAAACGGCGGGAGTAACTGTGACTCTCTTAAGCGTGTTGACCAGATACGATTTCTGCCCAGTGCTCTGCAATTCAATGTGAAGAAATTCAACCCAGCGCGGGTAAACGGCGGGTGTAACTATGACTCTCTTAAGCGTGTTGACCAGATACGATTGCTGCCCAGTGCTCTGAAATTCAATATGAAGAAATTGAACTAAGCGCGGGTAAACGGCGGGACTAACTATGACTCTCTTAAGCGTGTTGACCAGATACGATTTCTACCCAGTGCTCTGAAATTCAATGTGAAGAAATTCAACTAAGCGCGGGCAAACGGCGGGAGTAACTATGACTCTCTTAAGCGTGTTGACCAGATACGATTACTGCCCAGTGCTCTGCAATTCCATGTGAAGGAATTCAACTAAGCGAGGGTAAACGGCGGGAGTAACTATGACTCTCTTAAGCGTGTTGACCAGATACGATTACTGCCCAGTGCTCTGAAATTCAATGTGAAGAAATTCAACTAAGCGCGGGCAAACGGCGGGACTAACTATGATTCTCTTAAGCGAGTTGACCAGATACGCTTACTGCCCAGTGCTCTGAAATTCAATGTGAAGAAATTCAACTAAGCGCGGGTAAACGGCGGGAGTAACTCTCACTCTCTTAAGCGTTTTGACCAGATACGATTTCTGCCCAGTGCTCTGAAATTCAATGTGAAGAAATTCAACTCAGCGCGGGTAAACGGCGGGAGTAACTGTGACTCTCTTAAGCGTGTTGACCAGATACGATTTCTGCCCAGTGCTCTGCAATTCAATGTGAAGAAATTCAACTCAGCGCGGGTAAACGGCGGGTGTAACTATGACTCTGTTAAGCGTGTTGACCAGATACGATTGCTGCCCAGTGCTCTGAAATTCAATATGAAGAAATTGAACTAAGAGCGGGTAAACGGCGGGACTAACTATGACTCTCTTAAGCGTGTTGACCAGATACGATTTCTACCCAGTGCTCTGAAATTCAATGTTAAGAAATTCAACTAAGCGCGGGCAAACGGCGGGAGTAACTATGACTCTCTTAAGCGTGTTGACCAGATACGATTACTGCCCAGTGCTCTGCAATTCCATGTGAAGGAATTCAACTAAGCGAGGGTAAACGGCGGGACTAACTATGACTCTCTTAAGCGTGTTGACCAGATACGATATCTGCACAGTGCTCTGAAATTCAATGTGAAGAAGTTCAACTAAGCGAGGGTAAACGGCGGGAGTAACTCTTACTCTCTTAAGCGTGTTGACCAGATACGATTTCTGCCCAGAGCTATGAAATTCAATGTGAAGAAATTCAACTCAGCGCGGGTAAACGGCGCGAGTAACTGTGACTCTCTTAAGCGTGTTGGCCAGATACGATTTCTGCCCAGTGCACTGAAAATCAAGGTGAAGAATATTCAACTAAGCGCGGGTAAACGGCGGGAGTAACTCTGACTCTCTTAAGCGTGTTGACCAGATACAATTTCTGCCCAGTGCTCTGAAATTCAATGTGAAGAAATTCAACTAAGCGCGGGCAAACGGCGGGAGTAACTATGACTCTCTTAAGCGTGTTGACCAGATACGATTACTGCCCAGTGCTCTGAAATTCAATGTGAAGAAATTCAACTAAGAGCGGGTAAACGACGGGAGTAACTCTGACTCTCTTAAGCGTGTTGACCAGATACGATTTCTGCCCAGTGCACTGAAATTCAATGGGAAGAAATTCAACTACGCGCGGGTGAACGGCGGGAGTAACTCTGACTCTCTTAAGCGTGTTGACCAGATACGATTACTGCCCAGTGCTCTGCAATTCAATGTGAAGACATTCAACTAAGCGCGGGTAAACGGCGGGAGTAACTGTGACTCTCTTAAGCGTGTTGACCAGATACGATATCTGCCCAGTGCTCTGCAATTCAATGTGAAGACATTCAACTAAGCGCGGGTAAACGGCGGGAGTAACAATGACTCTCTTGAGCGTGTTGACCAGATACGATTTCTGCCCAGTGCACTGAAATTCAATGTGAAGAAGTTCAACTACGCGCGGGTGAACGGCGGGACTAACTATGATTCTCTTAAGCGTGTTGACCAGATACGATTTCTGCCCAGTGCTCTGAAATTCAATGTGAAGAAATTCAACCCAGCGCGGGTAAACGGCGGGTGTAACACTGACTCTCTTAAGCGTGTTGACCAGATACGATTTCTACCCAGAGCTCTGAAATTCAATGTGAAGAAATTCAACTCAGCGCGGGTAAACGGCGCGAGTAACTGTGACTCTCTTAAGCGTGTTGGCCAGATACGATTTCTGCCCAGTGCACTGAAATTCAATGTGAAGATATTCAACTAACCGCGGGTAAACGGCGGTAGTAACTATGATTCTCTTAAGCGTGTTGACCAGATACGATTTCTGCCCAGTGCTCTGCAATTCAATGTGAAGAAATTCAACTACGCGCGGGTGAACGGCGGGAGTAACTGTGACTCTCTTAAGTGTGATGCCCAGATACGATTTCTGCCCAGTGCACTGAAATTCAAGGTGAAGAATATTCAACTAAGCGCGGGTAAACGGCGGGAGTAACTCTGACTCTCTTAAGCGTGTTGACCAGATACGATTTCTGCCCAGTGCACTGAAAATCAATGTGAAGAAATTCAACTACGCGCGGGTGAACGGCGGGAGTAACTCTGACTCTCTTAAGCGTGTTGACCAGATACGATTTCTGCCCAGTGCTCTGCAATTCCATGTGAAGGAATTCAACTAAGCGCGGGTAAACGGCGGGAGTAACTCTGACTCTCTTAAGCGTGTTGACCAGATACAATTTCTGCCCAGTGCTCTGAAATTCAATGTGAAGAAATTCAACTAAGCGCGGGCAAACGGCGGGAGTAACTATGACTCTCTTAAGCGTGTTGACCAGATACGATTACTGCCCAGTGCTCTGCAATTCCATGTGAAGGAATTGAACTAAGCGCGGGTAAACGGCGGGAGTAACTATGACTCTCTTAAGCGTGTTGACCAGATACGATTACTGCCCAGTGCTCTGAAATTCAATGTGAAGAAATTCAACTAAGAGCGGGTAAACGGCGGGAGTAACTCTGACTCTCTTAAGCGTGTTGACCAGATACGATTTCTGCCCAGTGCACTGAAATTCAATGGGAAGAAATTCAACTACGCGCGGGTGAACGGCGGGAGTAACTCTGACTCTCTTAAGAGTGTTGACCAGATACGATTACTGCCCAGTGCTCTGCAATTCAATGTGAAGAAATGCAACTAAGCGCGGGTAAACGGCGGGAGTAACTATGACTCTCTTAAGCGTTTTGACCAGATACGATTTCTGCCCAGTGCTCTGAAATTCAATGTGAAGAAATTCAACTCAGCGCGGGTTAACGGCGGGACTAACTATGATTCTCTTAAGCGTGTTGACCAGATACGATTTCTGCCCAGTGCACTGAAATTCAATGTGAAGAAATTCAACTACGCGCGGGTGAACGGTGGGAGTAACTCTGACTCTCTTAAGCGTGTTGACCAGATACGATTTCTGCCCAGTGCTCTGCAATTCCATGTGAAGGAATTCAACTAAGCGCGGGCAAACGGCGGGACTAACTATGATTCTCTTAAGCGTGTTGACCAGATACGATTACTGCCCAGTGCTCTGAAATTCAATGTGAAGAAATTCAACTAAGCGCGGGTAAACGGCGGGAGTAACTCTGACTCTCTTAAGCGTTTTGACCAGATACGATTACTGCCCAGTGCTCTGCAATTCCATGTGAAGGAATTCAACTAAGCGCGGGTAAACGGCGGGAGTAACTGTGACTCTCTTAAGCGTGTTGACCAGATACGATATCTGCCCAGTGCTCTGCAATTCAATGTGAAGACATTCAACTAACCGCGGGTAAACGGCGGGAGTAACAATGACTCTCTTGAGCGTGTTGACCACATACGATTTCTGCCCAGTGCACTGAAATTCAATGTGAAGAAGTTCAACTACGCGCGGGTGAACGGCGGGACTAACTATGATTCTCTTAAGCGTGTTGACCAGATACGATTTCTGCCCAGTGCTCTGAAATTCAATGTGAAGAAATTCAACCCAGCGCGGGTAAACGGCGGGTGTAACACTGACTCTCTTAAGCGTGTTGACCAGATACGATTTCTGCCCAGTGCTCTGCAATTCCATGTGAAGGAATTGAACTAAGCGCGGGTAAACGGCGGGAGTAACTATGACTCTCTTAAGCGTGTTGACCAGATACGATTACTGCCCAGTGCTCTGAAATTCAATGTGAAGAAATTCAACTAAGAGCGGGTAAACGGCGGGAGTAACTCTGACTCTCTTAAGCGTGTTGACCAGATACGATTTCTGCCCAGTGCACTGAAATTCAATGGGAAGAAATTCAACTACGCGCGGGTGAACGGCGGGAGTAACTCTGACTCTCTTAAGAGTGTTGACCAGATACGATTACTGCCCAGTGCTCTGCAATTCAATGTGAAGAAATGCAACTAAGCGCGGGTAAACGGCGGGAGTAACTATGACTCTCTTAAGCGTTTTGACCAGATACGATTTCTGCCCAGTGCTCTGAAATTCAATGTGAAGAAATTCAACTCAGCGCGGGTTAACGGCGGGACTAACTATGATTCTCTTAAGCGTGTTGACCAGATACGATTTCTGCCCAGTGCACTGAAATTCAATGTGAAGAAATTCAACTACGCGCGGGTGAACGGTGGGAGTAACTCTGACTCTCTTAAGCGTGTTGACCAGATACGATTTCTGCCCAGTGCTCTGCAATTCCATGTGAAGGAATTCAACTAAGCGCGGGCAAACGGCGGGACTAACTATGATTCTCTTAAGCGTGTTGACCAGATACGATTACTGCCCAGTGCTCTGAAATTCAATGTGAAGAAATTCAACTAAGCGCGGGTAAACGGCGGGAGTAACTCTGACTCTCTTAAGCGTTTTGACCAGATACGATTACTGCCCAGTGCTCTGCAATTCCATGTGAAGGAATTCAACTAAGCGCGGGTAAACGGCGGGAGCAACTGTGACTCTCTTAAGCGTGTTGACCAGATACGATATCTGCCCAGTGCTCTGCAATTCAATGTGAAGACATTCAACTAACCGCGGGTAAACGGCGGGAGTAACAATGACTCTCTTGAGCGTGTTGACCACATACGATTTCTGCCCAGTGCACTGAAATTCAATGTGAAGAAGTTCAACTACGCGCGGGTGAACGGCGGGACTAACTATGATTCTCTTAAGCGTGTTGACCAGATACGATTTCTGCCCAGTGCTCTGAAATTCAATGTGAAGAAATTCAACCCAGCGCGGGTAAACGGCGGGTGTAACACTGACTCTCTTAAGCGTGTTGACCAGATACGATTTCTGCCCAGTGCTCTGCAATTCCATGTGAAGGAATTCAACTAAGCGCGGGTAAACGGCGGGAGTAACTGTGACTCTCTGAAGCGTGTTGACCAGATACGATTTCTGCCCAGTGCTCTGCAATTCAATGTGAAGAAATTCAACTAAGCGCGGGCAAACGGCGGGACTAACTATGATTCTCTTAAGCGTGTTGACCAGATACGATTACTGCCCAGTGCTCTGAAATTCAATGTGAAGAAATTCAACTAAGCGCGGGTAAACGGCGGGAGTAACTCTGACTCTCTTAAGCGTTTTGACCAGATACGATTACTGCCCAGTGCTCTGCAATTCCATGTGAAGGAATTCAACTAAGCGCGGGTAAACGGCGGGAGTAACTGTGACTCTCTTAAGCGTGTTGACCAGATACGATTTCTGCCCAGTGCTCTGAAATTCAATGTGAAGAAATTCAACCCAGCGCGGGTAAACGGCGGGTGTAACACTGACTCTCTTAAGCGTGTTGACCAGATACGATTTCTGCCCAGTGCTCTGCAATTCCATGTGAAGGAATTCAACTAAGCGCGGGTAAACGGCGGGAGTAACTGTGACTCTCTGAAGCGTGTTGACCAGATACGATTTCCGCCCAGTGCTCTGCAATTCAATGTGAAGAAATTCAACTAAGCGCGGGCAAACGGCGGGACTAACTATGATTCTCTTAAGCGTGTTGACCAGATACGATTACTGCCCAGTGCTCTGAAATTCAATGTGAAGAAATTCAACTAAGCGCGGGTAAACGGCGGGAGTAACTCTGACTCTCTTAAGCGTTTTGACCAGATACGATTACTGCCCAGTGCTCTGCAATTCCATGTGAAGGAATTCAACTAAGCGCGGGTAAACGGCGGGAGTAACTGTGACTCTCTTAAGCGTGTTGACCAGATACGATATCTGCCCAGTGCTCTGCAATTCAATGTGAAGACATTCAACTAAGCGCGGGTAAACGGCGGGAGTAACAATGACTCTCTTGAGCGTGTTGACCAGATACGATTTCTGCCCAGTGCACTGAAATTCAATGTGAAGAAGTTCAACTACGCGCGGGTGAACGGCGGGACTAACTATGATTCTCTTAAGCGTGTTGACCAGATACGATTTCTGCCCAGTGCTCTGAAATTCAATGTGAAGAAATTCAACCCAGCGCGGGAAACGGCGGGTGTAACACTGACTCTCTTAAGCGTGTTGACCAGATACGATTTCTGCCCAGTGCTCTGCAATTCCATGTGAAGGAATTCAACTAAGCGCGGGTAAACGGCGGGAGTAACTGTGACTCTCTGAAGCGTGTTGACCAGATACGATTTCTGCCCAGTGCTCTGCAATTCAATGTGAAGACATTCAACTAAGCGCGGGTAAACGGCGGGAGTAACAATGACTCTCTTGAGCGTGTTGACCAGATACGATTTCTGCCCAGTGCACTGAAATTCAATGTGAAGAAGTTCAACTACGCGCGGGTGAACGGCGGGACTAACTATGATTCTCTTAAGCGTGTTGACCAGATACGATTTCTGCCCAGTGCTCTGAAATTCAATGTGAAGAAATTCAACCCAGCGCGGGTAAACGGCGGGTGTAACACTGACTCTCTTAAGCGTGTTGACCAGATACGATTTCTACCCAGAGCTCTGAAATTCAATGTGAAGAAATTCAACTCAGCGCGGGTAAACGGCGCGAGTAACTGTGACTCTCTTAAGCGTGTTGGCCAGATACGATTTCTGCCCAGTGCACTGAAATTCAATGTGAAGATATTCAACTAACCGCGGGTAAACGGCGGTAGTAACTATGATTCTCTTAAGCGTGTTGAGCAGATACGATTTCTGCCCAGTGCTCTGCAATTCAATGTGAAGAAATTCAACTACGCGCGGGTGAACGGCGGGAGTAACTGTGACTCTCTTAAGTGTGATGCCCAGATACGATTTCTGCCCAGTGCACTGAAATTCAAGGTGAAGAATATTCAACTAAGCGCGGGTAAACGGCGGGAGTAACTCTGACTCTCTTAAGCGTGTTGACCAGATACGATTTCTGCCCAGTGCACTGAAAATCAATGTGAAGAAATTCAACTACGCGCGGGTGAACGGCGGGAGTAACTCTGACTCTCTTAAGCGTGTTGACCAGATACGATTTCTGCCCAGTGCTCTGCAATTCCATGTGAAGGAATTCAACTAAGCGCGGGTAAACGGCGGGAGTAACTCTGACTCTCTTAAGCGTGTTGACCAGATACAATTTCTGCCCAGTGCTCTGAAATTCAATGTGAAGAAATTCAACTAAGCGCGGGCAAACGGCGGGAGTAACTATGACTCTCTTAAGCGTGTTGACCAGATACGATTACTGCCCAGTGCTCTGCAATTCCATGTGAAGGAATTGAACTAAGCGCGGGTAAACGGCGGGAGTAACTATGACTCTCTTAAGCGTGTTGACCAGATACGATTACTGCCCAGTGCTCTGAAATTCAATGTGAAGAAATTCAACTAAGAGCGGGTAAACGGCGGGAGTAACTCTGACTCTCTTAAGCGTGTTGACCAGATACGATTTCTGCCCAGTGCACTGAAATTCAATGGGAAGAAATTCAACTACGCGCGGGTGAACGGCGGGAGTAACTCTGACTCTCTTAAGAGTGTTGACCAGATACGATTACTGCCCAGTGCTCTGCAATTCAATGTGAAGAAATGCAACTAAGCGCGGGTAAACGGCGGGAGTAACTATGACTCTCTTAAGCGTTTTGACCAGATACGATTTCTGCCCAGTGCTCTGAAATTCAATGTGAAGAAATTCAACTCAGCGCGGGTTAACGGCGGGACTAACTATGATTCTCTTAAGCGTGTTGACCAGATACGATTTCTGCCCAGTGCACTGAAATTCAATGTGAAGAAATTCAACTACGCGCGGGTGAACGGTGGGAGTAACTCTGACTCTCTTAAGCGTGTTGACCAGATACGATTTCTGCCCAGTGCTCTGCAATTCCATGTGAAGGAATTCAACTAAGCGCGGGCAAACGGCGGGACTAACTATGATTCTCTTAAGCGTGTTGACCAGATACGATTACTGCCCAGTGCTCTGAAATTCAATGTGAAGAAATTCAACTAAGCGCGGGTAAACGGCGGGAGTAACTCTGACTCTCTTAAGCGTTTTGACCAGATACGATTACTGCCCAGTGCTCTGCAATTCCATGTGAAGGAATTCAACTAAGCGCGGGTAAACGGCGGGAGTAACTGTGACTATCTTAAGCGTGTTGACCAGATACGATATCTGCCCAGTGCTCTGCAATTCAATGTGAAGACATTCAACTAAGCGCGGGTAAACGGCGGGAGTAACAATGACTCTCTTGAGCGTGTTGACCAGATACGATTTCTGCCCAGTGCACTGAAATTCAATGTGAAGAAGTTCAACTACGCGCGGGTGAACGGCGGGACTAACTATGATTCTCTTAAGCGTGTTGACCAGATACGATTTCTGCCCAGTGCTCTGAAATTCAATGTGAAGAAATTCAACCCAGCGCGGGTAAACGGCGGGTGTAACACTGACTCTCTTAAGCGTGTTGACCAGATACGATTTCTGCCCAGTGCTCTGCAATTCCATGTGAAGGAATTCAACTAAGCGCGTGTAAACGGCGGGAGTAACTGTGACTCTCTGAAGCGTGTTGACCAGATACGATTTCTGCCCAGTGCTCTGCAATTCAATGTGAAGAAATTCAACTAAGCGCGGGCAAACGGCGGGACTAACTATGATTCTCTTAAGCGTGTTGACCAGATACGATTACTGCCCAGTGCTCTGAAATTCAATGTGAAGAAATTCAACTAAGCGCGGGTAAACGGCGAGAGTAACTCTGACTCTCTTAAGCGTTTTGACCAGATACGATTACTGCCCAGTGCTCTGCAATTCCATGTGAAGGAATTCAACTAAGCGCGGGTAAACGGCGGGAGTAACTGTGACTCTCTTAAGCGTGTTGACCAGATACGATATCTGCCCAGTGCTCTGCAATTCAATGTGAAGACATTCAACTAAGCGCGGGTAAACGGCGGGAGTAACAATGACTCTCTTGAGCGTGTTGACCAGATACGATTTCTGCCCAGTGCGCTGAAATTCAATGTGAAGAAGTTCAACTACGCGCGGGTGAACGGCGGGACTAACTATGATTCTCTTAAGCGTGTTGACCAGATACGATTTCTGCCCAGTGCTCTGAAATTCAATGTGAAGAAATTCAACCCAGCGCGGGAAACGGCGGGTGTAACACTGACTCTCTTAAGCGTGTTGACCAGATACGATTTCTGCCCAGTGCTCTGCAATTCCATGTGAAGGAATTCAACTAAGCGCGGGTAAACGGCGGGAGTAACTGTGACTCTCTGAAGCGTGTTGACCAGATACGATTTCTGCCCAGTGCTCTGCAATTCAATGTGAAGAAATTCAACTCAGCGCGGGTAAACGGCGGGTGTAACTATGACTCTGTTAAGCGTGTTGACCAGATACGATTGCTGCCCAGTGCTCAGAAATTCAATATGAAGACATTGAACTAAGCGCGGGTAAACGGCGGGACTAACTATGACTCTCTTAAGCGTGTTGACCAGATACGATTTCTACCCAGTGCTCTGAAATTCAATATGAAGAAATTCAACTAAGCGCGGGCAAACGGCGGGAGTAACTATGACTCTCTTAAGCGTGTTGACCAGATACGATTACTGCCCAGTGCTCTGCAATTCCATGTGAAGGAATTCAACTAAGCGAGGGTAAACGGCGGGACTAACTATGACTCTCTTAAGCGTGTTGACCAGATACGATATCTGCACAGTGCTCTGAAATTCAATGTGAAGAAGTTCAACTAAGCGAGGGTAAACGGCGGGAGTAACTCTGACTCTCTTAAGCGTGTTGACCAGATACGATTTCTGCCCAGAGCTCTGAAATTCAATGTGAAGAAATTCAACTCAGCGCGGGTAAACGGCGCGAGTAACTGTGACTCTCTTAAGCGTGTTGGCCAGATACGATTTCTGCCCAGTGCACTGAAATTCAATGTGAAGATATTCAACTAACCGCGGGTAAACGGCGGTAGTAACTATGATTCTCTTAAGCGTGTTGACCAGATACGATTTCTGCCCAGTGCTCTGCAATTCAATGTGAAGAAATTCAACTACGCGCGGGTGAACGGCGGGAGTAACTGTGACTCTCTTAAGTGTGTTGCCCAGATACGATTTCTGCCCAGTGCACTGAAATTCAAGGTGAAGAATATTCAACTAAGCGCGGGTAAACGGCGGGAGTAACTCTGACTCTCTTAAGCGTGTTGACCAGATACGATTTCTGCCCAGTGCACTGAAAATCAATGTGAAGAAATTCAACTACGCGCGGGTGAACGGCGGGAGTAACTCTGACTCTCTTAAGCGTGTTGACCAGATACGATTTCTGCCCAGTGCTCTGCAATTCCATGTGAAGGAATTCAACTAAGCGCGGGTAAACGGCGGGAGTAACTCTGACTCTCTTAAGCGTGTTGACCAGATACAATTTCTGCCCAGTGCTCTGAAATTCAATGTGAAGAAATTCAACTAAGCGCGGGCAAACGGCGGGAGTAACTATGACTCTCTTAAGCGTGTTGACCAGATACGATTACTGCCCAGTGCTCTGCAATTCCATGTGAAGGAATTCAACTAAGCGCGGGTAAACGGCGGGAGTAACTGTGACTCTCTTAAGCGTGTTGACCAGATACGATATCTGCACAGTGCTCTGAAATTCAATGTGAAGAAGTTCAACTAAGCGAGGGTAAACGGCGGGAGTAACTCTGACTCTCTTAAGCGTGTTGACCAGATACGATTTCTGCCCAGAGCTCTGAAATTCAATGTGAAGAAATTCAACTCAGTGCGGGTAAACGGCGCGAGTAACTGTGACTCTCTTAAGCGTGTTGGCCAGATACGATTTCTGCCCAGTGCACTGAAATTCAATGTGAAGATATTCAACTAACCGCGGGTAAACGGCGGTAGTAACTATGATTCTCTTAAGCGTGTTGACCAGATACGATTTCTGCCCAGTGCTCTGCAATTCAATGTGAAGAAATTCAACTACGCGCGGGTGAACGGCGGGAGTAACTGTGACTCTCTTAAGTGTGTTGCCCAGATACGATTTCTGCCCAGTGCACTGAAATTCAAGGTGAAGAATATTCAACTAAGCGCGGGTAAACGGCGGGAGTAACTCTGACTCTCTTAAGCGTGTTGACCAGATACGATTTCTGCCCGGTGCACTGAAAATCAATGTGAAGAAATTCAACTACGCGCGGGTGAACGGCGGGAGTAACTCTGACTCTCTTAAGCGTGTTGACCAGATACGATTTCTGCCCAGTGCTCTGCAATTCCATGTGAAGGAATTCAACTAAGCGCGGGTAAACGGCGGGAGTAACTCTGACTCTCTTAAGCGTGTTGACCAGATACAATTTCTGCCCAGTGCTCTGAAATTCAATGTGAAGAAATTCAACTAAGCGCGGGCAAACGGCGGGAGTAACTATGACTCTCTTAAGCGTGTTGACCAGATACGATTACTGCCCAGTGCTCTGCAATTCCATGTGAAGGAATTGAACTAAGCGCGGGTAAACGGCGGGAGTAACTATGACTCTCTTAAGCGTGTTGACCAGATACGATTACTGCCCAGTGCTCTGAAATTCAATGTGAAGAAATTCAACTAAGAGCGGGTAAACGGCGGGAGTAACTCTGACTCTCTTAAGCGTGTTGACCAGATACGATTTCTGCCCAGTGCACTGAAATTCAATGGGAAGAAATTCAACTACGCGCGGGTGAACGGCGGGAGTAACTCTGACTCTCTTAAGAGTGTTGACCAGATACGATTACTGCCCAGTGCTCTGCAATTCAATGTGAAGAAATGCAACTAAGCGCGGGCAAACGGCGGGAGTAACTATGACTCTCTTAAGCGTTTTGACCAGATACGATTTCTGCCCAGTGCTCTGAAATTCAATGTGAAGAAATTCAACTCAGCGCGGGTTAACGGCGCGAGTAACTGTGACTCTCTTAAGCGTGTTGGCCAGATACGATTTCTGCCCAGTGCACTGAAATTCAATGTGAAGATATTCAACTAACCGCGGGTAAACGGCGGTAGTAACTGTGATTCTCTTAAGCGTGTTGACCAGATACGATTTCTGCCCAGTGCTCTGCAATTCAATGTGAAGAAATTCAACTACGCGCGGGTGAACGGCGGGAGTAACTGTGACTCTCTTAAGTGTGTTGCCCAGATACGATTTCTGCCCAGTGCACTGAAATTCAAGGTGAAGAATATTCAACTAAGCGCGGGTAAACGGCGGGAGTAACTCTGACTCTCTTAAGCGTGTTGACCAGATACGATTTCTGCCCAGTGCACTGAAAATCAATGTGAAGAAATTCAACTACGCGCGGGTGAACGGCGGGAGTAACTCTGACTCTCTTAAGCGTGTTGACCAGATACGATTTCTGCCCGGTGCACTGAAAATCAATGTGAAGAAATTCAACTACGCGCGGGTGAACGGCGGGAGTAACTCTGACTCTCTTAAGCGTGTTGACCAGATACGATTTCTGCCCAGTGCTCTGCAATTCCATGTGAAGGAATTCAACTAAGCGCGGGTAAACGGCGGGAGTAACTCTGACTCTCTTAAGCGTGTTGACCAGATACAATTTCTGCCCAGTGCTCTGAAATTCAATGTGAAGAAATTCAACTAAGCGCGGGCAAACGGCGGGAGTAACTATGACTCTCTTAAGCGTGTTGACCAGATACGATTACTGCCCAGTGCTCTGCAATTCCATGTGAAGGAATTGAACTAAGCGCGGGTAAACGGCGGGAGTAACTATGACTCTCTTAAGCGTGTTGACCAGATACGATTACTGCCCAGTGCTCTGAAATTCAATGTGAAGAAATTCAACTAAGAGCGGGTAAACGGCGGGAGTAACTCTGACTCTCTTAAGCGTGTTGACCAGATACGATTTCTGCCCAGTGCACTGAAATTCAATGGGAAGAAATTCAACTACGCGCGGGTGAACGGCGGGAGTAACTCTGACTCTCTTAAGAGTGTTGACCAGATACGATTACTGCCCAGTGCTCTGCAATTCAATGTGAAGAAATGCAACTAAGCGCGGGCAAACGGCGGGAGTAACTATGACTCTCTTAAGCGTTTTGACCAGATACGATTTCTGCCCAGTGCTCTGAAATTCAATGTGAAGAAATTCAACTCAGCGCGGGTTAACGGCGCGAGTAACTGTGACTCTCTTAAGCGTGTTGGCCAGATACGATTTCTGCCCAGTGCACTGAAATTCAATGTGAAGATATTCAACTAACCGCGGGTAAACGGCGGTAGTAACTGTGATTCTCTTAAGCGTGTTGACCAGATACGATTTCTGCCCAGTGCTCTGCAATTCAATGTGAAGAAATTCAACTACGCGCGGGTGAACGGCGGGAGTAACTGTGACTCTCTTAAGTGTGTTGCCCAGATACGATTTCTGCCCAGTGCACTGAAATTCAAGGTGAAGAATATTCAACTAAGCGCGGGTAAACGGCGGGAGTAACTCTGACTCTCTTAAGCGTGTTGACCAGATACGATTTCTGCCCAGTGCACTGAAAATCAATGTGAAGAAATTCAACTACGCGCGGGTGAACGGCGGGAGTAACTCTGACTCTCTTAAGCGTGTTGACCAGATACGATTTCTGCCCAGTGCTCTGCAATTCCATGTGAAGGAATTCAACTAAGCGCGGGTAAACGGCGGGAGTAACTCTGACTCTCTTAAGCGTGTTGACCAGATACAATTTCTGCCCAGTGCTCTGAAATTCAATGTGAAGAAATTCAACTAAGCGCGGGCAAACGGCGGGAGTAACTATGACTCTCTTAAGCGTGTTGACCAGATACGATTACTGCCCAGTGCTCTGCAATTCCATGTGAAGGAATTGAACTAAGCGCGGGTAAACGGCGGGAGTAACTATGACTCTCTTAAGCGTGTTGACCAGATACGATTACTGCCCAGTGCTCTGAAATTCAATGTGAAGAAATTCAACTAAGAGCGGGTAAACGGCGGGAGTAACTCTGACTCTCTTAAGCGTGTTGACCAGATACGATTTCTGCCCAGTGCACTGAAATTCAATGGGAAGAAATTCAACTACGCGCGGGTGAACGGCGGGAGTAACTCTGACTCTCTTAAGAGTGTTGACCAGATACGATTACTGCCCAGTGCTCTGCAATTCAATGTGAAGAAATGCAACTAAGCGCGGGCAAACGGCGGGAGTAACTATGACTCTCTTAAGCGTTTTGACCAGATACGATTTCTGCCCAGTGCTCTGAAATTCAATGTGAAGAAATTCAACTCAGCGCGGGTTAACGGCGCGAGTAACTGTGACTCTCTTAAGCGTGTTGGCCAGATACGATTTCTGCCCAGTGCACTGAAATTCAATGTGAAGATATTCAACTAACCGCGGGTAAACGGCGGTAGTAACTGTGATTCTCTTAAGCGTGTTGACCAGATACGATTTCTGCCCAGTGCTCTGCAATTCAATGTGAAGAAATTCAACTACGCGCGGGTGAACGGCGGGAGTAACTGTGACTCTCTTAAGTGTGTTGCCCAGATACGATTTCTGCCCAGTGCACTGAAATTCAAGGTGAAGAATATTCAACTAAGCGCGGGTAAACGGCGGGAGTAACTCTGACTCTCTTAAGCGTGTTGACCAGATACGATTTCTGCCCAGTGCACTGAAAATCAATGTGAAGAAATTCAACTACGCGCGGGTGAACGGCGGGAGTAACTCTGACTCTCTTAAGCGTGTTGACCAGATACGATTTCTGCCCGGTGCACTGAAAATCAATGTGAAGAAATTCAACTACGCGCGGGTGAACGGCGGGAGTAACTCTGACTCTCTTAAGCGTGTTGACCAGATACGATTTCTGCCCAGTGCTCTGCAATTCCATGTGAAGGAATTCAACTAAGCGCGGGTAAACGGCGGGAGTAACTCTGACTCTCTTAAGCGTGTTGACCAGATACAATTTCTGCCCAGTGCTCTGAAATTCAATGTGAAGAAATTCAACTAAGCGCGGGCAAACGGCGGGAGTAACTATGACTCTCTTAAGCGTGTTGACCAGATACGATTACTGCCCAGTGCTCTGCAATTCCATGTGAAGGAATTGAACTAAGCGCGGGTAAACGGCGGGAGTAACTATGACTCTCTTAAGCGTGTTGACCAGATACGATTACTGCCCAGTGCTCTGAAATTCAATGTGAAGAAATTCAACTAAGAGCGGGTAAACGGCGGGAGTAACTCTGACTCTCTTAAGCGTGTTGACCAGATACGATTTCTGCCCAGTGCACTGAAATTCAATGGGAAGAAATTCAACTACGCGCGGGTGAACGGCGGGAGTAACTCTGACTCTCTTAAGAGTGTTGACCAGATACGATTACTGCCCAGTGCTCTGCAATTCAATGTGAAGAAATGCAACTAAGCGCGGGCAAACGGCGGGAGTAACTATGACTCTCTTAAGCGTTTTGACCAGATACGATTTCTGCCCAGTGCTCTGAAATTCAATGTGAAGAAATTCAACTCAGCGCGGGTTAACGGCGCGAGTAACTGTGACTCTCTTAAGCGTGTTGGCCAGATACGATTTCTGCCCAGTGCACTGAAATTCAATGTGAAGATATTCAACTAACCGCGGGTAAACGGCGGTAGTAACTGTGATTCTCTTAAGCGTGTTGACCAGATACGATTTCTGCCCAGTGCTCTGCAATTCAATGTGAAGAAATTCAACTACGCGCGGGTGAACGGCGGGAGTAACTGTGACTCTCTTAAGTGTGTTGCCCAGATACGATTTCTGCCCAGTGCACTGAAATTCAAGGTGAAGAATATTCAACTAAGCGCGGGTAAACGGCGGGAGTAACTCTGACTCTCTTAAGCGTGTTGACCAGATACGATTTCTGCCCAGTGCACTGAAAATCAATGTGAAGAAATTCAACTACGCGCGGGTGAACGGCGGGAGTAACTCTGACTCTCTTAAGCGTGTTGACCAGATACGATTTCTGCCCAGTGCTCTGCAATTCCATGTGAAGGAATTCAACTAAGCGCGGGTAAACGGCGGGAGTAACTCTGACTCTCTTAAGCGTGTTGACCAGATACAATTTCTGCCCAGTGCTCTGAAATTCAATGTGAAGAAATTCAACTAAGCGCGGGCAAACGGCGGGAGTAACTATGACTCTCTTAAGCGTGTTGACCAGATACGATTACTGCCCAGTGCTCTGCAATTCCATGTGAAGGAATTGAACTAAGCGCGGGTAAACGGCGGGAGTAACTATGACTCTCTTAAGCGTGTTGACCAGATACGATTACTGCCCAGTGCTCTGAAATTCAATGTGAAGAAATTCAACTAAGAGCGGGTAAACGGCGGGAGTAACTCTGACTCTCTTAAGCGTGTTGACCAGATACGATTTCTGCCCAGTGCACTGAAATTCAATGGGAAGAAATTCAACTACGCGCGGGTGAACGGCGGGAGTAACTCTGACTCTCTTAAGAGTGTTGACCAGATACGATTACTGCCCAGTGCTCTGCAATTCAATGTGAAGAAATGCAACTAAGCGCGGGCAAACGGCGGGAGTAACTATGACTCTCTTAAGCGTTTTGACCAGATACGATTTCTGCCCAGTGCTCTGAAATTCAATGTGAAGAAATTCAACTCAGCGCGGGTTAACGGCGCGAGTAACTGTGACTCTCTTAAGCGTGTTGGCCAGATACGATTTCTGCCCAGTGCACTGAAATTCAATGTGAAGATATTCAACTAACCGCGGGTAAACGGCGGTAGTAACTGTGATTCTCTTAAGCGTGTTGACCAGATACGATTTCTGCCCAGTGCTCTGCAATTCAATGTGAAGAAATTCAACTACGCGCGGGTGAACGGCGGGAGTAACTGTGACTCTCTTAAGTGTGTTGCCCAGATACGATTTCTGCCCAGTGCACTGAAATTCAAGGTGAAGAATATTCAACTAAGCGCGGGTAAACGGCGGGAGTAACTCTGACTCTCTTAAGCGTGTTGACCAGATACGATTTCTGCCCAGTGCACTGAAAATCAATGTGAAGAAATTCAACTACGCGCGGGTGAACGGCGGGAGTAACTCTGACTCTCTTAAGCGTGTTGACCAGATACGATTTCTGCCCAGTGCTCTGCAATTCCATGTGAAGGAATTCAACTAAGCGCGGGTAAACGGCGGGAGTAACTCTGACTCTCTTAAGCGTGTTGACCAGATACAATTTCTGCCCAGTGCTCTGAAATTCAATGTGAAGAAATTCAACTAAGCGCGGGCAAACGGCGGGAGTAACTATGACTCTCTTAAGCGTGTTGACCAGATACGATTACTGCCCAGTGCTCTGCAATTCCATGTGAAGGAATTGAACTAAGCGCGGGTAAACGGCGGGAGTAACTATGACTCTCTTAAGCGTGTTGACCAGATACGATTACTGCCCAGTGCTCTGAAATTCAATGTGAAGAAATTCAACTAAGAGCGGGTAAACGGCGGGAGTAACTCTGACTCTCTTAAGCGTGTTGACCAGATACGATTTCTGCCCAGTGCACTGAAATTCAATGGGAAGAAATTCAACTACGCGCGGGTGAACGGCGGGAGTAACTCTGACTCTCTTAAGCGTGTTGACCAGATACGATTACTGCCCAGTGCTCTGCAATTCAATGTGAAGACATTCAACTAAGCGCGGGTAAACGGCGGGAGTAACTGTGACTCTCTTAAGCGTGTTGACCAGATACGATATCTGCCCAGTGCTCTGCAATTCAATGTGAAGACATTCAACTAAGCGCGGGTAAACGGCGGGAGTAACAATGACTCTCTTGAGCGTGTTGACCAGATACGATTTCTGCCCAGTGCACTGAAATTCAATGTGAAGAAGTTCAACTACGCGCGGGTGAACGGCGGGACTAACTATGATTCTCTTAAGCGTGTTGACCAGATACGATTTCTGCCCAGTGCTCTGAAATTCAATGTGAAGAAATTCAACCCAGCGCGGGTAAACGGCGGGTGTAACACTGACTCTCTTAAGCGTGTTGACCAGATACGATTTCTACCCAGAGCTCTGAAATTCAATGTGAAGAAATTCAACTACGCGCGGGTGAACGGTGGGAGTAACTCTGACTCTCTTAAGCGTGTTGACCAGATACGATTTCTGCCCAGTGCTCTGCAATTCCATGTGAAGGAATTCAACAAGCGCGGGCAAACGGCGGGACTAACTATGATTCTCTTAAGCGTGTTGACCAGATACGATTACTGCCCAGTGCTCTGAAATTCAATGTGAAGAAATTCAACTAAGCGCGGGTAAACGGCGGGAGTAACTCTGACTCTCTTAAGCGTTTTGACCAGATACGATTACTGCCCAGTGCTCTGCAATTCCATGTGAAGGAATTCAACTAAGCGCGGGTAAACGGCGGGAGTAACTGTGACTCTCTTAAGCGTGTTGACCAGATACGATATCTGCCCAGTGCTCTGCAATTCAATGTGAAGACATTCAACTAAGCGCGGGTAAACGGCGGGAGTAACAATGACTCTCTTGAGCGTGTTGACCAGATACGATTTCTGCCCAGTGCACTGAAATTCAATGTGAAGAAGTTCAACTACGCGCGGGTGAACGGCGGGACTAACTATGATTCTCTTAAGCGTGTTGACCAGATACGATTTCTGCCCAGTGCTCTGAAATTCAATGTGAAGAAATTCAACCCAGCGCGGGTAAACGGCGGGTGTAACACTGACTCTCTTAAGCGTGTTGACCAGATACGATTTCTGCCCAGTGCTCTGCAATTCCATGTGAAGGAATTCAACTAAGCGCGGGTAAACGGCGGGAGTAACTGTGACTCTCTGAAGCGTGTTGACCAGATACGATTTCTGCCCAGTGCTCTGCAATTCAATGTGAAGAAATTCAACTAAGCGCGGGCAAACGGCGGGACTAACTATGATTCTCTTAAGCGTGTTGACCAGATACGATTACTGCCCAGTGCTCTGAAATTCAATGTGAAGAAATTCAACTAAGCGCGGGTAAACGGCGGGAGTAACTCTGACTCTCTTAAGCGTTTTGACCAGATACGATTACTGCCCAGTGCTCTGCAATTCCATGTGAAGGAATTCAACTAAGCGCGGGTAAACGGCGGGAGTAACTGTGACTCTCTTAAGCGTGTTGACCAGATACGATATCTGCCCAGTGCTCTGCAATTCAATGTGAAGACATTCAACTAAGCGCGGGTAAACGGCGGGAGTAACAATGACTCTCTTGAGCGTGTTGACCAGATACGATTTCTGCCCAGTGCACTGAAATTCAATGTGAAGAAGTTCAACTACGCGCGGGTGAACGGCGGGACTAACTATGATTCTCTTAAGCGTGTTGACCAGATACGATTTCTGCCCAGTGCTCTGAAATTCAATGTGAAGAAATTCAACCCAGCGCGGGAAACGGCGGGTGTAACACTGACTCTCTTAAGCGTGTTGACCAGATACGATTTCTGCCCAGTGCTCTGCAATTCCATGTGAAGGAATTCAACTAAGCGCGGGTAAACGGCGGGAGTAACTGTGACTCTCTGAAGCGTGTTGACCAGATACGATTTCTGCCCAGTGCTCTGCAATTCAATGTGAAGAAATTCAACTCAGCGCGGGTAAACGGCGGGTGTAACTATGACTCTGTTAAGCGTGTTGACCAGATACGATTGCTGCCCAGTGCTCAGAAATTCAATATGAAGAAATTGAACTAAGCGCGGGTAAACGGCGGGACTAACTATGACTCTCTTAAGCGTGTTGCCCAGATACGATTTCTGCCCAGTGCACTGAAATTCAAGGTGAAGAATATTCAACTAAGCGCGGGTAAACGGCGGGAGTAACTCTGACTCTCTTAAGCGTGTTGACCAGATACGATTTCTGCCCAGTGCACTGAAAATCAATGTGAAGAAATTCAACTACGCGCGGGTGAACGGCGGGAGTAACTCTGACTCTCTTAAGCGTGTTGACCAGATACGATTTCTGCCCAGTGCTCTGCAATTCCATGTGAAGGAATTCAACTAAGCGCGGGTAAACGGCGGGAGTAACTCTGACTCTCTTAAGCGTGTTGACCAGATACAATTTCTGCCCAGTGCTCTGAAATTCAATGTGAAGAAATTCAACTAAGCGCGGGCAAACGGCGGGAGTAACTATGACTCTCTTAAGCGTGTTGACCAGATACGATTACTGCCCAGTGCTCTGCAATTCCATGTGAAGGAATTCAACTAAGCGCGGGTAAACGGCGGGAGTAACTGTGACTCTCTTAAGCGTGTTGACCAGATACGATATCTGCCCAGTGCTCTGCAATTCAATGTGAAGACATTCAACTAAGCGCGGGTAAACGGCGGGAGTAACAATGACTCTCTTGAGCGTGTTGACCAGATACGATTTCTGCCCAGTGCACTGAAATTCAATGTGAAGAAGTTCAACTACGCGCGGGTGAACGGCGGGACTAACTATGATTCTCTTAAGCGTGTTGACCAGATACGATTTCTGCCCAGTGCTCTGAAATTCAATGTGAAGAAATTCAACCCAGCGCGGGAAACGGCGGGTGTAACACTGACTCTCTTAAGCGTGTTGACCAGATACGATTTCTGCCCAGTGCTCTGCAATTCCATGTGAAGGAATTCAACTAAGCGCGGGTAAACGGCGGGAGTAACTGTGACTCTCTGAAGCGTGTTGACCAGATACGATTTCTGCCCAGTGCTCTGCAATTCAATGTGAAGAAATTCAACTCAGCGCGGGTAAACGGCGGGTGTAACTATGACTCTGTTAAGCGTGTTGACCAGATACGATTGCTGCCCAGTGCTCAGAAATTCAATATGAAGAAATTGAACTAAGCGCGGGTAAACGGCGGGACTAACTATGACTCTCTTAAGCGTGTTGACCAGATACGATTTCTACCCAGTGCTCTGAAATTCAATGTGAAGAAATTCAACTAAGCGCGGGCAAACGGCGGGAGTAACTATGACTCTCTTAAGCGTGTTGACCAGATACGATTACTGCCCAGTGCTCTGCAATTCCATGTGAAGGAATTCAACTAAGCGAGGGTAAACGGCGGGACTAACTATGACTCTCTTAAGCGTGTTGACCAGATACGATATCTGCACAGTGCTCTGAAATTCAATGTGAAGAAGTTCAACTAAGCGAGGGTAAACGGCGGGAGTAACTCTGACTCTCTTAAGCGTGTTGACCAGATACGATTTCTGCCCAGAGCTCTGAAATTCAATGTGAAGAAATTCAACTCAGCGCGGGTAAACGGCGCGAGTAACTGTGACTCTCTTAAGCGTGTTGGCCAGATACGATTTCTGCCCAGTGCACTGAAATTCAATGTGAAGATATTCAACTAACCGCGGGTAAACGGCGGTAGTAACTATGATTCTCTTAAGCGTGTTGACCAGATACAATTTCTGCCCAGTGCTCTGCAATTCAATGTGAAGAAATTCAACTACGCGCGGGTGAACGGCGGGAGTAACTGTGACTCTCTTAAGTGTGTTGCCCAGATACGATTTCTGCCCAGTGCACTGAAATTCAAGGTGAAGAATATTCAACTAAGCGCGGGTAAACGGCGGGAGTAACTCTGACTCTCTTAAGCGTGTTGACCAGATACGATTTCTGCCCAGTGCACTGAAAATCAATGTGAAGAAATTCAACTACGCGCGGGTGAACGGCGGGAGTAACTCTGACTCTCTTAAGCGTGTTGACCAGATACGATTTCTGCCCAGTGCTCTGCAATTCCATGTGAAGGAATTCAACTAAGCGCGGGTAAACGGCGGGAGTAACTCTGACTCTCTTAAGCGTGTTGACCAGATACAATTTCTGCCCAGTGCTCTGAAATTCAATGTGAAGAAATTCAACTAAGCGCGGGCAAACGGCGGGAGTAACTATGACTCTCTTAAGCGTGTTGACCAGATACGATTACTGCCCAGTGCTCTGCAATTCCATGTGAAGGAATTCAACTAAGCGAGGGTAAACGGCGGGACTAACTATGACTCTCTTAAGCGTGTTGACCAGATACGATATCTGCACAGTGCTCTGAAATTCAATGTGAAGAAGTTCAACTAAGCGAGGGTAAACGGCGGGAGTAACTCTGACTCTCTTAAGCGTGTTGACCAGATACGATTTCTGCCCAGAGCTCTGAAATTCAATGTGAAGAAATTCAACTCAGCGCGGGTAAACGGCGCGAGTAACTGTGACTCTCTTAAGCGTGTTGGCCAGATACGATTTCTGCCCAGTGCACTGAAATTCAATGTGAAGATATTCAACTAACCGCGGGTAAACGGCGGTAGTAACTATGATTCTCTTAAGCGTGTTGACCAGATACAATTTCTGCCCAGTGCTCTGCAATTCAATGTGAAGAAATTCAACTACGCGCGGGTGAACGGCGGGAGTAACTGTGACTCTCTTAAGTGTGTTGCCCAGATACGATTTCTGCCCAGTGCACTGAAATTCAAGGTGAAGAATATTCAACTAAGCGCGGGTAAACGGCGGGAGTAACTCTGACTCTCTTAAGCGTGTTGACCAGATACGATTTCTGCCCAGTGCACTGAAAATCAATGTGAAGAAATTCAACTACGCGCGGGTGAACGGCGGGAGTAACTCTGACTCTCTTAAGCGTGTTGACCAGATACGATTTCTGCCCAGTGCTCTGCAATTCCATGTGAAGGAATTCAACTAAGCGCGGGTAAACGGCGGGAGTAACTCTGACTCTCTTAAGCGTGTTGACCAGATACAATTTCTGCCCAGTGCTCTGAAATTCAATGTGAAGAAATTCAACTAAGCGCGGGCAAACGGCGGGAGTAACTATGACTCTCTTAAGCGTGTTGACCAGATACGATTACTGCCCAGTGCTCTGCAATTCCATGTGAAGGAATTGAACTAAGCGCGGGTAAACGGCGGGAGTAACTATGACTCTCTTAAGCGTGTTGACCAGATACGATTACTGCCCAGTGCTCTGAAATTCAATGTGAAGAAATTCAACTAAGAGCGGGTAAACGGCGGGAGTAACTCTGACTCTCTTAAGCGTGTTGACCAGATACGATTTCTGCCCAGTGCACTGAAATTCAATGGGAAGAAATTCAACTACGCGCGGGTGAACGGCGGGAGTAACTCTGACTCTCTTAAGAGTGTTGACCAGATACGATTACTGCCCAGTGCTCTGCAATTCAATGTGAAGAAATGCAACTAAGCGCGGGCAAACGGCGGGAGTAACTATGACTCTCTTAAGCGTTTTGACCAGATACGATTTCTGCCCAGTGCTCTGAAATTCAATGTGAAGAAATTCAACTCAGCGCGGGTTAACGGCGGGACTAACTATGATTCTCTTAAGCGTGTTGACCAGATACGATTTCTGCCCAGTGCACTGAAATTCAATGTGAAGAAATTCAACTACGCGCGGGTGAACGGTGGGAGTAACTCTGACTCTCTTAAGCGTGTTGACCAGATACGATTTCTGCCCAGTGCTCTGCAATTCCATGTGAAGGAATTCAACTAAGCGCGGGCAAACGGCGGGAATAACTATGATTCTCTTAAGCGTGTTGACCAGATACGATTACTGCCCAGTGCTCTGAAATTCAATGTGAAGAAATTCAACTAAGCGCGGGTAAACGGCGGGAGTAACTCTGACTCTCTTAAGCGTTTTGACCAGATACGATTACTGCCCAGTGCTCTGCAATTCCATGTGAAGGAATTCAACTAAGCGCGGGTAAACGGCGGGAGTAACTGTGACTCTCTTAAGCGTGTTGACCAGATACGATATCTGCCCAGTGCTCTGCAATTCAATGTGAAGACATTCAACTAAGCGCGGGTAAACGGCGGGAGTAACAATGACTCTCTTGAGCGTGTTGACCAGATACGATTTCTGCCCAGTGCACTGAAATTCAATGTGAAGAAGTTCAACTACGCGCGGGTGAACGGCGGGACTAACTATGATTCTCTTAAGCGTGTTGACCAGATACGATTTCTGCCCAGTGCTCTGAAATTCAATGTGAAGAAATTCAACCCAGCGCGGGTAAACGGCGGGTGTAACACTGACTCTCTTAAGCGTGTTGACCAGATACGATTTCTGCCCAGTGCTCTGAAATTCAATGTGAAGAAATTCAACTAAGCGCGGGCAAACGGCGGGAGTAACTATGACTCTCTTAAGCGTGTTGACCAGATACGATTACTGCCCAGTGCTCTGCAATTCCATGTGAAGGAATTCAACTAAGCGAGGGTAAACGGCGGGACTAACTATGACTCTCTTAAGCGTGTTGACCAGATACGATATCTGCACAGTGCTCTGAAATTCAATGTGAAGAAGTTCAACTAAGCGAGGGTAAACGGCGGGAGTAACTCTGACTCTCTTAAGCGTGTTGACCAGATACGATTTCTGCCCAGAGCTCTGAAATTCAATGTGAAGAAATTCAACTCAGCGCGGGTAAACGGCGCGAGTAACTGTGACTCTCTTAAGCGTGTTGGCCAGATACGATTTCTGCCCAGTGCACTGAAATTCAATGTGAAGATATTCAACTAACCGCGGGTAAACGGCGGTAGTAACTATGATTCTCTTAAGCGTGTTGACCAGATACGATTTCTGCCCAGTGCTCTGCAATTCAATGTGAAGAAATTCAACTACGCGCGGGTGAACGGCGGGAGTAACTGTGACTCTCTTAAGTGTGTTGCCCAGATACGATTTCTGCCCAGTGCACTGAAATTCAAGGTGAAGAATATTCAACTAAGCGCGGGTAAACGGCGGGAGTAACTCTGACTCTCTTAAGCGTGTTGACCAGATACGATTTCTGCCCAGTGCACTGAAAATCAATGTGAAGAAATTCAACTACGCGCGGGTGAACGGCGGGAGTAACTCTGACTCTCTTAAGCGTGTTGACCAGATACGATTTCTGCCCAGTGCTCTGCAATTCCATGTGAAGGAATTGAACTAAGCGCGGGTAAACGGCGGGAGTAACTATGACTCTCTTAAGCGTGTTGACCAGATACGATTACTGCCCAGTGCTCTGAAATTCAATGTGAAGAAATTCAACTAAGAGCGGGTAAACGGCGGGAGTAACTCTGACTCTCTTAAGCGTGTTGACCAGATACGATTTCTGCCCAGTGCTCTGAAATTCAATGTGAAGAAATTCAACTAAGAGCGGGTAAACGGCGGGAGTAACTCTGACTCTCTTAAGCGTGTTGACCAGATACGATTTCTGCCCAGTGCACTGAAATTCAATGGGAAGAAATTCAACTACGCGCGGGTGAACGGCGGGAGTAACTCTGACTCTCTTAAGAGTGTTGACCAGATACGATTACTGCCCAGTGCTCTGCAATTCAATGTGAAGAAATGCAACTAAGCGCGGGTAAACGGCGGGAGTAACTATGACTCTCTTAAACGTTTTGACCAGATACGATTTCTGCCCAGTGCTCTGAAATTCAATGTGAAGAAATTCAACTCAGCGCGGGTTAACGGCGGGACTAACTATGATTCTCTTAAGCGTGTTGACCAGATACGATTTCTGCCCAGTGCACTGAAATTCAATGTGAAGAAATTCAACTACGCGCGGGTGAACGGTGGGAGTAACTCTGACTCTCCTAAGCGTGTTGACCAGATACGATTTCTGCCCAGTGCTCTGCAATTCCATGTGAAGGAATTCAACTAAGCGCGGGCAAACGGCGGGACTAACTATGATTCTCTTAAGCGTGTTGACCAGATACGATTACTGCCCAGTGCACTGAAATTCAATGTGAAGAAATTCAACTAAGCGCGGGTAAACGGCGGGAGTAACTCTGACTCTCTTAAGCGTTTTGACCAGATACGATTACTGCCCAGTGCTCTGCAATTCCATGTGAAGGAATTCAACTAAGCGCGGGTAAACGGCGGGAGTAACTGTGACTCTCTTAAGCGTGTTGACCAGATACGATATCTGCCCAGTGCTCTGCAATTCAATGTGAAGACATTCAACTAAGCGCGGGTAAACGGCGGGAGTAACAATGACTCTCTTGAGCGTGTTGACCAGATACGATTTCTGCCCAGTGCACTGAAATTCAATGTGAAGAAGTTCAACTACGCGCGGGTGAACGGCGGGACTAACTATGATTCTCTTAAGCGTGTTGACCAGATACGATTTCTGCCCAGTGCTCTGAAATTCAATGTGAAGAAATTCAACCCAGCGCGGGTAAACGGCGGGTGTAACACTGACTCTCTTAAGCGTGTTGACCAGATACGATTTCTGCCCAGTGCTCTGCAATTCCATGTGAAGGAATTCAACTAAGCGCGGGTAAACGGCGGGAGTAACTGTGACTCTCTGAAGCGTGTTGACCAGATACGATTTCTGTCCAGTTCTCTGCAATTCAATGTGAAGAAATTCAACTCAGCGCGGGTAAACGGCGGGTGTAACTATGACTCTGTTAAGCGTGTTGACCAGATACGATTGCTGCCCAGTGCTCAGAAATTCAATATGAAGAAATTGAACTAAGCGCGGGTAAACGGCGGGACTAACTATGACTCTCTTAAGCGTGTTGACCAGATACGATTTCTACCCAGTGCTCTGAAATTCAATGTGAAGAAATTCAACTAAGCGCGGGCAAACGGCGGGAGTAACTATGACTCTCTTAAGCGTGTTGACCAGATACGATTACTGCCCAGTGCTCTGCAATTCCATGTGAAGGAATTCAACTAAGCGAGGGTAAACGGCGGGACTAACTATGACTCTCTTAAGCGTGTTGACCAGATACGATATCTGCACAGTGCTCTGAAATTCAATGTGAAGAAGTTCAACTAAGCGAGGGTAAACGGCGGGAGTAACTCTGACTCTCTTAAGCGTGTTGACCAGATACGATTGCTGCCCAGTGCTCAGAAATTCAATATGAAGAAATTGAACTAAGCGCGGGTAAACGGCGGGACTAACTATGACTCTCTTAAGCGTGTTGACCAGATACGATTTCTACCCAGTGCTCTGAAATTCAATGTGAAGAAATTCAACTAAGCGCGGGCAAACGGCGGGAGTAACTATGACTCTCTTAAGCGTGTTGACCAGATACGATTACTGCCCAGTGCTCTGCAATTCCATGTGAAGGAATTCAACTAAGCGAGGGTAAACGGCGGGACTAACTATGACTCTCTTAAGCGTGTTGACCAGATACGATATCTGCACAGTGCTCTGAAATTCAATGTGAAGAAGTTCAACTAAGCGAGGGTAAACGGCGGGAGTAACTATGACTCTCTTAAGCGTGTTGAACAGATACGATTTCTGCCCAGTGCACTGAAATTCAATGTGAAGAAATTCAACTACGCGCGGGTGAACGGCGGGAGTAACTCTGACTCTCTTAAGCGTGTTGACCAGATACGATTTCTGCCCAGTGCTCTGCAATTCCATGTGAAGGAATTCAACTAAGCGCGGGTAAACGGCGGGAGTAACTCTGACTCTCTTAAGCGTGTTGAACAGATACGATTTCTGCCCAGTGCACTAAAATTCAATGTGAAGAAATTCAACTACGCGCGGGTGAACGGCGGGAGTAACACTGACTCTCTTAAGCGTGTTGACCAGATACGATTTCTGCCCAGTGCTCTGCAATTCCATGTGAAGGAATTCAACTAAGCGCGGGTAAACGGCGGGAGTAACTGTGACTCTCTTAAGCGTGTTGACCAGATACGATTTCTGCCCAGTGCTCTGCAATTCAATGTGAAGAAATTCAACCCAGCGCGGGTAAACGGCGGGTGTAACTATGACTCTCTTAAGCGTGTTGACCAGATACGATTGCTGCCCAGTGCTCTGAAATTCAATGTGAAGAAATTCAACTAAGCGCGGGCAAACGGCGGGAGTAACTGTGACTCTCTTAAGCGTGTTGACCAGATACGATATCTGCCCAGTGCTCTGCAATTCAATGTGAAGACATTCAACTAAGCGCGGGTAAACGGCGGGAGTAACAATGACTCTCTTGAGCGTGTTGACCAGATACGATTTCTGCCCAGTGCACTGAAATTCAATGTGAAGAAGTTCAACTACGCGCGGGTGAACGGCGGGACTAACTATGATTCTCTTAAGCGTGTTGACCAGATACGATTTCTGCCCAGTGCTCTGAAATTCAATGTGAAGAAATTCAACCCAGCGCGGGTAAACGGCGGGTGTAACACTGACTCTCTTAAGCGTGTTGACCAGATATGATTTCTGCCCAGTGCTCTGCAATTCCATGTGAAGGAATTCAACTAAGCGCGGGTAAACGGCGGGAGTAACTGTGACTATCTGAAGCGTGTTGACCAGATACGATTTCTGCCCAGTGCTCTGCAATTCAATGTGAAGAAATTCAACTCAGCGCGGGTAAACGGCGGGTGTAACTATGACTCTGTTAAGCGTGTTGACCAGATACGATTGCTGCCCAGTGCTCAGAAATTCAATATGAAGAAATTGAACTAAGCGCGGGTAAACGGCGGGACTAACTATGACTCTCTTAAGCGTGTTGACCAGATACGATTTCTACCCAGTGCTCTGAAATTCAATGTGAAGAAATTCAACTAAGCGCGGGCAAACGGCGGGAGTAACTATGACTCTCTTAAGCGTGTTGACCAGATACGATTACTGCCCAGTGCTCTGCAATTCCATGTGAAGGAATTCAACTAAGCGAGGGTAAACGGCGGGACTAACTATGACTCTCTTAAGCGTGTTGACCAGATACGATATCTGCACAGTGCTCTGAAATTCAATGTGAAGAAGTTCAACTAAGCGAGGGTAAACGTCGGGAGTAACTCTGACTCTCTTAAGCGTGTTGACCAGATACGATTGCTGCCCAGTGCTCAGAAATTCAATATGAAGAAATTGAACTAAGCGCGGGTAAACGGCGGGACTAACTATGACTCTCTTAAGCGTGTTGGCCAGATACGATTTCTACCCAGTGCTCTGAAATTCAATGTGAAGAAATTCAACTAAGCGCGGGCAAACGGCGGGAGTAACTATGACTCTCTTAAGCGTGTTGACTCCAACGGTGTAGCCCCGTAGGTACTACCGGTTCTCGTCCGATCACCGAAGTCAAGCTACTGGGGGCGCGGTGCGAAGAAGGATGGGTGCCCGCTCGTTTTTCGGGCGGCCGCTTCTGAATTCGGGTTACCGCGTACTGTTGGGGAACTTCCACGGCTTTCTTCACTCTGTTGAGGGTCTTAATACCTTAATGGAATAATGGGAAACCAAGAATAAAATTCCTTAGGTGCAGCAATGGAGTCAAGTGATGTCTTCGCCTCGACTGATCGGACCGGGCCCTCTTTGGTTAGTGGCGTAGCTGGGGGTAGATCAAGGAAGTACTTAGCATATACCCAAATGGGTGAGGTGGCATATCTGCGACCTACCTCGGTAGGCCAGATTCACAATAGTCTCTTAAGCGTGTTGACCAGATACGATTACTGCCCAGTGCTCTGCAATTCCATGTGAAGGAATTGAACTAAGCGCGGGTGAACGGCGGGAGTAACTATGACTCTCTTAAGCGTGTTGACCAGATACGATTACTGCCCAGTGCTCTGAAATTCAATGTGAAGAAATTCAACTAAGCGCGGGCAAACGGCGGGAGTAACTATGACTCTCTTAAGCGTGTTGACCAGATACGATTACTGCCCAGTGCTCTGCAATTCCATGTGAAGGAATTGAACTAAGCGCGGGTGAACGGCGGGAGTAACTATGACTCTCTTAAGCGTGTTGACCAGATACGATTACTGCCCAGTGCTCTGAAATTCAATGTGAAGAAATTCAACTAAGCGCGGGCAAACGGCGGGACTAACTATGATTCTCTTAAGCGTGTTGACCAGATACGATTACTGCCCAGTGCTCTGAAATTCAATGTGAAGAAATTCAACTAAGCGCGGGTAAACGGCGGGAGTAACTCTGACTCTCTTAAGCGTTTTGACCAGATACGATTACTGCCCAGTGCTCTGCAATTCAATGTGAAGAAATGCAACTAAGCGCGGGTAAACGGCGGGAGTAACTATGACTCTCTTAAGCGTTTTGACCAGATACGATTTCTGCCCAGTGCTCTGAAATTCAATGTGAAGAAATTCAACTCAGCGCGGGTTAACGGCGGGACTAACTATGATTCTCTTAAGCGTGTTGACCAGATACGATTTCTGCCCAGTGCACTGAAATTCAATGTGAAGAAATTCAACTACGCGCGGGTGAACGGTGGGAGTAACTCTGACTCTCTTAAGCGTGTTGACCAGATACGATTTCTGCCCAGTGCTCTGCAATTCCATGTGAAGGAATTCAACTAAGCGCGGGCAAACGGCGGGACTAACTATGATTCTCTTAAGCGTGTTGACCAGATACGATTACTGCCCAGTGCTCTGAAATTCAATGTGAAGAAATTCAACTAAGCGCGGGTAAACGGCGGGAGTAACTCTGACTCTCTTAAGCGTTTTGACCAGATACGATTACTGCCCAGTGCTCTGCAATTCCATGTGAAGGAATTCAACTAAGCGCGGGTAAACGGCGGGAGTAACTGTGACTCTCTTAAGCGTGTTGACCAGATACGATATCTGCCCAGTGCTCTGCAATTCAATGTGAAGACATTCAACTAAGCGCGGGTAAACGGCGGGAGTAACAATGACTCTCTTGAGCGTGTTGACCAGATACGATTTCTGCCCAGTGCACAGAAATTCAATGTGAAGAAGTTCAACTACGCGCGGGTGAACGGCGGGACTAACTATGATTCTCTTAAGCGTGTTGACCAGATACGATTTCTGCCCAGTGCTCTGAAATTCAATGTGAAGAAATTCAACCCAGCGCGGGTAAACGGCGGGTGTAACACTGACTCTCTTAAGCGTGTTGACCAGATACGATTTTCTGCCCAGTGCTCTGCAATTCCATGTGAAGGAATTCAACTAAGCGCGGGTAAACGGCGGGAGTAACTGTGACTATCTGAAGCGTGTTGACCAGATACGATTTCTGCCCAGTGCTCTGCAATTCAATGTGAAGAAATTCAACTCAGCGCGGGTAAACGGCGGGTGTAACTATGACTCTGTTAAGCGTGTTGACCAGATACGATTGCTGCCCAGTGCTCAGAAATTCAATATGAAGAAATTGAACTAAGCGCGGGTAAACGGCGGGACTAACTATGACTCTCTTAAGCGTGTTGACCAGATACGATTTCTACCCAGTGCTCTGAAATTCAATGTGAAGAAATTCAACTAAGCGCGGGCAAACGGCGGGAGTAACTATGACTCTCTTAAGCGTGTTGACTCCAACGGTGTAGCCCCGTAGGTACTACCGGTTCTCGTCCGATCACCGAAGTCAAGCTACTGGGGGCGCGGTGCGAAGAAGGATGGGTGCCCGCTCGTTTTTCGGGCGGCCGCTTCTGAATTCGGGTTACCGCGTACTGTTGGGGAACTTCCACGGCTTTCTTCACTCTGTTGAGGGTCTTAATACCTTAATGGAATAATGGGAAACCAAGAATAAAATTCCTTAGGTGCAGCAATGGAGTCAAGTGATGTCTTCGCCTCGACTGATCGGACCGGGCCCTCTTTGGTTAGTGGCGTAGCTGGGGGTAGATCAAGGAAGTACTTAGCATATACCCAAATGGGTGAGGTGGCATATCTGCGACCTACCTCGGTAGGCCAGATTCACAATAGTCTCTTAAGCGTGTTGACCAGATACGATTACTGCCCAGTGCACTGAAATTCAATGTGAAGAAATTCAACTACGCGCGGGTGAACGGCGGGAGTAACTCTGACTCTCTTAAGCGTGTTGACCAGATACGATTTCTGCCCAGTGCTCTGCAATTCCATGTGAAGGAATTCAACTAAGCGCGGGTAAACGGCGGGAGTAACTCTGACTCTCTTAAGCGTGTTGACCAGATACGATTTCTGCCCAGTGCTCTGCAATTCAATGTGAAGAAATTCAACCCAGCGCGGGTAAACGGCGGGTGTAACTATGACTCTCTTAAGCGTGTTGACCAGATACGATTGCTGCCCAGTGCTCTGAAATTCAATGTGAAGAAATTCAACTAAGCGCGGGCAAACGGCGGGAGTAACTATGACTCTCTTAAGCGTGTTGACCAGATACGATTACTGCCCAGTGCTCTGAAATTCAATGTGAAGAAATTCAACTAAGCGCGGGCAAACGGCGGGACTAACTATGATTCTCTTAAGCGTGTTGACCAGATACGATTACTGCCCAGTGCTCTGAAATTCAATGTGAAGAAATTCAACTAAGCGCGGGTAAACGGCGGGAGTAACTCTGACTCTCTTAAGCGTTTTGACCAGATACGATTACTGCCCAGTGCTCTGCAATTCAATGTGAAGAAATGCAACTAAGCGCGGGTAAACGGCGGGAGTAACTATGACTCTCTTAAGCGTTTTGACCAGATACGATTTCTGCCCAGTGCTCTGAAATTCAATGTGAAGAAATTCAACTCAGCGCGGGTTAACGGCGGGACTAACTATGATTCTCTTAAGCGTGTTGACCAGATACGATTTCTGCCCAGTGCACTGAAATTCAATGTGAAGAAATTCAACTACGCGCGGGTGAACGGTGGGAGTAACTCTGACTCTCTTAAGCGTGTTGACCAGATACGATTTCTGCCCAGTGCTCTGCAATTCCATGTGAAGGAATTCAACTAAGCGCGGGCAAACGGCGGGACTAACTATGATTCTCTTAAGCGTGTTGACCAGATACGATTACTGCCCAGTGCTCTGAAATTCAATGTGAAGAAATTCAACTAAGCGCGGGTAAACGGCGGGAGTAACTCTGACTCTCTTAAGCGTTTTGACCAGATACGATTACTGCCCAGTGCTCTGCAATTCCATGTGAAGGAATTCAACTAAGCGCGGGTAAACGGCGGGAGTAACTGTGACTCTCTTAAGCGTGTTGACCAGATACGATATCTGCCCAGTGCTCTGCAATTCAATGTGAAGACATTCAACTAAGCGCGGGTAAACGGCGGGAGTAACAATGACTCTCTTGAGCGTGTTGACCAGATACGATTTCTGCCCAGTGCACTGAAATTCAATGTGAAGAAGTTCAACTACGCGCGGGTGAACGGCGGGACTAACTATGATTCTCTTAAGCGTGTTGACCAGATACGATTTCTGCCCAGTGCTCTGAAATTCAATGTGAAGAAATTCAACCCAGCGCGGGTAAACGGCGGGTGTAACACTGACTCTCTTAAGCGTGTTGACCAGATACGATTTTCTGCCCAGTGCTCTGCAATTCCATGTGAAGGAATTCAACTAAGCGCGGGTAAACGGCGGGAGTAACTGTGACTATCTGAAGCGTGTTGACCAGATACGATTTCTGCCCAGTGCTCTGCAATTCAATGTGAAGAAATTCAACTCAGCGCGGGTAAACGGCGGGTGTAACTATGACTCTGTTAAGCGTGTTGACCAGATACGATTGCTGCCCAGTGCTCAGAAATTCAATATGAAGAAATTGAACTAAGCGCGGGTAAACGGCGGGACTAACTATGACTCTCTTAAGCGTGTTGACCAGATACGATTACTGCCCAGTGCTCTGAAATTCAATGTGAAGAAATTCAACTAAGCGCGGGTAAACGGCGGGAGTAACTCTGACTCTCTTAAGCGTTTTGACCAGATACGATTACTGCCCAGTGCTCTGCAATTCAATGTGAAGAAATGCAACTAAGCGCGGGTAAACGGCGGGAGTAACTATGACTCTCTTAAGCGTTTTGACCGGATACGATTTCTGCCCAGTGCTCTGAAATTCAATGTGAAGAAATTCAACTCAGCGCGGGTTAACGGCGGGACTAACTATGATTCTCTTAAGCGTGTTGACCAGATACGATTTCTGCCCAGTGCACTGAAATTCAATGTGAAGAAATTCAACTACGCGCGGGTGAACGGTGGGAGTAACTCTGACTCTCTTAAGCGTGTTGACCAGATACGATTTCTGCCCAGTGCTCTGCAATTCCATGTGAAGGAATTCAACTAAGCGCGGGCAAACGGCGGGACTAACTATGATTCTCTTAAGCGTGTTGACCAGATACGATTACTGCCCAGTGCTCTGAAATTCAATGTGAAGAAATTCAACTAAGCGCGGGTAAACGGCGGGAGTAACTCTGACTCTCTTAAGCGTTTTGACCAGATACGATTACTGCCCAGTGCTCTGCAATTCCATGTGAAGGAATTCAACTAAGCGCGGGTAAACGGCGGGAGTAACTGTGACTCTCTTAAGCGTGTTGACCAGATACGATATCTGCCCAGTGATCTGCAATTCAATGTGAAGACATTCAACTAAGCGCGGGTAAACGGCGGGAGTAACAATGACTCTCTTGAGCGTGTTGACCAGATACGATTTCTGCCCAGTGCACTGAAATTCAATGTGAAGAAGTTCAACTACGCGCGGGTGAACGGCGGGTGTAACTATGACTCTGTTAAGCGTGTTGACCAGATACGATTGCTGCCCAGTGCTCAGAAATTCAATGTGAAGAAATTCAACCCAGCGCGGGTAAACGGCGGGTGTAACACTGACTCTCTTAAGCGTGTTGACCAGATACGATTTCTGCCCAGTGCTCTGCAATTCCATGTGAAGGAATTCAACTAAGCGCGGGTAAACGGCGGGAGTAACTGTGACTATCTGAAGCGTGTTGACCAGATACGATTTCTGCCCAGTGCTCTGCAATTCAATGTGAAGAAATTCAACTCAGCGCGGGTAAACGGCGGGTGTAACTATGACTCTGTTAAGCGTGTTGACCAGATACGATTGCTGCCCAGTGCTCAGAAATTCAATATGAAGAAATTGAACTAAGCGCGGGTAAACGGCGGGACTAACTATGACTCTCTTAAGCGTGTTGACCAGATACGATTTCTACCCAGTGCTCTGAAATTCAATGTGAAGAAATTCAACTAAGCGCGGGCAAACGGCGGGAGTAACTATGACTCTCTTAAGCGTGTTGACCAGATACGATTACTGCCCAGTGCTCTGCAATTCCATGTGAAGGAATTCAACTAAGCGAGGGTAAACGGCGGGACTAACTATGACTCTCTTAAGCGTGTTGACCAGATACGATATCTGCACAGTGCTCTGAAATTCAATGTGAAGAAGTTCAACTAAGCGAGGGTAAACGGCGGGAGTAACTCTGACTCTCTTAAGCGTGTTGACCAGATACGATTTCTGCCCAGTGACTGAAAATCAATGTGAAGAAATTCAACTACGCGCGGGTGAACGGCGGGAGTAACTCTGACTCTCTTAAGCGTGTTGACCAGATACGATTTCTGCCCAGTGCTCTGCAATTCCATGTGAAGGAATTCAACTACGCGCGGGTGAACAGCGGGAGTAACTGTGACTCTCTTAAGCGTGTTGCCCAGATACGATTTCTGCCCAGTGCACTGAAATTCAAGGTGAAGAATATTCAACTAAGCGCGGGTAAACGGCGGGAGTAACTCTGACTCTCTTAAGCGTGTTGACCAGATACGATATCTGCACAGTGCTCTGAAATTCAATGTGAAGAAGTTCAACTAAGCGAGGGTAAACGGCGGGAGTAACTCTGACTCTCTTAAGCGTGTTGACCAGATACGATTTCTGCCCAGTGCTCTGCAATTCCATGTGAAGGAATTCAACTAAGCGCGGGTAAACGGCGGGAGTAACTGTGACTCTCTTAAGCGTGTTGACCAGATACGATTTCTGCCCAGTGCTCTGCAATTCAATGTGAAGAAATTCAACCCAGCGCGGGTAAACGGCGGGTGTAACTATGACTCTCTTAAGCGTGTTGACCAGATACGATTGCTGCCCAGTGCTCTGAAATTCAATGTGAAGAAATTCAACTAAGCGCGGGCAAACGGCGGGAGTAACTATGACTCTCTTAAGCGTGTTGACCAGATACGATTACTGCCCAGTGCTCTGCAATTCCATGTGAAGGAATTGAACTAAGCGCGGGTAAACGGCGGGAGTAACTATGACTCTCTTAAGCGTGTTGACCAGATACGATTACTGCCCAGTGCTCTGAAATTCAATGTGAAGAAATTCAACTAAGCGCGGGCAAACGGCGGGACCAACTATGATTCTCTTAAGCGTGTTGACCAGATACGATTACTGCCCAGTGCTCTGAAATTCAATGTGAAGAAATTCAACTAAGCGCGGGTAAACGGCGGGAGTAACTCTGACTCTCTTAAGCGTTTTGACCAGATACGATTACTGCCCAGTGCTCTGCAATTCAATGTGAAGAAATGCAACTAAGCGCGGGTAAACGGCGGGAGTAACTATGACTCTCTTAAGCGTTTTGACCGGATACGATTTCTGCCCAGTGCTCTGCAATTCAATGTGAAGGAATTCAACTAAGCGCGGGCAAACGGCGGGACTAACTATGATTCTCTTAAGCGTGTTGACCAGATACGATATCTGCACAGTGCTCTGAAATTCAATGTGAAGAAGTTCAACTAAGCGAGGGTAAACGGCGGGAGTAACTCTGACTCTCTTAAGCGTGTTGACCAGATACGATTTCTGCCCAGTGCTCTGCAATTCCATGTGAAGGAATTCAACTAAGCGCGGGTAAACGGCGGGAGTAACTGTGACTATCTGAAGCGTGTTGACCAGATACGATTTCTGCCCAGTGCTCTGCAATTCAATGTGAAGAAATTCAACTCAGCGCGGGTAAACGGCGGGTGTAACTATGACTCTGTTAAGCGTGTTGACCAGATACGATTGCTGCCCAGTGCTCAGAAATTCAATATGAAGAAATTGAACTAAGCGCGGGTAAACGGCGGGACTAACTATGACTCTCTTAAGCGTGTTGACCAGATACGATTTCTACCCAGTGCTCTGAAATTCAATGTGAAGAAATTCAACTAAGCGCGGGCAAACGGCGGGAGTAACTATGACTCTCTTAAGCGTGTTGACCAGATACGATTACTGCCCAGTGCTCTGCAATTCCATGTGAAGGAATTCAACTAAGCGAGGGTAAACGGCGGGACTAACTATGACTCTCTTAAGCGTGTTGACCAGATACGATATCTGCACAGTGCTCTGAAATTCAATGTGAAGAAGTTCAACTAAGCGAGGGTAAACGTCGGGAGTAACTCTGACTCTCTTAAGCGTGTTGACCAGATACGATTGCTGCCCAGTGCTCAGAAATTCAATATGAAGAAATTGAACTAAGCGCGGGTAAACGGCGGGACTAACTATGACTCTCTTAAGCGTGTTGGCCAGATACGATTTCTACCCAGTGCTCTGAAATTCAATGTGAAGAAATTCAACTAAGCGCGGGCAAACGGCGGGAGTAACTATGACTCTCTTAAGCGTGTTGACTCCAACGGTGTAGCCCCGTAGGTACTACCGGTTCTCGTCCGATCACCGAAGTCAAGCTACTGGGGGCGCGGTGCGAAGAAGGATGGGTGCCCGCTCGTTTTTCGGGCGGCCGCTTCTGAATTCGGGTTACCGCGTACTGTTGGGGAACTTCCACGGCTTTCTTCACTCTGTTGAGGGTCTTAATACCTTAATGGAATAATGGGAAACCAAGAATAAAATTCCTTAGGTGCAGCAATGGAGTCAAGTGATGTCTTCGCCTCGACTGATCGGACCGGGCCCTCTTTGGTTAGTGGCGTAGCTGGGGGTAGATCAAGGAAGTACTTAGCATATACCCAAATGGGTGAGGTGGCATATCTGCGACCTACCTCGGTAGGCCAGATTCACAATAGTCTCTTAAGCGTGTTGACCAGATACGATTACTGCCCAGTGCACTGAAATTCAATGTGAAGAAATTCAACTACGCGCGGGTGAACGGCGGGAGTAACTCTGACTCTCTTAAGCGTGTTGACCAGATACGATTTCTGCCCAGTGCTCTGCAATTCCATGTGAAGGAATTCAACTAAGCGCGGGTAAACGGCGGGAGTAACTCTGACTCTCTTAAGCGTGTTGAACAGATACGATTTCTGCCCAGTGCACTGAAATTCAATGTGAAGAAATTCAACTACGCGCGGGTGAACGGCGGGAGTAACACTGACTCTCTTAAGCGTGTTGACCAGATACGATTTCTGCCCAGTGCTCTGCAATTCCATGTGAAGGAATTCAACTAAGCGCGGGTAAACGGCGGGAGTAACTGTCACTCTCTTAAGCGTGTTGACCAGATACGATTTCTGCCCAGTGCTCTGCAATTCAATGTGAAGAAATTCAACCCAGCGCGGGTAAACGGCGGGTGTAACTATGACTCTCTTAAGCGTGTTGACCAGATACGATTGCTGCCCAGTGCTCTGAAATTCAATGTGAAGAAATTCAACTAAGCGCGGGCAAACGGCGGGAGTAACTATGACTCTCTTAAGCGTGTTGACCAGATACGATTACTGCCCAGTGCTCTGCAATTCCATGTGAAGGAATTGAACTAAGCGCGGGTAAACGGCGGGAGTAACTATGACTCTCTTAAGCGTGTTGACCAGATACGATTACTGCCCAGTGCTCTGAAATTCAATGTGAAGAAATTCAACTAAGCGCGGGCAAACGGCGGGACTAACTATGATTCTCTTAAGCGTGTTGACCAGATACGATTACTGCCCAGTGCTCTGAAATTCAATGTGAAGAAATTCAACTAAGCGCGGGTAAACGGCGGGAGTAACTCTGACTCTCTTAAGCGTTTTGACCAGATACGATTACTGCCCAGTGCTCTGCAATTCAATGTGAAGAAATGCAACTAAGCGCGGGTAAACGGCGGGAGTAACTATGACTCTCTTAAGCGTTTTGACCAGATACGATTTCTGCCCAGTGCTCTGAAATTCAATGTGAAGAAATTCAACTCAGCGCGGGTTAACGGCGGGACTAACTATGATTCTCTTAAGCGTGTTGACCAGATACGATTTCTGCCCAGTGCACTGAAATTCAATGTGAAGAAATTCAACTACGCGCGGGTGAACGGTGGGAGTAACTCTGACTCTCTTAAGCGTGTTGACCAGATACGATTTCTGCCCAGTGCTCTGCAATTCCATGTGAAGGAATTCAACTAAGCGCGGGCAAACGGCGGGACTAACTATGATTCTCTTAAGCGTGTTGACCAGATACGATTACTGCCCAGTGCTCTGAAATTCAATGTGAAGAAATTCAACTAAGCGCGGGTAAACGGCGGGAGTAACTCTGACTCTCTTAAGCGTTTTGACCAGATACGATTACTGCCCAGTGCTCTGCAATTCCATGTGAAGGAATTCAACTAAGCGCGGGTAAACGGCGGGAGTAACTGTGACTCTCTTAAGCGTGTTGACCAGATACGATATCTGCCCAGTGCTCTGCAATTCAATGTGAAGACATTCAACTAAGCGCGGGTAAACGGCGGGAGTAACAATGACTCTCTTGAGCGTGTTGACCAGATACGATTTCTGCCCAGTGCACAGAAATTCAATGTGAAGAAGTTCAACTACGCGCGGGTGAACGGCGGGACTAACTATGATTCTCTTAAGCGTGTTGACCAGATACGATTTCTGCCCAGTGCTCTGAAATTCAATGTGAAGAAATTCAACCCAGCGCGGGTAAACGGCGGGTGTAACACTGACTCTCTTAAGCGTGTTGACCAGATACGATTTTCTGCCCAGTGCTCTGCAATTCCATGTGAAGGAATTCAACTAAGCGCGGGTAAACGGCGGGAGTAACTGTGACTATCTGAAGCGTGTTGACCAGATACGATTTCTGCCCAGTGCTCTGCAATTCAATGTGAAGAAATTCAACTCAGCGCGGGTAAACGGCGGGTGTAACTATGACTCTGTTAAGCGTGTTGACCAGATACGATTGCTGCCCAGTGCTCAGAAATTCAATATGAAGAAATTGAACTAAGCGCGGGTAAACGGCGGGACTAACTATGACTCTCTTAAGCGTGTTGACCAGATACGATTTCTACCCAGTGCTCTGAAATTCAATGTGAAGAAATTCAACTAAGCGCGGGCAAACGGCGGGAGTAACTATGACTCTCTTAAGCGTGTTGACTCCAACGGTGTAGCCCCGTAGGTACTACCGGTTCTCGTCCGATCACCGAAGTCAAGCTACTGGGGGCGCGGTGCGAAGAAGGATGGGTGCCCGCTCGTTTTTCGGGCGGCCGCTTCTGAATTCGGGTTACCGCGTACTGTTGGGGAACTTCCACGGCTTTCTTCACTCTGTTGAGGGTCTTAATACCTTAATGGAATAATGGGAAACCAAGAATAAAATTCCTTAGGTGCAGCAATGGAGTCAAGTGATGTCTTCGCCTCGACTGATCGGACCGGGCCCTCTTTGGTTAGTGGCGTAGCTGGGGGTAGATCAAGGAAGTACTTAGCATATACCCAAATGGGTGAGGTGGCATATCTGCGACCTACCTCGGTAGGCCAGATTCACAATAGTCTCTTAAGCGTGTTGACCAGATACGATTACTGCCCAGTGCACTGAAATTCAATGTGAAGAAATTCAACTACGCGCGGGTGAACGGCGGGAGTAACTCTGACTCTCTTAAGCGTGTTGACCAGATACGATTTCTGCCCAGTGCTCTGCAATTCCATGTGAAGGAATTCAACTAAGCGCGGGTAAACGGCGGGAGTAACTCTGACTCTCTTAAGCGTGTTGAACAGATACGATTTCTGCCCAGTGCACTGAAATTCAATGTGAAGAAATTCAACTACGCGCGGGTGAACGGCGGGAGTAACACTGACTCTCTTAAGCGTGTTGACCAGATACGATTTCTGCCCAGTGCTCTGCAATTCCATGTGAAGGAATTCAACTAAGCGCGGGTAAACGGCGGGAGTAACTGTCACTCTCTTAAGCGTGTTGACCAGATACGATTTCTGCCCAGTGCTCTGCAATTCAATGTGAAGAAATTCAACCCAGCGCGGGTAAACGGCGGGTGTAACTATGACTCTCTTAAGCGTGTTGACCAGATACGATTGCTGCCCAGTGCTCTGAAATTCAATGTGAAGAAATTCAACTAAGCGCGGGCAAACGGCGGGAGTAACTATGACTCTCTTAAGCGTGTTGACCAGATACGATTACTGCCCAGTGCTCTGCAATTCCATGTGAAGGAATTGAACTAAGCGCGGGTAAACGGCGGGAGTAACTATGACTCTCTTAAGCGTGTTGACCAGATACGATTACTGCCCAGTGCTCTGAAATTCAATGTGAAGAAATTCAACTAAGCGCGGGCAAACGGCGGGACTAACTATGATTCTCTTAAGCGTGTTGACCAGATACGATTACTGCCCAGTGCTCTGAAATTCAATGTGAAGAAATTCAACTAAGCGCGGGTAAACGGCGGGAGTAACTCTGACTCTCTTAAGCGTTTTGACCAGATACGATTACTGCCCAGTGCTCTGCAATTCAATGTGAAGAAATGCAACTAAGCGCGGGTAAACGGCGGGAGTAACTATGACTCTCTTAAGCGTTTTGACCAGATACGATTTCTGCCCAGTGCTCTGAAATTCAATGTGAAGAAATTCAACTCAGCGCGGGTTAACGGCGGGACTAACTATGATTCTCTTAAGCGTGTTGACCAGATACGATTTCTGCCCAGTGCACTGAAATTCAATGTGAAGAAATTCAACTACGCGCGGGTGAACGGTGGGAGTAACTGTGACTCTCTTAAGCGTGTTGGCCAGATACGATTTCTGCCCAGTGCACTGAAATTCAATGTGAAGATATTCAACGAACCGCGGGTAAACGGCGGTAGTAACTATGATTCTCTTAAGCGTGTTGACCAGATACGATTTCTGCCCAGTGCTCTGCAATTCAATGTGAAGAAATTCAACTACGCGCGGGTGAACGGCGGGAGTAACTGTGACTCTCTTAAGTGTGTTGCCCAGATACGATTTCTGCCCAGTGCACTGAAATTCAAGGTGAAGAATATTCAACTAAGCGCGGGTAAACGGCGGGAGTAACTCTGACTCTCTTAAGCGTGTTGACCAGATACGATTTCTGCCCGGTGCACTGAAAATCAATGTGAAGAAATTCAACTACGCGCGGGTGAACGGCGGGAGTAACTCTGACTCTCTTAAGCGTGTTGACCAGATACGATTTCTGCCCAGTGCTCTGCAATTCCATGTGAAGGAATTCAACTAAGCGCGGGTAAACGGCGGGAGTAACTCTGACTCTCTTAAGCGTGTTGACCAGATACGATTTCTGCCCAGTGCTCTGAAATTCAATGTGAAGGAATTCAACTAAGCGCGGGCAAACGGCGGGACTAACTATGATTCTCTTAAGCGTGTTGACCAGATACGATTACTGCCCAGTGCTCTGAAATTCAATTTGAAGAAATTCAACTAAGCGCGGGTAAACGGCGGGAGTAACTCTGACTCTCTTAAGCGTTTTGACCAGATACGATTACTGCCCAGTGCTCTGCAATTCCATGTGAAGGAATTCAACTAAGCGCGGGTAAACGGCGGGAGTAACTGTGACTCTCTTAAGCGTGTTGACCAGATACGATATCTGCCCAGTGCTCTGCAATTCAATGTGAAGACATTCAACTAAGCGCGGGTAAACGGCGGGAGTAACAATGACTCTCTTGAGCGTGTTGACCAGATACGATTTCTGCCCAGTGCACTGAAATTCAATGTGAAGAAGTTCAACTACGCGCGGGTGAACGGCGGGACTAACTATGATTCTCTTAAGCGTGTTGACCAGATACGATTTCTGCCCAGTGCTCTGAAATTCAATGTGAAGAAATTCAACCCAGCGCGGGTAAACGGCGGGTGTAACACTGACTCTCTTAAGCGTGTTGACCAGATACGATTTTCTGCCCAGTGCTCTGCAATTCCATGTGAAGGAATTCAACTAAGCGCGGGTAAACGGCGGGAGTAACTGTGACTATCTGAAGCGTGTTGACCAGATACGATTTCTGCCCAGTGCTCTGCAATTCAATGTGAAGAAATTCAACTCAGCGCGGGTAAACGGCGGGTGTAACTATGACTCTGTTAAGCGTGTTGACCAGATACGATTGCTGCCCAGTGCTCAGAAATTCAATATGAAGAAATTGAACTAAGCGCGGGTAAACGGCGGGACTAACTATGACTCTCTTAAGCGTGTTGACCAGATACGATTTCTACCCAGTGCTCTGAAATTCAATGTGAAGAAATTCAACTAAGCGCGGGCAAACGGCGGGAGTAACTATGACTCTCTTAAGCGTGTTGACCAGATACGATTACTGCCCAGTGCTCTGCAATTCCATGTGAAGGAATTCAACTAAGCGAGGGTAAACGGCGGGACTAACTATGACTCTCTTAAGCGTGTTGACCAGATACGATATCTGCACAGTGCTCTGAAATTCAATGTGAAGAAGTTCAACTAAGCGAGGGTAAACGGCGGGAGTAACTCTGACTCTCTTAAGCGTGTTGACCAGATACGATTTCTGCCCAGTGCTCTGCAATTCCATGTGAAGGAATTCAACTAAGCGCGGGTAAACGGCGGGAGTAACTGTGACTCTCTTAAGCGTGTTGACCAGATACGATTTCTGCCCAGTGCTCTGCAATTCAATGTGAAGAAATTCAACCCAGCGCGGGTAAACGGCGGGTGTAACTATGACTCTCTTAAGCGTGTTGACCAGATACGATTGCTGCCCAGTGCTCTGAAATTCAATGTGAAGAAATTCAACTAAGCGCGGGCAAACGGCGGGAGTAACTATGACTCTCTTAAGCGTGTTGACCAGATACGATTACTGCCCAGTGCTCTGCAATTCCATGTGAAGGAATTGAACTAAGCGCGGGTAAACGGCGGGAGTAACTATGACTCTCTTAAGCGTGTTGACCAGATACGATTACTGCCCAGTGCTCTGAAATTCAATGTGAAGAAATTCAACTAAGCGCGGGCAAACGGCGGGACTAACTATGACTCTCTTAAGCGTGTTGACCAGATACGATTACTGCCCAGTGCTCTGAAATTCAATGTGAAGAAATTCAACTAAGCGCGGGTAAACGGCGGGAGTAACTCTGACTCTCTTAAGCGTTTTGACCAGATACGATAACTGCCCAGTGCTCTGCAATTCAATGTGAAGAAATGCAACTAAGCGCGGGTAAACGGCGGGAGTAACTATGACTCTCTTAAGCGTTTTGACCGGATACGATTTCTGCCCAGTGCTCTGAAATTCAATGTGAAGAAATTCAACTCAGCGCGGGTTAACGGCGGGACTAACTATGATTCTCTTAAGCGTGTTGACCAGATACGATTTCTGCCCAGTGCACTGAAATTCAATGTGAAGAAATTCAACTACGCGCGGGTGAACGGTGGGAGTAACTCTGACTCTCTTAAGCGTGTTGACCAGATACGATTTCTGCCCAGTGCTCTGCAATTCCATGTGAAGGAATTCAACTAAGCGCGGGCAAACGGCGGGACTAACTATGATTCTCTTAAGCGTGTTGACCAGATACGATTACTGCCCAGTGCTCTGAAATTCAATGTGAAGAAATTCAACTAAGCGCGGGTAAACGGCGGGAGTAACTCTGACTCTCTTAAGCGTTTTGACCAGATACGATTACTGCCCAGTGCTCTGCAATTCCATGTGAAGGAATTCAACTAAGCGCGGGTAAACGGCGGGAGTAACTGTGACTCTCTTAAGCGTGTTGACCAGATACGATATCTGCCCAGTGCTCTGCAATTCAATGTGAAGACATTCAACTAAGCGCGGGTAAACGGCGGGAGTAACAATGACTCTCTTGAGCGTGTTGACCAGATACGATTTCTGCCCAGTGCACTGAAATTCAATGTGAAGAAGTTCAACTACGCGCGGGTGAACGGCGGGTGTAACTATGACTCTGTTAAGCGTGTTGACCAGATACGATTGCTGCCCAGTGCTCAGAAATTCAATGTGAAGAAATTCAACCCAGCGCGGGTAAACGGCGGGTGTAACACTGACTCTCTTAAGCGTGTTGACCAGATACGATTTCTGCCCAGTGCTCTGCAATTCCATGTGAAGGAATTCAACTAAGCGCGGGTAAACGGCGGGAGTAACTGTGACTATCTGAAGCGTGTTGACCAGATACGATTTCTGCCCAGTGCTCTGCAATTCAATGTGAAGAAATTCAACTCAGCGCGGGTAAACGGCGGGTGTAACTATGACTCTGTTAAGCGTGTTGACCAGATACGATTGCTGCCCAGTGCTCAGAAATTCAATATGAAGAAATTGAACTAAGCGCGGGTAAACGGCGGGACTAACTATGACTCTCTTAAGCGTGTTGACCAGATACGATTTCTACCCAGTGCTCTGAAATTCAATGTGAAGAAATTCAACTAAGCGCGGGCAAACGGCGGGAGTAACTATGACTCTCTTAAGCGTGTTGACTCCAACGGTGTAGCCCCGTAGGTACTACCGGTTCTCGTCCGATCACCGAAGTCAAGCTACTGGGGGCGCGGTGCGAAGAAGGATGGGTGCCCGCTCGTTTTTCGGGCGGCCGCTTCTGAATTCGGGTTACCGCGTACTGTTGGGGAACTTCCACGGCTTTCTTCACTCTGTTGAGGGTCTTAATACCTTAATGGAATAATGGGAAACCAAGAATAAAATTCCTTAGGTGCAGCAATGGAGTCAAGTGATGTCTTCGCCTCGACTGATCGGACCGGGCCCTCTTTGGTTAGTGGCGTAGCTGGGGGTAGATCAAGGAAGTACTTAGCATATACCCAAATGGGTGAGGTGGCATATCTGCGACCTACCTCGGTAGGCCAGATTCACAATAGTCTCTTAAGCGTGTTGACCAGATACGATTACTGCCCAGTGCACTGAAATTCAATGTGAAGAAATTCAACTACGCGCGGGTGAACGGCGGGAGTAACTCTGACTCTCTTAAGCGTGTTGACCAGATACGATTTCTGCCCAGTGCTCTGCAATTCCATGTGAAGGAATTCAACTAAGCGCGGGTAAACGGCGGGAGTAACTCTGACTCTCTTAAGCGTGTTGAACAGATACGATTTCTGCCCAGTGCACTGAAATTCAATGTGAAGAAATTCAACTACGCGCGGGTGAACGGCGGGAGTAACACTGACTCTCTTAAGCGTGTTGACCAGATACGATTTCTGCCCAGTGCTCTGCAATTCCATGTGAAGGAATTCAACTAAGCGCGGGTAAACGGCGGGAGTAACTGTCACTCTCTTAAGCGTGTTGACCAGATACGATTTCTGCCCAGTGCTCTGCAATTCAATGTGAAGAAATTCAACCCAGCGCGGGTAAACGGCGGGTGTAACTATGACTCTCTTAAGCGTGTTGACCAGATACGATTGCTGCCCAGTGCTCTGAAATTCAATGTGAAGAAATTCAACTAAGCGCGGGCAAACGGCGGGAGTAACTATGACTCTCTTAAGCGTGTTGACCAGATACGATTACTGCCCAGTGCTCTGCAATTCCATGTGAAGGAATTGAACTAAGCGCGGGTAAACGGCGGGAGTAACTATGACTCTCTTAAGCGTGTTGACCAGATACGATTACTGCCCAGTGCTCTGAAATTCAATGTGAAGAAATTCAACTAAGCGCGGGCAAACGGCGGGACTAACTATGATTCTCTTAAGCGTGTTGACCAGATACGATTACTGCCCAGTGCTCTGAAATTCAATGTGAAGAAATTCAACTAAGCGCGGGTAAACGGCGGGAGTAACTCTGACTCTCTTAAGCGTTTTGACCAGATACGATTACTGCCCAGTGCTCTGCAATTCAATGTGAAGAAATGCAACTAAGCGCGGGTAAACGGCGGGAGTAACTATGACTCTCTTAAGCGTTTTGACCAGATACGATTTCTGCCCAGTGCTCTGAAATTCAATGTGAAGAAATTCAACTCAGCGCGGGTTAACGGCGGGACTAACTATGATTCTCTTAAGCGTGTTGACCAGATACGATTTCTGCCCAGTGCACTGAAATTCAATGTGAAGAAATTCAACTACGCGCGGGTGAACGGTGGGAGTAACTGTGACTCTCTTAAGCGTGTTGGCCAGATACGATTTCTGCCCAGTGCACTGAAATTCAATGTGAAGATATTCAACGAACCGCGGGTAAACGGCGGTAGTAACTATGATTCTCTTAAGCGTGTTGACCAGATACGATTTCTGCCCAGTGCTCTGCAATTCAATGTGAAGAAATTCAACTACGCGCGGGTGAACGGCGGGAGTAACTGTGACTCTCTTAAGTGTGTTGCCCAGATACGATTTCTGCCCAGTGCACTGAAATTCAAGGTGAAGAATATTCAACTAAGCGCGGGTAAACGGCGGGAGTAACTCTGACTCTCTTAAGCGTGTTGACCAGATACGATTTCTGCCCGGTGCACTGAAAATCAATGTGAAGAAATTCAACTACGCGCGGGTGAACGGCGGGAGTAACTCTGACTCTCTTAAGCGTGTTGACCAGATACGATTTCTGCCCAGTGCTCTGCAATTCCATGTGAAGGAATTCAACTAAGCGCGGGTAAACGGCGGGAGTAACTCTGACTCTCTTAAGCGTGTTGACCAGATACGATTTCTGCCCAGTGCTCTGAAATTCAATGTGAAGGAATTCAACTAAGCGCGGGCAAACGGCGGGACTAACTATGATTCTCTTAAGCGTGTTGACCAGATACGATTACTGCCCAGTGCTCTGAAATTCAATTTGAAGAAATTCAACTAAGCGCGGGTAAACGGCGGGAGTAACTCTGACTCTCTTAAGCGTTTTGACCAGATACGATTACTGCCCAGTGCTCTGCAATTCCATGTGAAGGAATTCAACTAAGCGCGGGTAAACGGCGGGAGTAACTGTGACTCTCTTAAGCGTGTTGACCAGATACGATATCTGCCCAGTGCTCTGCAATTCAATGTGAAGACATTCAACTAAGCGCGGGTAAACGGCGGGAGTAACAATGACTCTCTTGAGCGTGTTGACCAGATACGATTTCTGCCCAGTGCACTGAAATTCAATGTGAAGAAGTTCAACTACGCGCGGGTGAACGGCGGGACTAACTATGATTCTCTTAAGCGTGTTGACCAGATACGATTTCTGCCCAGTGCTCTGAAATTCAATGTGAAGAAATTCAACCCAGCGCGGGTAAACGGCGGGTGTAACACTGACTCTCTTAAGCGTGTTGACCAGATACGATTTTCTGCCCAGTGCTCTGCAATTCCATGTGAAGGAATTCAACTAAGCGCGGGTAAACGGCGGGAGTAACTGTGACTATCTGAAGCGTGTTGACCAGATACGATTTCTGCCCAGTGCTCTGCAATTCAATGTGAAGAAATTCAACTCAGCGCGGGTAAACGGCGGGTGTAACTATGACTCTGTTAAGCGTGTTGACCAGATACGATTGCTGCCCAGTGCTCAGAAATTCAATATGAAGAAATTGAACTAAGCGCGGGTAAACGGCGGGACTAACTATGACTCTCTTAAGCGTGTTGACCAGATACGATTTCTACCCAGTGCTCTGAAATTCAATGTGAAGAAATTCAACTAAGCGCGGGCAAACGGCGGGAGTAACTATGACTCTCTTAAGCGTGTTGACCAGATACGATTACTGCCCAGTGCTCTGCAATTCCATGTGAAGGAATTCAACTAAGCGAGGGTAAACGGCGGGACTAACTATGACTCTCTTAAGCGTGTTGACCAGATACGATATCTGCACAGTGCTCTGAAATTCAATGTGAAGAAGTTCAACTAAGCGAGGGTAAACGGCGGGAGTAACTCTGACTCTCTTAAGCGTGTTGACCAGATACGATTTCTGCCCAGTGCTCTGCAATTCCATGTGAAGGAATTCAACTAAGCGCGGGTAAACGGCGGGAGTAACTGTGACTCTCTTAAGCGTGTTGACCAGATACGATTTCTGCCCAGTGCTCTGCAATTCAATGTGAAGAAATTCAACCCAGCGCGGGTAAACGGCGGGTGTAACTATGACTCTCTTAAGCGTGTTGACCAGATACGATTGCTGCCCAGTGCTCTGAAATTCAATGTGAAGAAATGCAACTAAGCGCGGGTAAACGGCGGGAGTAACTATGACTCTCTTAAGCGTTTTGACCGGATACGATTTCTGCCCAGTGCTCTGAAATTCAATGTGAAGAAATTCAACTCAGCGCGGGTTAACGGCGGGACTAACTATGATTCTCTTAAGCGTGTTGACCAGATACGATTTCTGCCCAGTGCACTGAAATTCAATGTGAAGAAATTCAACTACGCGCGGGTGAACGGTGGGAGTAACTCTGACTCTCTTAAGCGTGTTGACCAGATACGATTTCTGCCCAGTGCTCTGCAATTCCATGTGAAGGAATTCAACTAAGCGCGGGCAAACGGCGGGACTAACTATGATTCTCTTAAGCGTGTTGACCAGATACGATTACTGCCCAGTGCTCTGAAATTCAATGTGAAGAAATTCAACTAAGCGCGGGTAAACGGCGGGAGTAACTCTGACTCTCTTAAGCGTTTTGACCAGATACGATTACTGCCCAGTGCTCTGCAATTCCATGTGAAGGAATTCAACTAAGCGCGGGTAAACGGCGGGAGTAACTGTGACTCTCTTAAGCGTGTTGACCAGATACGATATCTGCCCAGTGCTCTGCAATTCAATGTGAAGACATTCAACTAAGCGCGGGTAAACGGCGGGAGTAACAATGACTCTCTTGAGCGTGTTGACCAGATACGATTTCTGCCCAGTGCACTGAAATTCAATGTGAAGAAGTTCAACTACGCGCGGGTGAACGGCGGGTGTAACTATGACTCTGTTAAGCGTGTTGACCAGATACGATTGCTGCCCAGTGCTCAGAAATTCAATGTGAAGAAATTCAACCCAGCGCGGGTAAACGGCGGGTGTAACACTGACTCTCTTAAGCGTGTTGACCAGATACGATTTCTGCCCAGTGCTCTGCAATTCCATGTGAAGGAATTCAACTAAGCGCGGGTAAACGGCGGGAGTAACTGTGACTATCTGAAGCGTGTTGACCAGATACGATTTCTGCCCAGTGCTCTGCAATTCAATGTGAAGAAATTCAACTCAGCGCGGGTAAACGGCGGGTGTAACTATGACTCTGTTAAGCGTGTTGACCAGATACGATTGCTGCCCAGTGCTCAGAAATTCAATATGAAGAAATTGAACTAAGCGCGGGTAAACGGCGGGACTAACTATGACTCTCTTAAGCGTGTTGACCAGATACGATTTCTACCCAGTGCTCTGAAATTCAATGTGAAGAAATTCAACTAAGCGCGGGCAAACGGCGGGAGTAACTATGACTCTCTTAAGCGTGTTGACCAGATACGATTACTGCCCAGTGCTCTGCAATTCCATGTGAAGGAATTCAACTAAGCGAGGGTAAACGGCGGGACTAACTATGACTCTCTTAAGCGTGTTGACCAGATACGATATCTGCACAGTGCTCTGAAATTCAATGTGAAGAAGTTCAACTAAGCGAGGGTAAACGGCGGGAGTAACTCTGACTCTCTTAAGCGTGTTGACCAGATACGATTTCTGCCCAGTGACTGAAAATCAATGTGAAGAAATTCAACTACGCGCGGGTGAACGGCGGGAGTAACTCTGACTCTCTTAAGCGTGTTGACCAGATACGATTTCTGCCCAGTGCTCTGCAATTCCATGTGAAGGAATTCAACTACGCGCGGGTGAACAGCGGGAGTAACTGTGACTCTCTTAAGCGTGTTGCCCAGATACGATTTCTGCCCAGTGCACTGAAATTCAAGGTGAAGAATATTCAACTAAGCGCGGGTAAACGGCGGGAGTAACTCTGACTCTCTTAAGCGTGTTGACCAGATACGACTTCTGCCCAGTGCACTGAAAATCAATGTGAAGAAATTCAACTACGCGCGGGTGAACGGCGGGAGTAACTCTGACTCTCTTAAGCGTGTTGACCAGATACGATTTCTGCCCAGTGCTCTGCAATTCCATGTGAAGGAATTCAACTAAGCGCGGGTAAACGGCGGGAGTAACTCTGACTCTCTTAAGCGTGTTGACCAGATACAATTTCTGCCCAGTGCTCTGAAATTCAATGTGAAGAAATTCAACTAAGCGCGGGCAAACGGCGGGAGTAACTATGACTCTCTTAAGCGTGTTGACCAGATACGATTACTGCCCAGTGCTCTGCAATTCCATGTGAAGGAATTCAACTAAGCGAGGGTAAACGGCGGGACTAACTATGACTCTCTTAAGCGTGTTGACCAGATACGATATCTGCACAGTGCTCTGAAATTCAATGTGAAGAAGTTCAACTAAGCGAGGGTAAACGGCGGGAGTAACTCTGACTCTCTTAAGCGTGTTGACCAGATACGATTTCTGCCCAGTGCTCTGCAATTCCATGTGAAGGAATTCAACTAAGCGCGGGTAAACGGCGGGAGTAACTGTGACTCTCTTAAGCGTGTTGACCAGATACGATTTCTGCCCAGTGCTCTGCAATTCAATGTGAAGAAATTCAACCCAGCGCGGGTAAACGGCGGGTGTAACTATGACTCTCTTAAGCGTGTTGACCAGATACGATTGCTGCCCAGTGCTCTGAAATTCAATGTGAAGAAATTCAACTAAGCGCGGGCAAACGGCGGGAGTAACTATGACTCTCTTAAGCGTGTTGACCAGATACGATTACTGCCCAGTGCTCTGCAATTCCATGTGAAGGAATTGAACTAAGCGCGGGTAAACGGCGGGAGTAACTATGACTCTCTTAAGCGTGTTGACCAGATACGATTACTGCCCAGTGCTCTGAAATTCAATGTGAAGAAATTCAACTAAGCGCGGGCAAACGGCGGGACCAACTATGATTCTCTTAAGCGTGTTGACCAGATACGATTACTGCCCAGTGCTCTGAAATTCAATGTGAAGAAATTCAACTAAGCGCGGGTAAACGGCGGGAGTAACTCTGACTCTCTTAAGCGTTTTGACCAGATACGATTACTGCCCAGTGCTCTGCAATTCAATGTGAAGAAATGCAACTAAGCGCGGGTAAACGGCGGGAGTAACTATGACTCTCTTAAGCGTTTTGACCGGATACGATTTCTGCCCAGTGCTCTGAAATTCAATGTGAAGAAATTCAACTCAGCGCGGGTTAACGGCGGGACTAACTATGATTCTCTTAAGCGTGTTGACCAGATACGATTTCTGCCCAGTGCACTGAAATTCAATGTGAAGAAATTCAACTACGCGCAGGTGAACGGTGGGAGTAACTCTGACTCTCTTAAGCGTGTTGACCAGATACGATTTCTGCCCAGTGCTCTGCAATTCCATGTGAAGGAATTCAACTAAGCGCGGGCAAACGGCGGGACTAACTATGATTCTCTTAAGCGTGTTGACCAGATACGATTACTGCCCAGTGCTCTGAAATTCAATGTGAAGAAATTCAACTAAGCGCGGGTAAACGGCGGGAGTAACTCTGACTCTCTTAAGCGTTTTGACCAGATACGATTACTGCCCAGTGCTCTGCAATTCCATGTGAAGGAATTCAACTAAGCGCGGGTAAACGGCGGGAGTAACTGTGACTCTCTTAAGCGTGTTGACCAGATACGATATCTGCCCAGTGCTCTGCAATTCAATGTGAAGACATTCAACTAAGCGCGGGTAAACGGCGGGAGTAACAATGACTCTCTTGAGCGTGTTGACCACATACGATTTCTGCCCAGTGCACTGAAATTCAATGTGAAGAAGTTCAACTACGCGCGGGTGAACGGCGGGACTAACTATGATTCTCTTAAGCGTGTTGACCAGATACGATTTCTGCCCAGTGCTCTGAAATTCAATGTGAAGAAATTCAACCCAGCGCGGGTAAACGGCGGGTGTAACACTGACTCTCTTAAGCGTGTTGACCAGATACGATTTCTGCCCAATGCTCTGCAATTCCATGTGAAGGAATTCAACTAAGCGCGGGTAAACGGCGGGAGTAACTGTGACTATCTGAAGCGTGTTGACCAGATACGATTTCTGCCCAGTGCTCTGCAATTCAATGTGAAGAAATTCAACTCAGCGCGGGTAAACGGCGGGTGTAACTATGACTCTGTTAAGCGTGTTGACCAGATACGATTGCTGCCCAGTGCTCAGAAATTCAATATGAAGAAATTGAACTAAGCGCGGGTAAACGGCGGGACTAACTATGACTCTCTTAAGCGTGTTGACCGGATACGATTTCTACCCAGTGCTCTGAAATTCAATGTGAAGAAATTCAACTAAGCGCGGGCAAACGGCGGGAGTAACTATGACTCTCTTAAGCGTGTTGACCAGATACGATTACTGCCCAGTGCTCTGCAATTCCATGTGAAGGAATTCAACTAAGCGAGGGTAAACGGCGGGACTAACTATGACTCTCTTAAGCGTGTTGACCAGATACGATATCTGCACAGTGCTCTGAAATTCAATGTGAAGAAGTTCAACTAAGCGAGGGTAAACGGCGGGAGTAACTCTGACTCTCTTAAGCGTGTTGACCAGATACGATTTCTGCCCAGTGCTCTGCAATTCCATGTGAAGGAATTCAACTAAGCGCGGGTAAACGGCGGGAGTAACTGTGACTCTCTTAAGCGTGTTGACCAGATACGATTTCTGCCCAGTGCTCTGCAATTCAATGTGAAGAAATTCAACCCAGCGCGGGTAAACGGCGGGTGTAACTATGACTCTCTTAAGCGTGTTGACCAGATACGATTGCTGCCCAGTGCTCTGAAATTCAATGTGAAGAAATTCAACTAAGCGCGGGCAAACGGCGGGAGTAACTATGACTCTCTTAAGCGTGTTGACCAGATACGATTACTGCCCAGTGCTCTGCAATTCCATGTGAAGGAATTGAACTAAGCGCGGGTAAACGGCGGGAGTAACTATGACTCTCTTAAGCGTGTTGACCAGATACGATTACTGCCCAGTGCTCTGAAATTCAATGTGAAGAAATTCAACTAAGCGCGGGCAAACGGCGGGACTAACTATGATTCTCTTAAGCGTGTTGACCAGATACGATTACTGCCCAGTGCTCTGAAATTCAATGTGAAGAAATTCAACTAAGCGCGGGTAAACGGCGGGAGTAACTCTGACTCTCTTAAGCGTTTTGACCAGATACGATTACTGCCCAGTGCTCTGCAATTCAATGTGAAGAAATGCAACTAAGCGCGGGTAAACGGCGGGAGTAACTATGACTCTCTTAAGCGTTTTGACCAGATACGATTTCTGCCCAGTGCTCTGAAATTCAATGTGAAGAAATTCAACTCAGCGCGGGTTAACGGCGGGACTAACTATGATTCTCTTAAGCGTGTTGACCAGATACGATTTCTGCCCAGTGCACTGAAATTCAATGTGCAGAAATTCAACTACGCGCGGGTGAACGGTGGGAGTAACTCTGACTCTCTTAAGCGTGTTGACCAGATACGATTTCTGCCCAGTGCTCTGCAATTCCATGTGAAGGAATTCAACTAAGCGCGGGCAAACGGCGGGACTAACTATGATTCTCTTAAGCGTGTTGACCAGATACGATTACTGCCCAGTGCTCTGAAATTCAATGTGAAGAAATTCAACTAAGCGCGGGTAAACGGCGGGTGTAACTCTGACTCTCTTAAGCGTTTTGACCAGATACGATTACTGCCCAGTGCTCTGCAATTCCATGTGAAGGAATTCAACTAAGCGCGGGTAAACGGCGGGAGTAACTGTGACTCTCTTAAGCGTGTTGACCAGATACGATATCTGCCCAGTGCTCTGCAATTCAATGTGAAGACATTCAACTAAGCGCGGGTAAACGGCGGGAGTAACAATGACTCACTTGAGCGTGTTGACCAGATACGATTTCTGCCCAGTGCACTGAAATTCAATGTGAAGAAGTTCAACTACGCGCGGGTGAACGGCGGGACTAACTATGATTCTCTTAAGCGTGTTGACCAGATACGATTTCTGCCCAGTGCTCTGAAATTCAATGTGAAGAAATTCAACCCAGCGCGGGTAAACGGCGGGTGTAACACTGACTCTCTTAAGCGTGTTGACCAGATACGATTTCTGCCCAGTGCTCTGCAATTCCATGTGAAGGAATTCAACTAAGCGCGGGTAAACGGCGGGAGTAACTGTGACTATCTGAAGCGTGTTGACCAGATACGATTTCTGCCCAGTGCTCTGCAATTCAATGTGAAGAAATTCAACTCAGCGCGGGTAAACGGCGGGTGTAACTATGACTCTGTTAAGCGTGTTGACCAGATACGATTGCTGCCCAGTGCTCAGAAATTCAATATGAAGAAATTGAACTAAGCGCGGGTAAACGGCGGGACTAACTATGACTCTCTTAAGCGTGTTGACCAGATACGATTTCTACCCAGTGCTCTGAAATTCAATGTGAAGAAATTCAACTAAGCGCGGGCAAACGGCGGGAGTAACTATGACTCTCTTAAGCGTGTTGACCAGATACGATTACTGCCCAGTGCTCTGCAATTCCATGTGAAGGAATTCAACTCAGCGAGGGTAAACGGCGGGACTAACTATGACTCTCTTAAGCGTGTTGACCAGATACGATATCTGCACAGTGCTCTGAAATTCAATGTGAAGAAGTTCAACTAAGCGAGGGTAAACGGCGGGAGTAACTCTGACTCTCTTAAGCGTGTTGACCAGATACGATTTCTGCCCAGTGACTGAAAATCAATGTGAAGAAATTCAACTACGCGCGGGTGAACGGCGGGAGTAACTCTGACTCTCTTAAGCGTGTTGACCAGATACGATTTCTGCCCAGTGCTCTGCAATTCCATGTGAAGGAATTCAACTACGCGCGGGTGAACAGCGGGAGTAACTGTGACTCTCTTAAGCGTGTTGCCCAGATACGATTTCTGCCCAGTGCACTGAAATTCAAGGTGAAGAATATTCAACTAAGCGCGGGTAAACGGCGGGAGTAACTCTGACTCTCTTAAGCGTGTTTACCAGATACGACTTCTGCCCAGTGCACTGAAAATCAATGTGAAGAAATTCAACTACGCGCGGGTGAACGGCGGGAGTAACTCTGACTCTCTTAAGCGTGTTGACCAGATACGATTTCTGCCCAGTGCTCTGCAATTCCATGTGAAGGAATTCAACTAAGCGCGGGTAAACGGCGGGAGTAACTCTGACTCTCTTAAGCGTGTTGACCAGATACAATTTCTGCCCAGTGCTCTGAAATTCAATGTGAAGAAATTCAACTAAGCGCGGGCAAACGGCGGGAGTAACTATGACTCTCTTAAGCGTGTTGACCAGATACTATTACTGCCCAGTGCTCTGCAATTCCATGTGAAGGAATTGAACTAAGCGCGGGTAAACGGCGGGAGTAACTATGACTCTCTTAAGCGTGTTGAACAGATACGATTACTGCCCAGTGCTCTGAAATTCAATGTGAAGAAATTCAACTAAGAGCGGGTAAACGGCGGGAGTAACTCTGACTCTCTTAAGCGTGTTGACCAGATACGATTTCTGCCCAGTGCACTGAAATTCAATGGGAAGAAATTCAACTACGCGCGGGTGAACGGCGGGAGTAACTCTGACTCTCTTAAGAGTGTTGACCAGATACGATTTCTGCCCAGTGCTCTGCAATTCCATGTGAAGGAATTCAACTAAGCGCGGGTAAACGGCGGGAGTAACTCTGACTCTCTTAAGCGTGTTGACCAGATACAATTTCTGCCCAGTGCTCTGAAATTCAATGTGAAGAAATTCAACTAAGCGCGGGCAAACGGCGGGAGTAACTATGACTCTCTTAAGCGTGTTGACCAGATACTATTACTGCCCAGTGCTCTGCAATTCCATGTGAAGGAATTGAACTAAGCGCGGGTAAACGGCGGGAGTAACTATGACTCTCTTAAGCGTGTTGACCAGATACGATTACTGCCCAGTGCTCTGAAATTCAATGTGAAGAAATTCAACTAAGAGCGGGTAAACGGCGGGAGTAACTCTGACTCTCTTAAGCGTGTTGACCAGATACGATTTCTGCCCAGTGCACTGAAATTCAATGGGAAGAAATTCAACTACGCGCGGGTGAACGGCGGGAGTAACTCTGACTCTCTTAAGAGTGTTGACCAGATACGACTACTGCCCAGTGCTCTGCAATTCAATGTGAAGAAATGCAGCTAAGCGCGGGTAAACGGCGGGAGTAACTCTGACTCTCTTAAGCGTGTTGACCAGATACGATTGCTGCCCAGTGCTCTGAAATTCAATATGAAGAAATTGAACTAAGCGCGGGTAAACGGCGGGACTAACTATGACTCTCTTAAGCGTGTTGACCAGATACGATTTCTACCCAGTGCTCTGAAATTCAATGTGAAGAAATTCAACTAAGCGCGGGCAAACGGCGGGAGTAACTATGACTCTCTTAAGCGTGTTGACCAGATACGATTACTGCCCAGTGCTCTGCAATTCAATGTGAAGAAATTCAACTAAGAGCGGGTAAACGGCGGGAGTAACTCTGACTCTCTTAAGCGTGTTGACCAGATACGATTTCTGCCCAGTGCACTGAAATTCAATGGGAAGAAATTCAACTACGCGCGGGTGAACGGCGGGAGTAACTCTGACTCTCTTAAGAGTGTTGACCAGATACGATTACTGCCCAGTGCTCTGCAATTCAATGTGAAGAAATGCAACTAAGCGCGGGTAAACGGCGGGAGTAACTATGACTCTCTTAAGCGTTTTGACCAGATACGATTTCTGCCCAGTGCTCTGAAATTCAATGTGAAGAAATTCAACTCAGCGCGGGTTAACGGCGGGACTAACTATGATTCTCTTAAGCGTGTTGACCAGATACGATTTCTGCCCAGTGCACTGAAATTCAATGTGAAGAAATTCAACTACGCGCGGGTGAACGGCGGGAGTAACTCTGACTCTCTTAAGCGTGTTGACCAGATACGATTTCTGCCCAGTGCTCTGCAATTCCATGTGAAGGAATTCAACTAAGCGCGGGTAAACGGCGGGAGTAACTCTGACTCTCTTAAGCGTGTTGACCAGATACGATTTCTGCCCAGTGCACTGAAATTCAATGGGAAGAAATTCAACTACGCGCGGGTAAACGGCGCGAGTAACTGTGACTCTCTTAAGCGTGTTGGCCAGATACGATTTCTGCCCAGTGCACTGAAATTCAATGTGAAGATATTCAACTAACCGCGGGTAAACGGCGGTAGTAACTATGATTCTCTTAAGCGTGTTGACCAGATACGATTTCTGCCCAGTGCTCTGCAATTCAATGTGAAGAAATTCAACTACGCGCGGGTGAACGGCGGGAGTAACTGTGACTCTCTTAAGTGTGTTGCCCAGATACGATTTCTGCCCAGTGCACTGAAATTCAAGGTGAAGAATATTCAACTAAGCGCGGGTAAACGGCGGGAGTAACTCTGACTCTCTTAAGCGTGTTGACCAGATACGATTTCTGCCCAGTGCACTGAAAATCAATGTGAAGAAATTCAACTACGCGCGGGTGAACGGCGGGAGTAACTCTGACTCTCTTAAGCGTGTTGACCAGATACGATTTCTGCCCAGTGCTCTGCAATTCCATGTGAAGGAATTCAACTAAGCGCGGGTAAACGGCGGGAGTAACTCTGACTCTCTTAAGCGTGTTGACCAGATACAATTTCTGCCCAGTGCTCTGAAATTCAATGTGAAGAAATTCAACTAAGCGCGGGCAAACGGCGGGAGTAACTATGACTCTCTTAAGCGTGTTGACCAGATACGATTACTGCCCAGTGCTCTGCAATTCCATGTGAAGGAATTCAACTAAGCGCGGGTAAACGGCGGGAGTAACTATGACTCTCTTAAGCGTGTTGACCAGATACGATTACTGCCCAGTGCTCTGAAATTCAATGTGAAGAAATTCAACTAAGAGCGGGTAAACGGCGGGAGTAACTCTGACTCTCTTAAGCGTGTTGACCAGATACGATTTCTGCCCAGTGCACTGAAATTCAATGGGAAGAAATTCAACTACGCGCGGGTGAACGGCGGGAGTAACTCTGACTCTCTTAAGCGTGTTGACCAGATACGATTTCTGCCCAGTGCACTGAAATTCAATGTGAAGAAATTCAACCCAGCGCGGGTAAACGGCGGGTGTAACACTGACTCTCTTAAGCGTGTTGACCAGATACGATTTCTGCCCAGTGCTCTGCAATTCCATGTGAAGGAATTCAACTAAGCGCGGGTAAACGGCGGGAGTAACTGTGACTCTCTGAAGCGTGTTGACCAGATACGATTTCTGTCCAGTGCTCTGCAATTCAATGTGAAGAAATTCAACTCAGCGCGGGTAAACGGCGGGTGTAACTATGACTCTGTTAAGCGTGTTGACCAGATACGATTGCTGCCCAGTGCTCAGAAATTCAATATGAAGAAATTGAACTAAGCGCGGGTAAACGGCGGGACTAACTATGACTCTCTTAAGCGTGTTGACCAGATACGATTTCTACCCAGTGCTCTGAAATTCAATGTGAAGAAATTCAACTAAGCGCGGGTAAACGGCGGGACTAACTATGACTCTCTTAAGCGTGTTGACCAGATACGATATCTGCACAGTGCTCTGAAATTCAATGTGAAGAAGTTCAACTAAGCGAGGGTAAACGGCGGGAGTAACTCTGACTCTCTTAAGCGTGTTGACCAGATACGATTGCTGCCCAGTGCTCAGAAATTCAATATGAAGAAATTGAACTAAGCGCGGGTAAACGGCGGGACTAACTATGACTCTCTTAAGCGTGTTGACCAGATACGATTTCTACCCAGTGCTCTGAAATTCAATGTGAAGAAATTCAACCCAGCGCGGGTAAACGGCGGGTGTAACACTGACTCTCTTAAGCGTGTTGACCAGATACGATTTCTGCCCAGTGCTCTGCAATTCCATGTGAAGGAATTCAACTAAGCGAGGGTAAACGGCGGGAGTAACTATGACTCTCTTAAGCGTGTTGACCAGATACGATTACTGCCCAGTGCTCTGAAATTCAATGTGAAGAAATTCAACTAAGCGCGGGCAAACGGCGGGACTAACTATGATTCTCTTAAGCGTGTTGACCAGACACGCTTACTGCCCAGTGCTCTGAAATTCAATGTGAAGAAATTCAACTAAGCGCGGGTAAACGGCGGGAGTAACTCTGACTCTCTTAAGCGTTTTGACCAGATACGATTTCTGCCCAGTGCTCTGAAATTCAATGTGAAGAAATTCAACTCAGCGCGGGTTAACGGCGGGACTAACTATGATTCTCTTAAGCGTGTTGACCAGATACGATTCCTGCCCAGTGCACTGAAATTCAATGTGAAGAAATTCAACTACGCGCGGGTGAACGGCGGGAGTAACTCTGACTCTCTTAAGCGTGTTGACCAGATACGATTTCTGCCCAGTGCTCTGCAATTCCATGTGAAGGAATTCAACTAAGCGCGGGTAAACGGCGGGAGTAACTCTGACTCTCTTAAGCGTGTTGAACAGATAGGATTTCTGCCCAGTGCACTGAAATTCAATGTGAAGAAATTCAACTACGCGCGGGTGAGCGGCGGGAGTAACACTGACTCTCTTAAGCGTGTTGACAAGATACGATTTCTGCCCAGTGCTCTGCAATTCCATGTGAAGGAATTCAACTAAGCGCGGGTAAACGGCGGGAGTAACTCTGACAATCTTAAGCGTGTTGACCAGATACGACTTCTGCCCAGAGCTCTGAAATTCAATGTGAAGAAATTCAACTCAGCGCGGGTAAACGGCGGGTGTAACTATGACTCTGTTAAGCGTGTTGACCAGATACGATTGCTGCCCAGTGCTCTGAAATTCAATATGAAGAAATTGAACTAAGCGCGGGTAAACGGCGGGACTAACTATGACTCTCTTAAGCGTGTTGACCAGATACGATTTCTACCCAGTGCTCTGAAATTCAATGTGAAGAAATTCAACTAAGCGCGGGCAAACGGCGGGAGTAACTATGACTCTCTTAAGCGTGTTGACCAGATACGATTACTGCCCAGTGCTCTGCAATTCCATGTGAAGGAATTCAACTAAGCGAGGGTAAACGGCGGGACTAACTATGACTCTCTTAAGCGTGTTGACCAGATACGATATCTGCCCAGTGCTCTGAAATTCAATGTGAAGAAATTCAACTAAGCGCGGGTAAACAGCGCGAGTAACTGTGACTCTCTTAAGCGTGTTGACCAGATACGATTTCTGCCCAGTGCTCTGCAATTCCATGTGAAGGAATTCAACTAAGCGAGGGTAAACGGCGGGACTGACTATGACTCTCTTAAGCGTGTTGACCAGATACGATATCTGCACAGTGCTCTGAAATTCAATGTGAAGAAGTTCAACTAAGCGAGGGTCAACGGCGGGAGTAACTCTGACAATCTTAAGCGTGTTGACCAGATACGATTTCTGCCCAGAGCTCTGAAATTCAATGTGAAGAAATTCAACTCAGCGCGGGTAAACGGCGCGAGTAACTGTGACTCTCTTAAGCGTGTTGGCCAGATACGATTTCTGCCCAGTGCACTGAAATTCAATGTGAAGATATTCAACTAACCGCGGGTAAACGGCGGTAGTAACTATGATTCTCTTAAGCGTGTTGACCAGATACGATTTCTGCCCAGTGCTCTGCAATTCAATGTGAAGAAATTCAACTACGCGCGGGTGAACGGCGGGAGTAACTGTGACTCTCTTAAGTGTGTTGCCCAGATACGATTTCTGCCCAGTGCACTGAAATTCAAGATGAAGAATATTCAACTAAGCGCGGGTAAACGGCGGGAGTAACTCTGACTCTCTTAAGCGTGTTGACCAGATACGATTTCTGCCCAGTGCACTGAAAATCAATGTGAAGAAATTCAACTACGCGCGGGTGAACGGCGGGAGTAACTCTGACTCTCTTAAGCGTGTTGACCAGATACGATTTCTGCCCAGTGCACTGAAATTCAATGGGAAGAAATTCAACTACGCGCGGGTGAACGGCGGGAGTAACTCTGACTCTCTTAAGAGTGTTGACCAGATACGATTTCTGCCCAGTGCTCTGCAATTCCATGTGAAGGAATTCAACTAAGCGCGGGTAAACGGCGGGAGTAACTCTGACTCTCTTAAGCGTGTTGACCAGATACAATTTCTGCCCAGTGCTCTGAAATTCAATGTGAAGAAATTCAACTAAGCGCGGGCAAACGGCGGGAGTAACTATGACTCTCTTAAGCGTGTTGACCAGATACTATTACTGCCCAGTGCTCTGCAATTCCATGTGAAGGAATTGAACTAAGCGCGGGTAAACGGCGGGAGTAACTATGACTCTCTTAAGCGTGTTGACCAGATACGATTACTGCCCAGTGCTCTGAAATTCAATGTGAAGAAATTCAACTAAGAGCGGGTAAACGGCGGGAGTAACTCTGACTCTCTTAAGCGTGTTGACCAGATACGATTTCTGCCCAGTGCACTGAAATTCAATGGGAAGAAATTCAACTACGCGCGGGTGAACGGCGGGAGTAACTCTGACTCTCTTAAGAGTGTTGACCAGATACGACTACTGCCCAGTGCTCTGCAATTCAATGTGAAGAAATGCAGCTAAGCGCGGGTAAACGGCGGGAGTAACTCTGACTCTCTTAAGCGTGTTGACCAGATACGATTGCTGCCCAGTGCTCTGAAATTCAATATGAAGAAATTGAACTAAGCGCGGGTAAACGGCGGGACTAACTATGACTCTCTTAAGCGTGTTGACCAGATACGATTTCTACCCAGTGCTCTGAAATTCAATGTGAAGAAATTCAACTAAGCGCGGGCAAACGGCGGGAGTAACTATGACTCTCTTAAGCGTGTTGACCAGATACGATTACTGCCCAGTGCTCTGCAATTCAATGTGAAGAAATTCAACTAAGAGCGGGTAAACGGCGGGAGTAACTCTGACTCTCTTAAGCGTGTTGACCAGATACGATTTCTGCCCAGTGCACTGAAATTCAATGGGAAGAAATTCAACTACGCGCGGGTGAACGGCGGGAGTAACTCTGACTCTCTTAAGAGTGTTGACCAGATACGATTACTGCCCAGTGCTCTGCAATTCAATGTGAAGAAATGCAACTAAGCGCGGGTAAACGGCGGGAGTAACTATGACTCTCTTAAGCGTTTTGACCAGATACGATTTCTGCCCAGTGCTCTGAAATTCAATGTGAAGAAATTCAACTCAGCGCGGGTTAACGGCGGGACTAACTATGATTCTCTTAAGCGTGTTGACCAGATACGATTTCTGCCCAGTGCACTGAAATTCAATGTGAAGAAATTCAACTACGCGCGGGTGAACGGCGGGAGTAACTCTGACTCTCTTAAGCGTGTTGACCAGATACGATTTCTGCCCAGTGCTCTGCAATTCCATGTGAAGGAATTCAACTAAGCGCGGGTAAACGGCGGGAGTAACTCTGACTCTCTTAAGCGTGTTGACCAGATACGATTTCTGCCCAGTGCACTGAAATTCAATGGGAAGAAATTCAACTACGCGCGGGTAAACGGCGCGAGTAACTGTGACTCTCTTAAGCGTGTTGGCCAGATACGATTTCTGCCCAGTGCACTGAAATTCAATGTGAAGATATTCAACTAACCGCGGGTAAACGGCGGTAGTAACTATGATTCTCTTAAGCGTGTTGACCAGATACGATTTCTGCCCAGTGCTCTGCAATTCAATGTGAAGAAATTCAACTACGCGCGGGTGAACGGCGGGAGTAACTGTGACTCTCTTAAGTGTGTTGCCCAGATACGATTTCTGCCCAGTGCACTGAAATTCAAGGTGAAGAATATTCAACTAAGCGCGGGTAAACGGCGGGAGTAACTCTGACTCTCTTAAGCGTGTTGACCAGATACGATTTCTGCCCAGTGCACTGAAAATCAATGTGAAGAAATTCAACTACGCGCGGGTGAACGGCGGGAGTAACTCTGACTCTCTTAAGCGTGTTGACCAGATACGATTCCTGCCCAGTGCACTGAAATTCAATGTGAAGAAATTCAACTACGCGCGGGTGAACGGCGGGAGTAACTCTGACTCTCTTAAGCGTGTTGACCAGATACGATTTCTGCCCAGTGCTCTGCAATTCCATGTGAAGGAATTCAACTAAGCGCGGGTAAACGGCGGGAGTAACTCTGACTCTCTTAAGCGTGTTGAACAGATAGGATTTCTGCCCAGTGCACTGAAATTCAATGTGAAGAAATTCAACTACGCGCGGGTGAGCGGCGGGAGTAACACTGACTCTCTTAAGCGTGTTGACAAGATACGATTTCTGCCCAGTGCTCTGCAATTCCATGTGAAGGAATTCAACTAAGCGCGGGTAAACGGCGGGAGTAACTCTGACAATCTTAAGCGTGTTGACCAGATACGACTTCTGCCCAGAGCTCTGAAATTCAATGTGAAGAAATTCAACTCAGCGCGGGTAAACGGCGGGTGTAACTATGACTCTGTTAAGCGTGTTGACCAGATACGATTGCTGCCCAGTGCTCTGAAATTCAATATGAAGAAATTGAACTAAGCGCGGGTAAACGGCGGGACTAACTATGACTCTCTTAAGCGTGTTGACCAGATACGATTTCTACCCAGTGCTCTGAAATTCAATGTGAAGAAATTCAACTAAGCGCGGGCAAACGGCGGGAGTAACTATGACTCTCTTAAGCGTGTTGACCAGATACGATTACTGCCCAGTGCTCTGCAATTCCATGTGAAGGAATTCAACTAAGCGAGGGTAAACGGCGGGACTAACTATGACTCTCTTAAGCGTGTTGACCAGATACGATATCTGCCCAGTGCTCTGAAATTCAATGTGAAGAAATTCAACTAAGCGCGGGTAAACAGCGCGAGTAACTGTGACTCTCTTAAGCGTGTTGACCAGATACGATTTCTGCCCAGTGCTCTGCAATTCCATGTGAAGGAATTCAACTAAGCGAGGGTAAACGGCGGGACTGACTATGACTCTCTTAAGCGTGTTGACCAGATACGATATCTGCACAGTGCTCTGAAATTCAATGTGAAGAAGTTCAACTAAGCGAGGGTCAACGGCGGGAGTAACTCTGACAATCTTAAGCGTGTTGACCAGATACGATTTCTGCCCAGAGCTCTGAAATTCAATGTGAAGAAATTCAACTCAGCGCGGGTAAACGGCGCGAGTAACTGTGACTCTCTTAAGCGTGTTGGCCAGATACGATTTCTGCCCAGTGCACTGAAATTCAATGTGAAGATATTCAACTAACCGCGGGTAAACGGCGGTAGTAACTATGATTCTCTTAAGCGTGTTGACCAGATACGATTTCTGCCCAGTGCTCTGCAATTCAATGTGAAGAAATTCAACTACGCGCGGGTGAACGGCGGGAGTAACTGTGACTCTCTTAAGTGTGTTGCCCAGATACGATTTCTGCCCAGTGCACTGAAATTCAAGATGAAGAATATTCAACTAAGCGCGGGTAAACGGCGGGAGTAACTCTGACTCTCTTAAGCGTGTTGACCAGATACGATTTCTGCCCAGTGCACTGAAAATCAATGTGAAGAAATTCAACTACGCGCGGGTGAACGGCGGGAGTAACTCTGACTCTCTTAAGCGTGTTGACCAGATACGATTTCTGCCCAGTGCACTGAAATTCAATGGGAAGAAATTCAACTACGCGCGGGTGAACGGCGGGAGTAACTCTGACTCTCTTAAGAGTGTTGACCAGATACGATTTCTGCCCAGTGCTCTGCAATTCCATGTGAAGGAATTCAACTAAGCGCGGGTAAACGGCGGGAGTAACTCTGACTCTCTTAAGCGTGTTGACCAGATACAATTTCTGCCCAGTGCTCTGAAATTCAATGTGAAGAAATTCAACTAAGCGCGGGCAAACGGCGGGAGTAACTATGACTCTCTTAAGCGTGTTGACCAGATACTATTACTGCCCAGTGCTCTGCAATTCCATGTGAAGGAATTGAACTAAGCGCGGGTAAACGGCGGGAGTAACTATGACTCTCTTAAGCGTGTTGACCAGATACGATTACTGCCCAGTGCTCTGAAATTCAATGTGAAGAAATTCAACTAAGAGCGGGTAAACGGCGGGAGTAACTCTGACTCTCTTAAGCGTGTTGACCAGATACGATTTCTGCCCAGTGCACTGAAATTCAATGGGAAGAAATTCAACTACGCGCGGGTGAACGGCGGGAGTAACTCTGACTCTCTTAAGAGTGTTGACCAGATACGATTTCTGTCCAGTGCTCTGCAATTCAATGTGAAGAAATTCAACTCAGCGCGGGTAAACGGCGGGTGTAACTATGACTCTGTTAAGCGTGTTGACCAGATACGATTGCTGCCCAGTGCTCAGAAATTCAATATGAAGAAATTGAACTAAGCGCGGGTAAACGGCGGGACTAACTATGACTCTCTTAAGCGTGTTGACCAGATACGATTTCTACCCAGTGCTCTGAAATTCAATGTGAAGAAATTCAACTAAGCGCGGGTAAACGGCGGGACTAACTATGACTCTCTTAAGCGTGTTGACCAGATACGATATCTGCACAGTGCTCTGAAATTCAATGTGAAGAAGTTCAACTAAGCGAGGGTAAACGGCGGGAGTAACTCTGACTCTCTTAAGCGTGTTGACCAGATACGATTGCTGCCCAGTGCTCAGAAATTCAATATGAAGAAATTGAACTAAGCGCGGGTAAACGGCGGGACTAACTATGACTCTCTTAAGCGTGTTGACCAGATACGATTTCTACCCAGTGCTCTGAAATTCAATGTGAAGAAATTCAACCCAGCGCGGGTAAACGGCGGGTGTAACACTGACTCTCTTAAGCGTGTTGACCAGATACGATTTCTGCCCAGTGCTCTGCAATTCCATGTGAAGGAATTCAACTAAGCGAGGGTAAACGGCGGGAGTAACTATGACTCTCTTAAGCGTGTTGACCAGATACGATTACTGCCCAGTGCTCTGCAATTCCATGTGAAGGAATTCAACTAAGCGAGGGTAAACGGCGGGACTAACTATGACTCTCTTAAGCGTGTTGACCAGATACGATATCTGCCCAGTGCTCTGCAATTCCATGTGAAGGAATTCAACTAAGCGAGGGTAAACGGCGGGAGTAACTATGACTCTCTTAAGCGTGTTGACCAGATACGATTACTGCCCAGTGCTCTGAAATTCAATGTGAAGAAATTCAACTAAGCGCGGGCAAACGGCGGGACTAACTATGATTCTCTTAAGCGTGTTGACCAGACACGCTTACTGCCCAGTGCTCTGAAATTCAATGTGAAGAAATTCAACTAAGCGCGGGTAAACGGCGGGAGTAACTCTGACTCTCTTAAGCGTTTTGACCAGATACGATTTCTGCCCAGTGCTCTGAAATTCAATGTGAAGAAATTCAACTCAGCGCCGGTTAACGGCGGGACTAACTATGATTCTCTTAAGCGTGTTGACCAGATACGATTCCTGCCCAGTGCACTGAAATTCAATGTGAAGAAATTCAACTACGCGCGGGTGAACGGCGGGAGTAACTCTGACTCTCTTAAGCGTGTTGACCAGATACGATTTCTGCCCAGTGCTCTGCAATTCCATGTGAAGGAATTCAACTAAGCGCGGGTAAACGGCGGGAGTAACTCTGACTCTCTTAAGCGTGTTGAACAGATACGATTTCTGCCCAGTGCACTGAAATTCAATGTGAAGAAATTCAACTACGCGCGGGTGAGCGGCGGGAGTAACACTGACTCTCTTAAGCGTGTTGACCAGATACGATTTCTGCCCAGTGCTCTGCAATTCCATGTGAAGGAATTCAACTAAGCGCGGGTAAACGGCGGGAGTAACTGTGACTCTCTTAAGCGTGTTGACCAGATACGATTTCTGCCCAGTGCTCTGCAATTCAATGTGAAGAAATTCAACTCAGCGCGGGTAAACGGCGGGTGTAACTATGACTCTGTTAAGCGTGTTGACCAGATACGATTGCTGCCCAGTGCTCTGAAATTCAATATGAAGAAATTGAACTAAGCGCGGGTAAACGGCGGGACTAACTATGACTCTCTTAAGCGTGTTGACCAGATACGATTTCTACCCAGTGCTCTGAAATTCAATGTGAAGAAATTCAACTAAGCGCGGGCAAACGGCGGGAGTAACTATGACTCTCTTAAGCGTGTTGACCAGATACGATTACTGCCCAGTGCTCTGCAATTCCATGTGAAGGAATTCAACTAAGCGAGGGTAAACGGCGGGACTAACTATGACTCTCTTAAGCGTGTTGACCAGATACGATTTCTACCCAGTGCTCTGAAATTCAATGTGAAGAAATTCAACTAAGCGCGGGCAAACGGCGGGAGTAACTATGACTCTCTTAAGCGTGTTGACCAGATACGATTACTGCCCAGTGCTCTGCAATTCCATGTGAAGGAATTCAACTAAGCGAGGGTAAACGGCGGGACTAACTATGACTCTCTTAAGCGTGTTGACCAGATACGATATCTGCACAGTGCTCTGAAATTCAATGTGAAGAAGTTCAACTAAGCGAGGGTAAACGGCGGGAGTAACTCTGACAATCTTAAGCGTGTTGACCAGATACGATTTCTGCCCAGAGCTCTGAAATTCAATGTGAAGAAATTCAACTCAGCGCGGGTAAACGGCGCGAGTAACTGTGACTCTCTTAAGCGTGTTGGCCAGATACGATGTTTGCCCAGTGCACTGAAATTCAATGTGAAGATATTCAACTAACCGCGGGTAAACGGCGGTAGTAACTATGATTCTCTTAAGCGTGTTGACCAGATACGATTTCTGCCCAGTGCTCTGCAATTCAATGTGAAGAAATTCAACTACGCGCGGGTAAACGGCGGGAGTAACTGTGACTCTCTTAAGCGTGTTGACCAGATACGATTTCTGCCCAGTGCTCTGCAATTCAATGTGAAGAAATTCAACCCAGCGCGGGTAAACGGCGGGTGTAACTATGACTCTCTTAAGCGTGTTGACCAGATACGATTGCTGCCCAGTGCTCTGAAATTCAATGTGAAGAAATTCAACTAAGCGCGGGCAAACGGCGGGAGTAACTATGACTCTCTTAAGCGTGTTGACCAGATACGATTACTGCCCAGTGCTCTGCAATTCCATGTGAAGGAATTGAACTAAGCGCGGGTAAACGGCGGGAGTAACTATGACTCTCTTAAGCGTGTTGACCAGATACGATTACTGCCCAGTGCTCTGAAATTCAATGTGAAGAAATTCAACTAAGCGCGGGCAAACGGCGGGACTAACTATGATTCTCTTAAGCGTGTTGACCAGATACGATTACTGCCCAGTGCTCTGAAATTCAATGTGAAGAAATTCAACTAAGCGCGGGTAAACGGCGGGAGTAACTCTGACTCTCTTAAGCGTTTTGACCAGATACGATTACTGCCCAGTGCTCTGCAATTCAATGTGAAGAAATGCAACTAAGCGCGGGTAAACGGCGGGAGTAACTATGACTCTCTTAAGCGTTTTGACCAGATACGATTTCTGCCCAGTGCTCTGAAATTCAATGTGAAGAAATTCAACTCAGCGCGGGTTAACGGCGGGACTAACTATGATTCTCTTAAGCGTGTTGACCAGATACGATTTCTGCCCAGTGCACTGAAATTCAATGTGAAGAAATTCAACTACGCGCGGGTGAACGGTGGGAGTAACTCTGACTCTCTTAAGCGTGTTGACCAGATACGATTTCTGCCCAGTGCTCTGCAATTCCATGTGAAGGAATTCAACTAAGCGCGGGCAAACGGCGGGACTAACTATGATTCTCTTAAGCGTGTTGACCAGATACGATTACTGCCCAGTGCTCTGAAATTCAATGTGAAGAAATTCAACTAAGCGCGGGTAAACGGCGGGTGTAACTCTGACTCTCTTAAGCGTTTTGACCAGATACGATTACTGCCCAGTGCTCTGCAATTCCATGTGAAGGAATTCAACTAAGCGCGGGTAAACGGCGGGAGTAACTGTGACTCTCTTAAGCGTGTTGACCAGATACGATATCTGCCCAGTGCTCTGCAATTCAATGTGAAGACATTCAACTAAGCGCGGGTAAACGGCGGGAGTAACAATGACTCACTTGAGCGTGTTGACCAGATACGATTTCTGCCCAGTGCACTGAAATTCAATGTGAAGAAGTTCAACTACGCGCGGGTGAACGGCGGGACTAACTATGATTCTCTTAAGCGTGTTGACCAGATACGATTTCTGCCCAGTGCTCTGAAATTCAATGTGAAGAAATTCAACCCAGCGCGGGTAAACGGCGGGTGTAACACTGACTCTCTTAAGCGTGTTGACCAGATACGATTTCTGCCCAGTGCTCTGCAATTCCATGTGAAGGAATTCAACTAAGCGCGGGTAAACGGCGGGAGTAACTGTGACTATCTGAAGCGTGTTGACCAGATACGATTTCTGCCCAGTGCTCTGCAATTCAATGTGAAGAAATTCAACTCAGCGCGGGTAAACGGCGGGTGTAACTATGACTCTGTTAAGCGTGTTGACCAGATACGATTGCTGCCCAGTGCTCAGAAATTCAATATGAAGAAATTGAACTAAGCGCGGGTAAACGGCGGGACTAACTATGACTCTCTTAAGCGTGTTGACCAGATACGATTTCTACCCAGTGCTCTGAAATTCAATGTGAAGAAATTCAACTAAGCGCGGGCAAACGGCGGGAGTAACTATGACTCTCTTAAGCGTGTTGACCAGATACGATTACTGCCCAGTGCTCTGCAATTCCATGTGAAGGAATTCAACTCAGCGAGGGTAAACGGCGGGACTAACTATGACTCTCTTAAGCGTGTTGACCAGATACGATATCTGCACAGTGCTCTGAAATTCAATGTGAAGAAGTTCAACTAAGCGAGGGTAAACGGCGGGAGTAACTCTGACTCTCTTAAGCGTGTTGACCAGATACGATTTCTGCCCAGTGACTGAAAATCAATGTGAAGAAATTCAACTACGCGCGGGTGAACGGCGGGAGTAACTCTGACTCTCTTAAGCGTGTTGACCAGATACGATTTCTGCCCAGTGCTCTGCAATTCCATGTGAAGGAATTCAACTACGCGCGGGTGAACAGCGGGAGTAACTGTGACTCTCTTAAGCGTGTTGCCCAGATACGATTTCTGCCCAGTGCACTGAAATTCAAGGTTAAGAATATTCAACTAAGCGCGGGTAAACGGCGGGAGTAACTCTGACTCTCTTAAGCGTGTTTACCAGATACGACTTCTGCCCAGTGCACTGAAAATCAATGTGAAGAAATTCAACTACGCGCGGGTGAACGGCGGGAGTAACTCTGACTCTCTTAAGCGTGTTGACCAGATACGATTTCTGCCCAGTGCTCTGCAATTCCATGTGAAGGAATTCAACTAAGCGCGGGTAAACGGCGGGAGTAACTCTGACTCTCTTAAGCGTGTTGACCAGATACAATTTCTGCCCAGTGCTCTGAAATTCAATGTGAAGAAATTCAACTAAGCGCGGGCAAACGGCGGGAGTAACTATGACTCTCTTAAGCGTGTTGACCAGATACTATTACTGCCCAGTGCTCTGCAATTCCATGTGAAGGAATTGAACTAAGCGCGGGTAAACGGCGGTAGTAACTATGACTCTCTTAAGCGTGTTGAACAGATACGATTACTGCCCAGTGCTCTGAAATTCAATGTGAAGAAATTCAACTAAGAGCGGGTAAACGGCGGGAGTAACTCTGACTCTCTTAAGCGTGTTGACCAGATACGATTTCTGCCCAGTGCACTGAAATTCAATGGGAAGAAATTCAACTACGCGCGGGTGAACGGCGGGAGTAACTCTGACTCTCTTAAGAGTGTTGACCAGATACGATTTCTGCCCAGTGCTCTGCAATTCCATGTGAAGGAATTCAACTAAGCGCGGGTAAACGGCGGGAGTAACTCTGACTCTCTTAAGCGTGTTGACCAGATACAATTTCTGCCCAGTGCTCTGAAATTCAATGTGAAGAAATTCAACTAAGCGCGGGCAAACGGCGGGAGTAACTATGACTCTCTTAAGCGTGTTGACCAGATACTATTACTGCCCAGTGCTCTGCAATTCCATGTGAAGGAATTGAACTAAGCGCGGGTAAACGGCGGGAGTAACTATGACTCTCTTAAGCGTGTTGACCAGATACGATTACTGCCCAGTGCTCTGAAATTCAATGTGAAGAAATTCAACTAAGAGCGGGTAAACGGCGGGAGTAACTCTGACTCTCTTAAGCGTGTTGACCAGATACGATTTCTGCCCAGTGCACTGAAATTCAATGGGAAGAAATTCAACTACGCGCGGGTGAACGGCGGGAGTAACTCTGACTCTCTTAAGAGTGTTGACCAGATACGACTACTGCCCAGTGCTCTGCAATTCAATGTGAAGAAATGCAGCTAAGCGCGGGTAAACGGCGGGAGTAACTATGACTCTCTTAAGCGTTTTGACCAGATACGATTTCTGCCCAGTGCTCTGAAATTCAATGTGAAGAAATTCAACTCAGCGCGGGTTAACGGCGGGACTAACTATGATTCTCTTAAGCGTGTTGACCAGATACGATTTCTGCCCAGTGCACTGAAATTCAATGTGAAGAAATTCAACTACGCGCGGGTGAACGGCGGGAGTAACTCTGACTCTCTTACGCGTGTTGACCAGATACGATTTCTGCCCAGTGCTCTGCAATTCCATGTGAAGGAATTCAACTAAGCGCGGGTAAACGGCGGGAGTAACTGTGACTCTCTTAAGCGTGTTGACCAGATACGATTTCTGCCCAGTGCTCTGCAATTCAATGTGAAGAAATTCAACTCAGCGCGGGTAAACGGCGGGTGTAACTATGACTCTCTTAAGCGTGTTGACCAGATACGATTGCTGCCCAGTGCTCTGAAATTCAATATGAAGAAATTGAACTAAGCGCGGGTAAACGGCGGGACTAACTATGACTCTCTTAAGCGTGTTGACCAGATACGATTTCTACCCAGTGCTCTGAAATTCAATGTGAAGAAATTCAACTAAGCGCGGGCAAACGGCGGGAGTAACTATGACTCTCTTAAGCGTGTTGACCAGATACGATTACTGCCCAGTGCTCTGCAATTCAATGTGAAGAAATTCAACTAAGAGCGGGTAAACGGCGGGAGTAACTCTGACTCTCTTAAGCGTGTTGACCAGATACGATTTCTGCCCAGTGCACTGAAATTCAATGGGAAGAAATTCAACTACGCGCGGGTGAACGGCGGGAGTAACTCTGACTCTCTTAAGAGTGTTGACCAGATACGATTACTGCCCAGTGCTCTGCAATTCAATGTGAAGAAATGCAACTAAGCGCGGGTAAACGGCGGGAGTAACTATGACTCTCTTAAGCGTTTTGACCAGATACGATTTCTGCCCAGTGCTCTGAAATTCAATGTGAAGAAATTCAACTCAGCGCGGGTTAACGGCGGGACTAACTATGATTCTCTTAAGCGTGTTGACCAGATACGATTTCTGCCCAGTGCACTGAAATTCAATGTGAAGAAATTCAACTACGCGCGGGTGAACGGCGGGAGTAACTCTGACTCTCTTAAGCGTGTTGACCAGATACGATTTCTGCCCAGTGCTCTGCAATTCCATGTGAAGGAATTCAACTAAGCGCGGGTAAACGGCGGGAGTAACTCTGACTCTCTTAAGCGTGTTGAACAGATACGACTTCTGCCCAGTGCACTGAAATTCAATGTGAAGAAATTCAACTACGCGCGGGTGAGCGGCGGGAGTAACACTGACTCTCTTAAGCGTGTTGACCAGATACGATTTCTGCCCAGTGCTCTGCAATTCAATGTGAAGAAATTCAACTCAGCGCGGGTAAACGGCGGGTGTAACTATGACTCTGTTAAGCGTGTTGACCAGATACGATTGCTGCCCAGTGCTCTGAAATTCAATATGAAGAAATTGAACTAAGCGCGGGTAAACGGCGGGACTAACTATGACTCTCTTAAGCGTGTTGACCAGATACGATTACTGCCCAGTGCTCTGCAATTCCATGTGAAGGAATTCAACTAAGCGAGGGTAAACGGCGGGACTAACTATGACTCTCTTAAGCGTGTTGACCAGATACGATTTCTACCCAGTGCTCTGAAATTCAATGTGAAGAAATTCAACTAAGCGCGGGCAAACGGCGGGAGTAACTATGACTCTCTTAAGCGTGTTGACCAGATACGATTACTGCCCAGTGCTCTGCAATTCCATGTGAAGGAATTCAACTAAGCGAGGGTAAACGGCGGGACTAACTATGACTCTCTTAAGCGTGTTGACCAGATACGATATCTGCACAGTGCTCTGAAATTCAATGTGAAGAAGTTCAACTAAGCGAGGGTCAACGGCGGGAGTAACTCTGACAATCTTAAGCGTGTTGACCAGATACGATTTCTGCCCAGAGCTCTGAAATTCAATGTGAAGAAATTCAACTCAGCGCGGGTAAACGGCGCGAGTAACTGTGACTCTCTTAAGCGTGTTGGCCAGATACGATTTCTGCCCAGTGCACTGAAATTCAATGTGAAGATATTCAACTAACCGCGGGTAAACGGCGGTAGTAACTATGATTCTCTTAAGCGTGTTGACCAGATACGATTTCTGCCCAGTGCTCTGCAATTCCATGTGAAGGAATTCAACTAAGCGCGGGTAAACGGCGGGAGTAACTCTGACTCTCTTAAGCGTGTTGACCAGATACAATTTCTGCCCAGTGCTCTGAAATTCAATGTGAAGAAATTCAACTAAGCGCGGGCAAACGGCGGGAGTAACTATGACTCTCTTAAGCGTGTTGACCAGATACGATTACTGCCCAGTGCTCTGCAATTCCATGTGAAGGAATTCAACTAAGCGCGGGTAAACGGCGGGAGTAACTATGACTCTCTTAAGCGTGTTGACCAGATACGATTACTGCCCAGTGCTCTGAAATTCAATGTGAAGAAATTCAACTAAGAGCGGGTAAACGGCGGGAGTAACTCTGACTCTCTTAAGCGTGTTGACCAGATACGATTTCTGCCCAGTGCACTGAAATTCAATGGGAAGAAATTCAACTACGCGCGGGTGAACGGCGGGAGTAACTCTGACTCTCTTAAGAGTGTTGACCAGATACGATTACTGCCCAGTGCTCTGCAATTCAATGTGAAGAAATGCAACTAAGCGCGGGTAAACGGCGGGAGTAACTATGACTCTCTTAAGCGTTTTGACCAGATACGATTTCTGCCCAGTGCTCTGAAATTCAATGTGAAGAAATTCAACTCAGCGCGGGTTAACGGCGGGACTAACTATGATTCTCTTAAGCGTGTTGACCAGATACGATTTCTGCCCAGTGCACTGAAATTCAATGTGAAGAAATTCAACTACGCGCGGGTGAACGGTGGGAGTAACTCTGACTCTCTTAAGCGTGTTGACCAGATACGATTTCTGCCCAGTGCTCTGCAATTCCATGTGAAGGAATTCAACTAAGCGCGGGCAAACGGCGGGACTAACTATGATTCTCTTAAGCGTGTTGACCAGATACGATTACTGCCCAGTGCTCTGAAATTCAATGTGAAGAAATTCAACTAAGCGCGGGTAAACGGCGGGAGTAACTCTGACTCTCTTAAGCGTTTTGACCAGATACGATTACTGCCCAGTGCTCTGCAATTCCATGTGAAGGAATTCAACTAAGCGCGGGTAAACGGCGGGAGTAACTGTGACTCTCTTAAGCGTGTTGACCAGATACGATATCTGCCCAGTGCTCTGCAATTCAATGTGAAGACATTCAACTAAGCGCGGGTAAACGGCGGGAGTAACAATGACTCTCTTGAGCGTGTTGACCAGATACGATTTCTGCCCAGTGCACTGAAATTCAATGTGAAGAAGTTCAACTACGCGCGGGTGAACGGCGGGACTAACTATGATTCTCTTAAGCGTGTTGACCCGATACGATTTCTGCCCAGTGCTCTGAAATTCAATGTGAAGAAATTCAACCCAGCGCGGGTAAACGGCGGGTGTAACACTGACTCTCTTAAGCGTGTTGACCAGATACGATTTCTGCCCAGTGCTCTGCAATTCCATGTGAAGGAATTCAACTAAGCGCGGGTAAACGGCGGGAGTAACTGTGACTCTCTGAAGCGTGTTGACCAGATACGATTTCTGTCCAGTGCTCTGCAATTCAATGTGAAGAAATTCAACTCAGCGCGGGTAAACGGCGGGTGTAACTATGACTCTGTTAAGCGTGTTGACCAGATACGATTGCTGCCCAGTGCTCAGAAATTCAATATGAAGAAATTGAACTAAGCGCGGGTAAACGGCGGGACTAACTATGATTCTCTTAAGCGTGTTGACCAGACACGCTTACTGCCCAGTGCTCTGAAATTCAATGTGAAGAAATTCAACTAAGCGCGGGTAAACGGCGGGAGTAACTCTGACTCTCTTAAGCGTTTTGACCAGATACGATTTCTGCCCAGTGCTCTGAAATTCAATGTGAAGAAATTCAACTCAGCGCCGGTTAACGGCGGGACTAACTATGATTCTCTTAAGCGTGTTGACCAGATACGATTCCTGCCCAGTGCACTGAAATTCAATGTGAAGAAATTCAACTACGCGCGGGTGAACGGCGGGAGTAACTCTGACTCTCTTAAGCGTGTTGACCAGATACGATTTCTGCCCAGTGCTCTGCAATTCCATGTGAAGGAATTCAACTAAGCGCGGGTAAACGGCGGGAGTAACTCTGACTCTCTTAAGCGTGTTGAACAGATACGATTTCTGCCCAGTGCACTGAAATTCAATGTGAAGAAATTCAACTACGCGCGGGTGAGCGGCGGGAGTAACACTGACTCTCTTAAGCGTGTTGACCAGATACGATTTCTGCCCAGTGCTCTGCAATTCCATGTGAAGGAATTCAACTAAGCGCGGGTAAACGGCGGGAGTAACTGTGACTCTCTTAAGCGTGTTGACCAGATACGATTTCTGCCCAGTGCTCTGCAATTCAATGTGAAGAAATTCAACTCAGCGCGGGTAAACGGCGGGTGTAACTATGACTCTGTTAAGCGTGTTGACCAGATACGATTGCTGCCCAGTGCTCTGAAATTCAATATGAAGAAATTGAACTAAGCGCGGGTAAACGGCGGGACTAACTATGACTCTCTTAAGCGTGTTGACCAGATACGATTTCTACCCAGTGCTCTGAAATTCAATGTGAAGAAATTCAACTAAGCGCGGGCAAACGGCGGGAGTAACTATGACTCTCTTAAGCGTGTTGACCAGATACGATTACTGCCCAGTGCTCTGCAATTCCATGTGAAGGAATTCAACTAAGCGAGGGTAAACGGCGGGACTAACTATGACTCTCTTAAGCGTGTTGACCAGATACGATTTCTACCCAGTGCTCTGAAATTCAATGTGAAGAAATTCAACTAAGCGCGGGCAAACGGCGGGAGTAACTATGACTCTCTTAAGCGTGTTGACCAGATACGATTACTGCCCAGTGCTCTGCAATTCCATGTGAAGGAATTCAACTAAGCGAGGGTAAACGGCGGGACTAACTATGACTCTCTTAAGCGTGTTGACCAGATACGATATCTGCACAGTGCTCTGAAATTCAATGTGAAGAAGTTCAACTAAGCGAGGGTAAACGGCGGGAGTAACTCTGACAATCTTAAGCGTGTTGACCAGATACGATTTCTGCCCAGAGCTCTGAAATTCAATGTGAAGAAATTCAACTCAGCGCGGGTAAACGGCGCGAGTAACTGTGACTCTCTTAAGCGTGTTGGCCAGATACGATGTTTGCCCAGTGCACTGAAATTCAATGTGAAGATATTCAACTAACCGCGGGTAAACGGCGGTAGTAACTATGATTCTCTTAAGCGTGTTGACCAGATACGATTTCTGCCCAGTGCTCTGCAATTCAATGTGAAGAAATTCAACTACGCGCGGGTAAACGGCGGGAGTAACTGTGACTCTCTTAAGCGTGTTGACCAGATACGATTTCTGCCCAGTGCTCTGCAATTCAATGTGAAGAAATTCAACCCAGCGCGGGTAAACGGCGGGTGTAACTATGACTCTCTTAAGCGTGTTGACCAGATACGATTGCTGCCCAGTGCTCTGAAATTCAATGTGAAGAAATTCAACTAAGCGCGGGCAAACGGCGGGAGTAACTATGACTCTCTTAAGCGTGTTGACCAGATACGATTACTGCCCAGTGCTCTGCAATTCCATGTGAAGGAATTGAACTAAGCGCGGGTAAACGGCGGGAGTAACTATGACTCTCTTAAGCGTGTTGACCAGATACGATTACTGCCCAGTGCTCTGAAATTCAATGTGAAGAAATTCAACTAAGCGCGGGCAAACGGCGGGACTAACTATGATTCTCTTAAGCGTGTTGACCAGATACGATTACTGCCCAGTGCTCTGAAATTCAATGTGAAGAAATTCAACTAAGCGCGGGTAAACGGCGGGAGTAACTCTGACTCTCTTAAGCGTTTTGACCAGATACGATTACTGCCCAGTGCTCTGCAATTCAATGTGAAGAAATTCAACCCAGCGCGGGTAAACGGCGGGAGTAACTCTGACTCTCTTAAGCGTGTTGACCAGATACGATTTCTGCCCAGTGCTCTGCAATTCAATGTGAAGAAATTCAACCCAGCGCGGGTAAACGGCGGGTGTAACTATGACTCTCTTAAGCGTGTTGACCAGATACGATTGCTGCCCAGTGCTCTGAAATTCAATGTGAAGAAATTCAACTAAGCGCGGGCAAACGGCGGGAGTAACTATGACTCTCTTAAGCGTGTTGACCAGATACGATTACTGCCCAGTGCTCTGCAATTCCATGTGAAGGAATTGAACTAAGCGCGGGTAAACGGCGGGAGTAACTATGACTCTCTTAAGCGTGTTGACCAGATACGATTACTGCCCAGTGCTCTGAAATTCAATGTGAAGAAATTCAACTAAGCGCGGGCAAACGGCGGGACTAACTATGATTCTCTTAAGCGTGTTGACCAGATACGATTACTGCCCAGTGCTCTGAAATTCAATGTGAAGAAATTCAACTAAGCGCGGGTAAACGGCGGGAGTAACTCTGACTCTCTTAAGCGTTTTGACCAGATACGATTACTGCCCAGTGCTCTGCAATTCAATGTGAAGAAATGCAACTAAGCGCGGGTAAACGGCGGGAGTAACTATGACTCTCTTAAGCGTTTTGACCAGATACGATTTCTGCCCAGTGCTCTGAAATTCAATGTGAAGAAATTCAACTCAGCGCGGGTTAACGGCGGGACTAACTATGATTCTCTTAAGCGTGTTGACCAGATACGATTTCTGCCCAGTGCACTGAAATTCAATGTGAAGAAATTCAACTACGCGCGGGTGAACGGTGGGAGTAACTCTGACTCTCTTAAGCGTGTTGACCAGATACGATTTCTGCCCAGTGCTCTGCAATTCCATGTGAAGGAATTCAACTAAGCGCGGGCAAACGGCGGGACTAACTATGATTCTCTTAAGCGTGTTGACCAGATACGATTACTGCCCAGTGCTCTGAAATTCAATGTGAAGAAATTCAACTAAGCGCGGGTAAACGGCGGGTGTAACTCTGACTCTCTTAAGCGTTTTGACCAGATACGATTACTGCCCAGTGCTCTGCAATTCCATGTGAAGGAATTCAACTAAGCGCGGGTAAACGGCGGGAGTAACTGTGACTCTCTTAAGCGTGTTGACCAGATACGATATCTGCCCAGTGCTCTGCAATTCAATGTGAAGACATTCAACTAAGCGCGGGTAAACGGCGGGAGTAACAATGACTCACTTGAGCGTGTTGACCAGATACGATTTCTGCCCAGTGCACTGAAATTCAATGTGAAGAAGTTCAACTACGCGCGGGTGAACGGCGGGACTAACTATGATTCTCTTAAGCGTGTTGACCAGATACGATTTCTGCCCAGTGCTCTGAAATTCAATGTGAAGAAATTCAACCCAGCGCGGGTAAACGGCGGGTGTAACACTGACTCTCTTAAGCGTGTTGACCAGATACGATTTCTGCCCAGTGCTCTGCAATTCCATGTGAAGGAATTCAACTAAGCGCGGGTAAACGGCGGGAGTAACTGTGACTATCTGAAGCGTGTTGACCAGATACGATTTCTGCCCAGTGCTCTGCAATTCAATGTGAAGAAATTCAACTCAGCGCGGGTAAACGGCGGGTGTAACTATGACTCTGTTAAGCGTGTTGACCAGATACGATTGCTGCCCAGTGCTCAGAAATTCAATATGAAGAAATTGAACTAAGCGCGGGTAAACGGCGGGACTAACTATGACTCTCTTAAGCGTGTTGACCAGATACGATTTCTACCCAGTGCTCTGAAATTCAATGTGAAGAAATTCAACTAAGCGCGGGCAAACGGCGGGAGTAACTATGACTCTCTTAAGCGTGTTGACCAGATACGATTACTGCCCAGTGCTCTGCAATTCCATGTGAAGGAATTCAACTCAGCGAGGGTAAACGGCGGGACTAACTATGACTCTCTTAAGCGTGTTGACCAGATACGATATCTGCACAGTGCTCTGAAATTCAATGTGAAGAAGTTCAACTAAGCGAGGGTAAACGGCGGGAGTAACTCTGACTCTCTTAAGCGTGTTGACCAGATACGATTTCTGCCCAGTGACTGAAAATCAATGTGAAGAAATTCAACTACGCGCGGGTGAACGGCGGGAGTAACTCTGACTCTCTTAAGCGTGTTGACCAGATACGATTTCTGCCCAGTGCTCTGCAATTCCATGTGAAGGAATTCAACTACGCGCGGGTGAACAGCGGGAGTAACTGTGACTCTCTTAAGCGTGTTGCCCAGATACGATTTCTGCCCAGTGCACTGAAATTCAAGGTGAAGAATATTCAACTAAGCGCGGGTAAACGGCGGGAGTAACTCTGACTCTCTTAAGCGTGTTTACCAGATACGACTTCTGCCCAGTGCACTGAAAATCAATGTGAAGAAATTCAACTACGCGCGGGTGAACGGCGGGAGTAACTCTGACTCTCTTAAGCGTGTTGACCAGATACGATTTCTGCCCAGTGCTCTGCAATTCCATGTGAAGGAATTCAACTAAGCGCGGGTAAACGGCGGGAGTAACTCTGACTCTCTTAAGCGTGTTGACCAGATACAATTTCTGCCCAGTGCTCTGAAATTCAATGTGAAGAAATTCAACTAAGCGCGGGCAAACGGCGGGAGTAACTATGACTCTCTTAAGCGTGTTGACCAGATACTATTACTGCCCAGTGCTCTGCAATTCCATGTGAAGGAATTGAACTAAGCGCGGGTAAACGGCGGTAGTAACTATGACTCTCTTAAGCGTGTTGAACAGATACGATTACTGCCCAGTGCTCTGAAATTCAATGTGAAGAAATTCAACTAAGAGCGGGTAAACGGCGGGAGTAACTCTGACTCTCTTAAGCGTGTTGACCAGATACGATTTCTGCCCAGTGCACTGAAATTCAATGGGAAGAAATTCAACTACGCGCGGGTGAACGGCGGGAGTAACTCTGACTCTCTTAAGAGTGTTGACCAGATACGATTTCTGCCCAGTGCTCTGCAATTCCATGTGAAGGAATTCAACTAAGCGCGGGTAAACGGCGGGAGTAACTCTGACTCTCTTAAGCGTGTTGACCAGATACAATTTCTGCCCAGTGCTCTGAAATTCAATGTGAAGAAATTCAACTAAGCGCGGGCAAACGGCGGGAGTAACTATGACTCTCTTAAGCGTGTTGACCAGATACTATTACTGCCCAGTGCTCTGCAATTCCATGTGAAGGAATTGAACTAAGCGCGGGTAAACGGCGGGAGTAACTATGACTCTCTTAAGCGTGTTGACCAGATACGATTACTGCCCAGTGCTCTGAAATTCAATGTGAAGAAATTCAACTAAGAGCGGGTAAACGGCGGGAGTAACTCTGACTCTCTTAAGCGTGTTGACCAGATACGATTTCTGCCCAGTGCACTGAAATTCAATGGGAAGAAATTCAACTACGCGCGGGTGAACGGCGGGAGTAACTCTGACTCTCTTAAGAGTGTTGACCAGATACGACTACTGCCCAGTGCTCTGCAATTCAATGTGAAGAAATGCAGCTAAGCGCGGGTAAACGGCGGGAGTAACTATGACTCTCTTAAGCGTTTTGACCAGATACGATTTCTGCCCAGTGCTCTGAAATTCAATGTGAAGAAATTCAACTCAGCGCGGGTTAACGGCGGGACTAACTATGATTCTCTTAAGCGTGTTGACCAGATACGATTTCTGCCCAGTGCACTGAAATTCAATGTGAAGAAATTCAACTACGCGCGGGTGAACGGCGGGAGTAACTCTGACTCTCTTACGCGTGTTGACCAGATACGATTTCTGGCCAGTGCTCTGCAATTCCATGTGAAGGAATTCAACTAAGCGCGGGTAAACGGCGGGAGTAACTGTGACTCTCTTAAGCGTGTTGACCAGATACGATTTCTGCCCAGTGCTCTGCAATTCAATGTGAAGAAATTCAACTCAGCGCGGGTAAACGGCGGGTGTAACTATGACTCTCTTAAGCGTGTTGACCAGATACGATTGCTGCCCAGTGCTCTGAAATTCAATATGAAGAAATTGAACTAAGCGCGGGTAAACGGCGGGACTAACTATGACTCTCTTAAGCGTGTTGACCAGATACGATTTCTACCCAGTGCTCTGAAATTCAATGTGAAGAAATTCAACTAAGCGCGGGCAAACGGCGGGAGTAACTATGACTCTCTTAAGCGTGTTGACCAGATACGATTACTGCCCAGTGCTCTGCAATTCAATGTGAAGAAATTCAACTAAGAGCGGGTAAACGGCGGGAGTAACTCTGACTCTCTTAAGCGTGTTGACCAGATACGATTTCTGCCCAGTGCACTGAAATTCAATGGGAAGAAATTCAACTACGCGCGGGTGAACGGCGGGAGTAACTCTGACTCTCTTAAGAGTGTTGACCAGATACGATTACTGCCCAGTGCTCTGCAATTCAATGTGAAGAAATGCAACTAAGCGCGGGTAAACGGCGGGAGTAACTATGACTCTCTTAAGCGTTTTGACCAGATACGATTTCTGCCCAGTGCTCTGAAATTCAATGTGAAGAAATTCAACTCAGCGCGGGTTAACGGCGGGACTAACTATGATTCTCTTAAGCGTGTTGACCAGATACGATTTCTGCCCAGTGCACTGAAATTCAATGTGAAGAAATTCAACTACGCGCGGGTGAACGGCGGGAGTAACTCTGACTCTCTTAAGCGTGTTGACCAGATACGATTTCTGCCCAGTGCTCTGCAATTCCATGTGAAGGAATTCAACTAAGCGCGGGTAAACGGCGGGAGTAACTCTGACTCTCTTAAGCGTGTTGAACAGATACGACTTCTGCCCAGTGCACTGAAATTCAATGTGAAGAAATTCAACTACGCGCGGGTGAGCGGCGGGAGTAACACTGACTCTCTTAAGCGTGTTGACCAGATACGATTTCTGCCCAGTGCTCTGCAATTCCATGTGAAGGAATTCAACTAAGCGCGGGTACACGGCGGGAGTAACTGTGACTCTCTTAAGCGTGTTGACCAGATACGATTTCTGCCCAGTGCTCTGCAATTCAATGTGAAGAAATTCAACTCAGCGCGGGTAAACGGCGGGTGTAACTATGACTCTGTTAAGCGTGTTGACCAGATACGATTGCTGCCCAGTGCTCTGAAATTCAATATGAAGAAATTGAACTAAGCGCGGGTAAACGGCGGGACTAACTATGACTCTCTTAAGCGTGTTGACCAGATACGATTTCTACCCAGTGCTCTGAAATTCAATGTGAAGAAATTCAACTAAGCGCGGGCAAACGGCGGGAGTAACTATGACTCTCTTAAGCGTGTTGACCAGATACGATTACTGCCCAGTGCTCTGCAATTCCATGTGAAGGAATTCAACTAAGCGAGGGTAAACGGCGGGACTAACTATGACTCTCTTAAGCGTGTTGACCAGATACGATTTCTACCCAGTGCTCTGAAATTCAATGTGAAGAAATTCAACTAAGCGCGGGCAAACGGCGGGAGTAACTATGACTCTCTTAAGCGTGTTGACCAGATACGATTACTGCCCAGTGCTCTGCAATTCCATGTGAAGGAATTCAACTAAGCGAGGGTAAACGGCGGGACTAACTATGACTCTCTTAAGCGTGTTGACCAGATACGATATCTGCACAGTGCTCTGAAATTCAATGTGAAGAAGTTCAACTAAGCGAGGGTCAACGGCGGGAGTAACTCTGACAATCTTAAGCGTGTTGACCAGATACGATTTCTGCCCAGAGCTCTGAAATTCAATGTGAAGAAATTCAACTCAGCGCGGGTAAACGGCGCGAGTAACTGTGACTCTCTTAAGCGTGTTGGCCAGATACGATTTCTGCCCAGTGCACTGAAATTCAATGTGAAGATATTCAACTAACCGCGGGTAAACGGCGGTAGTAACTATGATTCTCTTAAGCGTGTTGACCAGATACGATTTCTGCCCAGTGCTCTGCAATTCAATGTGAAGAAATTCAACTACGCGCGGGTGAACGGCGGGAGTAACTGTGACTCTCTTAAGTGTGTTGCCCAGATACGATTTCTGCCCAGTGCACTGAAATTCAAGGTGAAGAATATTCAACTAAGCGCGGGTAAACGGCGGGAGTAACTCTGACTCTCTTAAGCGTGTTGACCAGATACGATTTCTGCCCAGTGCACTGAAAATCAATGTGAAGAAATTCAACTACGCGCGGGTGAACGGCGGGAGTAACTCTGACTCTCTTAAGCGTGTTGACCAGATACGATTTCTGCCCAGTGCTCTGCAATTCCATGTGAAGGAATTCAACTAAGCGCGGGTAAACGGCGGGAGTAACTCTGACTCTCTTAAGCGTGTTGACCAGATACAATTTCTGCCCAGTGCTCTGAAATTCAATGTGAAGAAATTCAACTAAGCGCGGGCAAACGGCGGGAGTAACTATGACTCTCTTAAGCGTGTTGACCAGATACGATTACTGCCCAGTGCTCTGCAATTCCATGTGAAGGAATTCAACTAAGCGCGGGTAAACGGCGGGAGTAACTATGACTCTCTTAAGCGTGTTGACCAGATACGATTACTGCCCAGTGCTCTGAAATTCAATGTGAAGAAATTCAACTAAGAGCGGGTAAACGGCGGGAGTAACTCTGACTCTCTTAAGCGTGTTGACCAGATACGATTTCTGCCCAGTGCACTGAAATTCAATGGGAAGAAATTCAACTACGCGCGGGTGAACGGCGGGAGTAACTCTGACTCTCTTAAGCGTGTTGACCAGATACGATTCCTGCCCAGTGCACTGAAATTCAATGTGAAGAAATTCAACTACGCGCGGGTGAACGGCGGGAGTAACTCTGACTCTCTTAAGCGTGTTGACCAGATACGATTTCTGCCCAGTGCTCTGCAATTCCATGTGAAGGAATTCAACTAAGCGCGGGTAAACGGCGGGAGTAACTCTGACAATCTTAAGCGTGTTGACCAGATACGATTTCTGCCCAGAGCTCTGAAATTCAATGTGAAGAAATTCAACTCAGCGCGGGTAAACGGCGGGTGTAACTATGACTCTGTTAAGCGTGTTGACCAGATACGATTGCTGCCCAGTGCTCTGAAATTCAATATGAAGAAATTGAACTAAGCGCGGGTAAACGGCGGGACTAACTATGACTCTCTTAAGCGTGTTGACCAGATACGATTTCTACCCAGTGCTCTGAAATTCAATGTGAAGAAATTCAACTAAGCGCGGGCAAACGGCGGGAGTAACTATGACTCTCTTAAGCGTGTTGACCAGATACGATTACTGCCCAGTGCTCTGCAATTCCATGTGAAGGAATTCAACTAAGCGAGGGTAAACGGCGGGACTAACTATGACTCTCTTAAGCGTGTTGACCAGATACGATATCTGCCCAGTGCTCTGAAATTCAATGTGAAGAAATTCAACTAAGCGCGGGTAAACGGCGCGAGTAACTGTGACTCTCTTAAGCGTGTTGACCAGATACGATTTCTGCCCAGTGCTCTGCAATTCCATGTGAAGGAATTCAACTAAGCGAGGGTAAACGGCGGGACTAACTATGACTCTCTTAAGCGTGTTGACCAGATACGATATCTGCACAGTGCTCTGAAATTCAATGTGAAGAAGTTCAACTAAGCGAGGGTCAACGGCGGGAGTAACTCTGACAATCTTAAGCGTGTTGACCAGATACGATTTCTGCCCAGAGCTCTGAAATTCAATGTGAAGAAATTCAACTCAGCGCGGGTAAACGGCGCGAGTAACTGTGACTCTCTTAAGCGTGTTGGCCAGATACGATTTCTGCCCAGTGCACTGAAATTCAATGTGAAGATATTCAACTAACCGCGGGTAGACGGCGGTAGTAACTATGATTCTCTTAAGCGTGTTGACCAGATACGATTTCTGCCCAGTGCTCTGCAATTCAATGTGAAGAAATTCAACTACGCGCGGGTGAACGGCGGGAGTAACTGTGACTCTCTTAAGTGTGTTGCCCAGATACGATTTCTGCCCAGTGCACTGAAATTCAAGATGAAGAATATTCAACTAAGCGCGGGTAAACGGCGGGAGTAACTCTGACTCTCTTAAGCGTGTTGACCAGATACGATTTCTGCCCAGTGCACTGAAAATCAATGTGAAGAAATTCAACTACGCGCGGGTGAACGGCGGGAGTAACTCTGACTCTCTTAAGCGTGTTGACCAGATACGATTTCTGCCCAGTGCTCTGCAATTCCATGTGAAGGAATTCAACTAAGCGCGGGTAAACGGCGGGAGTAACTCTGACTCTCTTAAGCGTGTTGACCAGATACAATTTCTGCCCAGTGCTCTGAAATTCAATGTGAAGAAATTCAACTAAGCGCGGGCAAACGGCGGGAGTAACTATGACTCTCTTAAGCGTGTTGACCAGATACGATTACTGCCCAGTGCTCTGCAATTCCATGTGAAGGAATTCAACTAAGCGCGGGTAAACGGCGGGAGTAACTATGACTCTCTTAAGCGTGTTGACCAGATACGATTACTGCCCAGTGCTCTGAAATTCAATGTGAAGAAATTCAACTAAGAGCGGGTAAACGGCGGGAGTAACTCTGACTCTCTTAAGCGTGTTGACCAGATACGATTTCTGCCCAGTGCACTGAAATTCAATGGGAAGAAATTCAACTACGCGCGGGTGAACGGCGGGAGTAACTCTGACTCTCTTAAGAGTGTTGACCAGATACGATTACTGCCCAGTGCTCTGCAATTCAATGTGAAGAAATGCAACTAAGCGCGGGTAAACGGCGGGAGTAACTATGACTCTCTTAAGCGTTTTGACCAGATACGATTTCTGCCCAGTGCTCTGAAATTCAATGTGAAGAAATTCAACTCAGCGCGGGTTAACGGCGGGACTAACTATGATTCTCTTAAGCGTGTTGACCAGATACGATTTCTGCCCAGTGCACTGAAATTCAATGTGAAGAAATTCAACTACGCGCGGGTGAACGGTGGGAGTAACTCTGACTCTCTTAAGCGTGTTGACCAGATACGATTTCTGCCCAGTGCTCTGCAATTCCATGTGAAGGAATTCAACTAAGCGCGGGCAAACGGCGGGACTAACTATGATTCTCTTAAGCGTGTTGACCAGATACGATTACTGCCCAGTGCTCTGAAATTCAATGTGAAGAAATTCAACTAAGCGCGGGTAAACGGCGGGAGTAACTCTGACTCTCTTAAGCGTTTTGACCAGATACGATTACTGCCCAGTGCTCTGCAATTCCATGTGAAGGAATTCAACTAAGCGCGGGTAAACGGCGGGAGTAACTGTGACTCTCTTAAGCGTGTTGACCAGATACGATATCTGCCCAGTGCTCTGCAATTCAATGTGAAGACATTCAACTAAGCGCGGGTAAACGGCGGGAGTAACAATGACTCTCTTGAGCGTGTTGACCAGATACGATTTCTGCCCAGTGCACTGAAATTCAATGTGAAGAAGTTCAACTACGCGCGGGTGAACGGCGGGACTAACTATGATTCTCTTAAGCGTGTTGACCCGATACGATTTCTGCCCAGTGCTCTGAAATTCAATGTGAAGAAATTCAACCCAGCGCGGGTAAACGGCGGGTGTAACACTGACTCTCTTAAGCGTGTTGACCAGATACGATTTCTGCCCAGTGCTCTGCAATTCCATGTGAAGGAATTCAACTAAGCGCGGGTAAACGGCGGGAGTAACTGTGACTCTCTGAAGCGTGTTGACCAGATACGATTTCTGTCCAGTGCTCTGCAATTCAATGTGAAGAAATTCAACTCAGCGCGGGTAAACGGCGGGTGTAACTATGACTCTGTTAAGCGTGTTGACCAGATACGATTGCTGCCCAGTGCTCAGAAATTCAATATGAAGAAATTGAACTAAGCGCGGGTAAACGGCGGGACTAACTATGACTCTCTTAAGCGTGTTGACCAGATACGATTTCTACCCAGTGCTCTGAAATTCAATGTGAAGAAATTCAACTAAGCGCGGGTAAACGGCGGGACTAACTATGACTCTCTTAAGCGTGTTGACCAGATACGATATCTGCACAGTGCTCTGAAATTCAATGTGAAGAAGTTCAACTAAGCGAGGGTAAACGGCGGGAGTAACTCTGACTCTCTTAAGCGTGTTGACCAGATACGATTGCTGCCCAGTGCTCAGAAATTCAATATGAAGAAATTGAACTAAGCGCGGGTAAACGGCGGGACTAACTATGACTCTCTTAAGCGTGTTGACCAGATACGATTTCTACCCAGTGCTCTGAAATTCAATGTGAAGAAATTCAACCCAGCGCGGGTAAACGGCGGGTGTAACACTGACTCTCTTAAGCGTGTTGACCAGATACGATTTCTGCCCAGTGCTCTGCAATTCCATGTGAAGGAATTCAACTAAGCGAGGGTAAACGGCGGGAGTAACTATGACTCTCTTAAGCGTGTTGACCAGATACGATTACTGCCCAGTGCTCTGCAATTCCATGTGAAGGAATTCAACTAAGCGAGGGTAAACGGCGGGACTAACTATGACTCTCTTAAGCGTGTTGACCAGATACGATATCTGCCCAGTGCTCTGCAATTCCATGTGAAGGAATTCAACTAAGCGAGGGTAAACGGCGGGAGTAACTATGACTCTCTTAAGCGTGTTGACCAGATACGATTACTGCCCAGTGCTCTGAAATTCAATGTGAAGAAATTCAACTAAGCGCGGGCAAACGGCGGGACTAACTATGATTCTCTTAAGCGTGTTGACCAGACACGCTTACTGCCCAGTGCTCTGAAATTCAATGTGAAGAAATTCAACTAAGCGCGGGTAAACGGCGGGAGTAACTCTGACTCTCTTAAGCGTTTTGACCAGATACGATTTCTGCCCAGTGCTCTGAAATTCAATGTGAAGAAATTCAACTCAGCGCCGGTTAACGGCGGGACTAACTATGATTCTCTTAAGCGTGTTGACCAGATACGATTCCTGCCCAGTGCACTGAAATTCAATGTGAAGAAATTCAACTACGCGCGGGTGAACGGCGGGAGTAACTCTGACTCTCTTAAGCGTGTTGACCAGATACGATTTCTGCCCAGTGCTCTGCAATTCCATGTGAAGGAATTCAACTAAGCGCGGGTAAACGGCGGGAGTAACTCTGACTCTCTTAAGCGTGTTGAACAGATACGATTTCTGCCCAGTGCACTGAAATTCAATGTGAAGAAATTCAACTACGCGCGGGTGAGCGGCGGGAGTAACACTGACTCTCTTAAGCGTGTTGACCAGATACGATTTCTGCCCAGTGCTCTGCAATTCCATGTGAAGGAATTCAACTAAGCGCGGGTAAACGGCGGGAGTAACTGTGACTCTCTTAAGCGTGTTGACCAGATACGATTTCTGCCCAGTGCTCTGCAATTCAATGTGAAGAAATTCAACTCAGCGCGGGTAAACGGCGGGTGTAACTATGACTCTGTTAAGCGTGTTGACCAGATACGATTGCTGCCCAGTGCTCTGAAATTCAATATGAAGAAATTGAACTAAGCGCGGGTAAACGGCGGGACTAACTATGACTCTCTTAAGCGTGTTGACCAGATACGATTTCTACCCAGTGCTCTGAAATTCAATGTGAAGAAATTCAACTAAGCGCGGGCAAACGGCGGGAGTAACTATGACTCTCTTAAGCGTGTTGACCAGATACGATTACTGCCCAGTGCTCTGCAATTCCATGTGAAGGAATTCAACTAAGCGAGGGTAAACGGCGGGACTAACTATGACTCTCTTAAGCGTGTTGACCAGATACGATTTCTACCCAGTGCTCTGAAATTCAATGTGAAGAAATTCAACTAAGCGCGGGCAAACGGCGGGAGTAACTATGACTCTCTTAAGCGTGTTGACCAGATACGATTACTGCCCAGTGCTCTGCAATTCCATGTGAAGGAATTCAACTAAGCGAGGGTAAACGGCGGGACTAACTATGACTCTCTTAAGCGTGTTGACCAGATACGATATCTGCACAGTGCTCTGAAATTCAATGTGAAGAAGTTCAACTAAGCGAGGGTAAACGGCGGGAGTAACTCTGACAATCTTAAGCGTGTTGACCAGATACGATTTCTGCCCAGAGCTCTGAAATTCAATGTGAAGAAATTCAACTCAGCGCGGGTAAACGGCGCGAGTAACTGTGACTCTCTTAAGCGTGTTGACCAGATACGATTTCTGCCCAGTGCTCTGCAATTCAATGTGAAGAAATTCAACTACGCGCGGGTGAACGGCGGGAGTAACTGTGACTCTCTTAAGTGTGTTGCCCAGATACGATTTCTGCCCAGTGCACTGAAATTCAAGGTGAAGAATATTCAACTAAGCGCGGGTAAACGGCGGGAGTAACTCTGACTCTCTTAAGCGTGTTGACCAGATACGATTTCTGCCCAGTGCACTGAAAATCAATGTGAAGAAATTCAACTACGCGCGGGTGAACGGCGGGAGTAACTCTGACTCTCTTAAGCGTGTTGACCAGATACGATTTCTGCCCAGTGCTCTGCAATTCCATGTGAAGGAATTCAACTAAGCGCGGGCAAACGGCGGGACTAACTATGATTCTCTTAAGCGTGTTGACCAGATACGATTACTGCCCAGTGCTCTGAAATTCAATGTGAAGAAATTCAACTAAGCGCGGGTAAACGGCGGGAGTAACTCTGACTCTCTTAAGCGTTTTGACCAGATACGATTACTGCCCAGTGCTCTGCAATTCCATGTGAAGGAATTCAACTAAGCGCGGGTAAACGGCGGGAGTAACTGTGACTCTCTTAAGCGTGTTGACCAGATACGATATCTGCCCAGTGCTCTGCAATTCAATGTGAAGACATTCAACTAAGCGCGGGTAAACGGCGGGAGTAACAATGACTCTCTTGAGCGTGTTGACCAGATACGATTTCTGCCCAGTGCACTGAAATTCAATGTGAAGAAGTTCAACTACGCGCGGGTGAACGGCGGGACTAACTATGATTCTCTTAAGCGTGTTGACCAGATACGATTTCTGCCCAGTGCTCTGAAATTCAATGTGAAGAAATTCAACCCAGCGCGGGTAAACGGCGGGTGTAACACTGACTCTCTTAAGCGTGTTGACCAGATACGATTTCTGCCCAGTGCTCTGCAATTCCATGTGAAGGTATTCAACTAAGCGCGGGTAAACGGCGGGAGTAACTGTGACTCTCTGAAGCGTGTTGACCAGATACGATTTCTGTCCAGTGCTCTGCAATTCAATGTGAAGAAATTCAACTCAGCGCGGGTAAACGGCGGGTGTAACTATGACTCTGTTAAGCGTGTTGACCAGATACGATTGCTGCCCAGTGCTCAGAAATTCAATATGAAGAAATTGAACTAAGCGCGGGTAAACGGCGGGACTAACTATGACTCTCTTAAGCGTGTTGACCAGATACGATTTCTACCCAGTGCTCTGAAATTCAATGTGAAGAAATTCAACTAAGCGCGGGTAAACGGCGGGACTAACTATGACTCTCTTAAGCGTGTTGACCAGATACGATATCTGCACAGTGCTCTGAAATTCAATGTGAAGAAGTTCAACTAAGCGAGGGTAAACGGCGGGAGTAACTCTGACTCTCTTAAGCGTGTTGACCAGATACGATTTCTGCCCAGTGCTCTGCAATTCAATGTGAAGAAATTCAACTCAGCGCGGGTAAACGGCGGGTGTAACTATGACTCTGTTAAGCGTGTTGACCAGATACGATTGCTGCCCAGTGCTCTGAAATTCAATATGAAGAAATTGAACTAAGCGCGGGTAAACGGCGGGACTAACTATGACTCTCTTAAGCGTGTTGACCAGATACGATTTCTACCCAGTGCTCTGAAATTCAATGTGAAGAAATTCAACTAAGCGCGGGCAAACGGCGGGAGTAACTATGACTCTCTTAAGCGTGTTGACCAGATACGATTACTGCCCAGTGCTCTGCAATTCCATGTGAAGGAATTCAACTAAGCGAGGGTAAACGGCGGGACTAACTATGACTCTCTTAAGCGTGTTGACCAGATACGATTTCTACCCAGTGCTCTGAAATTCAATGTGAAGAAATTCAACTAAGCGCGGGCAAACGGCGGGAGTAACTATGACTCTCTTAAGCGTGTTGACCAGATACGATTACTGCCCAGTGCTCTGCAATTCCATGTGAAGGAATTCAACTAAGCGAGGGTAAACGGCGGGACTAACTATGACTCTCTTAAGCGTGTTGACCAGATACGATATCTGCACAGTGCTCTGAAATTCAATGTGAAGAAGTTCAACTAAGCGAGGGTAAACGGCGGGAGTAACTCTGACAATCTTAAGCGTGTTGACCAGATACGATTTCTGCCCAGAGCTCTGAAATTCAATGTGAAGAAATTCAACTCAGCGCGGGTAAACGGCGCGAGTAACTGTGACTCTCTTAAGCGTGTTGGCCAGATACGATGTTTGCCCAGTGCACTGAAATTCAATGTGAAGATATTCAACTAACCGCGGGTAAACGGCGGTAGTAACTATGATTCTCTTAAGCGTGTTGACCAGATACGATTTCTGCCCAGTGCTCTGCAATTCAATGTGAAGAAATTCAACTACGCGCGGGTGAACGGCGGGAGTAACTGTGACTCTCTTAAGTGTGTTGCCCAGATACGATTTCTGCCCAGTGCACTGAAATTCAAGGTGAAGAATATTCAACTAAGCGCGGGTAAACGGCGGGAGTAACTCTGACTCTCTTAAGCGTGTTGACCAGATACGATTTCTGCCCAGTGCACTGAAAATCAATGTGAAGAAATTCAACTACGCGCGGGTGAACGGCGGGAGTAACTCTGACTCTCTTAAGCGTGTTGACCAGATACGATTTCTGCCCAGTGCTTTGCAATTCCATGTGAAGGAATTCAACTAAGCGCGGGTAAACGGCGGGAGTAACTGTGACTCTCTTAAGCGTGTTGACCAGATACGATATCTGCCCAGTGCTCTGCAATTCAATGTGAAGACATTCAACTAAGCGCGGGTAAACGGCGGGAGTAACTCTGACTCTCTTAAGAGTGTTGACCAGATACGATTACTGCCCAGTGCTCTGCAATTCAATGTGAAGAAATGCAACTAAGCGCGGGTAAACGGCGGGAGTAACTATGACTCTCTTAAGCGTTTTGACCAGATACGATTTCTGCCCAGTGCTCTGAAATTCAATGTGAAGAAATTCAACTCAGCGCGGGTTAACGGCGGGACTAACTATGATTCTCTTAAGCGTGTTGACCAGATACGATTTCTGCCCAGTGCACTGAAATTCAATGTGAAGAAATTCAACTACGCGCGGGTGAACGGTGGGAGTAACTCTGACTCTCTTAAGCGTGTTGACCAGATACGATTTCTGCCCAGTGCTCTGCAATTCCATGTGAAGGAATTCAACTAAGCGCGGGCAAACGGCGGGACTAACTATGATTCTCTTAAGCGTGTTGACCAGATACGATTACTGCCCAGTGCTCTGAAATTCAATGTGAAGAAATTCAACTAAGCGCGGGTAAACGGCGGGAGTAACTCTGACTCTCTTAAGCGTTTTGACCAGATACGATTACTGCCCAGTGCTCTGCAATTCCATGTGAAGGAATTCAACTAAGCGCGGGTAAACGGCGGGAGTAACTGTGACTCTCTTAAGCGTGTTGACCAGATACGATATCTGCCCAGTGCTCTGCAATTCAATGTGAAGACATTCAACTAAGCGCGGGTAAACGGCGGGAGTAACAATGACTCTCTTGAGCGTGTTGACCAGATACGATTTCTGCCCAGTGCACTGAAATTCAATGTGAAGAAGTTCAACTACGCGCGGGTGAACGGCGGGACTAACTATGATTCTCTTAAGCGTGTTGACCAGATACGATTTCTGCCCAGTGCTCTGAAATTCAATGTGAAGAAATTCAACCCAGCGCGGGTAAACGGCGGGTGTAACACTGACTCTCTTAAGCGTGTTGACCAGATACGATTTCTGCCCAGTGCTCTGCAATTCCATGTGAAGGAATTCAACTAAGCGCGGGTAAACGGCGGGAGTAACTGTGACTCTCTGAAGCGTGTTGACCAGATACGATTTCTGTCCAGTGCTCTGCAATTCAATGTGAAGAAATTCAACTCAGCGCGGGTAAACGGCGGGTGTAACTATGACTCTGTTAAGCGTGTTGACCAGATACGATTGCTGCCCAGTGCTCAGAAATTCAATATGAAGAAATTGAACTAAGCGCGGGTAAACGGCGGGACTAACTATGACTCTCTTAAGCGTGTTGACCAGATACGATTTCTACCCAGTGCTCTGAAATTCAATGTGAAGAAATTCAACTAAGCGCGGGTAAACGGCGGGACTAACTATGACTCTCTTAAGCGTGTTGACCAGATACGATATCTGCACAGTGCTCTGAAATTCAATGTGAAGAAGTTCAACTAAGCGAGGGTAAACGGCGGGAGTAACTCTGACTCTCTTAAGCGTGTTGACCAGATACGATTGCTGCCCAGTGCTCAGAAATTCAATATGAAGAAATTGAACTAAGCGCGGGTAAACGGCGGGACTAACTATGACTCTCTTAAGCGTGTTGACCAGATACCATTTCTACCCAGTGCTCTGAAATTCAATGTGAAGAAATTCAACCCAGCGCGGGTAAACGGCGGGTGTAACACTGACTCTCTTAAGCGTGTTGACCAGATACGATTTCTGCCCAGTGCTCTGCAATTCCATGTGAAGGAATTTCAACTAAGCGCGGGTAAACGGCGGGAGTAACTGTGACTATCTGAAGCGTGTTGACCAGATACGATTTCTGCCCAGTGCTCTGCAATTCAATGTGATGACATTCAACTAAGCGCGGGTAAACGGCGGGAGTAACAATGACTCTCTTGAGCGGGTTGAACAGATACGATTTCTGCCCAGTGCACTGAAACTCAATGTGAAGAAGTTCAACTACGCGCGGGTGAACGGCGTAACTAACTATGATTCTCTTAAGCGTGTTGACCAGATACGATTTCTGCCCAGTGCTCTGAAATTCAATGTGAAGAAATTCAACCCAGCGCGGGTAAACGGCGGGTGTAACACTGACTCTCTTAAGCGTGTTGACCAGATACGATTGCTGCCCAGTGCTCAGAAATTCAATATGAAGAAATTGAACTAAGCGCGGGTAAACGGCGGGACTAACTATGACTCTCTTAAGCGTGTTGACCAGATACGATTTCTACCCAGTGCTCTGAAATTCAATGTGAAGAAATTCAACTAAGCGCGGGCAAACGGCGGGAGTAACTATGACTCTCTTAAGCGTGTTGACCAGATACGATTACTGCCCAGTGCTCTGCAATTCCATGTGAAGGAATTCAACTAAGCGCGGGTAAACGGCGGGAGTAACTATGACTCTCTTAAGCGTGTTGACCAGATACGATATCTGCACAGTGCTCTGAAATTCAATGTGAAGAAGTTCAACTAAGCGAGGGTAAACGGCGGGAGTAACTCTGACTCTCTTAAGCGTGTTGACCAGATACGATTGCTGCCCAGTGCTCAGAAATTCAATATGAAGAAATTGAACTAAGCGCGGGTAAACGGCGGGACTAACTATGACTCTCTTAAGCGTGTTGACCAGATACGATTTCTACCCAGTGCTCTGAAATTCAATGTGAAGAAATTCAACTAAGCGCGGGCAAACGGCGGGAGTAACTATGACTCTCTTAAGCGTGTTGACCAGATACGATTACTGCCCAGTGCTCTGCAATTCCATGTGAAGGAATTCAACTAAGCGAGGGTAAACGGCGGGACTAACTATGACTCTCTTAAGCGTGTTGACCAGATACGATATCTGCACAGTGCTCTGAAATTCAATGTGAAGAAGTTCAACTAAGCGGGGGTAAACGGCGGGAGTAACTATGACTCTCTTAAGCGTGTTGAACAGATACGATTTCTGCCCAGTGCACTGAAATTCAATGTGAAGAAATTCAACTACGCGCGGGTGAACGGCGGGAGTAACTCTGACTCTCTTAAGCGTGTTGACCAGATACGATTTCTGCCCAGTGCTCTGCAATTCCATGTGAAGGAATTCAACTCAGCGCGGGTAAACGGCGGGAGTAACTATGACTCTCTTAAGCGTGTTGACCAGATACGATTACTGCCCAGTGCTCTGAAATTCAATGTGAAGAAATTCAACTAAGCGCGGGCAAACGGCGGGAGTAACTATGACTCTCTTAAGCGTGTTGACCAGATACGATTTCTGCCCAGTGCACTGAAATTCAATGTGAAGAAATTCAACTACGCGCGGGTGAACGGCGGGAGTAACTCTGACTCTCTTAAGCGTGTTGACCAGATACGATTTCTGCCCAGTGCTCTGCAATTCCATGTGAAGGAATTCAACTAAGCGCGGGTAAACGGCGGGAGTAACTGTGACTCTCTTAAGCGTGTTGACCAGATACGATTTCTGCCCAGTGCTCTGAAATTCAATGTGAAGAAATTCAACTAAGCACGGGCAAACGGCGGGAGTAACTCTGACTCTCTTAAGCGTTTTGACCAGCTACGATTTCTGCCCAGTGCTCTGAAATTCAATGTGAAGAAATTCAACTCAGCGCGGGTTAACGGCGGGACTAACTATGATTCTCTTAAGCGTGTTGACCAGATACGATTTCTGCCCAGTGCACTGAAATTCAATGTGAAGAAATTCAACTACGCGCGGGTGAACGGTGGGAGTAACTCTGACTCTCTTAAGCGTGTTGACCAGATACGATTTCTGCCCAGTGCTCTGCAATTCCATGTGAAGGAATTCAACTAAGCGCGGGTAAACGGCGGGAGTAACTGTGACTCTCTTAAGCGTGTTGACCAGATACGATTTCTGTCCAGTGCTCTGCAATTCAATGTGAAGAAATTCAACCCAGCGCGGGTAAACGGCGGGTGTAACTATGACTCTCTTAAGCGTGTTGACCAGATACGATTGCTGCCCAGTGCTCTGAAATTCAATATGAAGAAATTGAACTAAGCGCGGGTAAACGGCGGGACTAACTATGACTCTCTTAAGCGTGTTGACCAGATACGATTTCTACCCAGTGCTCTGAAATTCAAGGTGAAGAAATTCAACTAAGCGCGGGCAAACGGCGGGAGTAACTATGACTCTCTTAAGCGTGTTGACCAGATACGATTACTGCCCAGTGCTCTGCAATTCCATGTGAAGGAATTCAACTAAGCGAGGGTAAACGGCGGGAGTAACTATGACTCTCTTAAGCGTGTTGACCAGATACGATTACTGCCCAGTGCTCTGAAATTCAATGTGAAGAAATTCAACTAAGCGCGGGCAAACGGCGGGACTAACTATGATTCTCTTAAGCGAGTTGACCAGATACGCTTACTGCCTAGTGCTCTGAAATTCAATGTGAAGAAATTCAACTAAGCGCGGGTAAACGGCGGGAGTAACTCTCACTCTCTTAAGCGTTTTGACCAGATACGATTTCTGCCCAGTGCTCTGAAATTCAATGTGAAGAAATTCAACTCAGCGCGGGTAAACGGCGGGAGTAACTGTGACTCTCTTAAGCGTGTTGACCAGATACGATTTCTGCCCAGTGCTCTGCAATTCAATGTGAAGAAATTCAACTCAGCGCGGGTAAACGGCGGGTGTAACTATGACTCTGTTAAGCGTGTTGACCAGATACGATTGCTGCCCAGTGCTCTGAAATTCAATATGAAGAAATTGAACTAAGCGCGGGTAAACGGCGGGACTAACTATGACTCTCTTAAGCGTGTTGACCAGATACGATTTCTACCCAGTGCTCTGAAATTCAATGTGAAGAAATTCAACTAAGCGCGGGCAAACGGCGGGAGTAACTATGACTCTGTTAAGCGTGTTGACCAGATACGATTGCTGCCCAGTGCTCTGAAATTCAATATGAAGAAATTGAACTAAGCGCGGGTAAACGGCGGGACTAACTATGACTCTCTTAAGCGTGTTGACCAGATACGATTTCTACCCAGTGCTCTGAAATTCAATGTGAAGAAATTCAACTAAGCGCGGGCAAACGGCGGGAGTAACTATGACTCTCTTAAGCGTGTTGACCAGATACGATTACTGCCCAGTGCTCTGCAATTCCATGTGAAGGAATTCAACTAAGCGAGGGTAAACGGCGGGACTAACTATGACTCTCTTAAGCGTGTTGACCAGATACGATATCTGCACAGTGCTCTGAAATTCAATGTGAAGAAGTTCAACTAAGCGAGGGTAAACGGCGGGAGTAACTCTGACTCTCTTAAGCGTGTTGACCAGATACGATTTCTGCCCAGTGCACTGAAATTCAATGGGAAGAAATTCAACTACGCGCGGGTGAACGGCGGGAGTAACTCTGACTCTCTTAAGAGTGTTGACCAGATACGATTACTGCCCAGTGCTCTGCAATTCAATGTGAAGAAATGCAACTAAGCGCGGGTAAACGGCGGGAGTAACTATGACTCTCTTAAGCGTTTTGACCAGATACGATTTCTGCCCAGTGCTCTGAAATTCAATGTGAAGAAATTCAACTCAGCGCGGGTTAACGGCGGGACTAACTATGATTCTCTTAAGCGTGTTGACCAGATACGATTTCTGCCCAGTGCACTGAAATTCAATGTGAAGAAATTCAACTACGCGCGGGTGAACGGTGGGAGTAACTCTGACTCTCTTAAGCGTGTTGACCAGATACGATTTCTGCCCAGTGCTCTGCAATTCCATGTGAAGGAATTCAACTCAGCGCGGGTAAACGGCGGGAGTAACTATGACTCTCTTAAGCGTGTTGACCAGATACGATTACTGCCCAGTGCTCTGAAATTCAATGTGAAGAAATTCAACTAAGCGCGGGCAAACGGCGGGACTAACTATGATTCTCTTAAGCGTGTTGACCAGATACGATTACTGCCCAGTGCTCTGAAATTCAATGTGAAGAAATTCAACTAAGCGCGGGTAAACGGCGGGAGTAACTCTGACTCTCTTAAGCGTTTTGACCAGATACGATTTCTGCCCAGTGCTCTGAAATTCAATGTGAAGAAATTCAACTCAGCGCGGGCAAACGGCGGGAGTAACTATGACTCTCTTAAGCGTGTTGACCAGATACGATTTCTGCCCAGTGCACTGAAATTCAATGTGAAGAAATTCAACTACGCGCGGGTGAACGGCGGGAGTAACTCTGACTCTCTTAAGCGTGTTGACCAGATACGATTTCTGCCCAGTGCTCTGCAATTCCATGTGAAGGAATTCAACTAAGCGCGGGTAAACGGCGGGAGTAACTGTGACTCTCTTAAGCGTGTTGACCAGATACGATTTCTGCCCAGTGCTCTGAAATTCAATGTGAAGAAATTCAACTAAGCACGGGCAAACGGCGGGAGTAACTCTGACTCTCTTAAGCGTTTTGACCAGATACGATTTCTGCCCAGTGCTCTGAAATTCAATGTGAAGAAATTCAACTCAGCGCGGGTTAACGGCGGGACTAACTATGATTCTCTTAAGCGTGTTGACCAGATACGATTTCTGCCCAGTGCACTGAAATTCAATGTGAAGAAATTCAACTACGCGCGGGTGAACGGTGGGAGTAACTCTGACTCTCTTAAGCGTGTTGACCAGATACGATTTCTGCCCAGTGCTCTGCAATTCCATGTGAAGGAATTCAACTAAGCGCGGGTAAACGGCGGGAGTAACTGTGACTCTCTTAAGCGTGTTGACCAGATACGATTTCTGTCCAGTGCTCTGCAATTCAATGTGAAGAAATTCAACCCAGCGCGGGTAAACGGCGGGTGTAACTATGACTCTCTTAAGCGTGTTGACCAGATACGATTGCTGCCCAGTGCTCTGAAATTCAATATGAAGAAATTGAACTAAGCGCGGGTAAACGGCGGGACTAACTATGACTCTCTTAAGCGTGTTGACCAGATACGATTTCTACCCAGTGCTCTGAAATTCAAGGTGAAGAAATTCAACTAAGCGCGGGCAAACGGCGGGAGTAACTATGACTCTCTTAAGCGTGTTGACCAGATACGATTACTGCCCAGTGCTCTGCAATTCCATGTGAAGAAATTCAACTACGCGCGGGTGAACGGTGGGAGTAACTCTGACTCTCTTAAGCGTGTTGACCAGATACGATTTCTGCCCAGTGCTCTGCAATTCCATGTGAAGGAATTCAACTCAGCGCGGGTAAACGGCGGGAGTAACTATGACTCTCTTAAGCGTGTTGACCAGATACGATTACTGCCCAGTGCTCTGAAATTCAATGTGAAGAAATTCAACTAAGCGCGGGCAAACGGCGGGACTAACTATGATTCTCTTAAGCGTGTTGACCAGATACGATTACTGCCCAGTGCTCTGAAATTCAATGTGAAGAAATTCAACTAAGCGCGGGTAAACGGCGGGAGTAACTCTGACTCTCTTAAGCGTTTTGACCAGATACGATTTCTGCCCAGTGCTCTGAAATTCAATGTGAAGAAATTCAACTCAGCGCGGGCAAACGGCGGGAGTAACTATGACTCTCTTAAGCGTGTTGACCAGATACGATTTCTGCCCAGTGCACTGAAATTCAATGTGAAGAAATTCAACTACGCGCGGGTGAACGGCGGGAGTAACTCTGACTCTCTTAAGCGTGTTGACCAGATACGATTTCTGCCCAGTGCTCTGCAATTCCATGTGAAGGAATTCAACTAAGCGCGGGTAAACGGCGGGAGTAACTGTGACTCTCTTAAGCGTGTTGACCAGATACGATTTCTGCCCAGTGCTCTGAAATTCAATGTGAAGAAATTCAACTAAGCACGGGCAAACGGCGGGAGTAACTCTGACTCTCTTAAGCGTTTTGACCAGATACGATTTCTGCCCAGTGCTCTGAAATTCAATGTGAAGAAATTCAACTCAGCGCGGGTTAACGGCGGGACTAACTATGATTCTCTTAAGCGTGTTGACCAGATACGATTTCTGCCCAGTGCACTGAAATTCAATGTGAAGAAATTCAACTACGCGCGGGTGAACGGTGGGAGTAACTCTGACTCTCTTAAGCGTGTTGACCAGATACGATTTCTGCCCAGTGCTCTGCAATTCCATGTGAAGGAATTCAACTAAGCGCGGGTAAACGGCGGGAGTAACTGTGACTCTCTTAAGCGTGTTGACCAGATACGATTTCTGTCCAGTGCTCTGCAATTCAATGTGAAGAAATTCAACCCAGCGCGGGTAAACGGCGGGTGTAACTATGACTCTCTTAAGCGTGTTGACCAGATACGATTGCTGCCCAGTGCTCTGAAATTCAATATGAAGAAATTGAACTAAGCGCGGGTAAACGGCGGGACTAACTATGACTCTCTTAAGCGTGTTGACCAGATACGATTTCTACCCAGTGCTCTGAAATTCAAGGTGAAGAAATTCAACTAAGCGCGGGCAAACGGCGGGAGTAACTATGACTCTCTTAAGCGTGTTGACCAGATACGATTACTGCCCAGTGCTCTGCAATTCCATGTGAAGGAATTCAACTAAGCGAGGGTAAACGGCGGGACTAACTATGACTCTCTTAAGCGTGTTGACCAGATACGATATCTGCACAGTGCTCTGAAATTCAATGTGAAGAAGTTCAACTAAGCGAGGGTAAACGGCGGGAGTAACTCTGACTCTCTTAAGCGTGTTGACCAGATACGATTTCTGCCCAGAGCTATGAAATTCAATGTGAAGAAATTCAACTCAGCGCGGGTAAACGGCGCGAGTAACTGTGACTCTCTTAAGCGTGTTGGCCAGATACGATTACTGCCCAGTGCTCTGCAATTCCATGTGAAGGAATTCAACTAAGCGAGGGTAAACGGCGGGACTAACTATGATTCTCTTAAGCGTGTTGACCAGATACGATATCTGCACAGTGCTCTGAAATTCAATGTGAAGAAGTTCAACTAAGCGAGGGTAAACGGCGGGAGTATCTCTGACTCTCTTAAGCGTGTTGACCAGATACGATTTCTGCCCAGAGCTCTGAAATTCAATGTGAAGAAATTCAACTCAGCGCGGGTAAACGGCGCGAGTAACTGTGACTCTCTTAAGCGTGTTGGCCAGATACGATTTCTGCCCAGTGCACTGAAATTCAATGTGAAGATATTCAACTAACCGCGGGTAAACGGCGGTAGTAACTATGATTCTCTTAAGCGTGTTGACCAGATACGATTTCTGCCCAGTGCTCTGCAATTCAATGTGAAGAAATTCAACTACGCGCGGGTGAACGGCGGGAGTAACTGTGACTCTCTTAAGTGTGTTGCCCAGATACGATTTCTGCCCAGTGCACTGAAATTCAAGGTGAAGAATATTCAACTAAGCGCGGGTAAACGGCGGGAGTAACTCTGACTCTCTTAAGCGTGTTGACCAGATACGATTTCTGCCCAGTGCACTGAAAATCAATGTGAAGAAATTCAACTACGCGCGGGTGAACGGCGGGAGTAACTCTGACTCTCTTAAGCGTGTTGACCAGATACGATTTCTGCCCAGTGCTCTGCAATTCCATGTGAAGGAATTCAACTAAGCGCGGGTAAACGGCGGGAGTAACTCTGACTCTCTTAAGCGTGTTGACCAGATACAATTTCTGCCCAGTGCTCTGAAATTCAATGTGAAGAAATTCAACTAAGCGCGGGCAAACGGCGGGAGTAACTATGACTCTCTGAAGCGTGTTGACCAGATACGATTACTGCCCAGTGCTCTGCAATTCCATGTGAAGGAATTGAACTAAGCGCGGGTAAACGGCGGGAGTAACTATGACTCTCTTAAGCGTGTTGACCAGATACGATTTCTGCCCAGTGCACTGAAAATCAATGTGAACAAATTCAACTACGCGCGGGTGAACGGCGGGAGTAACTCTGACTCTCTTAAGCGTGTTGACCAGATACGATTTCTGCCCAGTGCTCTGCAATTCCATGTGAAGGAATTCAACTAAGCGCGGGTAAACGGCGGGAGTAACTCTGACTCTCTTAAGCGTGTCGACCAGATACAATTTCTGCCCAGTGCTCTGAAATTCAATGTGAAGAAATTCAACTAAGCGCGGGCAAACGGCGGGAGTAACTATGACTCTCTTAAGCGTGTTGACCAGATACGATTACTGCCCAGTGCTCTGCAATTCCATGTGAAGGAATTGAACTAAGCGCGGGTAAACGGCGGGAGTAACTATGACTCTCTTAAGCGTGTTGACCAGATACGATTACTGCCCAGTGCTCTGAAATTCAATGTGAAGAAATTCAACTAAGAGCGGGTAAACGGCGGGAGTAACTCTGACTCTCTTAAGCGTGTTGACCAGATACGATTTCTGCCCAGTGCACTGAAATTCAATGGGAAGAAATTCAACTACGCGCGGGTGAACGGCGGGACTAACTATGATTCTCTTAAGCGTGTTGACCAGATACGATTTCTGCCCAGTGCTCTGCAATTCAATGTGAAGAAATTCAACTACGCGCGGGTGAACGGCGGGAGTAACTGTGACTCTCTTAAGTGTGTTGCCCAGATACGATTTCTGCCCAGTGCACTGAAATTCAAGGTGAAGAATATTCAACTAAGCGCGGGTAAACGGCGGGAGTAACTCTGACTCTCTTAAGCGTGTTGACCAGATACGATTTCTGCCCAGTGCACTGAAAATCAATGTGAAGAAATTCAACTACGCGCGGGTGAACGGCGGGAGTAACTCTGACTCTCTTAAGCGTGTTGACCAGATACGATTTCTGCCCAGTGCTCTGCAATTCCATGTGAAGGAATTCAACTAAGCGCGGGTAAACGGCGGGAGTAACTCTGACTCTCTTAAGCGTGTTGACCAGATACAATTTCTGCCCAGTGCTCTGAAATTCAATGTGAAGAAATTCAACTAAGCGCGGGCAAACGGCGGGAGTAACTATGACTCTCTGAAGCGTGTTGACCAGATACGATTACTGCCCAGTGCTCTGCAATTCCATGTGAAGGAATTGAACTAAGCGCGGGTAAACGGCGGGAGTAACTATGACTCTCTTAAGCGTGTTGACCAGATACGATTTCTGCCCAGTGCACTGAAAATCAATGTGAACAAATTCAACTACGCGCGGGTGAACGGCGGGAGTAACTCTGACTCTCTTAAGCGTGTTGACCAGATACGATTTCTGCCCAGTGCTCTGCAATTCCATGTGAAGGAATTCAACTAAGCGCGGGTAAACGGCGGGAGTAACTCTGACTCTCTTAAGCGTGTCGACCAGATACAATTTCTGCCCAGTGCTCTGAAATTCAATGTGAAGAAATTCAACTAAGCGCGGGCAAACGGCGGGAGTAACTATGACTCTCTTAAGCGTGTTGACCAGATACGATTACTGCCCAGTGCTCTGCAATTCCATGTGAAGGAATTGAACTAAGCGCGGGTGAACGGTGGGAGTAACTCTGACTCTCTTAAGCGTGTTGACCAGATACGATTTCTGCCCAGTGCTCTGCAATTCCATGTGAAGGAATTCAACTAAGCGCGGGTAAACGGCGGGAGTAACTGTGACTCTCTTAAGCGTGTTGACCAGATACGATTTCTGTCCAGTGCTCTGCAATTCAATGTGAAGAAATTCAACCCAGCGCGGGTAAACGGCGGGTGTAACTATGACTCTCTTAAGCGTGTTGACCAGATACGATTGCTGCCCAGTGCTCTGAAATTCAATATGAAGAAATTGAACTAAGCGCGGGTAAACGGCGGGACTAACTATGACTCTCTTAAGCGTGTTGACCAGATACGATTTCTACCCAGTGCTCTGAAATTCAAGGTGAAGAAATTCAACTAAGCGCGGGCAAACGGCGGGAGTAACTATGACTCTCTTAAGCGTGTTGACCAGATACGATTACTGCCCAGTGCTCTGCAATTCCATGTGAAGGAATTCAACTAAGCGAGGGTAAACGGCGGGACTAACTATGACTCTCTTAAGCGTGTTGACCAGATACGATATCTGCACAGTGCTCTGAAATTCAATGTGAAGAAGTTCAACTAAGCGAGGGTAAACGGCGGGAGTAACTCTGACTCTCTTAAGCGTGTTGACCAGATACGATTTCTGCCCAGAGCTATGAAATTCAATGTGAAGAAATTCAACTCAGCGCGGGTAAACGGCGCGAGTAACTGTGACTCTCTTAAGCGTGTTGGCCAGATACGATTACTGCCCAGTGCTCTGCAATTCCATGTGAAGGAATTCAACTAAGCGAGGGTAAACGGCGGGACTAACTATGATTCTCTTAAGCGTGTTGACCAGATACGATATCTGCACAGTGCTCTGAAATTCAATGTGAAGAAGTTCAACTAAGCGAGGGTAAACGGCGGGAGTATCTCTGACTCTCTTAAGCGTGTTGACCAGATACGATTTCTGCCCAGAGCTCTGAAATTCAATGTGAAGAAATTCAACTCAGCGCGGGTAAACGGCGCGAGTAACTGTGACTCTCTTAAGCGTGTTGGCCAGATACGATTTCTGCCCAGTGCACTGAAATTCAATGTGAAGATATTCAACTAACCGCGGGTAAACGGCGGTAGTAACTATGATTCTCTTAAGCGTGTTGACCAGATACGATTTCTGCCCAGTGCTCTGCAATTCAATGTGAAGAAATTCAACTACGCGCGGGTGAACGGCGGGAGTAACTGTGACTCTCTTAAGTGTGTTGCCCAGATACGATTTCTGCCCAGTGCACTGAAATTCAAGGTGAAGAATATTCAACTAAGCGCGGGTAAACGGCGGGAGTAACTCTGACTCTCTTAAGCGTGTTGACCAGATACGATTTCTGCCCAGTGCACTGAAAATCAATGTGAAGAAATTCAACTACGCGCGGGTGAACGGCGGGAGTAACTCTGACTCTCTTAAGCGTGTTGACCAGATACGATTTCTGCCCAGTGCTCTGCAATTCCATGTGAAGGAATTCAACTAAGCGCGGGTAAACGGCGGGAGTAACTCTGACTCTCTTAAGCGTGTTGACCAGATACAATTTCTGCCCAGTGCTCTGAAATTCAATGTGAAGAAATTCAACTAAGCGCGGGCAAACGGCGGGAGTAACTATGACTCTCTGAAGCGTGTTGACCAGATACGATTACTGCCCAGTGCTCTGCAATTCCATGTGAAGGAATTGAACTAAGCGCGGGTAAACGGCGGGAGTAACTATGACTCTCTTAAGCGTGTTGACCAGATACGATTTCTGCCCAGTGCACTGAAAATCAATGTGAACAAATTCAACTACGCGCGGGTGAACGGCGGGAGTAACTCTGACTCTCTTAAGCGTGTTGACCAGATACGATTTCTGCCCAGTGCTCTGCAATTCCATGTGAAGGAATTCAACTAAGCGCGGGTAAACGGCGGGAGTAACTCTGACTCTCTTAAGCGTGTCGACCAGATACAATTTCTGCCCAGTGCTCTGAAATTCAATGTGAAGAAATTCAACTAAGCGCGGGCAAACGGCGGGAGTAACTATGACTCTCTTAAGCGTGTTGACCAGATACGATTACTGCCCAGTGCTCTGCAATTCCATGTGAAGGAATTGAACTAAGCGCGGGTAAACGGCGGGAGTAACTATGACTCTCTTAAGCGTGTTGACCAGATACGATTACTGCCCAGTGCTCTGAAATTCAATGTGAAGAAATTCAACTAAGAGCGGGTAAACGGCGGGAGTAACTCTGACTCTCTTAAGCGTGTTGACCAGATACGATTTCTGCCCAGTGCACTGAAATTCAATGGGAAGAAATTCAACTACGCGCGGGTGAACGGCGGGACTAACTATGATTCTCTTAAGCGTGTTGACCAGATACGATTTCTGCCCAGTGCTCTGCAATTCAATGTGAAGAAATTCAACTACGCGCGGGTGAACGGCGGGAGTAACTGTGACTCTCTTAAGTGTGTTGCCCAGATACGATTTCTGCCCAGTGCACTGAAATTCAAGGTGAAGAATATTCAACTAAGCGCGGGTAAACGGCGGGAGTAACTCTGACTCTCTTAAGCGTGTTGACCAGATACGATTTCTGCCCAGTGGACTGAAAATCAATGTGAAGAAATTCAACTACGCGCGGGTGAACGGCGGGAGTAACTCTGACTCTCTTAAGCGTGTTGACCAGATACGATTTCTGCCCAGTGCTCTGCAATTCCATGTGAAGGAATTCAACTAAGCGCGGGTAAACGGCGGGAGTAACTCTGACTCTCTTAAGCGTGTTGACCAGATACAATTTCTGCCCAGTGCTCTGAAATTCAATGTGAAGAAATTCAACTAAGCGCGGGCAAACGGCGGGAGTAACTATGACTCTCTGAAGCGTGTTGACCAGATACGATTACTGCCCAGTGCTCTGCAATTCCATGTGAAGGAATTGAACTAAGCGCGGGTAAACGGCGGGAGTAACTATGACTCTCTTAAGCGTGTTGACCAGATACGATTTCTGCCCAGTGCACTGAAAATCAATGTGAACAAATTCAACTACGCGCGGGTGAACGGCGGGAGTAACTCTGACTCTCTTAAGCGTGTTGACCAGATACGATTTCTGCCCAGTGCTCTGCAATTCCATGTGAAGGAATTCAACTAAGCGCGGGTAAACGGCGGGAGTAACTCTGACTCTCTTAAGCGTGTCGACCAGATACAATTTCTGCCCAGTGCTCTGAAATTCAATGTGAAGAAATTCAACTAAGCGCGGGCAAACGGCGGGAGTAACTATGACTCTCTTAAGCGTGTTGACCAGATACGATTACTGCCCAGTGCTCTGCAATTCCATGTGAAGGAATTGAACTAAGCGCGGGTAAACGGCGGGAGTAACTATGACTCTCTTAAGCGTGTTGACCAGATACGATTACTGCCCAGTGCTCTGAAATTCAATGTGAAGAAATTCAACTAAGAGCGGGTAAACGGCGGGAGTAACTCTGACTCTCTTAAGCGTGTTGACCAGATACGATTTCTGCCCAGTGCACTGAAATTCAATGGGAAGAAATTCAACTACGCGCGGGTGAACGCGGGCCCATGGCCAGACCACACTGCTATGGGCCATAAAACCATTGCGCATGGTGTTGCGTGATCCCAGGAATCTGGGCAAAGCACAACCGCCTTTGGTAGGAACGTGTGGTAGAGTTGATGAGCGTATTGGGCGCCATATCGACTCGCTCCCAAGGGTTTGCGTGACAGGGCCGTCGCTTGAGGTGTCGGGCTTTGACCTAGTATCCGAGACGAGATCCTGGAGACCACGCACCGCTTACCCTAAAAAGCCTCCATGGTGCTACCCAATCCCAGAACTCTGGGTAACAGATGTCCGTGGTGTGCAAAATTGCGTGGAAGAGGTGTCACGGTGAGTGCCCTCGGCGGTTCCCCATCAAACGCTGGAAGAGGAGTCTTCCTAACATGGGATCGTGCGTAGGGTAAAGGCACGGCCATCGTTTGAGGTGTCGGAATGATGGACCCAGTCATTCTAGTATCCGAGATGAGTCCGTGGTGCGGACCGTTCGACTTTACTCTTAAAACTGTCATTACGGAGCTACCCAATCTCAGCCCGCTTCTGAGCAACGGATGCCACTGACAGAAACTGATGAGCGGTAGAGGAAACCCGCCCTTCGGGGCCACGCCCTCGACGATGACCTGTTAACGTTGCTTGAGGTTCATTCTCGCTATCACAGGTACTAAGGGTGGCATTGAAAGCCCCACCGAGACGTGGATCGGTGCTATGCCAGTTTGGGATGGACTCTTAGGGGCAGTGACCTTCGGGGTCTAGAAATGGGGTGTTCTTTTGCATATACCCGACCGGGTGAGGTGGCACATCCGCGTCCTGCTTCGGTGGGCCGGATACAGATTAAACGCGCGGGTGAACGGCGGGAGTAACTCTGACTCTCTTAAGCGTGTTGACCAGATACGATTACTGCCCAGTGCTCTGCAATTCAATGTGAAGACATTCAACTAAGCGCGGGTAAACGGCGGGAGTAACTGTGACTCTCTTAAGCGTGTTGACCAGATACGATATCTGCCCAGTGCTCTGCAATTCAATGTGAAGACATTCAACTAAGCGCGGGTAAACGGCGGGAGTAACAATGACTCTCTTGAGCGTGTTGACCAGATACGATTTCTGCCCAGTGCACTGAAATTCAATGTGAAGAAGTTCAACTACGCGCGGGTGAACGGCGGGACTAACTATGATTCTCTTAAGCGTGTTGACCAGATACGATTTCTGCCCAGTGCTCTGAAATTCAATGTGAAGAAATTCAACCCAGCGCGGGTAAACGGCGGGTGTAACACTGACTCTCTTAAGCGTGTTGACCAGATACGATTTCTGCCCAGAGCTCTGAAATTCAATGTGAAGAAATTCAACTCAGCGCGGGTAAACGGCGCGAGTAACTGTGACTCTCTTAAGCGTGTTGGCCAGATACGATTTCTGCCCAGTGCACTGAAATTCAATGTGAAGAATATTCAACTAAGCGCGGGTAAACGGCGGGAGTAACTCTGACTCTCTTAAGCGTGTTGACCAGATACGATTTCTGCCCAGTGCACTGAAAATCAATGTGAAGAAATTCAACTACGCGCGGGGTGAACGGCGGGAGTAACTCTGACTCTCTTAAGCGTGTTGACCAGATACGATTTCTGCCCAGTGCTCTGCAATTCCATGTGAAGGAATTCAACTAAGCGCGGGTAAACGGCGGGAGTAACTCTGACTCTCTTAAGCGTGTTGACCAGATACGATTTCTGCTCAGTGCACTGAAATTCAATGGGAAGAAATTCAACTACGCGCGGGTGAACGGCGGGAGTAACTCTGACTCTCTTAAGAGTGTTGACCAGATACGATTACTGCCCAGTGCTCTGCAATTCAATGTGAAGAAATGCAACTAAGCGCGGGTAAACGGCGGGAGTAACTATGACTCTCTTAAGCGTTTTGACCAGATACGATTTCTGCCCAGTGCTCTGAAATTCAATGTGAAGAAATTCAACTCAGCGCGGGTTAACGGCGGGACTAACTATGATTCTCTTAAGCGTGTTGACCAGATACGATTTCTGCCCAGTGCACTGAAATTCAATGTGAAGAAATTCAACTACGCGCGGGTGAACGGTGGGAGTAACTCTGACTCTCTTAAGCGTGTTGACCAGACACGATTTCTGCCCAGTGCTCTGCAATTCCATGTGAAGGAATTCAACTAAGCGCGGGCAAACGGCGGGACTAACTATGATTCTCTTAAGCGTGTTGACCAGATACGATTACTGCCCAGTGCTCTGAAATTCAATGTGAAGAAATTCAACTAAGCGCGGGTAAACGGCGGGAGTAACTCTGACTCTCTTAAGCGTTTTGACCAGATACGATTACTGCCCAGTGCTCTGCAATTCCATGTGAAGGAATTCAACTAAGCGCGGGTAAACGGCGGGAGTAACTGTGACTCTCTTAAGCGTGTTGACCAGATACGATATCTGCCCAGTGCTCTGCAATTCAATGTGAAGACATTCAACTAAGCGCGGGTAAACGGCGGGAGTAACAATGACTCTCTTGAGCGTGTTGACCAGATACGATTTCTGCCCAGTGCACTGAAATTCAATGTGAAGAAGTTCAACTACGCGCGGGTGAACGGCGGGACTAACTATGATTCTCTTAAGCGTGTTGACCAGATACGATTTCTGCCCAGTGCTCTGAAATTCAATGTGAAGAAATTCAACCCAGCGCGGGTAAACGGCGGGTGTAACACTGACTCTCTTAAGCGTGTTGACCAGATACGATTTCTGCCCAGTGCTCTGCAATTCCATGTGAAGGAATTCAACTAAGCGCGGGTAAACGGCGGGAGTAACTGTGACTCTCTGAAGCGTGTTGACCAGATACGATTTCTGCCCAGTGCTCTGCAATTCAATGTGAAGAAATTCAACTAAGCGCGGGCAAACGGCGGGACTAACTATGATTCTCTTAAGCGTGTTGACCAGATACGATTACTGCCCAGTGCTCTGAAATTCAATGTGAAGAAATTCAACTAAGCGCGGGTAAACGGCGGGAGTAACTCTGACTCTCTTAAGCGTTTTGACCAGATACGATTACTGCCCAGTGCTCTGCAATTCCATGTGAAGGAATTCAACTAAGCGCGGGTAAACGGCGGGAGTAACTGTGACTCTCTTAAGCGTGTTGACCAGATACGATATCTGCCCAGTGCTCTGCAATTCAATGTGAAGACATTCAACTAAGCGCGGGTAAACGGCGGGAGTAACAATGACTCTCTTGAGCGTGTTGACCAGATACGATTTCTGCCCAGTGCACTGAAATTCAATGTGAAGAAGTTCAACTACGCGCGGGTGAACGGCGGGACTAACTATGATTCTCTTAAGCGTGTTGACCAGATACGATTTCTGCCCAGTGCTCTGAAATTCAATGTGAAGAAATTCAACCCAGCGCGGGAAACGGCGGGTGTAACACTGACTCTCTTAAGCGTGTTGACCAGATACTATTTCTGCCCAGTGCTCTGCAATTCCATGTGAAGGAATTCAACTAAGCGCGGGTAAACGGCGGGAGTAACTGTGACTCTCTGAAGCGTGTTGACCAGATACGATATCTGCACAGTGCTCTGAAATTCAATGTGAAGTAGTTCAACTAAGCGAGGGTAAACGGCGGGAGTAACTCTGACTCTCTTAAGCGTGTTGACCAGATACGATTTCTGCCCAGAGCTCTGAAATTCAATGTGAAGAAATTCAACTAAGCGCGGGTAAACGGCGGTAGTAAATATGATTCTCTTAAGCGTGTTGACCAGATACGATTTCTGCCCAGTGCTCTGCAATTCAATGTGAAGGAATTCAACTAAGCGCGGGTAAACGGCGGGAGTAACTCTGACTCTCTTAAGCGTGTTGACCAGATACAATTTCTGCCCAGTGCTCTGAAATTCAATGTGAAGAAATTCAACTACGCGCGGGTGAACGGCGGGAGTAACTCTGACTCTCTTAAGCGTGTTGACCAGATACGATTTCTGCCCAGTGCTCTGCAATTCCATGTGAAGGAATTCAACTAAGCGCGGGTAAACGGCGGGAGTAACTCTGACTCTCTTAAGCGTGTTGACCAGATACAATTTCTGCCCAGTGCTCTGAAATTCAATGTGAAGAAATTCAACTAAGCGCGGGCAAACGGCGGGAGTAACTATGACTCTCTTAAGCGTGTTGACCAGATACGATTACTGCCCAGTGCTCTGCAATTCCATGTGAAGGAATTGAACTAAGCGCGGGTAAACGGCGGGAGTAACTATGACTCTCTTAAGCGTGTTGACCAGATACGATTACTGCCCAGTGCTCTGAAATTCAATGTGAAGAAATTCAACTAAGAGCGGGTAAACGGCGGGAGTAACTCTGACTCTGTTAAGCGTGTTGACCAGATACGATTGCTGCCCAGTGCTCAGAAATTCAATATGAAGAAATTGAACTAAGCGCGGGTAAACGGCGGGACTAACTATGACTCTCTTAAGCGTGTTGACCAGATACGATTTCTACCCAGTGCTCTGAAATTCAATGTGAAGAAATTCAACTAAGCGCGGGCAAACGGCGGGAGTAACTATGACTCTCTTAAGCGTGTTGACCAGATACGATTACTGCCCAGTGCTCTGCAATTCCATGTGAAGGAATTCAACTAAGCGAGGGTAAACGGCGGGACTAACTATGACTCTCTTAAGCGTGTTGACCAGATACGATATCTGCACAGTGCTCTGAAATTCAATGTGAAGAAGTTCAACTAAGCGAGGGTAAACGGCGGGAGTAACTCTGACTCTCTTAAGCGTGTTGACCAGATACGATTGCTGCCCAGTGCTCAGAAATTCAATATGAAGAAATTGAACTAAGCGCGGGTAAACGGCGGGACTAACTATGACTCTCTTAATCGTGTTGACCAGATACGATTTCTACCCAGTGCTCTGAAATTCAATGTGAAGAAATTCAACTAAGCGCGGGCAAACGGCGGGAGTAACTATGACTCTCTTAAGCGTGTTGACCAGATACGATTACTGCCCAGTGCTCTGCAATTCCATGTGAAGGAATTCAACTAAGCGAGGGTAAACGGCGGGACTAACTATGACTCTCTTAAGCGTGTTGACCAGATACGATATCTGCACAGTGCTCTGAAATTCAATGTGAAGAAGTTCAACTAAGCGAGGGTAAACGGCGGGAGTAACTATGACTCTCTTAAGCGTGTTGAACAGATACGATTTCTGCCCAGTGCACTGAAATTCAACGTGAAGAAATTCAACTACGCGCGGGTGAACGGCGGGAGTAACTCTGACTCTCTTAAGCGTGTTGACCAGATACGATTTCTGCCCAGTGCTCTGCAATTCCATGTGAAGGAATTCAACTAAGCGCGGGTAAACGGCGGGAGTAACTCTGACTCTCTTAAGCGTGTTGAACAGATACGATTTCTGCCCAGTGCACTGAAATTCAATGTGAAGAAATTCAACTACGCGCGGGTGAACGGCGGGAGTAACACTGACTCTCTTAAGCGTGTTGACCAGATACGATTTCTGCCCAGTGCTCTGCAATTCCATGTGAAGGAATTCAACTAAGCGCGGGTAAACGGCGGGAGTAACTGTGACTCTCTTAAGCGTGTTGACCAGATACGATTTCTGCCCAGTGCTCTGCAATTCAATGTGAAGAAATTCAACCCAGCGCGGGTAAACGGCGGGTGTAACTATGACTCTCTTAAGCGTGTTGACCAGATACCATTGCTGCCCAGTGCTCTGAAATTCAATGTGAAGAAATTCAACTAAGCGCGGGCAAACGGCGGGAGTAACTGTGACTCTCTTAAGCGTGTTGACCAGATACGATATCTGCCCAGTGCTCTGCAATTCAATGTGAAGACATTCAACTAAGCGCGGGTAAACGGCGGGAGTAACAATGACTCTCTTGAGCGTGTTGACCAGATACGATTTCTGCCCAGTGCACTGAAATTCAATGTGAAGAAGTTCAACTACGCGCGGGTGAACGGCGGGACTAACTATGATTCTCTTAAGCGTGTTGACCAGATACGATTTCTGCCCAGTGCTCTGAAATTCAATGTGAAGAAATTCAACCCAGCGCGGGTAAACGGCGGGTGTAACACTGACTCTCTTAAGCGTGTTGACCAGATACGATTTCTGCCCAGTGCTCTGCAATTCCATGTGAAGGAATTCAACTAAGCGCGGGTAAACGGCGGGAGTAACTGTGACTATCTGAAGCGTGTTGACCAGATACGATTTCTGCCCAGTGCTCTGCAATTCAATGTGAAGAAATTCAACTCAGCGCGGGTAAACGGCGGGTGTAACTATGACTCTGTTAAGCGTGTTGACCAGATACGAGTGCTGCCCAGTGCTCAGAAATTCAATATGAAGAAATTGAACTAAGCGCGGGTAAACGGCGGGACTAACTATGACTCTCTTAAGCGTGTTGACCAGATACGATTTCTACCCAGTGCTCTGAAATTCAATGTGAAGAAATTCAACTAAGCGCGGGCAAACGGCGGGAGTAACAATGACTCTCTTAAGCGTGTTGACCAGATACGATTACTGCCCAGTGCTCTGCAATTCCATGTGAAGGAATTCAACTAAGCGAGGGTAAACGGCGGGACTAACTATGACTCTCTTAAGCGTGTTGACCAGATACGATATCTGCACAGTGCTCTGAAATTCAATGTGAAGAAGTTCAACTAAGCGAGGGTAAACGGCGGGAGTAACTCTGACTCTCTTAAGCGTGTTGACCAGATACGATTGCTGCCCAGTGCTCAGAAATTCAATATGAAGAAATTGAACTAAGCGCGGGTAAACGGCGGGACTAACTATGACTCTCTTAAGCGTGTTGACCAGATACGATTTCTACCCAGTGCTCTGAAATTCAATGTGAAGAAATTCAACTAAGCGCGGGCAAACGGCGGGAGTAACTATGACTCTCTTAAGCGTGTTGACCAGATACGATTACTGCCCAGTGCACTGAAATTCAATGTGAAGAAATTCAACTACGCGCGGGTGAACGGCGGGAGTAACTCTGACTCTCTTAAGCGTGTTGACCAGATACGATTTCTGCCCAGTGCTCTGCAATTCCATGTGAAGGAATTCAACTAAGCGCGGGTAAACGGCGGGAGTAACTCTGACTCTCTTAAGCGTGTTGAACAGATACGATTTCTGCCCAGTGCACTGAAATTCAATGTGAAGAAATTCAACTACGCGCGGGTGAACGGCGGGAGTAACACTGACTCTCTTAAGCGTGTTGACCAGATACGATTTCTGCCCAGTGCTCTGCAATTCCATGTGAAGGAATTCAACTAAGCGCGGGTAAACGGCGGGAGTAACTGTGACTCTCTTAAGCGTGTTGACCAGATACGATTTCTGCCCAGTGCTCTGCAATTCAATGTGAAGAAATTCAACCCAGCGCGGGTAAACGGCGGGTGTAACTATGACTCTCTTAAGCGTGTTGACCAGATACGATTGCTGCCCAGTGATCTGAAATTCAATGTGAAGAAATTCAACTAAGCGCGGGCAAACGGCGGGAGTAACTATGACTCTCTTAAGCGTGTTGACCAGATACGATTACTGCCCAGTGCTCTGCAATTCCATGTGAAGGAATTGAACTAAGCGCGGGTAAACGGCGGGAGTAACTATGACTCTCTTAAGCGTGTTGACCAGATACGATTACTGCCCAGTGCTCTGAAATTCAATGTGAAGAAATTCAACTAAGCGCGGGCAAACGGCGGGACTAACTATGATTCTCTTAAGCGTGTTGACCAGATACGATTACTGCCCAGTGCTCTGAAATTCAATGTGAAGAAATTCAACTACGCGCGGGTGAACGGTGGGAGTAACTCTGACTCTCTTAAGCGTGTTGACCAGATACGATTTCTGCCCAGTGCTCTGCAATTCCATGTGAAGGAATTCAACTAAGCGCGGGCAAACGGCGGGACTAACTATGATTCTCTTAAGCGTGTTGACCAGATACGATTACTGCCCAGTGCTCTGAAATTCAATGTGAAGAAATTCAACTAAGCGCGGGTAAACGGCGGGAGTAACTCTGACTCTCTTAAGCGTTTTGACCAGATACGATTACTGCCCAGTGCTCTGCAATTCCATGTGAAGGAATTCAACTAAGCGCGGGTAAACGGCGGGAGTAACTGTGACTCTCTTAAGCGTGTTGACCAGATACGATATCTGCCCAGTGCTCTGCAATTCAATGTGAAGACATTCAACTAAGCGCGGGAAAACGGCGGGAGTAACAATGACTCTCTTGAGCGTGTTGACCAGATACGATTTCTGCCCAGTGCACTGAAATTCAATGTGAAGAAGTTCAACTACGCGCGGGTGAACGGCGGGACTAACTATGATTCTCTTAAGCGTGTTGACCAGATACGATTTCTGCCCAGTGCTCTGAAATTCAATGTGAAGAAATTCAACCCAGCGCGGGTAAACGGCGGGTGTAACACTGACTCTCTTAAGCGTGTTGACCAGATACGATTTCTGCCCAGTGCTCTGCAATTCCATGTGAAGGAATTCAACTAAGCGCGGGTAAACGGCGGGAGTAACTGTGACTATCTGAAGCGTGTTGACCAGATACGATTTCTGCCCAGTCCTCTGCAATTCAATGTGAAGAAATTCAACTCAGCGCGGGTAAACGGCGGGTGTAACTATGACTCTGTTAAGCGTGTTGACCAGATACGATTGCTGCCCAGTGCTCAGAAATTCAATATGAAGAAATTGAACTAAGCGCGGGTAAACGGCGGGACTAACTATGACTCTCTTAAGCGTGTTGACCAGATACGATTTCTACCCAGTGCTCTGAAATTCAATGTGAAGAAATTCAACTAAGCGCGGGCAAACGGCGGGAGTAACTATGACTCTCTTAAGCGTGTTGACCAGATACGATTACTGCCCAGTGCTCTGCAATTCCATGTGAAGGAATTCAACTAAGCGAGGGTAAACGGCGGGACTAACTATGACTCTCTTAAGCGTGTTGACCAGATACGATATCTGCACAGTGCTCTGAAATTCAATGTGAAGAAGTTCAACTAAGCGAGGGTAAACGGCGGGAGTAACTCTGACTCTCTTAAGCGTGTTGACCAGATACGATTGCTGCCCAGTGCTCAGAAATTCAATATGAAGAAATTGAACTAAGCGCGGGTAAACGGCGGGACTAACTATGACTCTCTTAATCGTGTTGACCAGATACGATTTCTACCCAGTGCTCTGAAATTCAATGTGAAGAAATTCAACTAAGCGCGGGCAAACGGCGGGAGTAACTATGACTCTCTTAAGCGTGTTGACCAGATACGATTACTGCCCAGTGCTCTGCAATTCCATGTGAAGGAATTCAACTAAGCGAGGGTAAACGGCGGGACTAACTATGACTCTCTTAAGCGTGTTGACCAGATACGATATCTGCACAGTGCTCTGAAATTCAATGTGAAGAAGTTCAACTAAGCGAGGGTAAACGGCGGGAGTAACTATGACTCTCTTAAGCGTGTTGAACAGATACGATTTCTGCCCAGTGCACTGAAATTCAACGTGAAGAAATTCAACTACGCGCGGGTGAACGGCGGGAGTAACTCTGACTCTCTTAAGCGTGTTGACCAGATACGATTTCTGCCCAGTGCTCTGCAATTCCATGTGAAGGAATTCAACTAAGCGCGGGTAAACGGCGGGAGTAACTCTGACTCTCTTAAGCGTGTTGAACAGATACGATTTCTGCCCAGTGCACTGAAATTCAATGTGCAGAAATTCAACTACGCGCGGGTGAACGGCGGGAGTAACACTGACTCTCTTAAGCGTGTTGACCAGATACGATTTCTGCCCAGTGCTCTGCAATTCCATGTGAAGGAATTCAACTAAGCGCGGGTAAACGGCGGGAGTAACTGTGACTCTCTTAAGCGTGTTGACCAGATACGATTTCTGCCCAGTGCTCTGCAATTCAATGTGAAGAAATTCAACCCAGCGCGGGTAAACGGCGGGTGTAACTATGACTCTCTTAAGCGTGTTGACCAGATACGATTGCTGCCCAGTGCTCTGAAATTCAATGTGAAGAAATTCAACCCAGCGCGGGTAAACGGCGGGTGTAACACTGACTCTCTCAAGCGTGTTGACCAGATACGATTTCTGCCCAGTGCTCTGCAATTCCATGTGAAGGAATTCAACTAAGCGCGGGTAAACGGCGGGAGTAACTCTGACTCTCTTAAGCGTGTTGACCAGATACAATTTCTGCCCAGTGCTCTGAAATTCAATGTGAAGAAATTCAACTAAGCGCGGGCAAACGGCGGGAGTAACTATGACTCTCTTAAGCGTGTTGACCAGATACGATTACTGCCCAGTGCTCTGCAATTCCATGTGAAGGAATTGAACTAAGCGCGGGTAAACGGCGGGAGTAACTATGACTCTCTTAAGCGTGTTGACCAGATACGATTACTGCCCAGTGCTCTGCAATTCAATGTGAAGAAATGCAACTAAGCGCGGGTAAACGGCGGGAGTAACTATGACTCTCTTAAGCGTGTTGACCAGATACGATTTCTGCCCAGTGCACTGAAAATCAATGTGAAGAAATTCAACTACGCGCGGGTGAACGGCGGGAGTAACTCTGACTCTCTTAAGCGTGTTGACCAGATACGATTTCTGCCCAGTGCTCTGCAATTCCATGTGAAGGAATTCAACTAAGCGCGGGTAAACGGCGGGAGTAACTCTGACTCTCTTAAGCGTGTTGACCAGATACAATTTCTGCCCAGTGCTCTGAAATTCAATGTGAAGAAATTCAACTAAGCGCGGGCAAACGGCGGGAGTAACTATGACTCTCTTAAGCGTGTTGACCAGATACGATTACTGCCCAGTGCTCTGCAATTCCATGTGAAGGAATTGAACTAAGCGCGGGTAAACGGCGGGAGTAACTATGACTCTCTTAAGCGTGTTGACCAGATACGATTACTGCCCAGTGCTCTGAAATTCAATGTGAAGAAATTCAACTAAGAGCGGGTAAACGGCGGGAGTAACTCTGACTCTGTTAAGCGTGTTGACCAGATACGATTGCTGCCCAGTGCTCAGAAATTCAATATGAAGAAATTGAACTAAGCGCGGGTAAACGGCGGGACTAACTATGACTCTCTTAAGCGTGTTGACCAGATACGATTTCTACCCAGTGCTCTGAAATTCAATGTGAAGAAATTCAACTAAGCGCGGGCAAACGGCGGGAGTAACTATGACTCTCTTAAGCGTGTTGACCAGATACGATTACTGCCCAGTGCTCTGCAATTCCATGTGAAGGAATTCAACTAAGCGAGGGTAAACGGCGGGACTAACTATGACTCTCTTAAGCGTGTTGACCAGATACGATATCTGCACAGTGCTCTGAAATTCAATGTGAAGAAGTTCAACTAAGCGAGGGTAAACGGCGGGAGTAACTCTGACTCTCTTAAGCGTGTTGACCAGATACGATTGCTGCCCAGTGCTCAGAAATTCAATATGAAGAAATTGAACTAAGCGCGGGTAAACGGCGGGACTAACTATGACTCTCTTAATCGTGTTGACCAGATACGATTTCTACCCAGTGCTCTGAAATTCAATGTGAAGAAATTCAACTAAGCGCGGGCAAACGGCGGGAGTAACTATGACTCTCTTAAGCGTGTTGACCAGATACGATTACTGCCCAGTGCTCTGCAATTCCATGTGAAGGAATTCAACTAAGCGAGGGTAAACGGCGGGACTAACTATGACTCTCTTAAGCGTGTTGACCAGATACGATATCTGCACAGTGCTCTGAAATTCAATGTGAAGAAGTTCAACTAAGCGAGGGTAAACGGCGGGAGTAACTATGACTCTCTTAAGCGTGTTGAACAGATACGATTTCTGCCCAGTGCACTGAAATTCAACGTGAAGAAATTCAACTACGCGCGGGTGAACGGCGGGAGTAACTCTGACTCTCTTAAGCGTGTTGACCAGATACGATTTCTGCCCAGTGCTCTGCAATTCCATGTGAAGGAATTCAACTAAGCGCGGGTAAACGGCGGGAGTAACTCTGACTCTCTTAAGCGTGTTGAACAGATACGATTTCTGCCCAGTGCACTGAAATTCAATGTGAAGAAATTCAACTACGCGCGGGTGAACGGCGGGAGTAACACTGACTCTCTTAAGCGTGTTGACCAGATACGATTTCTGCCCAGTGCTCTGCAATTCCATGTGAAGGAATTCAACTAAGCGCGGGTAAACGGCGGGAGTAACTGTGACTCTCTTAAGCGTGTTGACCAGATACGATTTCTGCCCAGTGCTCTGCAATTCAATGTGAAGAAATTCAACCCAGCGCGGGTAAACGGCGGGTGTAACTATGACTCTCTTAAGCGTGTTGACCAGATACCATTGCTGCCCAGTGCTCTGAAATTCAATGTGAAGAAATTCAACTAAGCGCGGGCAAACGGCGGGAGTAACTGTGACTCTCTTAAGCGTGTTGACCAGATACGATATCTGCCCAGTGCTCTGCAATTCAATGTGAAGACATTCAACTAAGCGCGGGTAAACGGCGGGAGTAACAATGACTCTCTTGAGCGTGTTGACCAGATACGATTTCTGCCCAGTGCACTGAAATTCAATGTGAAGAAGTTCAACTACGCGCGGGTGAACGGCGGGACTAACTATGATTCTCTTAAGCGTGTTGACCAGATACGATTTCTGCCCAGTGCTCTGAAATTCAATGTGAAGAAATTCAACCCAGCGCGGGTAAACGGCGGGTGTAACACTGACTCTCTTAAGCGTGTTGACCAGATACGATTTCTGCCCAGTGCTCTGCAATTCCATGTGAAGGAATTCAACTAAGCGCGGGTAAACGGCGGGAGTAACTGTGACTATCTGAAGCGTGTTGACCAGATACGATTTCTGCCCAGTGCTCTGCAATTCAATGTGAAGAAATTCAACTCAGCGCGGGTAAACGGCGGGTGTAACTATGACTCTGTTAAGCGTGTTGACCAGATACGAGTGCTGCCCAGTGCTCAGAAATTCAATATGAAGAAATTGAACTAAGCGCGGGTAAACGGCGGGACTAACTATGACTCTCTTAAGCGTGTTGACCAGATACGATTTCTACCCAGTGCTCTGAAATTCAATGTGAAGAAATTCAACTAAGCGCGGGCAAACGGCGGGAGTAACTATGACTCTCTTAAGCGTGTTGACCAGATACGATTACTGCCCAGTGCTCTGCAATTCCATGTGAAGGAATTCAACTAAGCGAGGGTAAACGGCGGGACTAACTATGACTCTCTTAAGCGTGTTGACCAGATACGATATCTGCACAGTGCTCTGAAATTCAATGTGACGAAGTTCAACTAAGCGAGGGTAAACGGCGGGAGTAACTCTGACTCTCTTAAGCGTGTTGACCAGATACGATTGCTGCCCAGTGCTCAGAAATTCAATATGAAGAAATTGAACTAAGCGCGGGTAAACGGCGGGACTAACTATGACTCTCTTAAGCGTGTTGACCAGATACGATTTCTACCCAGTGCTCTGAAATTCAATGTGAAGAAATTCAACTAAGCGCGGGCAAACGGCGGGAGTAACTATGACTCTCTTAAGCGTGTTGACCAGATACGATTACTGCCCAGTGCACTGAAATTCAATGTGAAGAAATTCAACTACGCGCGGGTGAACGGCGGGAGTAACTCTGACTCTCTTAAGCGTGTTGACCAGATACGATTTCTGCCCAGTGCTCTGCAATTCCATGTGAAGGAATTCAACTAAGCGCGGGTAAACGGCGGGAGTAACTCTGACTCTCTTAAGCGTGTTGAACAGATACGATTTCTGCCCAGTGCACTGAAATTCAATGTGAAGAAATTCAACTACGCGCGGGTGAACGGCGGGAGTAACACTGACTCTCTTAAGCGTGTTGACCAGATACGATTTCTGCCCAGTGCTCTGCAATTCCATGTGAAGGAATTCAACTAAGCGCGGGTAAACGGCGGGAGTAACTGTGACTCTCTTAAGCGTGTTGACCAGATACGATTTCTGCCCAGTGCTCTGCAATTCAATGTGAAGAAATTCAACCCAGCGCGGGTAAACGGCGGGTGTAACTATGACTCTCTTAAGCGTGTTGACCAGATACGATTGCTGCCCAGTGATCTGAAATTCAATGTGAAGAAATTCAACTAAGCGCGGGCAAACGGCGGGAGTAACTATGACTCTCTTAAGCGTGTTGACCAGATACGATTACTGCCCAGTGCTCTGCAATTCCATGTGAAGGAATTGAACTAAGCGCGGGTAAACGGCGGGAGTAACTATGACTCTCTTAAGCGTGTTGACCAGATACGATTACTGCCCAGTGCTCTGAAATTCAATGTGAAGAAATTCAACTAAGCGCGGGCAAACGGCGGGACTAACTATGATTCTCTTAAGCGTGTTGACCAGATACGATTACTGCCCAGTGCTCTGAAATTCAATGTGAAGAAATTCAACTACGCGCGGGTGAACGGTGGGAGTAACTCTGACTCTCTTAAGCGTGTTGACCAGATACGATTTCTGCCCAGTGCTCTGCAATTCCATGTGAAGGAATTCAACTAAGCGCGGGCAAACGGCGGGACTAACTATGATTCTCTTAAGCGTGTTGACCAGATACGATTACTGCCCAGTGCTCTGAAATTCAATGTGAAGAAATTCAACTAAGCGCGGGTAAACGGCGGGAGTAACTCTGACTCTCTTAAGCGTTTTGACCAGATACGATTACTGCCCAGTGCTCTGCAATTCCATGTGAAGGAATTCAACTAAGCGCGGGTAAACGGCGGGAGTAACTGTGACTCTCTTAAGCGTGTTGACCAGATACGATATCTGCCCAGTGCTCTGCAATTCAATGTGAAGACATTCAACTAAGCGCGGGAAAACGGCGGGAGTAACAATGACTCTCTTGAGCGTGTTGACCAGATACGATTTCTGCCCAGTGCACTGAAATTCAATGTGAAGAAGTTCAACTACGCGCGGGTGAACGGCGGGACTAACTATGATTCTCTTAAGCGTGTTGACCAGATACGATTTCTGCCCAGTGCTCTGAAATTCAATGTGAAGAAATTCAACCCAGCGCGGGTAAACGGCGGGTGTAACACTGACTCTCTTAAGCGTGTTGACCAGATACGATTTCTGCCCAGTGCTCTGCAATTCCATGTGAAGGAATTCAACTAAGCGCGGGTAAACGGCGGGAGTAACTGTGACTATCTGAAGCGTGTTGACCAGATACGATTTCTGCCCAGTCCTCTGCAATTCAATGTGAAGAAATTCAACTCAGCGCGGGTAAACGGCGGGTGTAACTATGACTCTGTTAAGCGTGTTGACCAGATACGATTGCTGCCCAGTGCTCAGAAATTCAATATGAAGAAATTGAACTAAGCGCGGGTAAACGGCGGGACTAACTATGACTCTCTTAAGCGTGTTGACCAGATACGATTTCTACCCAGTGCTCTGAAATTCAATGTGAAGAAATTCAACTAAGCGCGGGCAAACGGCGGGAGTAACTATGACTCTCTTAAGCGTGTTGACCAGATACGATTACTGCCCAGTGCTCTGCAATTCCATGTGAAGGAATTCAACTAAGCGAGGGTAAACGGCGGGACTAACTATGACTCTCTTAAGCGTGTTGACCAGATACGATATCTGCACAGTGCTCTGAAATTCAATGTGAAGAAGTTCAACTAAGCGAGGGTAAACGGCGGGAGTAACTCTGACTCTCTTAAGCGTGTTGACCAGATACGATTGCTGCCCAGTGCTCAGAAATTCAATATGAAGAAATTGAACTAAGCGCGGGTAAACGGCGGGACTAACTATGACTCTCTTAATCGTGTTGACCAGATACGATTTCTACCCAGTGCTCTGAAATTCAATTCGAAGAAATTCAACTAAGCGCGGGCAAACGGCGGGAGTAACTATGACTCTCTTAAGCGTGTTGACCAGATACGATTACTGCCCAGTGCTCTGCAATTCCATGTGAAGGAATTCAACTAAGCGAGGGTAAACGGCGGGACTAACTATGACTCTCTTAAGCGTGTTGACCAGATACGATATCTGCACAGTGCTCTGAAATTCAATGTGAAGAAGTTCAACTAAGCGAGGGTAAACGGCGGGAGTAACTATGACTCTCTTAAGCGTGTTGAACAGATACGATTTCTGCCCAGTGCACTGAAATTCAACGTGAAGAAATTCAACTACGCGCGGGTGAACGGCGGGAGTAACTCTGACTCTCTTAAGCGTGTTGACCAGATACGATTTCTGCCCAGTGCTCTGCAATTCCATGTGAAGGAATTCAACTAAGCGCGGGTAAACGGCGGGAGTAACTCTGACTCTCTTAAGCGTGTTGAACAGATACGATTTCTGCCCAGTGCACTGAAATTCAATGTGAAGAAATTCAACTACGCGCGGGTGAACGGCGGGAGTAACACTGACTCTCTTAAGCGTGTTGACCAGATACGATTTCTGCCCAGTGCTCTGCAATTCCATGTGAAGGAATTCAACTAAGCGCGGGTAAACGGCGGGAGTAACTGTGACTCTCTTAAGCGTGTTGACCAGATACGATTTCTGCCCAGTGCTCTGCAATTCAATGTGAAGAAATTCAACCCAGCGCGGGTAAACGGCGGGTGTAACTATGACTCTCTTAAGCGTGTTGACCAGATACGATTGCTGCCCAGTGCTCTGAAATTCAATGTGAAGAAATTCAACTAAGCGCGGGCAAACGGCGGGAGTAACTGTGACTCTCTTAAGCGTGTTGACCAGATACGATATCTGCCCAGTGCTCTGCAATTCAATGTGAAGACATTCAACTAAGCGCGGGTAAACGGCGGGAGTAACAATGACTCTCTTGAGCGTGTTGACCAGATACGATTTCTGCCCAGTGCACTGAAATTCAATGTGAAGAAGTTCAACTACGCGCGGGTGAACGGCGGGACTAACTATGATTCTCTTAAGCGTGTTGACCAGATACGATTTCTGCCCAGTGCTCTGAAATTCAATGTGAAGAAATTCAACCCAGCGCGGGTAAACGGCGGGTGTAACACTGACTCTCTCAAGCGTGTTGACCAGATACGATTTCTGCCCAGTGCTCTGCAATTCCATGTGAAGGAATTCAACTAAGCGCGGGTAAACGGCGGGAGTAACTGTGACTATCTGAAGCGTGTTGACCAGATACGATTTCTGCCCAGTGCTCTGCAATTCAATGTGAAGAAATTCAACTCAGCGCGGGTAAACGGCGGGTGTAACTATGACTCTGTTAAGCGTGTTGACCAGATACGAGTGCTGCCCAGTGCTCAGAAATTCAATATGAAGAAATTGAACTAAGCGCGGGTAAACGGCGGGACTAACTATGACTCTCTTAAGCGTGTTGACCAGATACGATTTCTACCCAGTGCTCTGAAATTCAATGTGAAGAAATTCAACTAAGCGCGGGCAAACGGCGGGAGTAACTATGACTCTCTTAAGCGTGTTGACCAGATACGATTACTGCCCAGTGCTCTGCAATTCCATGTGAAGGAATTCAACTAAGCGCGGGTAAACGGCGGGAGTAACTGTGACTATCTGAAGCGTGTTGAACAGATACGATTTCTGCCCAGTGCACTGAAATTCAACGTGAAGAAATTCAACTACGCGCGGGTGAACGGCGGGAGTAACTCTGACTCTCTTAAGCGTGTTGACCAGATACGATTTCTGCCCAGTGCTCTGCAATTCCATGTGAAGGAATTCAACTAAGCGCGGGTAAACGGCGGGAGTAACTCTGACTCTCTTAAGCGTGTTGAACAGATACGATTTCTGCCCAGTGCACTGAAATTCAATGTGAAGAAATTCAACTACGCGCGGGTGAACGGCGGGAGTAACACTGACTCTCTTAAGCGTGTTGACCAGATACGATTTCTGCCCAGTGCTCTGCAATTCCATGTGAAGGAATTCAACTAAGCGCGGGTAAACGGCGGGAGTAACTGTGACTCTCTTAAGCGTGTTGACCAGATACGATTTCTGCCCAGTGCTCTGCAATTCAATGTGAAGAAATTCAACCCAGCGCGGGTAAACGGCGGGTGTAACTATGACTCTCTTAAGCGTGTTGACCAGATACGATTGCTGCCCAGTGCTCTGAAATTCAATGTGAAGAAATTCAACTAAGCGCGGGCAAACGGCGGGAGTAACTGTGACTCTCTTAAGCGTGTTGACCAGATACGATATCTGCCCAGTGCTCTGCAATTCAATGTGAAGACATTCAACTAAGCGCGGGTAAACGGCGGGAGTAACAATGACTCTCTTGAGCGTGTTGACCAGATACGATTTCTGCCCAGTGCACTGAAATTCAATGTGAAGAAGTTCAACTACGCGCGGGTGAACGGCGGGACTAACTATGATTCTCTTAAGCGTGTTGACCAGATACGATTTCTGCCCAGTGCTCTGAAATTCAATGTGAAGAAATTCAACCCAGCGCGGGTAAACGGCGGGAGTAACTCTGACTCTCTTAAGCGTGTTGAACAGATACGATTTCTGCCCAGTGCACTGAAATTCAATGTGAAGAAATTCAACTACGCGCGGGTGAACGGCGGGAGTAACACTGACTCTCTTAAGCGTGTTGACCAGATACGATTTCTGCCCAGTGCTGTGCAATTCCATGTGAAGGAATTCAACTAAGCGCGGGTAAACGGCGGGAGTAACTGTGACTCTCTTAAGCGTGTTGACCAGATACGATTTCTGCCCAGTGCTCTGCAATTCAATGTGAAGAAATTCAACCCAGCGCGGGTAAACGGCGGGTGTAACTATGACTCTCTTAAGCGTGTTGACCAGATACGATTGCTGCCCAGTGATCTGAAATTCAATGTGAAGAAATTCAACTAAGCGCGGGCAAACGGCGGGAGTAACTATGACTCTCTTAAGCGTGTTGACCAGATACGATTACTGCCCAGTGCTCTGCAATTCCATGTGAAGGAATTGAACTAAGCGCGGGTAAACGGCGGGAGTAACTATGACTCTCTTAAGCGTGTTGACCAGATACGATTACTGCCCAGTGCTCTGAAATTCAATGTGAAGAAATTCAACTAAGCGCGGGCAAACGGCGGGACTAACTATGATTCTCTTAAGCGTGTTGACCAGATACGATTACTGCCCAGTGCTCTGAAATTCAATGTGAAGAAATTCAACTAAGCGCGGGTAAACGGCGGGAGTAACTCTGACTCTCTTAAGCGTTTTGACCAGATACGATTACTGCCCAGTGCTCTGCAATTCAATGTGAAGAAATGCAACTAAGCGCGGGTAAACGGCGGGAGTAACTATGACTCTCTTAAGCGTTTTGACCAGATACGATTTCTGCCCAGTGCTCTGAAATTCAATGTGAAGAAATTCAACTCAGCGCGGGTTAACGGCGGGACTAACTATGATTCTCTTAAGCGTGTTGACCAGATACGATTTCTGCCCAGTGCACTGAAATTCAATGTGAAGAAATTCAACTACGCGCGGGTGAACGGTGGGAGTAACTCTGACTCTCTTAAGCGTGTTGACCAGATACGATTTCTGCCCAGTGCTCTGCAATTCCATGTGAAGGAATTCAACTAAGCGCGGGCAAACGGCGGGACTAACTATGATTCTCTTAAGCGTGTTGACCAGATACGATTACTGCCCAGTGCTCTGAAATTCAATGTGAAGAAATTCAACTAAGCGCGGGTAAACGGCGGGAGTAACTCTGACTCTCTTAAGCGTTTTGACCAGATACGATTACTGCCCAGTGCTCTGCAATTCCATGTGAAGGAATTCAACTAAGCGCGGGTAAACGGCGGGAGTAACTGTGACTCTCTTAAGCGTGTTGACCAGATACGATATCTGCCCAGTGCTCTGCAATTCAATGTGAAGACATTCAACTAAGCGCGGGAAAACGGCGGGAGTAACAATGACTCTCTTGAGCGTGTTGACCAGATACGATTTCTGCCCAGTGCACTGAAATTCAATGTGAAGAAGTTCAACTACGCGCGGGTGAACGGCGGGACTAACTATGATTCTCTTAAGCGTGTTGACCAGATACGATTTCTGCCCAGTGCTCTGAAATTCAATGTGAAGAAATTCAACCCAGCGCGGGTAAACGGCGGGTGTAACACTGACTCTCTTAAGCGTGTTGACCAGATACGATTTCTGCCCAGTGCTCTGCAATTCCATGTGAAGGAATTCAACTAAGCGCGGGTAAACGGCGGGAGTAACTGTGACTATCTGAAGCGTGTTGACCAGATACGATTTCTGCCCAGTCCTCTGCAATTCAATGTGAAGAAATTCAACTCAGCGCGGGTAAACGGCGGGTGTAACTATGACTCTGTTAAGCGTGTTGACCAGATACGATTGCTGCCCAGTGCTCAGAAATTCAATATGAAGAAATTGAACTAAGCGCGGGTAAACGGCGGGACTAACTATGACTCTCTTAAGCGTGTTGACCAGATACGATTTCTACCCAGTGCTCTGAAATTCAATGTGAAGAAATTCAACTAAGCGCGGGCAAACGGCGGGAGTAACTATGACTCTCTTAAGCGTGTTGACCAGATACGATTACTGCCCAGTGCTCTGCAATTCCATGTGAAGGAATTCAACTAAGCGAGGGTAAACGGCGGGACTAACTATGACTCTCTTAAGCATGTTGACCAGATACGATATCTGCACAGTGCTCTGAAATTCAATGTGAAGAAGTTCAACTAAGCGAGGGTAAACGGCGGGAGTAACTCTGACTCTCTTAAGCGTGTTGACCAGATACGATTTCTGCCCAGTGACTGAAAATCAATGTGAAGAAATTCAACTACGCGCGGGTGAACGGCGGGAGTAACTCTGACTCTCTTAAGCGTGTTGTCCAGATACGATTTCTGCCCAGTGCTCTGCAATTCCATGTGAAGGAATTCAACTAAGCGCGGGCAAACGGCGGGACTAACTATGATTCTCTTAAGCGTGTTGACCAGATACGATTACTGCCCAGTGCTCTGAAATTCAATGTGAAGAAATTCAACTAAGCGCGGGTAAACGGCGGGAGTAACTATGACTCTCTTAAGCGTGTTGACCAGATACGATTACTGCCCAGTGCTCTGAAATTCAATGTGAAGAAATTCAACTAAGAGCGGGTAAACGGCGGGAGTAACTCTGACTCTGTTAAGCGTGTTGACCAGATACGATTGCTGCCCAGTGCTCAGAAATTCAATATGAAGAAATTGAACTAAGCGCGGGTAAACGGCGGGACTAACTATGACTCTCTTAAGCGTGTTGACCAGATACGATTTCTACCCAGTGCTCTGAAATTCAATGTGAAGAAATTCAACTAAGCGCGGGCAAACGGCGGGAGTAACTATGACTCTCTTAAGCGTGTTGACCAGATACGATTACTGCCCAGTGCTCTGCAATTCCATGTGAAGGAATTCAACTAAGCGAGGGTAAACGGCGGGACTAACTATGACTCTCTTAAGCGTGTTGACCAGATACGATATCTGCACAGTGCTCTGAAATTCAATGTGAAGAAGTTCAACTAAGCGAGGGTAAACGGCGGGAGTAACTCTGACTCTCTTAAGCGTGTTGACCAGATACGATTGCTGCCCAGTGCTCAGAAATTCAATATGAAGAAATTGAACTAAGCGCGGGTAAACGGCGGGACTAACTATGACTCTCTTAATCGTGTTGACCAGATACGATTTCTACCCAGTGCTCTGAAATTCAATGTGAAGAAATTCAACTAAGCGCGGGCAAACGGCGGGAGTAACTATGACTCTCTTAAGCGTGTTGACCAGATACGATTACTGCCCAGTGCTCTGCAATTCCATGTGAAGGAATTCGACTAAGCGAGGGTAAACGGCGGGACTAACTATGACTCTCTTAAGCGTGTTGACCAGATACGATATCTGCACAGTGCTCTGAAATTCAATGTGAAGAAGTTCAACTAAGCGAGGGTAAACGGCGGGAGTAACTATGACTCTCTTAAGCGTGTTGAACAGATACGATTTCTGCCCAGTGCACTGAAATTCAACGTGAAGAAATTCAACTACGCGCGGGTGAACGGCGGGAGTAACTCTGACTCTCTTAAGCGTGTTGACCAGATACGATTTCTGCCCAGTGCTCTGCAATTCCATGTGAAGGAATTCAACTAAGCGCGGGTAAACGGCGGGAGTAACTCTGACTCTCTTAAGCGTGTTGAACAGATACGATTTCTGCCCAGTGCACTGAAATTCAATGTGAAGAAATTCAACTACGCGCGGGTGAACGGCGGGAGTAACACTGACTCTCTTAAGCGTGTTGACCAGATACGATTTCTGCCCAGTGCTCTGCAATTCCATGTGAAGGAATTCAACTAAGCGCGGGTAAACGGCGGGAGTAACTGTGACTCTCTTAAGCGTGTTGACCAGATACGATTTCTGCCCAGTGCTCTGCAATTCAATGTGAAGAAATTCAACCCAGCGCGGGTAAACGGCGGGTGTAACTATGACTCTCTTAAGCGTGTTGACCAGATACGATTGCTGCCCAGTGCTCTGAAATTCAATGTGAAGAAATTCAACTAAGCGCGGGCAAACGGCGGGAGTAACTGTGACTCTCTTAAGCGTGTTGACCAGATACGATATCTGCCCAGTGCTCTGCAATTCAATGTGAAGACATTCAACTAAGCGCGGGTAAACGGCGGGAGTAACAATGACTCTCTTGAGCGTGTTGACCAGATACGATTTCTGCCCAGTGCACTGAAATTCAATGTGAAGAAGTTCAACTACGCGCGGGTGAACGGCGGGACTAACTATGATTCTCTTAAGCGTGTTGACCAGATACGATTTCTGCCCAGTGCTCTGAAATTCAATGTGAAGAAATTCAACCCAGCGCGGGTAAACGGCGGGTGTAACACTGACTCTCTTAAGCGTGTTGACCAGATACGATTTCTGCCCAGTGCTCTGCAATTCCGTGTGAAGGAATTCAACTAAGCGCGGGTAAACGGCGGGAGTAACTGTGACTATCTGAAGCGTGTTGACCAGATACGATTTCTGCCCAGTGCTCTGCAATTCAATGTGAAGAAATTCAACTCAGCGCGGGTAAACGGCGGGTGTAACTATGACTCTGTTAAGCGTGTTGACCAGATACGAGTGCTGCCCAGTGCTCAGAAATTCAATATGAAGAAATTGAACTAAGCGCGGGTAAACGGCGGGACTAACTATGACTCTCTTAAGCGTGTTGACCAGATACGATTTCTACCCAGTGCTCTGAAATTCAATGTGAAGAAATTCAACTAAGCGCGGGCAAACGGCGGGAGTAACTATGACTCTCTTAAGCGTGTTGACCAGATACGATTACTGCCCAGTGCTCTGCAATTCCATGTGAAGGAATTCAACTAAGCGAGGGTAAACGGCGGGACTAACTATGACTCTCTTAAGCGTGTTGACCAGATACGATATCTGCACAGTGCTCTGAAATTCAATGTGAAGAAGTTCAACTAAGCGAGGGTAAACGGCGGGAGTAACTCTGACTCTCTTAAGCGTGTTGACCAGATACGATTGCTGCCCAGTGCTCAGAAATTCAATATGAAGAAATTGAACTAAGCGCGGGTAAACGGCGGGACTAACTATGACGCTCTTAAGCGTGTTGACCAGATACGATTTCTACCCAGTGCTCTGAAATTCAATGTGAAGAAATTCAACTAAGCGCGGGCAAACGGCGGGAGTAACTATGACTCTCTTAAGCGTGTTGACCAGATACGATTACTGCCCAGTGCACTGAAATTCAATGTGAAGAAATTCAACTACGCGCGGGTGAACGGCGGGAGTAACTCTGACTCTCTTAAGCGTGTTGACCAGATACGATTTCTGCCCAGTGCTCTGCAATTCCATGTGAAGGAATTCAACTAAGCGCGGGTAAACGGCGGGAGTAACTCTGACTCTCTTAAGCGTGTTGAACAGATACGATTTCTGCCCAGTGCACTGAAATTCAATGTGAAGAAATTCAACTACGCGCGGGTGAACGGCGGGAGTAACACTGACTCTCTTAAGCGTGTTGACCAGATACGATTTCTGCCCAGTGCTCTGCAATTCCATGTGAAGGAATTCAACTAAGCGCGGGTAAACGGCGGGAGTAACTGTGACTCTCTTAAGCGTGTTGACCAGATACGATTTCTGCCCAGTGCTCTGCAATTCAATGTGAAGAAATTCAACCCAGCGCGGGTAAACGGCGGGTGTAACTATGACTCTCTTAAGCGTGTTGACCAGATACGATTGCTGCCCAGTGATCTGAAATTCAATGTGAAGAAATTCAACTAAGCGCGGGCAAACGGCGGGAGTAACTATGACTCTCTTAAGCGTGTTGACCAGATACGATTACTGCCCAGTGCTCTGCAATTCCATGTGAAGGAATTGAACTAAGCGCGGGTAAACGGCGGGAGTAACTATGACTCTCTTAAGCGTGTTGACCAGATACGATTACTGCCCAGTGCTCTGAAATTCAATGTGAAGAAATTCAACTAAGCGCGGGCAAACGGCGGGACTAACTATGATTCTCTTAAGCGTGTTGACCAGATACGATTACTGCCCAGTGCTCTGAAATTCAATGTGAAGAAATTCAACTAAGCGCGGGTAAACGGCGGAAGTAACTCTGACTCTCTTAAGCGTTTTGACCAGATACGATTACTGCCCAGTGCTCTGCAATTCAATGTGAAGAAATGCAACTAAGCGCGGGTAAACGGCGGGAGTAACTATGACTCTCTTAAGCGTTTTGACCAGATACGATTTCTGCCCAGTGCTCTGAAATTCAATGTGAAGAAATTCAACTCAGCGCGGGTTAACGGCGGGACTAACTATGATTCTCTTAAGCGTGTTGACCAGATACGATTTCTGCCCAGTGCACTGAAATTCAATGTGAAGAAATTCAACTACGCGCGGGTGAACGGTGGGAGTAACTCTGACTCTCTTAAGCGTGTTGACCAGATACGATTTCTGCCCAGTGCTCTGCAATTCCATGTGAAGGAATTCAACTAAGCGCGGGCAAACGGCGGGACTAACTATGATTCTCTTAAGCGTGTTGACCAGATACGATTACTGCCCAGTGCTCTGAAATTCAATGTGAAGAAATTCAACTAAGCGCGGGTAAACGGCGGGAGTAACTCTGACTCTCTTAAGCGTTTTGACCAGATACGATTACTGCCTAGTGCTCTGCAATTCCATGTGAAGGAATTCAACTAAGCGCGGGTAAACGGCGGGAGTAACTGTGACTCTCTTAAGCGTGTTGACCAGATACGATATCTGCCCAGTGCTCTGCAATTCAATGTGAAGACATTCAACTAAGCGCGGGAAAACGGCGGGAGTAACAATGACTCTCTTGAGCGTGTTGACCAGATACGATTTCTGCCCAGTGCACTGAAATTCAATGTGAAGAAGTTCAACTACGCGCGGGTGAACGGCGGGACTAACTATGATTCTCTTAAGCGTGTTGACCAGATACGATTTCTGCCCAGTGCTCTGAAATTCAATGTGAAGATATTCAACCCAGCGCGGGTAAACGGCGGGTGTAACACTGACTCTCTTAAGCGTGTTGACCAGATACGATTTCTGCCCAGTGCTCTGCAATTCCATGTGAAGGAATTCAACTAAGCGCGGGTAAACGGCGGGAGTAACTGTGACTATCTGAAGCGTGTTGACCAGATACGATTTCTGCCCAGTCCTCTGCAATTCAATGTGAAGAAATTCAACTCAGCGCGGGTAAACGGCGGGTGTAACTATGACTCTGTTAAGCGTGTTGACCAGATACGATTGCTGCCCAGTGCTCAGAAATTCAATATGAAGAAATTGAACTAAGCGCGGGTAAACGGCGGGACTAACTATGACTCTCTTAAGCGTGTTGACCAGATACGATTTCTACCCAGTGCTCTGAAATTCAATGTGAAGAAATTCAACTAAGCGCGGGCAAACGGCGGGAGTAACTATGACTCTCTTAAGCGTGTTGACCAGATACGATTACTGCCCAGTGCTCTGCAATTCCATGTGAAGGAATTCAACTAAGCGAGGGTAAACGGCGGGACTAACTATGACTCTCTTAAGCGTGTTGACCAGATACGATATCTGCACAGTGCTCTGAAATTCAATGTGAAGAAGTTCAACTAAGCGAGGGTAAACGGCGGGAGTAACTCTGACTCTCTTAAGCGTGTTGACCAGATACGATTTCTGCCCAGTGACTGAAAATCAATGTGAAGAAATTCAACTACGCGCGGGTGAACGGCGGGAGTAACTCTGACTCTCTTAAGCGTGTTGACCAGATACGATTTCTGCCCAGTACTCTGCAATTCCATGTGAAGGAATTCAACTAAGCGCGGGTAAACGGCGGGAGTAACTCTGACTCTCTTAAGCGTGTTGACCAGATACAATTTCTGCCCAGTGCTCTGAAATTCAATGTGAAGAAATTCAACTAAGCGCGGGCAAACGGCGGGAGTAACTATGACTCTCTTAAGCGTGTTGACCAGATACGATTACTGCCCAGTGCTCTGCAATTCCATGTGAAGGTATTGAACTAAGCGCGGGTAAACGGCGGGAGTAACTATGACTCTCTTAAGCGTGTTGAACAGATACGATTTCTGCCCAGTGCACTGAAATTCAATGTGAAGAAATTCAACTACGCGCGGGTGAACGGCGGGAGTAACTCTGACTCTCTTAAGCGTGTTGACCAGATACGATTTCTGCCCAGTGCTCTGCAATTCCATGTGAAGGAATTCAACTAAGCGCGGGTAAACGGCGGGAGTAACTCTGACTCTCTTAAGCGTGTTGAACAGATACGATTTCTGCCCAGTGCACTGAAATTCAATGTGAAGAAATTCAACTACGCGCGGGTGAACGGCGGGAGTAACTCTGACTCTCTTAAGCGTGTTGACCAGATACGATTTCTGCCCAGTGCTCTGCAATTCCATGTGAAGGAATTCAACTAAGCGCGGGTAAACGGCGGGAGTAACTATGACTCTCTTAAGCGTGTTGACCAGATACGATTTCTACCCAGTGCTCTGAAATTCAATGTGAAGAAATTCAACTAAGCGCGGGCAAACGGCGGGAGTAACTATGACTCTCTTAAGCGTGTTGACCAGATACGATTACTGCCCAGTGCTCTGCAATTCCATGTGAAGGAATTCAACTAAGCGAGGGTAAACGGCGGGACTAACTATGACTCTCTTAAGCGTGTTGACCAGATACGATATCTGCACAGTGCTCTGAAATTCAATGTGAAGAAGTTCAACTAAGCGAGGGTAAACGGCGGGAGTAACTCTGACTCTCTTAAGCGTGTTGACCAGATACGATTGCTGCCCAGTGCTCAGAAATTCAATATGAAGAAATTGAACTAAGCGCGGGTAAACGGCGGGACTAACTATGACTCTCTTAAGCGTGTTGACCAGATACGATTTCTACCCAGTGCTCTGAAATTCAATGTGAAGAAATTCAACTAAGCGCGGGCAAACGGCGGGAGTAACTATGACTCTCTTAAGCGTGTTGACCAGATACGATTACTGCCCAGTGCACTGAAATTCAATGTGAAGAAATTCAACTACGCGCGGGTGAACGGCGGGAGTAACTCTGACTCTCTTAAGCGTGTTGACCAGATACGATTTCTGCCCAGTGCTCTGCAATTCCATGTGAAGGAATTCAACTAAGCGCGGGTAAACGGCGGGAGTAACTCTGACTCTCTTAAGCGTGTTGAACAGATACGATTTCTGCCCAGTGCACTGAAATTCAATGTGAAGAAATTCAACTACGCGCGGGTGAACGGCGGGAGTAACACTGACTCTCTTAAGCGTGTTGACCAGATACGATTTCTGCCCAGTGCTCTGCAATTCCATGTGAAGGAATTCAACTAAGCGCGGGTAAACGGCGGGAGTAACTGTGACTCTCTTAAGCGTGTTGACCAGATACGATTTCTGCCCAGTGCTCTGCAATTCAATGTGAAGAAATTCAACCCAGCGCGGGTAAACGGCGGGTGTAACTATGACTCTCTTAAGCGTGTTGACCAGATACGATTGCTGCCCAGTGATCTGAAATTCAATGTGAAGAAATTCAACTAAGCGCGGGCAAACGGCGGGAGTAACTATGACTCTCTTAAGCGTGTTGACCAGATACGATTACTGCCCAGTGCTCTGCAATTCCATGTGAAGGAATTGAACTAAGCGCGGGTAAACGGCGGGAGTAACAATGACTCTCTTAAGCGTGTTGACCAGATACGATTACTGCCCAGTGCTCTGAAATTCAATGTGAAGAAATTCAACTAAGCGCGGGCAAACGGCGGGACTAACTATGATTCTCTTAAGCGTGTTGACCAGATACGATTACTGCCCAGTGCTCTGAAATTCAATGTGAAGAAATTCAACTAAGCGCGGGTAAACGGCGGAAGTAACTCTGACTCTCTTAAGCGTTTTGACCAGATACGATTACTGCCCAGTGCTCTGCAATTCAATGTGAAGAAATGCAACTAAGCGCGGGTAAACGGCGGGAGTAACTATGACTCTCTTAAGCGTTTTGACCAGATACGATTTCTGCCCAGTGCTCTGAAATTCAATGTGAAGAAATTCAACTCAGCGCGGGTTAACGGCGGGACTAACTATGATTCTCTTAAGCGTGTTGACCAGATACGATTTCTGCCCAGTGCACTGAAATTCAATGTGAAGAAATTCAACTACGCGCGGGTGAACGGTGGGAGTAACTCTGACTCTCTTAAGCGTGTTGACCAGATACGATTTCTGCCCAGTGCTCTGCAATTCCATGTGAAGGAATTCAACTAAGCGCGGGCAAACGGCGGGACTAACTATGATTCTCTTAAGCGTGTTGACCAGATACGATTACTGCCCAGTGCTCTGAAATTCAATGTGAAGAAATTCAACTAAGCGCGGGTAAACGGCGGGAGTAACTCTGACTCTCTTAAGCGTTTTGACCAGATACGATTACTGCCTAGTGCTCTGCAATTCCATGTGAAGGAATTCAACTAAGCGCGGGTAAACGGCGGGAGTAACTGTGACTCTCTTAAGCGTGTTGACCAGATACGATATCTGCCCAGTGCTCTGCAATTCAATGTGAAGACATTCAACTAAGCGCGGGAAAACGGCGGGAGTAACAATGACTCTCTTGAGCGTGTTGACCAGATACGATTTCTGCCCAGTGCACTGAAATTCAATGTGAAGAAGTTCAACTACGCGCGGGTGAACGGCGGGACTAACTATGATTCTCTTAAGCGTGTTGACCAGATACGATTTCTGCCCAGTGCTCTGAAATTCAATGTGAAGATATTCAACCCAGCGCGGGTAAACGGCGGGTGTAACACTGACTCTCTTAAGCGTGTTGACCAGATACGATTTCTGCCCAGTGCTCTGCAATTCCATGTGAAGGAATTCAACTAAGCGCGGGTAAACGGCGGGAGTAACTGTGACTATCTGAAGCGTGTTGACCAGATACGATTTCTGCCCAGTCCTCTGCAATTCAATGTGAAGAAATTCAACTCAGCGCGGGTAAACGGCGGGTGTAACTATGACTCTGTTAAGCGTGTTGACCAGATACGATTGCTGCCCAGTGCTCAGAAATTCAATATGAAGAAATTGAACTAAGCGCGGGTAAACGGCGGGACTAACTATGACTCTCTTAAGCGTGTTGACCAGATACGATTTCTACCCAGTGCTCTGAAATTCAATGTGAAGAAATTCAACTAAGCGCGGGCAAACGGCGGGAGTAACTATGACTCTCTTAAGCGTGTTGACCAGATACGATTACTGCCCAGTGCTCTGCAATTCCATGTGAAGGAATTCAACTAAGCGAGGGTAAACGGCGGGACTAACTATGACTCTCTTAAGCGTGTTGACCAGATACGATATCTGCACAGTGCTCTGAAATTCAATGTGAAGAAGTTCAACTAAGCGAGGGTAAACGGCGGGAGTAACTCTGACTCTCTCAAGCGTGTTGACCAGATACGATTTCTGCCCAGTGACTGAAAATCAATGTGAAGAAATTCAACTACGCGCGGGTGAACGGCGGGAGTAACTCTGACTCTCTTAAGCGTGTTGACCAGATACGATTTCTGCCCAGTACTCTGCAATTCCATGTGAAGGAATTCAACTAAGCGCGGGTAAACGGCGGGAGTAACTCTGACTCTCTTAAGCGTGTTGACCAGATACAATTTCTGCCCAGTGCTCTGAAATTCAATGTGAAGAAATTCAACTAAGCGCGGGCAAACGGCGGGAGTAACTATGACTCTCTTAAGCGTGTTGACCAGATACGATTACTGCCCAGTGCTCTGCAATTCCATGTGAAGGTATTGAACTAAGCGCGGGTAAACGGCGGGAGTAACTATGACTCTCTTAAGCGTGTTGAACAGATACGATTTCTGCCCAGTGCACTGAAATTCAATGTGAAGAAATTCAACTACGCGCGGGTGAACGGCGGGAGTAACTCTGACTCTCTTAAGCGTGTTGACCAGATACGATTTCTGCCCAGTGCTCTGCAATTCCATGTGAAGGAATTCAACTAAGCGCGGGTAAACGGCGGGAGTAACTCTGACTCTCTTAAGCGTGTTGAACAGATACGATTTCTGCCCAGTGCACTGAAATTCAATGTGAAGAAATTCAACTACGCGCGGGTGAACGGCGGGAGTAACTCTGACTCTCTTAAGCGTGTTGACCAGATACGATTTCTGCCCAGTGCTCTGCAATTCCATGTGAAGGAATTCAACTAAGCGCGGGTAAACGGCGGGAGTAACTATGACTCTCTTAAGCGTGTTGACCAGATACGATTTCTACCCAGTGCTCTGAAATTCAATGTGAAGAAATTCAACTAAGCGCGGGCAAACGGCGGGAGTAACTATGACTCTCTTAAGCGTGTTGACCAGATACGATTACTGCCCAGTGCTCTGCAATTCCATGTGAAGGAATTCAACTAAGCGAGGGTAAACGGCGGGACTAACTATGACTCTCTTAAGCGTGTTGACCAGATACGATATCTGCACAGTGCTCTGAAATTCAATGTGAAGAAGTTCAACTAAGCGAGGGTAAACGGCGGGAGTAACTCTGACTCTCTTAAGCGTGTTGACCAGATACGATTGCTGCCCAGTGCTCAGAAATTCAATATGAAGAAATTGAACTAAGCGCGGGTAAACGGCGGGACTAACTATGACTCTCTTAAGCGTGTTGACCAGATACGATTTCTACCCAGTGCTCTGAAATTCAATGTGAAGAAATTCAACTAAGCGCGGGCAAACGGCGGGAGTAACTATGACTCTCTTAAGCGTGTTGACCAGATACGATTACTGCCCAGTGCACTGAAATTCAATGTGAAGAAATTCAACTACGCGCGGGTGAACGGCGGGAGTAACTCTGACTCTCTTAAGCGTGTTGACCAGATACGATTTCTGCCCAGTGCTCTGCAATTCCATGTGAAGGAATTCAACTAAGCGCGGGTAAACGGCGGGAGTAACTCTGACTCTCTTAAGCGTGTTGAACAGATACGATTTCTGCCCAGTGCACTGAAATTCAATGTGAAGAAATTCAACTACGCGCGGGTGAACGGCGGGAGTAACACTGACTCTCTTAAGCGTGTTGACCAGATACGATTTCTGCCCAGTGCTCTGCAATTCCATGTGAAGGAATTCAACTAAGCGCGGGTAAACGGCGGGAGTAACTGTGACTCTCTTAAGCGTGTTGACCAGATACGATTTCTGCCCAGTGCTCTGCAATTCAATGTGAAGAAATTCAACCCAGCGCGGGTAAACGGCGGGTGTAACTATGACTCTCTTAAGCGTGTTGACCAGATACGATTGCTGCCCAGTGATCTGAAATTCAATGTGAAGAAATTCAACTAAGCGCGGGCAAACGGCGGGAGTAACTATGACTCTCTTAAGCGTGTTGACCAGATACGATTACTGCCCAGTGCTCTGCAATTCCATGTGAAGGAATTGAACTAAGCGCGGGTAAACGGCGGGAGTAACAATGACTCTCTTAAGCGTGTTGACCAGATACGATTACTGCCCAGTGCTCTGAAATTCAATGTGAAGAAATTCAACTAAGCGCGGGCAAACGGCGGGACTAACTATGATTCTCTTAAGCGTGTTGACCAGATACGATTACTGCCCAGTGCTCTGAAATTCAATGTGAAGAAATTCAACTAAGCGCGGGTAAACGGCGGAAGTAACTCTGACTCTCTTAAGCGTTTTGACCAGATACGATTACTGCCCAGTGCTCTGCAATTCAATGTGAAGAAATGCAACTAAGCGCGGGTAAACGGCGGGAGTAACTATGACTCTCTTAAGCGTTTTGACCAGATACGATTTCTGCCCAGTGCTCTGAAATTCAATGTGAAGAAATTCAACTCAGCGCGGGTTAACGGCGGGACTAACTATGATTCTCTTAAGCGTGTTGACCAGATACGATTTCTGCCCAGTGCACTGAAATTCAATGTGAAGAAATTCAACTACGCGCGGGTGAACGGTGGGAGTAACTCTGACTCTCTTAAGCGTGTTGACCAGATACGATTTCTGCCCAGTGCTCTGCAATTCCATGTGAAGGAATTCAACTAAGCGCGGGCAAACGGCGGGACTAACTATGATTCTCTTAAGCGTGTTGACCAGATACGATTACTGCCCAGTGCTCTGAAATTCAATGTGAAGAAATTCAACTAAGCGCGGGTAAACGGCGGGAGTAACTCTGACTCTCTTAAGCGTTTTGACCAGATACGATTACTGCCTAGTGCTCTGCAATTCCATGTGAAGGAATTCAACTAAGCGCGGGTAAACGGCGGGAGTAACTGTGACTCTCTTAAGCGTGTTGACCAGATACGATATCTGCCCAGTGCTCTGCAATTCAATGTGAAGACATTCAACTAAGCGCGGGAAAACGGCGGGAGTAACAATGACTCTCTTGAGCGTGTTGACCAGATACGATTTCTGCCCAGTGCACTGAAATTCAATGTGAAGAAGTTCAACTACGCGCGGGTGAACGGCGGGACTAACTATGATTCTCTTAAGCGTGTTGACCAGATACGATTTCTGCCCAGTGCTCTGAAATTCAATGTGAAGATATTCAACCCAGCGCGGGTAAACGGCGGGTGTAACACTGACTCTCTTAAGCGTGTTGACCAGATACGATTTCTGCCCAGTGCTCTGCAATTCCATGTGAAGGAATTCAACTAAGCGCGGGTAAACGGCGGGAGTAACTGTGACTATCTGAAGCGTGTTGACCAGATACGATTTCTGCCCAGTCCTCTGCAATTCAATGTGAAGAAATTCAACTCAGCGCGGGTAAACGGCGGGTGTAACTATGACTCTGTTAAGCGTGTTGACCAGATACGATTGCTGCCCAGTGCTCAGAAATTCAATATGAAGAAATTGAACTAAGCGCGGGTAAACGGCGGGACTAACTATGACTCTCTTAAGCGTGTTGACCAGATACGATTTCTACCCAGTGCTCTGAAATTCAATGTGAAGAAATTCAACTAAGCGCGGGCAAACGGCGGGAGTAACTATGACTCTCTTAAGCGTGTTGACCAGATACGATTACTGCCCAGTGCTCTGCAATTCCATGTGAAGGAATTCAACTAAGCGAGGGTAAACGGCGGGACTAACTATGACTCTCTTAAGCGTGTTGACCAGATACGATATCTGCACAGTGCTCTGCAATTCCATGTGAAGGTATTGAACTAAGCGCGGGTAAACGGCGGGAGTAACTATGACTCTCTTAAGCGTGTTGAACAGATACGATTTCTGCCCAGTGCACTGAAATTCAATGTGAAGAAATTCAACTACGCGCGGGTGAACGGCGGGAGTAACTCTGACTCTCTTAAGCGTGTTGACCAGATACGATTTCTGCCCAGTGCTCTGCAATTCCATGTGAAGGAATTCAACTAAGCGCGGGTAAACGGCGGGAGTAACTCTGACTCTCTTAAGCGTGTTGAACAGATACGATTTCTGCCCAGTGCACTGAAATTCAATGTGAAGAAATTCAACTACGCGCGGGTGAACGGCGGGAGTAACTCTGACTCTCTTAAGCGTGTTGACCAGATACGATTTCTGCCCAGTGCTCTGCAATTCCATGTGAAGGAATTCAACTAAGCGCGGGTAAACGGCGGGAGTAACTATGACTCTCTTAAGCGTGTTGACCAGATACGATTACTGCCCAGTGCTCTGAAATTCAATGTGAAGAAATTCAACTAAGAGCGGGTAAACGGCGGGAGTAACTCTGACTCTCTTAAGCGTGTTGACCAGATACGATTTCTGCCCAGTGCACTGAAATTCAATGGGAAGAAATTCAACTACGCGCGGGTGAACGGCGGGAGTAACTCTGACTCTCTTAAGAGTGTTGACCAGATACGATTACTGCCCAGTGCTCTGCAATTCAATGTGAAGAAATGCAACTAAGCGCGGGTAAACGGCGGGAGTAACTATGACTCTCTTAAGCGTTTTGACCAGATACGATTTCTGCCCAGTGCTCTGAAATTCAATGTGAAGAAATTCAACTCAGCGCGGGTTAACGGCGGGACTAACTATGATTCTCTTAAGCGTGTTGACCAGATACGACTTCTGCCCAGTGCACTGAAATTCAATGTGAAGGAATTCAACTAAGCGCGGGCAAACGGCGGGACTAACTATGATTCTCTTAAGCGTGTTGACCAGATACGATTACTGCCCAGTGCTCTGAAATTCAATGTGAAGAAATTCAACTAAGCGCGGGTAAACGGCGGGAGTAACTCTGACCCTCTTAAGCGTTTTGACCAGATACGATTACTGCCCAGTGCTCTGCAATTCCATGTGAAGGAATTCAACTAAGCGCGGGTAAACGGCGGGAGTAACTGTGACTCTCTTAAGCGTGTTGACCAGATACGATATCTGCCCAGTGCTCTGCAATTCAATGTGAAGACATTCAACTAAGCGCGGGTAAACGGCGGGAGTAACAATGACTCTCTTGAGCGTGTTGACCAGATACGATTTCTGCCCAGTGCTCTGCAATTCCATGTGAAGGAATTCAACTAAGCGCGGGTAAACGGCGGGAGTAACTGTGACTCTCTTAAGCGTGTTGACCAGATACGATTTCTACCCAGTGCTCTGAAATTCAATGTGAAGAAATTCAACTCAGCGCGGGTAAACGGCGGGAGTAACTATGACTCTCTTAAGCGTGTTGACCAGATACGATTACTGCCCAGTGCTCTGCAATTCCATGTGAAGGAATTCAACTAAGCGAGGGTAAACAGCGGGACTAACTATGACTCTCTTAAGCGTGTTGACCAGATACGATATCTGCACAGTGCTCTGAAATTCAATGTGAAGAAGTTCAACTAAGCGAGGGTAAACGGCGGGAGTAACTCTGACTGTCTTAAGCGTGTTGACCAGATACGATTTCTGCCCAGAGCTCTGAAATTCAATGTGAAGAAATTCAACTAAGCGCGTGTAAACGGCGCGAGTAACTGTGACTCTCTTAAGCGCGTTGGCCAGATGCGATTTCTGCCCAGTGCACTGAAATTCAAGGTGAAGAATATTCAACTAAGCGCGGGTAAACGGCGGGAGTAACTCTGACTCTCTTAAGCGTGTTGACCAGATACGATTTCTGCCCAGTGCACTGAAAATCAATGTGAAGAAATTCAACTACGCGCGGGTGAACAGCGGGAGTAACTGTGACTCTCTTAAGCGTGTTGCCCAGATACGATTTCTGCCCAGTGCACTGAAATTCAAGGTGAAGAATATTCAACTAAGCGCGGGTAAACGGCGGGAGTAACTCTGACTCTCTTAAGCGTGTTGACCAGATACGACTTCTGCCCAGTGCACTGAAAATCAATGTGAAGAAATTCAACTACGCGCGGGTGAACGGCGGGAGTAACTCTGACTCTCTTACGCGTGTTGACCAGATACGATTTCTGCCCAGTGCTCTGCAATTCCATGTGAAGGAATTCAACTAAGCGCGGGTAAACGGCGGGAGTAACTGTGACTCTCTTAAGCGTGTTGACCAGATACGATTTCTGCCCAGTGCTCTGCAATTCAATGTGAAGAAATTCAACTCAGCGCGGGTAAACGGCGGGTGTAACTATGATTCTCTTAAGCGTGTTGACCAGATACGATTACTGCCCAGTGCTCTGAAATTCAATGTGAAGAAATTCAACTAAGCGCGGGTAAACGGCGGGAGTAACTCTGACTCTCTTAAGCGTGTTGACCAGATACGACTTCTGCCCAGTGCACTGAAAATCAATGTGAAGAAATTCAACTACGCGCGGGTGAACGGCGGGAGTAACTCTGACTCTCTTACGCGTGTTGACCAGATACGATTTCTGCCCAGTGCTCTGCAATTCCATGTGAAGGAATTCAACTAAGCGCGGGTAAACGGCGGGAGTAACTGTGACTCTCTTAAGCGTGTTGACCAGATACGATTTCTGCCCAGTGCTCTGCAATTCAATGTGAAGAAATTCAACTCAGCGCGGGTAAACGGCGGGTGTAACTATGATTCTCTTAAGCGTGTTGACCAGATACGATTACTGCCCAGTGCTCTGAAATTCAATGTGAAGAAATTCAACTAAGCGCGGGTAAACGGCGGGAGTAACTCTGACTCTCTTAAGCGTTTTGACCAGATACGATTACTGCCCAGTGCTCTGCAATTCCATGTGAAGGAATTCAACTAAGCGCGGGTAAACGGCGGGAGTAACTGTGACTCTCTTAAGCGTGTTGACCAGATACGATATCTGCCCAGTGCTCTGCAATTCAATGTGAAGACATTCAACTAAGCGCGGGAAAACGGCGGGAGTAACAATGACTCTCTTGAGCGTGTTGACCAGATACGATTTCTGCCCAGTGCACTGAAATTCAATGTGAAGAAGTTCAACTACGCGCGGGTGAACGGCGGGACTAACTATGATTCTCTTAAGCGTGTTGACCAGATACGATTTCTGCCCAGTGCTCTGAAATTCAATGTGAAGAAATTCAACTAAGCGCGGGTAAACGGCGGGAGTAACTGTGACTCTCTTAAGCGTGTTGACCAGATACGATTTCTGCCCAGTGCTCTGCAATTCAATGTGAAGAAATTCAACTCAGCGCGGGTAAACGGCGGGTGTAACTATGATTCTCTTAAGCGTGTTGACCAGATACGATTACTGCCCAGTGCTCTGAAATTCAATGTGAAGAAATTCAACTAAGCGCGGGTAAACGGCGGGAGTAACTCTGACTCTCTTAAGCGTTTTGACCAGATACGATTACTGCCCAGTGCTCTGCAATTCCATGTGAAGGAATTCAACTAAGCGCGGGTAAACGGCGGGAGTAACTGTGACTCTCTTAAGCGTGTTGACCAGATACGATATCTGCCCAGTGCTCTGCAATTCAATGTGAAGACATTCAACTAAGCGCGGGAAAACGGCGGGAGTAACAATGACTCTCTTGAGCGTGTTGACCAGATACGATTTCTGCCCAGTGCACTGAAATTCAATGTGAAGAAGTTCAACTACGCGCGGGTGAACGGCGGGACTAACTATGATTCTCTTAAGCGTGTTGACCAGATACGATTTCTGCCCAGTGCTCTGAAATTCAATGTGAAGAAATTCAACCCAGCGCGGGTAAACGGCGGGTGTAACACTGACTCTCTTAAGCGTGTTGACCAGATACGATTTCTGCCCAATGCTCTGCAATTCCATGTGAAGGAATTCAACTAAGCGCGGGTAAACGGCGGGAGTAACTGTGACTATCTGAAGCGTGTTGACCAGATACGATTTCTGCCCAGTCCTCTGCAATTGAATGTGAAGAAATTCAACTCAGCGCGGGTAAACGGCGGGTGTAACTATGACTCTGTTAAGCGTGTTGACCAGATACGATTGCTGCCCAGTGCTCAGAAATTCAATATGAAGAAATTGAACTAAGCGCGGGTAAACGGCGGGACTAACTATGACTCTCTTAAGCGTGTTGACCAGATACGATTTCTACCCAGTGCTCTGAAATTCAATGTGAAGAAATTCAACTAAGCGCGGGCAAACGGCGGGAGTAACTATGACTCTCTTAAGCGTGTTGACCAGATACGATTACTGCCAGTGCTCTGCAATTCCATGTGAAGGAATTCAACTAAGCGAGGGTAAACGGCGGGACTAACTATGACTCTCTTAAGCGTGTTGACCAGATACGATATCTGCACAGTGCTCTGAAATTCAATGTGAAGAAGTTCAACTAAGCGAGGTTAAACGGCGGGAGTAACTCTGACTCTCTTAAGCGTGTTGACCAGATACGATTTCTGCCCAGTGACTGAAAATCAATGTGAAGAAATTCAACTACGCGCGGGTGAACGGCGGGAGTAACTCTGACTCTCTTAAGCGTGTTGACCAGATACGATTTCTGCCCAGTGCTCTGCAATTCCATGTGAAGGAATTCAACTAAGCGCGGGTAAACGGCGGGAGTAACTCTGACTCTCTTAAGCGTGTTGACCAGATACAATTTCTGCCCAGTGCTCTGAAATTCAATGTGAAGAAATTCAACTAAGCGCGGGCAAACGGCGGGAGTAACTATGACTCTCTTAAGCGTGTTGACCAGATACGATTACTGCCCAGTGCTCTGCAATTCCATGTGAAGGAATTGAACTAAGCGCGGGTAAACGGCGGGAGTAACTATGACTCTCTTAAGCGTGTTGAACAGATACGATTTCTGCCCAGTGCACTGAAATTCAATGTGAAGAAATTCAACTACGCGCGGGTGAACGGCGGGAGTAACTCTGACTCTCTTAAGCGTGTTGACCAGATACGATTTCTGCCCAGTGCTCTGCAATTCCATGTGAAGGAATTCAACTAAGCGCGGGTAAACGGCGGGAGTAACTATGACTCTCTTAAGCGTGTTGACCAGATACGATTACTGCCCAGTGCTCTGAAATTCAATGTGAAGAAATTCAACTAAGAGCGGGTAAACGGCGGGAGTAACTCTGACTCTCTTAAGCGTGTTGACCAGATACGATTTCTGCCCAGTGCACTGAAATTCAATGGGAAGAAATTCAACTACGCGCGGGTGAACGGCGGGAGTAACTCTGACTCTCTTAAGAGTGTTGACCAGATACGATTACTGCCCAGTGCTCTGCAATTCAATGTGAAGAAATGCAACTAAGCGCGGGTAAACGGCGGGAGTAACTATGACTCTCTTAAGCGTTTTGACCAGATACGATTTCTGCCCAGTGCTCTGAAATTCAATGTGAAGAAATTCAACTCAGCGCGGGTTAACGGCGGGACTAACTATGATTCTCTTAAGCGTGTTGACCAGATACGACTTCTGCCCAGTGCACTGAAATTCAATGTGAAGGAATTCAACTAAGCGCGGGCAAACGGCGGGACTAACTATGATTCTCTTAAGCGTGTTGACCAGATACGATTACTGCCCAGTGCTCTGAAATTCAATGTGAAGAAATTCAACTAAGCGCGGGTAAACGGCGGGAGTAACTCTGACCCTCTTAAGCGTTTTGACCAGATACGATTACTGCCCAGTGCTCTGCAATTCCATGTGAAGGAATTCAACTAAGCGCGGGTAAACGGCGGGAGTAACTGTGACTCTCTTAAGCGTGTTGACCAGATACGATATCTGCCCAGTGCTCTGCAATTCAATGTGAAGACATTCAACTAAGCGCGGGTAAACGGCGGGAGTAACAATGACTCTCTTGAGCGTGTTGACCAGATACGATTTCTGCCCAGTGCTCTGCAATTCCATGTGAAGGAATTCAACTAAGCGCGGGTAAACGGCGGGAGTAACTGTGACTCTCTTAAGCGTGTTGACCAGATACGATTTCTACCCAGTGCTCTGAAATTCAATGTGAAGAAATTCAACTCAGCGCGGGTAAACGGCGGGAGTAACTATGACTCTCTTAAGCGTGTTGACCAGATACGATTACTGCCCAGTGCTCTGCAATTCCATGTGAAGGAATTCAACTAAGCGAGGGTAAACAGCGGGACTAACTATGACTCTCTTAAGCGTGTTGACCAGATACGATATCTGCACAGTTCTCTGAAATTCAATGTGAAGAAGTTCAACTAAGCGAGGGTAAACGGCGGGAGTAACTCTGACTCTCTTAAGCGTGTTGACCAGATACGATTTCTGCCCAGAGCTCTGAAATTCAATGTGAAGAAATTCAACTAAGCGCGTGTAAACGGCGCGAGTAACTGTGACTCTCTTAAGCGCGTTGGCCAGATGCGATTTCTGCCCAGTGCACTGAAATTCAAGGTGAAGAATATTCAACTAAGCGCGGGTAAACGGCGGGAGTAACTCTGACTCTCTTAAGCGTGTTGACCAGATACGATTTCTGCCCTGTGCACTGAAAATCAATGTGAAGAAATTCAACTACGCGCGGGTGAACAGCGGGAGTAACTGTGACTCTCTTAAGCGTGTTGCCCAGATACGATTTCTGCCCAGTGCACTGAAATTCAAGGTGAAGAATATTCAACTAAGCGCGGGTAAACGGCGGGAGTAACTCTGACTCTCTTAAGCGTGTTGACCAGATACGACTTCTGCCCAGTGCACTGAAAATCAATGTGAAGAAATTCAACTACGCGCGGGTGAACGGCGGGAGTAACTCTGACTCTCTTAAGCGTGTTGACCAGATACGATTACTGCCCAGTGCTCTGCAATTCCATGTGAAGGAATTGAACTAAGCGCGGGTAAACGGCGGGAGTAACTATGACTCTCTTAAGCGTGTTGACCAGATACGATTACTGCCCAGTGCTCTGAAATTCAATGTGAAGAAATTCAACTAAGAGCGGGTAAACGGCGGGAGTAACTCTGACTCTCTTAAGCGTGTTGACCAGATACGATTTCTGCCCAGTGCACTGAAATTCAATGGGAAGAAATTCAACTACGCGCGGGTGAACGGCGGGAGTAACTCTGACTCTCTTAAGAGTGTTGACCAGATACGATTACTGCCCAGTGCTCTGCAATTCAATGTGAAGAAATGCAGCTAAGCGCGGGTAAACGGCGGGAGTAACTATGACTCTCTTAAGCGTTTTGACCAGATACGATTTCTGCCCAGTGCTCTGAAATTCAATGTGAAGAAATTCAACTCAGCGCGGGTTAACGGCGGGACTAACTATGATTCTCTTAAGCGTGTTGACCAGATACGATTTCTGCCCAGTGCACTGAAATTCAATGTGAAGAAATTCAACTACGCGCGGGTGAACGGCGGGAGTAACTCTGACTCTCTTACGCGTGTTGACCAGATACGATTTCTGCCCAGTGCTCTGCAATTCCATGTGAAGGAATTCAACTAAGCGCGGGTAAACGGCGGGAGTAACTGTGACTCTCTTAAGCGTGTTGACCAGATACGATTTCTGCCCAGTGCTCTGCAATTCAATGTGAAGAAATTCAACTCAGCGCGGGTAAACGGCGGGTGTAACTATGACTCTCTTAAGCGTGTTGACCAGATACGATTGCTGCCCAGTGCTCTGAAATTCAATATGAAGAAATTGAACTAAGCGCGGGTAAACGGCGGGACTAACTATGACTCTCTTAAGCGTGTTGACCAGATACGATTTCTGCCCAGTGCTCTGCAATTCCATGTGAAGGAATTCAACTAAGCGCGGGTAAACGGCAGGAGTAACTCTGACTCTCTTAAGCGTGTTGACCAGATACAATTTCTGCCCAGTGCTCTGAAATTCAATGTGAAGAAATTCAACTAAGCGCGGGCAAACGGCGGGAGTAACTATGACTCTCTTAAGCGTGTTGACCAGATACGATTACTGCCCAGTGCTCTGCAATTCCATGTGAAGGAATTGAACTAAGCGCGGGTAAACGGCGGCAGTAACTATGACTCTCTTAAGCGTGTTGACCAGATACGATTACTGCCCAGTGCTCTGAAATTCAATGTGAAGAAATTCAACTAAGAGCGGGTAAACGGCGGGAGTAACTCTGACTCTCTTAAGCGTGTTGACCAGATACGATTTCTGCCCAGTGCACTGAAATTCAATGGGAAGAAATTCAACTACGCGCGGTGTGAACGGCGGGAGTAAGTCTGACTCTCTTAAGAGTGTTGACCAGATACGATTACTGCCCAGTGCTCTGCAATTCAATGTGAAGAAATGCAGCTAAGCGCGGGTAAACGGCGGGAGTAACTATGACTCTCTTAAGCGTTTTGACCAGATACGATTTCTGCCCAGTGCTCTGAAATTCAATGTGAAGAAATTCAACTCAGCGCGGGTTAACGGCGGGACTAACTATGATTCTCTTAAGCGTGTTGACCAGATACGATTTCTGCCCAGTGCACTGAAATTCAATGTGAAGAAATTCAACTACGCGCGGGTGAACGGCGGGAGTAACTCTGACTCTCTTACGCGTGTTGACCAGATACGATTTCTGCCCAGTGCTCTGCAATTCCATGTGAAGGAATTCAACTAAGCGCGGGTAAACGGCGGGAGTAACTGTGACTCTCTTAAGCGTGTTGACCAGATACGATTTCTGCCCAGTGCTCTGCAATTCAATGTGAAGAAATTCAACTCAGCGCGGGTAAACGGCGGGTGTAACTATGACTCTCTTAAGCGTGTTGACCAGATACGATTGCTGCCCAGTGCTCTGAAATTCAATATGAAGAAATTGAACTAAGCGCGGGTAAACGGCGGGACTAACTATGACTCTCTTAAGCGTGTTGACCAGATACGATTTCTACCCAGTGCTCTGAAATTCAATGTGAAGAAATTCAACTAAGCGCGGGCAAACGGCGGGAGTAACTATGACTCTCTTAAGCGTGTTGACCAGATACGATTACTGCCCAGTGCTCTGCAATTCAATGTGAAGAAATTCAACTAAGAGCGGGTAAACGGCGGGAAGTAACTCTGACTCTCTTAAGCGTGTTGACCAGATACGATTTCTCTGCCCAGTGCACTGAAATTCAATGGGAAGAAATTCAACTACGCGCGGGTGAACGGCGGGAGTAACTCTGACTCTCTTAAGAGTGTTGAGCAGATACGATTACTGCCAGTGCTCTGCAATCTCAATGTGAAGAAATGCAACTAAGCGCGGTAAACCGGCGGGAGTAACTATGACTCTCTTAAGCGTTTTGACCAGATACGATTTCTGCCCAGTGCTCTGAAATTCAATGTGAAGAAATTCAACTCAGCGCGGGTTAACGGCGGGACTAACTATGATTCTCTTAAGCGTGTTGACCAGATACGATTCTGCCCAGTGCACTGAAAATTCAATGTGAAGAAATTCAACTACGCGCGGGTGAACGGTGGGAGTTAACTCTGACTCTCTTAAGCGTGTTGACCAGATACGATTTCTGCCCAGTGCTCTGCAATTGTGAAGAAATGCAACTAAGCGCGGGTAAACGGCGGGAGTAACTATGACTCTCTTAAGCGTTTTGACCAGATACGATTTCTGCCCAGTGCTCTGAAATTCAATGTGAAGAAATTCAACTACGCGCGGGTGAACGGCGGGAGTAACTGTGACTCTCTTAAGCGTGTTGCCCAGATACGATTTCTGCCCAGTGCACTGAAATTCAATGTGAAGAAATTCAACTACGCGCGGGTGAACGGTGGGAGTAACTCTGACTCTCTTAAGCGTGTTGACCAGATACGATTTCTGCCCAGTGCACTGAAAATCAATGTGAAGAAATTCAACTACGCGCGGGTGTACGGCGGGAGTAACTGTGACTCTCTTAAGCGTGTTGCCCAGATACGATTTCTGCCCAGTGCACTGAAAATCAATGTGAAGAAATTCAACTACGCGCGGGTGAACGGCGGGAGTAACTGTGACTCTCTTAAGCGTGTTGCCCAGATACGATTTCTGCCCAGTGCACTGAAATTCAAGGTGAAGAAATTCAACTACGCGCGGGTGAACGGCGAGAGTAACTCTGACTCTCTTAAGCGTGTTGACCAGATACGATTTCTGCCCAGTGCTCTGAAATTCAATGTGAAGAAATTCAACTCAGCGCGGGTTAACGGCGGGACTAACTATGATTCTCTTAAGCGTGTTGACCAGATACGATTTCTGCCCAGTGCACTGAAATTCAATGTGAAGAAATTCAACTACGCGCGGGTGAACGGCGGGAGTAACTCTGACTCTCTTAAGCGTGTTGACCAGATACGATTTCTGCCCAGTGCTCTGCAATTCCATGTGAAGGAATTCAACTAAGCGCGGGTAAACGGCGGGAGTAACTGTGACTCTCTTAAGCGTGTTGACCAGATACGATTTCTGCCCAGTGCTCTGCAATTCAATGTGAAGAAATTCAACTCAGCGCGGGTAAACGGCGGGTGTAACTATGACTCTCTTAAGCGTGTTGACCAGATACGATTGCTGCCCAGTGCTCTGAAATTCAATATGAAGAAATTGAACTAAGCGCGGGTAAACGGCGGGACTAACTACGACTCTCTTAAGCGTGTTGACCAGATACGATTACTGCCCAGTGCTCTGCAATTCCATGTGAAGGAATTGAACTAAGCGCGGGTAAACGGCGGGAGTAACTATGACTCTCTTAAGCGTGTTGACCAGATACGATTACTGCCCAGTGCTCTGAAATTCAATGTGAAGAAATTCAACTAAGCGCGGGCAAACGGCGGGACTAACTATGATTCTCTTAAGCGTGTTGACCAGATACGATTACTGCCCAGTGCTCTGAAATTCAATGTGAAGAAATTCAACTAAGCGCGGGTAAACGGCGGGAGTAACTCTGACTCTCTTAAGCGTTTTGACCAGATACGATTACTGCCCAGTGCTCTGCAATTCAATGTGAAGAAATGCAACTAAGCGCGGGTAAACGGCGGGAGTAACTATGACTCTCTTAAGCGTTTTGACCAGATACGATTTCTGCCCAGTGCTCTGAAATTCAATGTGAAGAAATTCAACTCAGCGCGGGTTAACGGCGGGACTAACTATGACCCTCTTAAGCGTTTTGACCAGATACGATTACTGCCCAGTGCTCTGCAATTCCATGTGAAGGAATTCAACTAAGCGCGGGTAAACGGCGGGAGTAACTGTGACTCTCTTAAGCGTGTTGACCAGATACGATATCTGCCCAGTGCTCTGCAATTCAATGTGAAGACATTCAACTAAGCGCGGGTAAACGGCGGGAGTAACAATGACTCTCTTGAGCGTGTTGACCAGATACGATTTCTGCCCAGTGCTCTGCAATTCCATGTGAAGGAATTCAACTAAGCGCGGGTAAACGGCGGGAGTAACTGTGACTCTCTTAAGCGTGTTGACCAGATACGATTTCTACCCAGTGCTCTGAAATTCAATGTGAAGAAATTCAACTCAGCGCGGGTAAACGGCGGGAGTAACTATGACTCTCTTAAGCGTGTTGACCAGATACGATTACTGCCCAGTGCTCTGCAATTCCATGTGAAGGAATTCAACTAAGCGAGGGTAAACAGCGGGACTAACTATGACTCTCTTAAGCGTGTTGACCAGATACGATATCTGCACAGTGCTCTGAAATTCAATGTGAAGAAGTTCAACTAAGCGAGGGTAAACGGCGGGAGTAACTCTGACTGTCTTAAGCGTGTTGACCAGATACGATTTCTGCCCAGAGCTCTGAAATTCAATGTGAAGAAATTCAACTAAGCGCGTGTAAACGGCGCGAGTAACTGTGACTCTCTTAAGCGCGTTGGCCAGATGCGATTTCTGCCCAGTGCACTGAAATTCAAGGTGAAGAATATTCAACTAAGCGCGGGTAAACGGCGGGAGTAACTCTGACTCTCTTAAGCGTGTTGACCAGATACGATTTCTGCCCAGTGCACTGAAAATCAATGTGAAGAAATTCAACTACGCGCGGGTGAACAGCGGGAGTAACTGTGACTCTCTTAAGCGTGTTGCCCAGATACGATTTCTGCCCAGTGCACTGAAATTCAAGGTGAAGAATATTCAACTAAGCGCGGGTAAACGGCGGGAGTAACTCTGACTCTCTTAAGCGTGTTGACCAGATACGACTTCTGCCCAGTGCACTGAAAATCAATGTGAAGAAATTCAACTACGCGCGGGTGAACGGCGGGAGTAACTCTGACTCTCTTACGCGTGTTGACCAGATACGATTTCTGCCCAGTGCTCTGCAATTCCATGTGAAGGAATTCAACTAAGCGCGGGTAAACGGCGGGAGTAACTGTGACTCTCTTAAGCGTGTTGACCAGATACGATTTCTGCCCAGTGCTCTGCAATTCAATGTGAAGAAATTCAACTCAGCGCGGGTAAACGGCGGGTGTAACTATGATTCTCTTAAGCGTGTTGACCAGATACGATTACTGCCCAGTGCTCTGAAATTCAATGTGAAGAAATTCAACTAAGCGCGGGTAAACGGCGGGAGTAACTCTGACTCTCTTAAGCGTGTTGACCAGATACGACTTCTGCCCAGTGCACTGAAAATCAATGTGAAGAAATTCAACTACGCGCGGGTGAACGGCGGGAGTAACTCTGACTCTCTTACGCGTGTTGACCAGATACGATTTCTGCCCAGTGCTCTGCAATTCCATGTGAAGGAATTCAACTAAGCGCGGGTAAACGGCGGGAGTAACTGTGACTCTCTTAAGCGTGTTGACCAGATACGATTTCTGCCCAGTGCTCTGCAATTCAATGTGAAGAAATTCAACTCAGCGCGGGTAAACGGCGGGTGTAACTATGATTCTCTTAAGCGTGTTGACCAGATACGATTACTGCCCAGTGCTCTGAAATTCAATGTGAAGAAATTCAACTAAGCGCGGGTAAACGGCGGGAGTAACTCTGACTCTCTTAAGCGTTTTGACCAGATACGATTACTGCCCAGTGCTCTGCAATTCCATGTGAAGGAATTCAACTAAGCGCGGGTAAACGGCGGGAGTAACTGTGACTCTCTTAAGCGTGTTGACCAGATACGATATCTGCCCAGTGCTCTGCAATTCAATGTGAAGACATTCAACTAAGCGCGGGAAAACGGCGGGAGTAACAATGACTCTCTTGAGCGTGTTGACCAGATACGATTTCTGCCCAGTGCACTGAAATTCAATGTGAAGAAGTTCAACTACGCGCGGGTGAACGGCGGGACTAACTATGATTCTCTTAAGCGTGTTGACCAGATACGATTTCTGCCCAGTGCTCTGAAATTCAATGTGAAGAAATTCAACTAAGCGCGGGTAAACGGCGGGAGTAACTGTGACTCTCTTAAGCGTGTTGACCAGATACGATTTCTGCCCAGTGCTCTGCAATTCAATGTGAAGAAATTCAACTCAGCGCGGGTAAACGGCGGGTGTAACTATGATTCTCTTAAGCGTGTTGACCAGATACGATTACTGCCCAGTGCTCTGAAATTCAATGTGAAGAAATTCAACTAAGCGCGGGTAAACGGCGGGAGTAACTCTGACTCTCTTAAGCGTTTTGACCAGATACGATTACTGCCCAGTGCTCTGCAATTCCATGTGAAGGAATTCAACTAAGCGCGGGTAAACGGCGGGAGTAACTGTGACTCTCTTAAGCGTGTTGACCAGATACGATATCTGCCCAGTGCTCTGCAATTCAATGTGAAGACATTCAACTAAGCGCGGGAAAACGGCGGGAGTAACAATGACTCTCTTGAGCGTGTTGACCAGATACGATTTCTGCCCAGTGCACTGAAATTCAATGTGAAGAAGTTCAACTACGCGCGGGTGAACGGCGGGACTAACTATGATTCTCTTAAGCGTGTTGACCAGATACGATTTCTGCCCAGTGCTCTGAAATTCAATGTGAAGAAATTCAACCCAGCGCGGGTAAACGGCGGGTGTAACACTGACTCTCTTAAGCGTGTTGACCAGATACGATTTCTGCCCAATGCTCTGCAATTCCATGTGAAGGAATTCAACTAAGCGCGGGTAAACGGCGGGAGTAACTGTGACTATCTGAAGCGTGTTGACCAGATACGATTTCTGCCCAGTCCTCTGCAATTGAATGTGAAGAAATTCAACTCAGCGCGGGTAAACGGCGGGTGTAACTATGACTCTGTTAAGCGTGTTGACCAGATACGATTGCTGCCCAGTGCTCAGAAATTCAATATGAAGAAATTGAACTAAGCGCGGGTAAACGGCGGGACTAACTATGACTCTCTTAAGCGTGTTGACCAGATACGATTTCTACCCAGTGCTCTGAAATTCAATGTGAAGAAATTCAACTAAGCGCGGGCAAACGGCGGGAGTAACTATGACTCTCTTAAGCGTGTTGACCAGATACGATTACTGCCAGTGCTCTGCAATTCCATGTGAAGGAATTCAACTAAGCGAGGGTAAACGGCGGGACTAACTATGACTCTCTTAAGCGTGTTGACCAGATACGATATCTGCACAGTGCTCTGAAATTCAATGTGAAGAAGTTCAACTAAGCGAGGTTAAACGGCGGGAGTAACTCTGACTCTCTTAAGCGTGTTGACCAGATACGATTTCTGCCCAGTGACTGAAAATCAATGTGAAGAAATTCAACTACGCGCGGGTGAACGGCGGGAGTAACTCTGACTCTCTTAAGCGTGTTGACCAGATACGATTTCTGCCCAGTGCTCTGCAATTCCATGTGAAGGAATTCAACTAAGCGCGGGTAAACGGCGGGAGTAACTCTGACTCTCTTAAGCGTGTTGACCAGATACAATTTCTGCCCAGTGCTCTGAAATTCAATGTGAAGAAATTCAACTAAGCGCGGGCAAACGGCGGGAGTAACTATGACTCTCTTAAGCGTGTTGACCAGATACGATTACTGCCCAGTGCTCTGCAATTCCATGTGAAGGAATTGAACTAAGCGCGGGTAAACGGCGGGAGTAACTATGACTCTCTTAAGCGTGTTGAACAGATACGATTTCTGCCCAGTGCACTGAAATTCAATGTGAAGAAATTCAACTACGCGCGGGTGAACGGCGGGAGTAACTCTGACTCTCTTAAGCGTGTTGACCAGATACGATTTCTGCCCAGTGCTCTGCAATTCCATGTGAAGGAATTCAACTAAGCGCGGGTAAACGGCGGGAGTAACTATGACTCTCTTAAGCGTGTTGACCAGATACGATTACTGCCCAGTGCTCTGAAATTCAATGTGAAGAAATTCAACTAAGAGCGGGTAAACGGCGGGAGTAACTCTGACTCTCTTAAGCGTGTTGACCAGATACGATTTCTGCCCAGTGCACTGAAATTCAATGGGAAGAAATTCAACTACGCGCGGGTGAACGGCGGGAGTAACTCTGACTCTCTTAAGAGTGTTGACCAGATACGATTACTGCCCAGTGCTCTGCAATTCAATGTGAAGAAATGCAACTAAGCGCGGGTAAACGGCGGGAGTAACTATGACTCTCTTAAGCGTTTTGACCAGATACGATTTCTGCCCAGTGCTCTGAAATTCAATGTGAAGAAATTCAACTCAGCGCGGGTTAACGGCGGGACTAACTATGATTCTCTTAAGCGTGTTGACCAGATACGACTTCTGCCCAGTGCACTGAAATTCAATGTGAAGGAATTCAACTAAGCGCGGGCAAACGGCGGGACTAACTATGATTCTCTTAAGCGTGTTGACCAGATACGATTACTGCCCAGTGCTCTGAAATTCAATGTGAAGAAATTCAACTAAGCGCGGGTAAACGGCGGGAGTAACTCTGACCCTCTTAAGCGTTTTGACCAGATACGATTACTGCCCAGTGCTCTGCAATTCCATGTGAAGGAATTCAACTAAGCGCGGGTAAACGGCGGGAGTAACTGTGACTCTCTTAAGCGTGTTGACCAGATACGATATCTGCCCAGTGCTCTGCAATTCAATGTGAAGACATTCAACTAAGCGCGGGTAAACGGCGGGAGTAACAATGACTCTCTTGAGCGTGTTGACCAGATACGATTTCTGCCCAGTGCTCTGCAATTCCATGTGAAGGAATTCAACTAAGCGCGGGTAAACGGCGGGAGTAACTGTGACTCTCTTAAGCGTGTTGACCAGATACGATTTCTACCCAGTGCTCTGAAATTCAATGTGAAGAAATTCAACTCAGCGCGGGTAAACGGCGGGAGTAACTATGACTCTCTTAAGCGTGTTGACCAGATACGATTACTGCCCAGTGCTCTGCAATTCCATGTGAAGGAATTCAACTAAGCGAGGGTAAACAGCGGGACTAACTATGACTCTCTTAAGCGTGTTGACCAGATACGATATCTGCACAGTTCTCTGAAATTCAATGTGAAGAAGTTCAACTAAGCGAGGGTAAACGGCGGGAGTAACTCTGACTCTCTTAAGCGTGTTGACCAGATACGATTTCTGCCCAGAGCTCTGAAATTCAATGTGAAGAAATTCAACTAAGCGCGTGTAAACGGCGCGAGTAACTGTGACTCTCTTAAGCGCGTTGGCGAGATGCGATTTCTGCCCAGTGCACTGAAATTCAAGGTGAAGAATATTCAACTAAGCGCGGGTAAACGGCGGGAGTAACTCTGACTCTCTTAAGCGTGTTGACCAGATACGATTTCTGCCCTGTGCACTGAAAATCAATGTGAAGAAATTCAACTACGCGCGGGTGAACAGCGGGAGTAACTGTGACTCTCTTAAGCGTGTTGCCCAGATACGATTTCTGCCCAGTGCACTGAAATTCAAGGTGAAGAATATTCAACTAAGCGCGGGTAAACGGCGGGAGTAACTCTGACTCTCTTAAGCGTGTTGACCAGATACGACTTCTGCCCAGTGCACTGAAAATCAATGTGAAGAAATTCAACTACGCGCGGGTGAACGGCGGGAGTAACTCTGACTCTCTTAAGCGTGTTGACCAGATACGATTTCTGCCCAGTGCTCTGCAATTCCATGTGAAGGAATTCAACTAAGCGCGGGTAAACGGCAGGAGTAACTCTGACTCTCTTAAGCGTGTTGACCAGATACAATTTCTGCCCAGTGCTCTGAAATTCAATGTGAAGAAATTCAACTAAGCGCGGGCAAACGGCGGGAGTAACTATGACTCTCTTAAGCGTGTTGACCAGATACGATTACTGCCCAGTGCTCTGCAATTCCATGTGAAGGAATTGAACTAAGCGCGGGTAAACGGCGGGAGTAACTATGACTCTCTTAAGCGTGTTGACCAGATACGATTACTGCCCAGTGCTCTGAAATTCAATGTGAAGAAATTCAACTAAGAGCGGGTAAACGGCGGGAGTAACTCTGACTCTCTTAAGCGTGTTGACCAGATACGATTTCTGCCCAGTGCACTGAAATTCAATGGGAAGAAATTCAACTACGCGCGGGTGAACGGCGGGAGTAACTCTGACTCTCTTAAGAGTGTTGACCAGATACGATTACTGCCCAGTGCTCTGCAATTCAATGTGAAGAAATGCAGCTAAGCGCGGGTAAACGGCGGGAGTAACTATGACTCTCTTAAGCGTTTTGACCAGATACGATTTCTGCCCAGTGCTCTGAAATTCAATGTGAAGAAATTCAACTCAGCGCGGGTTAACGGCGGGACTAACTATGATTCTCTTAAGCGTGTTGACCAGATACGATTTCTGCCCAGTGCACTGAAATTCAATGTGAAGAAATTCAACTACGCGCGGGTGAACGGCGGGAGTAACTCTGACTCTCTTACGCGTGTTGACCAGATACGATTTCTGCCCAGTGCTCTGCAATTCCATGTGAAGGAATTCAACTAAGCGCGGGTAAACGGCGGGAGTAACTGTGACTCTCTTAAGCGTGTTGACCAGATACGATTTCTGCCCAGTGCTCTGCAATTCAATGTGAAGAAATTCAACTCAGCGCGGGTAAACGGCGGGTGTAACTATGACTCTCTTAAGCGTGTTGACCAGATACGATTGCTGCCCAGTGCTCTGAAATTCAATATGAAGAAATTGAACTAAGCGCGGGTAAACGGCGGGACTAACTATGACTCTCTTAAGCGTGTTGACCAGATACGATTTCTGCCCAGTGCTCTGCAATTCCATGTGAAGGAATTCAACTAAGCGCGGGTAAACGGCAGGAGTAACTCTGACTCTCTTAAGCGTGTTGACCAGATACAATTTCTGCCCAGTGCTCTGAAATTCAATGTGAAGAAATTCAACTAAGCGCGGGCAAACGGCGGGAGTAACTATGACTCTCTTAAGCGTGTTGACCAGATACGATTACTGCCCAGTGCTCTGCAATTCCATGTGAAGGAATTGAACTAAGCGCGGGTAAACGGCGGCAGTAACTATGACTCTCTTAAGCGTGTTGACCAGATACGATTACTGCCCAGTGCTCTGAAATTCAATGTGAAGAAATTCAACTAAGAGCGGGTAAACGGCGGGAGTAACTCTGACTCTCTTAAGCGTGTTGACCAGATACGATTTCTGCCCAGTGCACTGAAATTCAATGGGAAGAAATTCAACTACGCGCGGGTGAACGGCGGGAGTAAGTCTGACTCTCTTAAGAGTGTTGACCAGATACGATTACTGCCCAGTGCTCTGCAATTCAATGTGAAGAAATGCAGCTAAGCGCGGGTAAACGGCGGGAGTAACTATGACTCTCTTAAGCGTTTTGACCAGATACGATTTCTGCCCAGTGCTCTGAAATTCAATGTGAAGAAATTCAACTCAGCGCGGGTTAACGGCGGGACTAACTATGATTCTCTTAAGCGTGTTGACCAGATACGATTTCTGCCCAGTGCACTGAAATTCAATGTGAAGAAATTCAACTACGCGCGGGTGAACGGCGGGAGTAACTCTGACTCTCTTACGCGTGTTGACCAGATACGATTTCTGCCCAGTGCTCTGCAATTCCATGTGAAGGAATTCAACTAAGCGCGGGTAAACGGCGGGAGTAACTGTGACTCTCTTAAGCGTGTTGACCAGATACGATTTCTGCCCAGTGCTCTGCAATTCAATGTGAAGAAATTCAACTCAGCGCGGGTAAACGGCGGGTGTAACTATGACTCTCTTAAGCGTGTTGACCAGATACGATTGCTGCCCAGTGCTCTGAAATTCAATATGAAGAAATTGAACTAAGCGCGGGTAAACGGCGGGACTAACTATGACTCTCTTAAGCGTGTTGACCAGATACGATTTCTACCCAGTGCTCTGAAATTCAATGTGAAGAAATTCAACTAAGCGCGGGCAAACGGCGGGAGTAACTATGACTCTCTTAAGCGTGTTGACCAGATACGATTACTGCCCAGTGCTCTGCAATTCAATGTGAAGAAATTCAACTAAGAGCGGGTAAACGGCGGGAGTAACTCTGACTCTCTTAAGCGTGTTGACCAGATACGATTTCTGCCCAGTGCACTGAAATTCAATGGGAAGAAATTCAACTACGCGCGGGTGAACGGCGGGAGTAACTCTGACTCTCTTAAGAGTGTTGAGCAGATACGATTACTGCCCAGTGCTCTGCAATTCAATGTGAAGAAATGCAACTAAGCGCGGGTAAACGGCGGGAGTAACTATGACTCTCTTAAGCGTTTTGACCAGATACGATTTCTGCCCAGTGCTCTGAAATTCAATGTGAAGAAATTCAACTCAGCGCGGGTTAACGGCGGGACTAACTATGATTCTCTTAAGCGTGTTGACCAGATACGATTTCTGCCCAGTGCACTGAAATTCAATGTGAAGAAATTCAACTACGCGCGGGTGAACGGTGGGAGTAACTCTGACTCTCTTAAGCGTGTTGACCAGATACGATTTCTGCCCAGTGCTCTGCAATTCAATGTGAAGAAATGCAACTAAGCGCGGGTAAACGGCGGGAGTAACTATGACTCTCTTAAGCGTTTTGACCAGATACGATTTCTGCCCAGTGCTCTGAAATTCAATGTGAAGAAATTCAACTACGCGCGGGTGAACGGCGGGAGTAACTGTGACTCTCTTAAGCGTGTTGCCCAGATACGATTTCTGCCCAGTGCACTGAAATTCAATGTGAAGAAATTCAACTACGCGCGGGTGAACGGTGGGAGTAACTCTGACTCTCTTAAGCGTGTTGACCAGATACGATTTCTGCCCAGTGCACTGAAAATCAATGTGAAGAAATTCAACTACGCGCGGGTGTACGGCGGGAGTAACTGTGACTCTCTTAAGCGTGTTGCCCAGATACGATTTCTGCCCAGTGCACTGAAAATCAATGTGAAGAAATTCAACTACGCGCGGGTGAACGGCGGGAGTAACTGTGACTCTCTTAAGCGTGTTGCCCAGATACGATTTCTGCCCAGTGCACTGAAATTCAAGGTGAAGAAATTCAACTACGCGCGGGTGAACGGCGAGAGTAACTCTGACTCTCTTAAGCGTGTTGACCAGATACGATTTCTGCCCAGTGCTCTGAAATTCAATGTGAAGAAATTCAACTCAGCGCGGGTTAACGGCGGGACTAACTATGATTCTCTTAAGCGTGTTGACCAGATACGATTTCTGCCCAGTGCACTGAAATTCAATGTGAAGAAATTCAACTACGCGCGGGTGAACGGCGGGAGTAACTCTGACTCTCTTAAGCGTGTTGACCAGATACGATTTCTGCCCAGTGCTCTGCAATTCCATGTGAAGGAATTCAACTAAGCGCGGGTAAACGGCGGGAGTAACTGTGACTCTCTTAAGCGTGTTGACCAGATACGATTTCTGCCCAGTGCTCTGCAATTCAATGTGAAGAAATTCAACTCAGCGCGGGTAAACGGCGGGTGTAACTATGACTCTCTTAAGCGTGTTGACCAGATACGATTGCTGCCCAGTGCTCTGAAATTCAATATGAAGAAATTGAACTAAGCGCGGGTAAACGGCGGGACTAACTACGACTCTCTTAAGCGTGTTGACCAGATACGATTACTGCCCAGTGCTCTGCAATTCCATGTGAAGGAATTGAACTAAGCGCGGGTAAACGGCGGGAGTAACTATGACTCTCTTAAGCGTGTTGACCAGATACGATTACTGCCCAGTGCTCTGAAATTCAATGTGAAGAAATTCAACTAAGCGCGGGCAAACGGCGGGACTAACTATGATTCTCTTAAGCGTGTTGACCAGATACGATTACTGCCCAGTGCTCTGAAATTCAATGTGAAGAAATTCAACTAAGCGCGGGTAAACGGCGGGAGTAACTCTGACTCTCTTAAGCGTTTTGACCAGATACGATTACTGCCCAGTGCTCTGCAATTCAATGTGAAGAAATGCAACTAAGCGCGGGTAAACGGCGGGAGTAACTATGACTCTCTTAAGCGTTTTGACCAGATACGATTTCTGCCCAGTGCTCTGAAATTCAATGTGAAGAAATTCAACTCAGCGCGGGTTAACGGCGGGACTAACTATGACCCTCTTAAGCGTTTTGACCAGATACGATTACTGCCCAGTGCTCTGCAATTCCATGTGAAGGAATTCAACTAAGCGCGGGTAAACGGCGGGAGTAACTGTGACTCTCTTAAGCGTGTTGACCAGATACGATATCTGCCCAGTGCTCTGCAATTCAATGTGAAGACATTCAACTAAGCGCGGGTAAACGGCGGGAGTAACAATGACTCTCTTGAGCGTGTTGACCAGATACGATTTCTGCCCAGTGCTCTGCAATTCCATGTGAAGGAATTCAACTAAGCGCGGGTAAACGGCGGGAGTAACTGTGACTCTCTTAAGCGTGTTGACCAGATACGATTTCTACCCAGTGCTCTGAAATTCAATGTGAAGAAATTCAACTCAGCGCGGGTAAACGGCGGGAGTAACTATGACTCTCTTAAGCGTGTTGACCAGATACGATTACTGCCCAGTGCTCTGCAATTCCATGTGAAGGAATTCAACTAAGCGAGGGTAAACAGCGGGACTAACTATGACTCTCTTAAGCGTGTTGACCAGATACGATATCTGCACAGTGCTCTGAAATTCAATGTGAAGAAGTTCAACTAAGCGAGGGTAAACGGCGGGAGTAACTCTGACTGTCTTAAGCGTGTTGACCAGATACGATTTCTGCCCAGAGCTCTGAAATTCAATGTGAAGAAATTCAACTAAGCGCGTGTAAACGGCGCGAGTAACTGTGACTCTCTTAAGCGCGTTGGCCAGATGCGATTTCTGCCCAGTGCACTGAAATTCAAGGTGAAGAATATTCAACTAAGCGCGGGTAAACGGCGGGAGTAACTCTGACTCTCTTAAGCGTGTTGACCAGATACGATTTCTGCCCAGTGCACTGAAAATCAATGTGAAGAAATTCAACTACGCGCGGGTGAACAGCGGGAGTAACTGTGACTCTCTTAAGCGTGTTGCCCAGATACGATTTCTGCCCAGTGCACTGAAATTCAAGGTGAAGAATATTCAACTAAGCGCGGGTAAACGGCGGGAGTAACTCTGACTCTCTTAAGCGTGTTGACCAGATACGACTTCTGCCCAGTGCACTGAAAATCAATGTGAAGAAATTCAACTACGCGCGGGTGAACGGCGGGAGTAACTCTGACTCTCTTAAGCGTGTTGACCAGATACGATTTCTGCCCAGTGCTCTGCAATTCCATGTGAAGGAATTCAACTAAGCGCGGGTAAACGGCAGGAGTAACTCTGACTCTCTTAAGCGTGTTGACCAGATACAATTTCTGCCCAGTGCTCTGAAATTCAATGTGAAGAAATTCAACTAAGCGCGGGCAAACGGCGGGAGTAACTATGACTCTCTTAAGCGTGTTGACCAGATACGATTACTGCCCAGTGCTCTGCAATTCCATGTGAAGGAATTGAACTAAGCGCGGGTAAACGGCGGGAGTAACTATGACTCTCTTAAGCGTGTTGACCAGATACGATTACTGCCCAGTGCTCTGAAATTCAATGTGAAGAAATTCAACTAAGAGCGGGTAAACGGCGGGAGTAACTCTGACTCTCTTAAGCGTGTTGACCAGATACGATTTCTGCCCAGTGCACTGAAATTCAATGGGAAGAAATTCAACTACGCGCGGGTGAACGGCGGGAGTAACTCTGACTCTCTTAAGAGTGTTGACCAGATACGATTACTGCCCAGTGCTCTGCAATTCAATGTGAAGAAATGCAGCTAAGCGCGGGTAAACGGCGGGAGTAACTATGACTCTCTTAAGCGTTTTGACCAGATACGATTTCTGCCCAGTGCTCTGAAATTCAATGTGAAGAAATTCAACTCAGCGCGGGTTAACGGCGGGACTAACTATGATTCTCTTAAGCGTGTTGACCAGATACGATTTCTGCCCAGTGCACTGAAATTCAATGTGAAGAAATTCAACTACGCGCGGGTGAACGGCGGGAGTAACTCTGACTCTCTTACGCGTGTTGACCAGATACGATTTCTGCCCAGTGCTCTGCAATTCCATGTGAAGGAATTCAACTAAGCGCGGGTAAACGGCGGGAGTAACTGTGACTCTCTTAAGCGTGTTGACCAGATACGATTTCTGCCCAGTGCTCTGCAATTCAATGTGAAGAAATTCAACTCAGCGCGGGTAAACGGCGGGTGTAACTATGATTCTCTTAAGCGTGTTGACCAGATACGATTACTGCCCAGTGCTCTGAAATTCAATGTGAAGAAATTCAACTAAGCGCGGGTAAACGGCGGGAGTAACTCTGACTCTCTTAAGCGTTTTGACCAGATACGATTACTGCCCAGTGCTCTGCAATTCCATGTGAAGGAATTCAACTAAGCGCGGGTAAACGGCAGGAGTAACTGTGACTCTCTTAAGCGTGTTGACCAGATACGATATCTGCCCAGTGCTCTGCAATTCAATGTGAAGACATTCAACTAAGCGCGGGAAAACGGCGGGAGTAACAATGACTCTCTTGAGCGTGTTGACCAGATACGATTTCTGCCCAGTGCACTGAAATTCAATGTGAAGAAGTTCAACTACGCGCGGGTGAACGGCGGGACTAACTATGATTCTCTTAAGCGTGTTGACCAGATACGATTTCTGCCCAGTGCTCTGAAATTCAATGTGAAGAAATTCAACCCAGCGCGGGTAAACAGCGGGTGTAACACTGACTCTCTTAAGCGTGTTGACCAGATACGATTTCTGCCCAGTGCTCTGCAATTCCATGTGAAGGAATTCAACTAAGCGCGGGTAAACGGCGGGAGTAACTGTGACTATCTGAAGCGTGTTGACCAGATACGATTTCTGCCCAGTCCTCTGCAATTCAATGTGAAGAAATTCAACTCAGCGCGGGTAAACGGCGGGTGTAACTATGACTCTGTTAAGCGTGTTGACCAGATACGATTGCTGCCCAGTGCTCAGAAATTCAATATGAAGAAATTGAACTAAGCGCGGGTAAACGGCGGGACTAACAATGACTCTCTTAAGCGTGTTGACCAGATACGATTTCTACCCAGTGCTCTGAAATTCAATGTGAAGAAATTCAACTAAGCGCGGGCAAACGGCGGGAGTAACTATGACTCTCTTAAGCGTGTTGACCAGATACGATTACTGCCCAGTGCTCTGCAATTCCATGTGAAGGAATTCAACTAAGCGAGGGTAAACGGCGGGACTAACTATGACTCTCTTAAGCGTGTTGACCAGATACGATATCTGCACAGTGCTCTGAAATTCAATGTGAAGAAGTTCAACTAAGCGAGGGTAAACGGCGGGAGTAACTCTGACTCTCTTAAGCGTGTTGACCAGATACGATTTCTGCCCAGTGACTGAAAATCAATGTGAAGAAATTCAACTACGCGCGGGTGAACGGCGGGAGTAACTCTGACTCTCTTAAGCGTGTTGACCAGATACGATTTCTGCCCAGTGCTCTGCAATTCCATGTGAAGGAATTCAACTAAGCGCGGGTAAACGGCGGGAGTAACTCTGACTCTCTTAAGCGTGTTGACCAGATACAATTTCTGCCCAGTGCTCTGAAATTCAATGTGAAGAAATTCAACTAAGCGCGGGCAAACGGCGGGAGTAACTATGACTCTCTTAAGCGTGTTGACCAGATACGATTACTGCCCAGTGCTCTGCAATTCCATGTGAAGGAATTGAACTAAGCGCGGGTAAACGGCGGGAGTAACTATGACTCTCTTAAGCGTGTTGAACAGATACGATTTCTGCCCAGTGCACTGAAATTCAATGTGAAGAAATTCAACTACGCGCGGGTGAACGGCGGGAGTAACTCTGACTCTCTTAAGCGTGTTGACCAGATACGATTTCTGCCCAGTGCTCTGCAATTCCATGTGAAGGAATTCAACTAAGCGCGGGTAAACGGCGGGAGTAACTCTGACTCTCTTAAGCGTGTTGAACAGATACGATTTCTGCCCAGTGCACTGAAATTCAATGTGAAGAAATTCAACTACGCGCGGGTGAACGGCGGGAGTAACTCTGACTCTCTTAAGCGTGTTGACCAGATACGATTTCTGCCCAGTGCTCTGCAATTCCATGTGAAGGAATTCAACTAAGCGCGGGTAAACGGCGGGAGTAACTATGACTCTCTTAAGCGTGTTGACCAGATACGATTACTGCCCAGTGCTCTGAAATTCAATGTGAAGAAATTCAACTAAGAGCGGGTAAACGGCGGGAGTAACTCTGACTCTCTTAAGCGTGTTGACCAGATACGATTTCTGCCCAGTGCACTGAAATTCAATGGGAAGAAATTCAACTACGCGCGGGTGAACGGCGGGAGTAACTCTGACTCTCTTAAGAGTGTTGACCAGATACGATTACTGCCCAGTGCTCTGCAATTCAATGTGAAGAAATGCAACTAAGCGCGGGTAAACGGCGGGAGTAACTATGACTCTCTTAAGCGTTTTGACCAGATACGATTTCTGCCCAGTGCTCTGAAATTCAATGTGAAGAAATTCAACTCAGCGCGGGTTAACGGCGGAACTAACTATGATTCTCTTAAGCGTGTTGACCAGATACGACTTCTGCCCAGTGCACTGAAATTCAATGTGAAGGAATTCAACTAAGCGCGGGCAAACGGCGGGAATAACTATGATTCTCTTAAGCGTGTTGACCAGATACGATTACTGCCCAGTGCTCTGAAATTCAATGTGAAGAAATTCAACTAAGCGCGGGTAAACGGCGGGAGTAACTCTGACCCTCTTAAGCGTTTTGACCAGATACGATTACTGCCCAGTGCTCTGCAATTCCATGTGAAGGAATTCAACTAAGCGCGGGTAAACGGCGGGAGTAACTGTGACTCTCTTAAGCGTGTTGACCAGATACGATATCTGCCCAGTGCTCTGCAATTCAATGTGAAGACATTCAACTAAGCGCGGGTAAACGGCGGGAGTAACAATGACTCTCTTGAGCGTGTTGACCAGATACGATTTCTGCCCAGTGCTCTGCAATTCCATGTGAAGGAATTCAACTAAGCGCGGGTAAACGGCGGGAGTAACTGTGACTCTCTTAAGCGTGTTGACCAGATACGATTTCTACCCAGTGCTCTGAAATTCAATGTGAAGAAATTCAACTCAGCGCGGGTAAACGGCGGGAGTAACTATGACTCTCTTAAGCGTGTTGACCAGATACGATTACTGCCCAGTGCTCTGCAATTCCATGTGAAGGAATTCAACTAAGCGAGGGTAAACAGCGGGACTAACTATGACTCTCTTAAGCGTGTTGACCAGATACGATATCTGCACAGTGCTCTGAAATTCAATGTGAAGAAGTTCAACTAAGCGAGGGTAAACGGCGGGAGTAACTCTGACTCTCTTAAGCGTGTTGACCAGATACGATTTCTGCCCAGAGCTCTGAAATTCAATGTGAAGAAATTCAACTAAGCGCGTGTAAACGGCGCGAGTAACTGTGACTCTCTTAAGCGCGTTGGCCAGATGCGATTTCTGCCCAGTGCACTGAAATTCAAGGTGAAGAATATTCAACTAAGCGCGGGTAAACGGCGGGAGTAACTCTGACTCTCTTAAGCGTGTTGACCAGATACGATTTCTGCCCAGTGCACTGAAAATCAATGTGAAGAAATTCAACTACGCGCGGGTGAACAGCGGGAGTAACTGTGACTCTCTTAAGCGTGTTGCCCAGATACGATTTCTGCCCAGTGCACTGAAATTCAAGGTGAAGAATATTCAACTAAGCGCGGGTAAACGGCGGGAGTAACTCTGACTCTCTTAAGCGTGTTGACCAGATACGACTTCTGCCCAGTGCACTGAAAATCAATGTGAAGAAATTCAACTACGCGCGGGTGAACGGCGGGAGTAACTCTGACTCTCTTAAGCGTGTTGACCAGATACGATTTCTGCCCAGTGCTCTGCAATTCCATGTGAAGGAATTCAACTAAGCGCGGGTAAACGGCAGGAGTAACTCTGACTCTCTTAAGCGTGTTGACCAGATACAATTTCTGCCCAGTGCTCTGAAATTCAATGTGAAGAAATTCAACTAAGCGCGGGCAAACGGCGGGAGTAACTATGACTCTCTTAAGCGTGTTGACCAGATACGATTACTGCCCAGTGCTCTGCAATTCCATGTGAAGGAATTGAACTAAGCGCGGGTAAACGGCGGGAGTAACTATGACTCTCTTAAGCGTGTTGACCAGATACGATTACTGCCCAGTGCTCTGAAATTCAATGTGAAGAAATTCAACTAAGAGCGGGTAAACGGCGGGAGTAACTCTGACTCTCTTAAGCGTGTTGACCAGATACGATTTCTGCCCAGTGCACTGAAATTCAATGGGAAGAAATTCAACTACGCGCGGGTGAACGGCGGGAGTAACTCTGACTCTCTTAAGAGTGTTGACCAGATACGATTACTGCCCAGTGCTCTGCAATTCAATGTGAAGAAATGCAGCTAAGCGCGGGTAAACGGCGGGAGTAACTATGACTCTCTTAAGCGTTTTGACCAGATACGATTTCTGCCCAGTGCTCTGAAATTCAATGTGAAGAAATTCAACTCAGCGCGGGTTAACGGCGGGACTAACTATGATTCTCTTAAGCGTGTTGACCAGATACGATTTCTGCCCAGTGCACTGAAATTCAATGTGAAGAAATTCAACTACGCGCGGGTGAACGGCGGGAGTAACTCTGACTCTCTTACGCGTGTAGACCAGATACGATTTCTGCCCAGTGCTCTGCAATTCCATGTGAAGGAATTCAACTAAGCGCGGGTAAACGGCGGGAGTAACTGTGACTCTCTTAAGCGTGTTGACCAGATACGATTTCTGCCCAGTGCTCTGCAATTCAATGTGAAGAAATTCAACTCAGCGCGGGTAAACGGCGGGTGTAACTATGACTCTCTTAAGCGTGTTGACCAGATACGATTGCTGCCCAGTGCTCTGAAATTCAATATGAAGAAATTGAACTAAGCGCGGGTAAACGGCGGGACTAACTATGACTCTCTTAAGCGTGTTGACCAGATACGATTTCTACCCAGTGCTCTGAAATTCAATGTGAAGAAATTCAACTAAGCGCGGGCAAACGGCGGGAGTAACTATGACTCTCTTAAGCGTGTTGACCAGATACGATTACTGCCCAGTGCTCTGCAATTCAATGTGAAGAAATTCAACTAAGAGCGGGTAAACGGCGGGAGTAACTCTGACTCTCTTAAGCGTGTTGACCAGATACGATTTCTGCCCAGTGCACTGAAATTCAATGGGAAGAAATTCAACTACGCGCGGGTGAACGGCGGGAGTAACTCTGACTCTCTTAAGAGTGTTGAGCAGATACGATTACTGCCCAGTGCTCTGCAATTCAATGTGAAGAAATGCAACTAAGCGCGGGTAAACGGCGGGAGTAACTATGACTCTCTTAAGCGTTTTGACCAGATACGATTTCTGCCCAGTGCTCTGAAATTCAATGTGAAGAAATTCAACTCAGCGCGGGTTAACGGCGGGACTAACTATGATTCTCTTAAGCGTGTTGACCAGATACGATTTCTGCCCAGTGCACTGAAATTCAATGTGAAGAAATTCAACTACGCGCGGGTGAACGGTGGGAGTAACTCTGACTCTCTTAAGCGTGTTGACCAGATACGATTTCTGCCCAGTGCTCTGCAATTCAATGTGAAGAAATGCAACTAAGCGCGGGTAAACGGCGGGAGTAACTCTGACTCTCTTAAGCGTGTTGACCAGATACGATTTCTGCCCAGAGCTCTGAAATTCAATGTGAAGAAATTCAACTAAGCGCGTGTAAACGGCGCGAGTAACTGTGACTCTCTTAAGCGCGTTGGCCAGATGCGATTTCTGCCCAGTGCACTGAAATTCAAGGTGAAGAATATTCAACTAAGCGCGGGTAAACGGCGGGAGTAACTCTGACTCTCTTAAGCGTGTTGACCAGATACGATTTCTGCCCAGTGCACTGAAAATCAATGTGAAGAAATTCAACTACGCGCGGGTGAACAGCGGGAGTAACTGTGACTCTCTTAAGCGTGTTGCCCAGATACGATTTCTGCCCAGTGCACTGAAATTCAAGGTGAAGAATATTCAACTAAGCGCGGGTAAACGGCGGGAGTAACTCTGACTCTCTTAAGCGTGTTGACCAGATACGACTTCTGCCCAGTGCACTGAAAATCAATGTGAAGAAATTCAACTACGCGCGGGTGAACGGCGGGAGTAACTCTGACTCTCTTAAGCGTGTTGACCAGATACGATTTCTGCCCAGTGCTCTGCAATTCCATGTGAAGGAATTCAACTAAGCGCGGGTAAACGGCAGGAGTAACTCTGACTCTCTTAAGCGTGTTGACCAGATACAATTTCTGCCCAGTGCTCTGAAATTCAATGTGAAGAAATTCAACTAAGCGCGGGCAAACGGCGGGAGTAACTATGACTCTCTTAAGCGTGTTGACCAGATACGATTACTGCCCAGTGCTCTGCAATTCCATGTGAAGGAATTGAACTAAGCGCGGGTAAACGGCGGGAGTAACTATGACTCTCTTAAGCGTGTTGACCAGATACGATTACTGCCCAGTGCTCTGAAATTCAATGTGAAGAAATTCAACTAAGAGCGGGTAAACGGCGGGAGTAACTCTTACTCTCTTAAGCGTGTTGACCAGATACGATTTCTGCCCAGTGCACTGAAATTCAATGGGAAGAAATTCAACTACGCGCGGGTGAACGGCGGGAGTAACTCTGACTCTCTTAAGAGTGTTGACCAGATACGATTACTGCCCAGTGCTCTGCAATTCAATGTGAAGAAATGCAGCTAAGCGCGGGTAAACGGCGGGAGTAACTATGACTCTCTTAAGCGTTTTGACCAGATACGATTTCTGCCCAGTGCTCTGAAATTCAATGTGAAGAAATTCAACTCAGCGCGGGTTAACGGCGGGACTAACTATGATTCTCTTAAGCGTGTTGACCAGATACGATTTCTGCCCAGTGCACTGAAATTCAATGTGAAGAAATTCAACTACGCGCGGGTGAACGGCGGGAGTAACTCTGACTCTCTTACGCGTGTAGACCAGATACGATTTCTGCCCAGTGCTCTGCAATTCCATGTGAAGGAATTCAACTAAGCGCGGGTAAACGGCGGGAGTAACTGTGACTCTCTTAAGCGTGTTGACCAGATACGATTTCTGCCCAGTGCTCTGCAATTCAATGTGAAGAAATTCAACTCAGCGCGGGTAAACGGCGGGTGTAACTATGACTCTCTTAAGCGTGTTGACCAGATACGATTGCTGCCCAGTGCTCTGAAATTCAATATGAAGAAATTGAACTAAGCGCGGGTAAACGGCGGGACTAACTATGACTCTCTTAAGCGTGTTGACCAGATACGATTTCTACCCAGTGCTCTGAAATTCAATGTGAAGAAATTCAACTAAGCGCGGGCAAACGGCGGGAGTAACTATGACTCTCTTAAGCGTGTTGACCAGATACGATTACTGCCCAGTGCTCTGCAATTCAATGTGAAGAAATTCAACTAAGAGCGGGTAAACGGCGGGAGTAACTCTGACTCTCTTAAGCGTGTTGACCAGATACGATTTCTGCCCAGTGCACTGAAATTCAATGGGAAGAAATTCAACTACGCGCGGGTGAACGGCGGGAGTAACTCTGACTCTCTTAAGAGTGTTGAGCAGATACGATTACTGCCCAGTGCTCTGCAATTCAATGTGAAGAAATGCAACTAAGCGCGGGTAAACGGCGGGAGTAACTATGACTCTCTTAAGCGTTTTGACCAGATACGATTTCTGCCCAGTGCTCTGAAATTCAATGTGAAGAAATTCAACTCAGCGCGGGTTAACGGCGGGACTAACTATGATTCTCTTAAGCGTGTTGACCAGATACGATTTCTGCCCAGTGCACTGAAATTCAATGTGAAGAAATTCAACTACGCGCGGGTGAACGGTGGGAGTAACTCTGACTCTCTTAAGCGTGTTGACCAGATACGATTTCTGCCCAGTGCTCTGCAATTCAATGTGAAGAAATGCAACTAAGCGCGGGTAAACGGCGGGAGTAACTATGACTCTCTTAAGCGTTTTGACCAGATACGATTTCTGCCCAGTGCTCTGAAATTCAATGTGAAGAAATTCAACTACGCGCGGGTGAACGGCGGGAGTAACTGTGACTCTCTTAAGCGTGTTGCCCAGATACGATTTCTGCCCAGTGCACTGAAATTCAATGTGAAGAAATTCAACTACGCGCGGGTGAACGGTGGGAGTAACTCTGACTCTCTTAAGCGTGTTGACCAGATACGATTTCTGCCCAGTGCACTGAAAATCAATGTGAAGAAATTCAACTACGCGCGGGTGAACGGCGGGAGTAACTGTGACTCTCTTAAGCGTGTTGCCCAGATACGATTTCTGCCCAGTGCACTGAAATTCAATGTGAAGAAATTCAACTACGCGCGGGTGAACGGTGGGAGTAACTCTGACTCTCTTAAGCGTGTTGACCAGATACGATTTCTGCCCAGTGCTCTGCAATTCAATGTGAAGAAATGCAACTAAGCGCGGGTAAACGGCGGGAGTAACTATGACTCTCTTAAGCGTTTTGACCAGATACGATTTCTGCCCAGTGCTCTGAAATTCAATGTGAAGAAATTCAACTACGCGCGGGTGAACGGCGGGAGTAACTGTGACTCTCTTAAGCGTGTTGCCCAGATACGATTTCTGCCCAGTGCACTGAAATTCAATGTGAAGAAATTCAACTACGCGCGGGTGAACGGTGGGAGTAACTCTGACTCTCTTAAGCGTGTTGACCAGATACGATTTCTGCCCAGTGCACTGAAAATCAATGTGAAGAAATTCAACTACGCGCGGGTGAACGGCGGGAGTAACTGTGACTCTCTTAAGCGTGTTGCCCAGATACGATTTCTGCCCAGTGCACTGAAAATCAATGTGAAGAAATTCAACTACGCGCGGGTGAACGGCGGCAGTAACTGTGACTCTCTTAAGCGTGTTGACCAGATACGATTACTGCCCAGTGCTCTGCAATTCAATGTGAAGAAATTCAACTACGCGCGGGTGAACGGTGGGAGTAACTCTGACTCTCTTAAGCGTGTTGACCAGATACGATTTCTGCCCAGTGCACTGAAAATCAATGTGAAGAAATTCAACTACGCGCGGGTGAACGGCGGGAGTAACTGTGACTCTCTTAAGCGTGTTGCCCAGATACGATTTCTGCCCAGTGCACTGAAAATCAATGTGAAGAAATTCAACTAAGCGCGGGCAAACGGCGGGAGTAACTATGACTCTCTTAAGCGTGTTGACCAGATACAATTACTGCCCAGTGCTCTGCAATTCAATGTGAAGAAATTCAACTAAGAGCGGGTAAACGGCGGGAGTAACTCTGACTCTCTTAAGCGTGTTGACCAGATACGATTTCTGCCCAGTGCACTGAAATTCAATGGGAAGAAATTCAACTACGCGCGGGTGAACGGCGGGAGTAACTCTGACTCTCTTAAGAGTGTTGAGCAGATACGATTACTGCCCAGTGCTCTGCAATTCAATGTGAAGAAATGCAACTAAGCGCGGGTAAACGGCGGGAGTAACTATGACTCTCTTAAGCGTTTTGACCAGATACGATTTCTGCCCAGTGCTCTGAAATTCAATGTGAAGAAATTCAACTCAGCGCGGGTTAACGGCGGGACTAACTATGATTCTCTTAAGCGTGTTGACCAGATACGATTTCTGCCCAGTGCACTGAAATTCAATGTGAAGAAATTCAACTACGCGCGGGTGAACGGTGGGAGTAACTCTGACTCTCTTAAGCGTGTTGACCAGATACGATTTCTGCCCAGTGCTCTGCAATTCAATGTGAAGAAATGCAACTAAGCGCGGGTAAACGGCGGGAGTAACTATGACTCTCTTAAGCGTTTTGACCAGATACGATTTCTGCCCAGTGCTCTGAAATTCAATGTGAAGAAATTCAACTACGCGCGGGTGAACGGCGGGAGTAACTGTGACTCTCTTAAGCGTGTTGCCCAGATACGATTTCTGCCCAGTGCACTGAAATTCAATGTGAAGAAATTCAACTACGCGCGGGTGAACGGTGGGAGTAACTCTGACTCTCTTAAGCGTGTTGACCAGATACGATTTCTGCCCAGTGCACTGAAAATCAATGTGAAGAAATTCAACTACGCGCGGGTGAACGGCGGGAGTAACTGTGACTCTCTTAAGCGTGTTGCCCAGATACGATTTCTGCCCAGTGCACTGAAAATCAATGTGAAGAAATTCAACTACGCGCGGGTGAACGGCGGGAGTAACTGTGACTCTCTTAAGCGTGTTGCCCAGATACGATTTCTGCCCAGTGCACTGAAATTCAAGGTGAAGAAATTCAACTACGCGCGGGTGAACGGCGAGAGTAACTCTGACTCTCTTAAGCGTGTTGACCAGATACGATTTCTGCCCAGTGCACTGAAAATCAATGTGAAGAAATTCAACTACGCGCGGGTGAACGGCGGGAGTAACTGTGACTCTCTTAAGCGTGTTGCCCAGATACGATTTCTGCCCAGTGCACTGAAAATCAATGTGAAGAAATTCAACTACGCGCGGGTGAACGGCGGGAGTAACTGTGACTCTCTTAAGCGTGTTGCCCAGATACGATTTCTGCCAAGTGCACTGAAATTCAAGGTGAAGAAATTCAACTACGCGCGGGTGAACGGCGAGAGTAACTCTGACTCTCTTAAGCGTGTTGACCAGATACGATTTCTGCCCAGTGCTCTGAAATTCAATGTGAAGAAATTCAACTCAGCGCGGGTTAACGGCGGGACTAACTATGATTCTCTTAAGCGTGTTGACCAGATACGATTTCTGCCCAGTGCACTGAAATTCAATGTGAAGAAATTCAACTACGCGCGGGTGAACTGTGGGAGTAACTCTGACTCTCTTAAGCGTGTTGACCAGATACGATTTCTGCCCAGTGCTCTGCAATTCCATGTGAAGGAATTCAACTAAGCGCGGGCAAACGGCGGGACTAACTATGATTCTCTTAAGCGTGTTGACCAGATACGATTACTGCCCAGTGCTCTGAAATTCAATGTGAAGAAATTCAACTAAGCGCGGGTAAACGGCGGGAGTAACTCTGACTCTCTTAAGCGTTTTGACCAGATACGATTACTGCCCAGTGCTCTGCAATTCCATGTGAAGGAATTGAACTAAGCGCGGGTAAACGGCGGGAGTAACTATGACTCTCTTAAGCGTGTTGACCAGATACGATTACTGCCCAGTGCTCTGAAATTCAATGTGAAGAAATTCAACTAAGCGCGGGCAAACGGCGGGACTAACTATGATTCTCTTAAGCGTGTTGACCAGATACGATTACTGCCCAGTGCTCTGAAATTCAATGTGAAGAAATTCAACTAAGCGCGGGTAAACGGCGGGAGTAACTCTGACTCTCTTAAGCGTTTTGACCAGATACGATTACTGCCCAGTGCTCTGCAATTCAATGTGAAGAAATGCAACTAAGCGCGGGTAAACGGCGGGAGTAACTATGACTCTCTTAAGCGTTTTGACCAGATACGATTTCTGCCCAGTGCTCTGAAATTCAATGTGAAGAAATTCAACTCAGCGCGGGTTAACGGCGGGACTAACTATGATTCTCTTAAGCGTGTTGACCAGATACGATTTCTGCCCAGTGCACTGAAATTCAATGTGAAGAAATTCAACTACGCGCGGGTGAACTGTGGGAGTAACTCTGACTCTCTTAAGCGTGTTGACCAGATACGATTTCTGCCCAGTGCTCTGCAATTCCATGTGAAGGAATTCAACTAAGCGCGGGCAAACGGCGGGACTAACTATGATTCTCTTAAGCGTGTTGACCAGATACGATTACTGCCCAGTGCTCTGAAATTCAATGTGAAGAAATTCAACTAAGCGCGGGTAAACGGCGGGAGTAACTCTGACTCTCTTAAGCGTTTTGACCAGATACGATTACTGCCCAGTGCTCTGCAATTCCATGTGAAGGAATTCAACTAAGCGCGGGTAAACGGCGGGAGTAACTGTGACTCTCTTAAGCGTGTTGACCAGATACGATATCTGCCCAGTGCTCTGCAATTCAATGTGAAGACATTCAACTAAGCGCGGGAAAACGGCGGGAGTAACAATGACTCTCTTGAGCGTGTTGACCAGATACGATTTCTGCCCAGTGCACTGAAATTCAATGTGAAGAAGTTCAACTACGCGCGGGTGAACGGCGGGACTAACTATGATTCTCTTAAGCGTGTTGACCAGATACGATTTCTGCCCAGTGCTCTGAAATTCAATGTGAAGAAATTCAACCCAGCGCGGGTAAACGGCGGGTGTAACACTGACTCTCTTAAGCGTGTTGACCAGATACGATTTCTGCCCAGTGCTCTGCAATTCCATGTGAAGGAATTCAACTAAGCGCGGGTAAACGGCGGGAGTAACTGTGACTATCTGAAGCGTGTTGACCAGATACGATTTCTGCCCAGTCCTCTGCAATTCAATGTGAAGAAATTCAACTCAGCGCGGGTAAACGGCGGGTGTAACTATGACTCTGTTAAGCGTGTTGACCAGATACGATTGCTGCCCAGTGCTCAGAAATTCAATATGAAGAAATTGAACTAAGCGCGGGTAAACGGCGGGACTAACTATGACTCTCTTAAGCGTGTTGACCAGATACGATTTCTACCCAGTGCTCTGAAATTCAATGTGAAGAAATTCAACTAAGCGCGGGCAAACGGCGGGAGTAACTATGACTCTCTTAAGCGTGTTGACCAGATACGATTACTGCCCAGTGCTCTGCAATTCCATGTGAAGGAATTCAACTAAGCGAGGGTAAACGGCGGGACTAACTATGACTCTCTTAAGCGTGTTGACCAGATACGATATCTGCACAGTGCTCTGAAATTCAATGTGAAGAAGTTCAACTAAGCGAGGGTAAACGGCGGGAGTAACTCTGACTCTCTTAAGCGTGTTGACCAGATACGATTTCTGCCCAGTGACTGAAAATCAATGTGAAGAAATTCAACTACGCGCGGGTGAACGGCGGGAGTAACTCTGACTCTCTTAAGCGTGTTGACCAGATACGATTTCTGCCCAGTGCTCTGCAATTCCATGTGAAGGAATTCAACTAAGCGCGGGTAAACGGCGGGAGTAACTCTGACTCTCTTAAGCGTGTTGACCAGATACAATTTCTGCCCAGTGCTCTGAAATTCAATGTGAAGAAATTCAACTAAGCGCGGGCAAACGGCGGGAGTAACTATGACTCTCTTAAGCGTGTTGACCAGATACGATTACTGCCCAGTGCTCTGCAATTCCATGTGAAGGAATTGAACTAAGCGCGGGTAAACGGCGGGAGTAACTATGACTCTCTTAAGCGTGTTGAACAGATACGATTTCTGCCCAGTGCACTGAAATTCAATGTGAAGAAATTCAACTACGCGCGGGTGAACGGCGGGAGTAACTCTGACTCTCTTAAGCGTGTTGACCAGATACGATTTCTGCCCAGTGCTCTGCAATTCCATGTGAAGGAATTCAACTAAGCGCGGGTAAACGGCGGGAGTAACTCTGACTCTCTTAAGCGTGTTGAACAGATACGATTTCTGCCCAGTGCACTGAAATTCAATGTGAAGAAATTCAACTACGCGCGGGTGAACGGCGGGAGTAACTCTGACTCTCTTAAGCGTGTTGACCAGATACGATTTCTGCCCAGTGCTCTGCAATTCCATGTGAAGGAATTCAACTAAGCGCGGGTAAACGGCGGGAGTAACTATGACTCTCTTAAGCGTGTTGACCAGATACGATTACTGCCCAGTGCTCTGAAATTCAATGTGAAGAAATTCAACTAAGAGCGGGTAAACGGCGGGAGTAACTCTGACTCTCTTAAGCGTGTTGACCAGATACGATTTCTGCCCAGTGCACTGAAATTCAATGGGAAGAAATTCAACTACGCGCGGGTGAACGGCGGGAGTAACTCTGACTCTCTTAAGAGTGTTGACCAGATACGATTACTGCCCAGTGCTCTGCAATTCAATGTGAAGAAATGCAACTAAGCGCGGGTAAACGGCGGGAGTAACTATGACTCTCTTAAGCGTTTTGACCAGATACGATTTCTGCCCAGTGCTCTGAAATTCAATGTGAAGAAATTCAACTCAGCGCGGGTTAACGGCGGGACTAACTATGATTCTCTTAAGCGTGTTGACCAGATACGACTTCTGCCCAGTGCACTGAAATTCAATGTGAAGGAATTCAACTAAGCGCGGGCAAACGGCGGGACTAACTATGATTCTCTTAAGCGTGTTGACCAGATACGATTACTGCCCAGTGCTCTGAAATTCAATGTGAAGAAATTCAACTAAGCGCGGGTAAACGGCGGGAGTAACTCTGACCCTCTTAAGCGTTTTGACCAGATACGATTACTGCCCAGTGCTCTGCAATTCCATGTGAAGGAATTCAACTAAGCGCGGGTAAACGGCGGGAGTAACTGTGACTCTCTTAAGCGTGTTGACCAGATACGATATCTGCCCAGTGCTCTGCAATTCAATGTGAAGACATTCAACTAAGCGCGGGTAAACGGCGGGAGTAACAATGACTCTCTTGAGCGTGTTGACCAGATACGATTTCTGCCCAGTGCTCTGCAATTCCATGTGAAGGAATTCAACTAAGCGCGGGTAAACGGCGGGAGTAACTGTGACTCTCTTAAGCGTGTTGACCAGATACGATTTCTACCCAGTGCTCTGAAATTCAATGTGAAGAAATTCAACTCAGCGCGGGTAAACGGCGGGAGTAACTATGACTCTCTTAAGCGTGTTGACCAGATACGATTACTGCCCAGTGCTCTGCAATTCCATGTGAAGGAATTCAACTAAGCGAGGGTAAACAGCGGGACTAACTATGACTCTCTTAAGCGTGTTGACCAGATACGGTATCTGCACAGTGCTCTGAAATTCAATGTGAAGAAGTTCAACTACGCGCGGGTGAACAGCGGGAGTAACTGTGACTCTCTTAAGCGTGTTGCCCAGATACGATTTCTGCCCAGTGCACTGAAATTCAAGGTGAAGAATATTCAACTAAGCGCGGGTAAACGGCGGGAGTAACTCTGACTCTCTTAAGCGTGTTGACCAGATACGACTTCTGCCCAGTGCACTGAAAATCAATGTGAAGATATTCAACTACGCGCGGGTGAACGGCGGGAGTAACTCTGACTCTCTTAAGCGTGTTGACCAGATACGATTTCTGCCCAGTGCTCTGCAATTCCATGTGAAGGAATTCAACTAAGCGCGGGTAAACGGCAGGAGTAACTCTGACTCTCTTAAGCGTGTTGACCAGATACAATTTCTGCCCAGTGCTCTGAAATTCAATGTGAAGAAATTCAACTAAGCGCGGGCAAACGGCGGGAGTAACTATGACTCTCTTAAGCGTGTTGACCAGATACGATTACTGCCCAGTGCTCTGCAATTCCATGTGAAGGAATTGAACTAAGCGCGGGTAAACGGCGGGAGTAACTATGACTCTCTTAAGCGTGTTGACCAGATACGATTACTGCCCAGTGCTCTGAAATTCAATGTGAAGAAATTCAACTAAGAGCGGGTAAACGGCGGGAGTAACTCTGACTCTCTTAAGCGTGTTGACCAGATACGATTTCTGCCCAGTGCACTGAAATTCAATGGGAAGAAATTCAACTACGCGCGGGTGAACGGCGGGAGTAACTCTGACTCTCTTAAGAGTGTTGACCAGATACGATTACTGCCCAGTGCTCTGCAATTCAATGTGAAGAAATGCAGCTAAGCGCGGGTAAACGGCGGGAGTAACTCTGACTCTCTTAAGCGTGTTGACCAGATACGATTTCTGCCCAGTGCTCTGCAATTCCATGTGAAGGAATTCAACTAAGCGCGGGTAAACGGCGGGAGTAACTCTGACTCTCTTAAGCGTGTTGACCAGATACAATTTCTGCCCAGTGCTCTGAAATTCAATGTGAAGAAATTCAACTAAGCGCGGGCAAACGGCGGGAGTAACTATGACTCTCTTAAGCGTGTTGACCAGATACGATTACTGCCCAGTGCTCTGCAATTCCATGTGAAGGAATTGAACTAAGCGCGGGTAAACGGCGGGAGTAACTATGACTCTCTTAAGCGTGTTGAACAGATACGATTTCTGCCCAGTGCACTGAAATTCAATGTGAAGAAATTCAACTACGCGCGGGTGAACGGCGGGAGTAACTCTGACTCTCTTAAGCGTGTTGACCAGATACGATTTCTGCCCAGTGCTCTGCAATTCCATGTGAAGGAATTCAACTAAGCGCGGGTAAACGGCGGGAGTAACTCTGACTCTCTTAAGCGTGTTGAACAGATACGATTTCTGCCCAGTGCACTGAAATTCAATGTGAAGAAATTCAACTACGCGCGGGTGAACGGCGGGAGTAACTCTGACTCTCTTAAGCGTGTTGACCAGATACGATTTCTGCCCAGTGCTCTGCAATTCCATGTGAAGGAATTCAACTAAGCGCGGGTAAACGGCGGGAGTAACTATGACTCTCTTAAGCGTGTTGACCAGATACGATTACTGCCCAGTGCTCTGAAATTCAATGTGAAGAAATTCAACTAAGAGCGGGTAAACGGCGGGAGTAACTCTGACTCTCTTAAGCGTGTTGACCAGATACGATTTCTGCCCAGTGCACTGAAATTCAATGGGAAGAAATTCAACTACGCGCGGGTGAACGGCGGGAGTAACTCTGACTCTCTTAAGAGTGTTGACCAGATACGATTACTGCCCAGTGCTCTGCAATTCAATGTGAAGAAATGCAACTAAGCGCGGGTAAACGGCGGGAGTAACTATGACTCTCTTAAGCGTTTTGACCAGATACGATTTCTGCCCAGTGCTCTGAAATTCAATGTGAAGAAATTCAACTCAGCGCGGGTTAACGGCGGGACTAACTATGATTCTCTTAAGCGTGTTGACCAGATACGACTTCTGCCCAGTGCACTGAAATTCAATGTGAAGGAATTCAACTAAGCGCGGGCAAACGGCGGGACTAACTATGATTCTCTTAAGCGTGTTGACCAGATACGATTACTGCCCAGTGCTCTGAAATTCAATGTGAAGAAATTCAACTAAGCGCGGGTAAACGGCGGGAGTAACTCTGACCCTCTTAAGCGTTTTGACCAGATACGATTACTGCCCAGTGCTCTGCAATTCCATGTGAAGGAATTCAACTAAGCGCGGGTAAACGGCGGGAGTAACTGTGACTCTCTTAAGCGTGTTGACCAGATACGATATCTGCCCAGTGCTCTGCAATTCAATGTGAAGACATTCAACTAAGCGCGGGTAAACGGCGGGAGTAACAATGACTCTCTTGAGCGTGTTGACCAGATACGATTTCTGCCCAGTGCTCTGCAATTCCATGTGAAGGAATTCAACTAAGCGCGGGTAAACGGCGGGAGTAACTGTGACTCTCTTAAGCGTGTTGACCAGATACGATTTCTACCCAGTGCTCTGAAATTCAATGTGAAGAAATTCAACTCAGCGCGGGTAAACGGCGGGAGTTTACTATGACTCGCTTAAGGTAACCATATTATTGTGATCCTTATTCCCAGACTATGGCCGAACGGATCATTCAGTGCTTGGTACCGTTGGAAAGGGCTCACCCTGTAGATGTGCACAAAAATACGAAATTTCGAAAAAGTGGTGGGGGTAAAAAATTTTTTTCAAAATCTTTACCAGCCTTATAGGAGAAAACTTTTTTTTTTTCTTTCGAAAGATGGCATTTTCGACACCGTTTAAAACTACTGTTCGCGTTATTTGCCGGACACCTTTTTTGAAACAGCTGTAGCGGTTTTAACGTTCGCGCCCTTATTCCCGCGTTGTTCACAGGGGTACGAGCCCGTGCGTGGTATCTTTGTAAATAGCTCGAAGGGTAGATTGATTTTCGAAAAAAAAAAATTTTTGAAAATCGAAAGGGGGGGTAATTTTTTTTGAAATCTCGAAAAAATTTCAAAACGACTATAACATTTTTTTACGGCATTCGAAAGAGCGGAAAAAACCATGCGAAATCCCCTTTGTCCGGAAGCTCTGGCTTCCGTTTCCGGTTATACAGGGTGACTCACGAAAAGTGGTCCGCCGGTATAATCTCCGAAACTATAGGCCTTAGAGAAAAATGTTTCCAACAAAGGTTACAGGGCATCCACTACTACATCCTTCTACGCCAATTTCAGTTGTACAGGGTGATTCAGAAAGGTGTTTTGACGCTATATCTCCGAAACTATAGGTTGTACAGAAAAATGTTTCGAACAAAAATTGAAGGGCTTCCATTACTACGTTATTCTACAACAATTTCGGTTATACAGGGTGATTCAGAAAGGTGTTTTGACGCTATATCTCCGAAACTTTATGTTGTACAGAAAAATGTTTTGAACAAAAATTGAAGGACTTCCATTACTACGTTGTTCTGCAACAATTTCGGTTGTACAGGGTGATTCAGAAAGGTGTTTTGACGCAATATCTCCGAAACCATAGGTGTTAGAACAAAAAGGTTTCATACAAAAATTGAAGTGCTTGAGACGCTGCATTATCCTTTGCCTCCGTGTATTTATACAGGGTGATTCAAAAAATTTGTTCACGGCGATATCTACGAAACTATAGGTTTTAGAGAAAAAGGTTTCGAACAAAAATTGAAGGGCTTCGGACACACCATCCTGCTATGTATCCAGAATGTTATACTGGGCTATTCAAAAATGTAGTTCGCCTAAATATCTACGAAACTATCGATTTTAGCAAAAAACGTTTCCCACGAAAGTTGTGAAGCTTTGGTAGCTGCATCCTTCTGTTCGTCCGGAATGTTATACAGTGTGATTCAAAAATGTAGTTCACTCTAATATCTATGATATTATAGATTTTGGAGGAAAATGTTTCCAACGAAAGTTATGGAGCTTCGGTGGCTGCATCCTTCTCCGCCTCCGTGCAGTTATACACGGCGATTCAAAAAATTATTTCACTCGAATATCTCTGAAACCATAGGAATTTCAGAAAAATGTGTCCGACAAAAATTGAAGGTCTTCGGACATAGCGTCCTCCTGTGCATCCAGAAGGTTATACAGGGTCATCCAAAAATGTAGTTCGCCCCAAAATATCTATGAAACTATTGACTTTAGAGAAAAATGTTTCCCACAAAAATCGAAGGGCATCAGACACTGCATTCTTCTCTGCGCCATTGGAATGTACAGGCTGATCAAGAATTGCAGCTCACCAAAATATCTACGAAACTACAGGCATTCGAGGGAAATGCTAAAAATGTAAACTCATATTCCCGATTCCACTTTTTCCGGTATCGGCCGGGACCACTAGTAACTATGACTCTCTTAAGCGTGTTGACCAGATACGATTACTGCCCAGTGCTCTGCAATTCCATGTGAAGGAATTCAACTAAGCGAGGGTAAACAGCGGGACTAACTATGACTCTCTTAAGCGTGTTGACCAGATACGGTATCTGCACAGTGCTCTGAAATTCAATGTGAAGAAGTTCAACTACGCGCGGGTGAACAGCGGGAGTAACTGTGACTCTCTTAAGCGTGTTGCCCAGATACGATTTCTGCCCAGTGCACTGAAATTCAAGGTGAAGAATATTCAACTAAGCGCGGGTAAACGGCGGGAGTAACTCTGACTCTCTTAAGCGTGTTGACCAGATACGACTTCTGCCCAGTGCACTGAAAATCAATGTGAAGATATTCAACTACGCGCGGGTGAACGGCGGGAGTAACTCTGACTCTCTTAAGCGTGTTGACCAGATACGATTTCTGCCCAGTGCTCTGCAATTCCATGTGAAGGAATTCAACTAAGCGCGGGTAAACGGCAGGAGTAACTCTGACTCTCTTAAGCGTGTTGACCAGATACAATTTCTGCCCAGTGCTCTGAAATTCAATGTGAAGAAATTCAACTAAGCGCGGGCAAACGGCGGGAGTAACTATGACTCTCTTAAGCGTGTTAACCAGATACGATTACTGCCCAGTGCTCTGCAATTCCATGTGAAGGAATTGAACTAAGCGCGGGTAAACGGCGGGAGTAACTATGACTCTCTTAAGCGTGTTGACCAGATACGATTACTGCCCAGTGCTCTGAAATTCAATGTGAAGAAATTCAACTAAGAGCGGGTAAACGGCGGGAGTAACTCTGACTCTCTTAAGCGTGTTGACCAGATACGATTTCTGCCCAGTGCACTGAAATTCAATGGGAAGAAATTCAACTACGCGCGGGTGAACGGCGGGAGTAACTCTGACTCTCTTAAGAGTGTTGACCAGATACGATTACTGCCCAGTGCTCTGCAATTCAATGTGAAGAAATGCAGCTAAGCGCGGGTAAACGGCGGGAGTAACTATGACTCTCTTAAGCGTTTTGACCAGATACGATTTCTGCCCAGTGCTCTGAAATTCAATGTGAAGAAATTCAACTCAGCGCGGGTTAACGGCGGGACTAACTATGATTCTCTTAAGCGTGTTGACCAGATACGATTTCTGCCCAGTGCACTGAAATTCAATGTGAAGAAATTCAACTACGCGCGGGTGAACGGCGGGAGTAACTCTGACTCTCTTACGCGTGTTGACCAGATACGATTTCTGCCCAGTGCTCTGCAATTCCATGTGAAGGAATTCAACTAAGCGCGGGTAAACGGCGGGAGTAACTGTGACTCTCTTAAGCGTGTTGACCAGATACGATTTCTGCCCAGTGCTCTGCAATTCAATGTGAAGAAATTCAACTCAGCGCGGGTAAACGGCGGGTGTAACTATGACTCTCTTAAGCGTGTTGACCAGATACGATTTCTACCCAGTGCTCTGAAATTCAATGTGAAGAAATTCAACTAAGCGCGGGCAAACGGCGGGAGTAACTATGACTCTCTTAAGCGTGTTGACCAGATACGATTACTGCCCAGTGCTCTGCAATTCAATGTGAAGAAATTCAACTAAGAGCGGGTAAACGGCGGGAGTAACTCTGACTCTCTTAAGCGTGTTGACCAGATACGATTTCTGCCCAGTGCACTGAAATTCAATGGGAAGAAATTCAACTACGCGCGGGTGAACGGCGGGAGTAACTCTGACTCTCTTAAGAGTGTTGAGCAGATACGATTACTGCCCAGTGCTCTGCAATTCAATGTGAAGAAATGCAACTAAGCGCGGGTAAACGGCGGGAGTAACTATGACTCTCTTAAGCGTTTTGACCAGATACGATTTCTGCCCAGTGCTCTGAAATTCAATGTGAAGAAATTCAACTCAGCGCGGGTTAACGGCGGGACTAACTATGATTCTCTTAAGCGTGTTGACCAGATACGATTTCTGCCCAGTGCACTGAAATTCAATGTGAAGAAATTCAACTACGCGCGGGTGAACGGTGGGAGTAACTCTGACTCTCTTAAGCGTGTTGACCAGATACGATTTCTGCCCAGTGCTCTGCAATTCAATGTGAAGAAATGCAACTAAGCGCGGGTAAACGGCGGGAGTAACTATGACTCTCTTAAGCGTTTTGACCAGATACGATTTCTGCCCAGTGCTCTGAAATTCAATGTGAAGAAATTCAACTACGCGCGGGTGAACGGCGGGAGTAACTGTGACTCTCTTAAGCGTGTTGCCCAGATACGATTTCTGCCCAGTGCACTGAAATTCAATGTGAAGAAATTCAACTACGCGCGGGTGAACGGTGGGAGTAACTCTGACTCTCTTAAGCGTGTTGACCAGATACGATTTCTGCCCAGTGCACTGAAAATCAATGTGAAGAAATTCAACTACGCGCGGGTGAACGGCGGGAGTAACTGTGACTCTCTTAAGCGTGTTGCCCAGATACGATTTCTGCCCAGTGCACTGAAAATCAATGTGAAGAAATTCAACTACGCGCGGGTGAACGGCGGGAGTAACTGTGACTCTCTTAAGCGTGTTGCCCAGATACGATTTCTGCCCAGTGCACTGAAATTCAAGGTGAAGAAATTCAACTACGCGCGGGTGAACGGCGAGAGTAACTCTGACTCTCTTAAGCGTGTTGACCAGATACGATTTCTGCCCAGTGCTCTGAAATTCAATGTGAAGAAATTCAACTCAGCGCGGGTTAACGGCGGGACTAACTATGATTCTCTTAAGCGTGTTGACCAGATACGATTTCTGCCCAGTGCACTGAAATTCAATGTGAAGAAATTCAACTACGCGCGGGTGAACGGCGGGAGTAACTCTGACTCTCTTAAGCGTGTTGACCAGATACGATTTCTGCCCAGTGCTCTGCAATTCCATGTGAAGGAATTCAACTAAGCGCGGGTAAACGGCGGGAGTAACTGTGACTCTCTTAAGCGTGTTGACCAGATACGATTTCTGCCCAGTGCTCTGCAATTCAATGTGAAGAAATTCAACTCAGCGCGGGTAAACGGCGGGTGTAACTATGACTCTCTTAAGCGTGTTGACCAGATACGATTGCTGCCCAGTGCTCTGAAATTCAATATGAAGAAATTGAACTAAGCGCGGGTAAACGGCGGGACTAACTACGACTCTCTTAAGCGTGTTGACCAGATACGATTTCTACCCAGTGCTCTGAAATTCAATGTGAAGAAATTCAACTAAGCGAGGGTAAACGGCGGGAGTAACTATGACTCTCTTAAGCGTGTTGACCAGATACGATTACTGCCCAGTGCTCTGAAATTCCATGTGAAGGAATTCAACTAAGCGAGGGTAAACGGCGGGAGTAACTATGACTCTCTTAAGCGTGTTGACCAGATACGATTACTGCCCAGTGCACTGAAATTCAATGTGAAGAAATTCAACTAAGCGCGGGCAAACGGCGGGACTAACTATGATTCTCTTAAGCGTGTTGACCAGATACGATTACTGCCCAGTGCTCTGAAATTCAATGTGAAGAAATTCAACTAAGCGCGGGTAAACGGCGGGAGTAACTCTGACTCTCTTAAGCGTTTTGACCAGATACGATTACTGCCCAGTGCTCTGCAATTCCATGTGAAGGAATTCAACTAAGCGCGGGTAAACGGCGGGAGTAACTGTGACTCTCTTAAGCGTGTTGACCAGAAACGATATCTGCCCAGTGCTCTGCAATTCAATGTGAAGACGTTCAACTACGCGCGGGTGAACGGCGGGACTAACTATGATTCTCTTAAGCGTGTTGACCAGATACGATTTCTGCCCAGTGCTCTGAAATTCAATGTGAAGAAATTCAACTAAGCGCGGGTAAACGGCGCGAGTAACTGTGACTCTCTTAAGCGTGTTGACCAGATACGATTTCTGCCCAGTGCTCTGCAATTCAATGTGAAGAAATTCAACCCAGCGCGGGTAAACGGCGGGTGTAACTATGACTCTCTTAAGCGTGTTGACCAGATACGATTGCTGCCCAGTGCTCTGAAATTCAATATGAAGAAATTGAACTAAGCGCGGGTAAACGGCGGGACTAACTGTGACTCTCTTAAGCGTGTTGACCAGATACGATTTCTACCCAGTGCTCTGAAATTCAATGAGAAGAAATTCAACTAAGCGCGGGCAAACGGCGGGAGTAACTATGACTCTCTTAAGCGTGTTGACCAGATACGATTACTGCCCAGTGCTCTGCAATTCCATGTGAAGGAATTCAACTAAGCGAGGGTAAACGGCGGGAGTAACTATGACTCTCTTAAGCGTGTTGACCAGATACGATTACTGCCCAGTGCTCTGAAATTCAATGTGAAGAAATTCAACTAAGCGCGGGCAAACGGCGGGACTAACTATGATTCTCTTAAGCGTGTTGACCAGACACGCTTACTGCCCAGTGCTCTGAAATTCAATGTGAAGAAATTCAACTAAGCGCGGGTAAACGGCGGGAGTAACTCTGACTCTCTTAAGCGTGTTGAACAGATACGATTTCTGCCCAGTGCACTGAAATTCAATGTGAAGAAATTCAACTACGCGCGGGTGAGCGGCGGGAGTAACACTGACTCTCTTAAGCGTGTTGACCAGATACGATTTCTGCCCAGTGCTCTGCAATTCCATGTGAAGGAATTCAACTAAGCGCGGGTAAACGGCGGGAGTAACTGTGACTCTCTTAAGCGTGTTGACCAGATACGATTTCTGCCCAGTGCTCTGCAATTCAATGTGAAGAAATTCAACTCAGCGCGGGTAAACGGCGGGTGTAACTATGACTCTGTTAAGCGTGTTGACCAGATACGATTGCTGCCCAGTGCTCTGAAATTCAATATGAAGAAATTGAACTAAGCGCGGGTAAACGGCGGGACTAACTATGACTCTCTTAAGCGTGTTGACCAGATACGATTTCTACCCAGTGCTCTGAAATTCAATGTGAAGAAATTCAACTAAGCGCGGGCAAACGGCGGGAGTAACTATGACTCTCTTAAGCGTGTTGACCAGATACGATTACTGCCCAGTGCTCTGCAATTCCATGTGAAGGAATTCAACTAAGCGAGGGTAAACGGCGCGAGTAACTGTGACTCTCTTAAGCGCGTTGGCCAGATACGATTTCTGCCCAGTGCACTGAAATTCAAGGTGAAGAATATTCAACTAAGCGCGGGTAAACGGCGGGTGTAACTATGACTCTCTTAAGCGTGTTGACCAGATACGATTGCTGCCCAGTGCTCTGAAATTCAATATGAAGAAATTCAACTAAGCGCGGGCAAACGGCGGGAGTAACTATGACTCTCTTAAGCGTGTTGACCAGATACGATTTCTACCCAGTGCTCTGAAATTCAATGTGAAGAAATTCAACTAAGCGCGGGCAAACGGCGGGAGTAACTATGACTCTCTTAAGCCTGTTGACCAGATACGATATCTGCCCAGTGCTCTGAAATTCAATGTGAAGAAATTCAACTAAGCGCGGGTAAACGGCGCGAGTAACTGTGACTCTCTTAAGCGTGTTGACCAGATACGATTTCTGCCCAGTGCTCTGCAATTCAATGTGAAGAAATTCAACCCAGCGCGGGTAAACGGCGGGTGTAACTATGACTCTCTTAAGCGTGTTGACCAGATACGATTGCTGCCCAGTGCTCTGAAATTCAATATGAAGAAATTGAACTAAGCGCGGGTAAACGGCGGGACTAACTATGACTCTCTTAAGCGTGTTGACCAGATACGATTTCTACCCAGTGCTCTGAAATTCAATGTGAAGAAATTCAACTAAGCGCGGGCAAACGGCGGGAGTAACTATGACACTCTTAAGCGTGTTGACCAGATACGATTACTGCCCAGTGCTCTGCAATTCCATGTGAAGGAATTCAACTAAGCGAGGGTAAACGGCGGGAGTAACTATGACTCTCTTAAGCGTGTTGACCAGATACGATTACTGCCCAGTGCTCTGAAATTCAATGTGAAGAAATTCAACTAAGCGCGGGCAAACGGCGGGACTAACTATGATTCTCTTAAGCGTGTTGACCAGACACGCTTACTGCCCAGTGCTCTGAAATTCAATGTGAAGAAATTCAACTAAGCGCGGGTAAACGGCGGGAGTAACTCTGACTCTCTTAAGCGTTTTGACCAGATACGATTTCTGCCCAGTGCTCTGAAATTCAATGTGAAGAAATTCAACTCAGCGCGGGTTAACGGCGGGACTAACTATGATTCTCTTAAGCGTGTTGACCAGATACGATTCCTGCCCAGTGCACTGAAATTCAATGTGAAGAAATTCAACTACGCGCGGGTGAACGGCGCGAGTAACTGTGACTCTCTTAAGCGTGTTGACCAGATACGATTTCTGAACAGTGCTCTGCAATTCAATGTGAAGAAATTCAACTCAGCGCGGGTAAACGGCGGGTGTAACTATGACTCTGTTAAGCGTGTTGACCAGATACGATTGCTGCCCAGTGCTCTGAAATTCAATGTGAAGAAATTCAACTAAGCGCGGGCAAACGGCGGGAGTAACTATGACTCTCTTAAGCGTGTTGACCAGATACGATTACTGCCCAGTGCTCTGCAATTCCATGTGAAGGAATTCAACTAAGCGAGGGTAAACGGCGGGACTAACTATGACTCTCTTAAGCGTGTTGACCAGATACGATATCTGCACAGTGCTCTGAAATTCAATGTGAAGAAGTTCAACTAAGCGAGGGTAAACGGCGGGAGTAACTCTGACTCTCTTAAGCGTGTTGACCAGATACGATTTCTGCCCAGTGCTCTGAAATTCAATGTGCAGAAATTCAACTAAGCGCGGGTAAACGGCGCGAGTAACTGTGACTCTCTTAAGCGTGTTGACCAGATACGATTTCTGCCCAGTGCTCTGCAATTCAATGTGAAGAAATTCAACTCAGCGCGGGTAAACGGCGGGTGTAACTATGACTCTGTTAAGCGTGTTGACCAGATACGATTGCTGCCCAGTGCTCTGAAATTCAATATGAAGAAATTGAACTAAGCGCGGGTAAACGGCGGGACTAACTATGACTCTCTTAAGCGTGTTGACCAGATACGATTTCTACCCAGTGCTCTGAAATTCAATGTGAAGAAATTCAACTAAGCGCGGGCAAACGGCGGGAGTAACTATGACTCTCTTAAGCGTGTTGACCAGATACGATTTCTGCCCAGAGCTCTGAAATTCAATGTGAAGAAATTCAACTAAGCGCGGGTAAACGGCGCGAGTAACTGTGACTCTCTTAAGCGCGTTGGCCAGATACGATTTCTGCCCAGTGCACTGAAATTCAAGGTGAAGAATATTCAACTAAGCGCGGGTGAACGGCGGGACTAACTATGATTCTCTTAAGCGTGTTGACCAGATACGATTTCTGCCCAGTGCTCTGAAATTCAATGTGAAGAAATTCAACTAAGCGCGGGTAAACGGCGCGAGTAACTGTGACTCTCTTAAGCGTGTTGACCAGATACGATTTCTGCCCAGTGCTCTGCAATTCAATGTGAAGAAATTCAACCCAGCGCGGGTAAACGGCGGGTGTAACTATGACTCTCTTAAGCGTGTTGACCAGATACGATTGCTGCCCAGTGCTCTGAAATTCAATATGAAGAAATTGAACTAAGCGCGGGTAAACGGCGGGACTAACTATGACTCTCTTAAGCGTGTTGACCAGATACGATTTCTACCCAGTGCTCTGAAATTCAATGTGAAGAAATTCAACTAAGCGCGGGCAAACGGCGGGAGTAACTATGACTCTCTTAAGCGTGTTGACCAGATACGATTACTGCCCAGTGCTCTGCAATTCCATGTGAAGGAATTCAACTAAGCGAGGGTAAACGGCGGGAGTAACTATGACTCTCTTAAGCGTGTTGACCAGATACGATTACTGCCCAGTGCTCTGAAATTCAATGTGAAGAAATTCAACTAAGCGCGGGCAAACGGCGGGACTAACTATGATTCTCTTAAGCGTGTTGACCAGACACGCTTACTGCCCAGTGCTCTGAAATTCAAGGTGAAGAATATTCAACTAAGCGCGGGTGAACGGCGGGACTAACTATGATTCTCTTAAGCGTGTTGACCAGATACGATTTCTGCCCAGTGCTCTGAAATTCAATGTGAAGAAATTCAACTAAGCGCGGGTAAACGGCGCGAGTAACTGTGACTCTCTTAAGCGTGTTGACCAGATACGATTTCTGCCCAGTGCTCTGCAATTCAATGTGAAGAAATTCAACTCAGCGCGGGTAAACGGCGGGTGTAACTATGACTCTGTTAAGCGTGTTGACCAGATACGATTGCTGCCCAGTGCTCTGAAATTCAATATGAAGAAATTGAACTAAGCGCGGGTAAACGGCGGGACTAACTATGACTCTCTTAAGCGTGTTGACCAGATACGATTTCTACCCAGTGCTCTGAAATTCAATGTGAAGAAATTCAACTAAGCGCGGGCAAACGGCGGGAGTAACTATGACTCTCTTAAGCGTGTTGACCAGATACGATTACTGCCCAGTGCTCTGCAATTCCATGTGAAGGAATTCAACTAAGCGAGGGTAAACGGCGGGACTAACTATGACTCTCTTAAGCGTGTTGACCAGATACGATTTCTGCCCAGTGCTCTGCAATTCCATGTGAAGGAATTCAACTAAGCGCGGGTAAACGGCGGGAGTAACTGTGACTCTCTTAAGCGTGTTGACCAGATACGATTTCTGCCCAGTGCTCTGCAATTCAATGTGAAGAAATTCAACTCAGCGCGGGTAAACGGCGGGTGTAACTATGACTCTGTTAAGCGTGTTGACCAGATACGATTGCTGCCCAGTGCTCTGAAATTCAATATGAAGAAATTGAACTAAGCGCGGGTAAACGGCGGGACTAACTATGACTCTCTTAAGCGTGTTGACCAGATACGATTTCTACCCAGTGCTCTGAAATTCAATGTGAAGAAATTCAACTAAGCGCGGGCAAACGGCGGGAGTAACTATGACTCTCTTAAGCGTGTTGACCAGATACGATTACTGCCCAGTGCTCTGCAATTCCATGTGAAGGAATTCAACTAAGCGAGGGTAAACGGCGGGACTAACTATGACTCTCTTAAGCGTGTTGACCAGATACGATATCTGCACAGTGCTCTGAAATTCAATGTGAAGAAGTTCAACTAAGCGAGGGTAAACGGCGGGAGTAACTCTGACTCTCTTAAGCGTGTTGACCAGATACGATTTCTGCCCAGAGCTCTGAAATTCAATGTGAAGAAATTCAACTAAGCGCGGGTAAACGGCGCGAGTAACTGTGACTCTCTTAAGCGCGTTGGCCAGATACGATATCTGCCCAGTGCTCTGCAATTCAATGTGAAGACATTCAACTAAGCGCGGGTAAACGGCGGGAGTAACAATGACTCTCTTGAGCGTGTTGACCAGATACGATTTCTGCCCAGTGCACTGAAATTCAATGTGAAGAAGTTCAACTACGCGCGGGTGAACGGCGGGACTAACTATGATTCTCTTAAGCGTGTTGACCAGATACGATTTCTGCCCAGTGCTCTGAAATTCAATGTGAAGAAATTCAACTAAGCGCGGGTAAACGGCGCGAGTAACTGTGACTCTCTTAAGCGTGTTGACCAGATACGATTTCTGCCCAGTGCTCTGCAATTCAATGTGAAGAAATTCAACCCAGCGCGGGTAAACGGCGGGTGTAACTATGACTCTCTTAAGCGTGTTGACCAGATACGATTGCTGCCCAGTGCTCTGAAACTCAATATGAAGAAATTGAACTAAGCGCGGGTAAACGGCGGGACTAACTATGACTCTCTTAAGCGTGTTGACCAGATACGATTTCTACCCAGTGCTCTGAAATTCAATGTGAAGAAATTCAACTAAGCGCGGGCAAACGGCGGGAGTAACTATGACTCTCTTAAGCGTGTTGACCAGATACGATTACTGCCCAGTGCTCTGCAATTCCATGTGAAGGAATTCAACTAAGCGAGGGTAAACGGCGGGACTAACTATGACTCTCTTAAGCGTGTTGACCAGATACGATATCTGCACAGTGCTCTGAAATTCAATGTGAAGAAGTTCAACTAAGCGAGGGTAAACGGCGGGAGTAACTCTGACTCTCTTAAGCGTGTTGACCAGATACGATTTCTGCCCAGAGCTCTGAAATTCAATGTGAAGAAATTCAACTAAGCGCGGGTAAACGGCGCGAGTAACTGTGACTCTCTTAAGCGCGTTGGCCAGATACGATATCTGCCCAGTGCTCTGCAATTCAATGTGAAGACATTCAACTAAGCGCGGGTAAACGGCGGGAGTAACAATGACTCTCTTGAGCGTGTTGACCAGATACGATTTCTGCCCAGTGCACTGAAATTCAATGTGAAGAAGTTCAACTACGCGCGGGTGAACGGCGGGACTAACTATGATTCTCTTAAGCGTGTTGACCAGATACGATTTCTGCCCAGTGCTCTGAAATTCAATGTGAAGAAATTCAACTAAGCGCGGGTAAACGGCGCGAGTAACTGTGACTCTCTTAAGCGTGTTGACCAGATACGATTTCTGCCCAGTGCTCTGCAATTCAATGTGAAGAAATTCAACCCAGCGCGGGTAAACGGCGGGTGTAACTATGACTCTCTTAAGCGTGTTGACCAGATACGATTGCTGCCCAGTGCTCTGAAACTCAATATGAAGAAATTGAACTAAGCGCGGGTAAACGGCGGGACTAACTATGACTCTCTTAAGCGTGTTGACCAGATACGATTTCTACCCAGTGCTCTGAAATTCAATGTGAAGAAATTCAACTAAGCGCGGGCAAACGGCGGGAGTAACTATGACACTCTTAAGCGTGTTGACCAGATACGATTACTGCCCAGTGCTCTGCAATTCCATGTGAAGGAATTCAACTAAGCGAGGGTAAACGGCGGGAGTAACTATGACTCTCTTAAGCGTGTTGACCAGATACGATTACTGCCCAGTGCTCTGAAATTCAATGTGAAGAAATTCAACTAAGCGCGGGCAAACGGCGGGACTAACTATGATTCTCTTAAGCGTGTTGACCAGACACGCTTACTGCCCAGTGCTCTGAAATTCAATGTGAAGAAATTCAACTAAGCGCGGGTAAACGGCGGGAGTAACTCTGACTCTCTTAAGCGTTTTGACCAGATACGATTTCTGCCCAGTGCTCTGAAATTCAATGTGAAGAAATTCAACTCAGCGCGGGTTAACGGCGGGACTAACTATGATTCTCTTAAGCGTGTTGACCAGATACGATTCCTGCCCAGTGCACTGAAATTCAATGTGAAGAAATTCAACTACGCGCGGGTGAACGGCGGGAGTAACACTGACTCTCTTAAGCGTGTTGACCAGATACGATTTCTGCCCAGTGCTCTGCAATTCCATGTGAAGGAATTCAACTAAGCGCGGGTAAACGGCGGGAGTAACTGTGACTCTCTTAAGCGTGTTGACCAGATACGATTTCTGCCCAGTGCTCTGCAATTCAATGTGAAGAAATTCAACTCAGCGCGGGTAAACGGCGGGTGTAACTATGACTCTGTTAAGCGTGTTGACCAGATACGATTGCTGCCCAGTGCTCTGAAATTCAATATGAAGAAATTGAACTAAGCGCGGGTAAACGGCGGGACTAACTATGACTCTCTTAAGCGTGTTGACCAGATACGATTTCTACCCAGTGCTCTGAAATTCAATGTGAAGAAATTCAACTAAGCGCGGGCAAACGGCGGGAGTAACTATGACTCTCTTAAGCGTGTTGACCAGATACGATTACTGCCCAGTGCTCTGAAATTCAATGTGAAGAAATTCAACTAAGCGCGGGCAAACGGCGGGAGTAACTATGACTCTCTTAAGCGTGTTGACCAGATACGATTACTGCCCAGTGCTCTGCAATTCCATGTGAAGGAATTCAACTAAGCGAGGGTAAACGGCGGGACTAACTATGACTCTCTTAAGCGTGTTGACCAGATACGATATCTGCACAGTGCTCTGAAATTCAATGTGAAGAAGTTCAACTAAGCGAGGGTAAACGGCGGGAGTAACTCTGACTCTCTTAAGCGTGTTGACCAGATACGATTTCTGCCCAGTGCTCTGAAATTCAATGTGCAGAAATTCAACTAAGCGCGGGTAAACGGCGCGAGTAACTGTGACTCTCTTAAGCGTGTTGACCAGATACGATTTCTGCCCAGTGCTCTGCAATTCAATGTGAAGAAATTCAACTCAGCGCGGGTAAACGGCGGGTGTAACTATGACTCTGTTAAGCGTGTTGACCAGATACGATTGCTGCCCAGTGCTCTGAAATTCAATATGAAGAAATTGAACTAAGCGCGGGTAAACGGCGGGACTAACTATGACTCTCTTAAGCGTGTTGACCAGATACGATTTCTACCCAGTGCTCTGAAATTCAATGTGAAGAAATTCGACTAAGCGCGGGCAAACGGCGGGAGTAACTATGACTCTCTTAAGCGTGTTGACCAGATACGATTACTGCCCAGTGCTCTGCAATTCCATGTGAAGGAATTCAACTAAGCGAGGGTAAACGGCGGGACTAACTATGACTCTCTTAAGCGCGTTGGCCAGATACGATTTCTGCCCAGTGCACTGAAATTCAAGGTGAAGAATATTCAACTAAGCGCGGGTGAACGGCGGGACTAACTATGATTCTCTTAAGCGTGTTGACCAGATACGATTTCTGCCCAGTGCTCTGAAATTCAATGTGAAGAAATTCAACTAAGCGCGGGTAAACGGCGCGAGTAACTGTGACTCTCTTAAGCGTGTTGACCAGATACGATTTCTGCCCAGTGCTCTGCAATTCAATGTGAAGAAATTCAACCCAGCGCGGGTAAACGGCGGGTGTAACTATGACTCTCTTAAGCGTGTTGACCAGATACGATTGCTGCCCAGTGCTCTGAAATTCAATATGAAGAAATTGAACTAAGCGCGGGTAAACGGCGGGACTAACTATGACTCTCTTAAGCGTGTTGACCAGATACGATTTCTACCCAGTGCTCTGAAATTCAATGTGAAGAAATTCAACTAAGCGCGGGCAAACGGCGGGAGTAACTATGACTCTCTTAAGCGTGTTGACCAGATACGATTACTGCCCAGTGCTCTGCAATTCCATGTGAAGGAATTCAACTAAGCGAGGGTAAACGGCGGGACTAACTATGACTCTCTTAAGCGTGTTGACCAGATACGATTTCTGCCCAGTGCTCTGAAATTCAATGTGAAGAAATTCAACCCAGCGCGGGTAAACGGCGGGTGTAACACTGACTCTCTTAAGCGTGTTGACCAGATACGATTTCTGCCCAGTGCTCTGCAATTCCATGTGAAGGAATTCAACTAAGCGCGGGTAAACGGCGCGAGTAACTGTGACTCTCTTAAGCGCGTTGGCCAGATACGATTTCTGCCCAGTGCACTGAAATTCAAGGTGAAGAATATTCAACTAAGCGCGGGTGAACGGCGGGACTAACTATGATTCTCTTAAGCGTGTTGACCAGATACGATTTCTGCCCAGTGCTCTGAAATTCAATGTGAAGAAATTCAACTAAGCGCGGGTAAACGGCGCGAGTAACTGTGACTCTCTTAAGCGTGTTGACCAGATACGATTTCTGCCCAGTGCTCTGCAATTCAATGCGAAGAAATTCAACCCAGCGCGGGTAAACGGCGGGTGTAACTATGACTCTCTTAAGCGTGTTGACCAGATACGATTGCTGCCCAGTGCTCTGAAATTCAATATGAAGAAATTGAACTAAGCGCGGGTAAACGGCGGGACTAACTATGACTCTCTTAAGCGTGTTGACCAGATACGATTTCTACCCAGTGCTCTGAAATTCAATGTGAAGAAATTCAACTAAGCGCGGGCAAACGGCGGGAGTAACTATGACTCTCTTAAGCGTGTTGACCAGATACGATTACTGCCCAGTGCTCTGCAATTCCATGTGAAGGAATTCAACTAAGCGAGGGTAAACGGCGGGAGTAACTATGACTCTCTTAAGCGTGTTGACCAGATACGATTACTGCCCAGTGCTCTGAAATTCAATGTGAAGAAATTCAACTAAGCGCGGGCAAACGGCGGGACTAACTATGATTCTCTTAAGCGTGTTGACCAGACACGCTTACTGCCCAGTGCTCTGAAATTCAAGGTGAAGAATATTCAACTAAGCGCGGGTGAACGGCGGGACTAACTATGATTCTCTTAAGCGTGTTGACCAGATACGATTTCTGCCCAGTGCTCTGAAATTCAATGTGAAGAAATTCAACTAAGCGCGGGTAAACGGCGCGAGTAACTGTGACTCTCTTAAGCGTGTTGACCAGATACGATTTCTGCCCAGTGCTCTGCAATTCAATGTGAAGAAATTCAACTCAGCGCGGGTAAACGGCGGGTGTAACTATGACTCTGTTAAGCGTGTTGACCAGATACGATTGCTGCCCAGTGCTCTGAAATTCAATATGAAGAAATTGAACTAAGCGCGGGTAAACGGCGGGACTAACTATGACTCTCTTAAGCGTGTTGACCAGATACGATTTCTACCCAGTGCTCTGAAATTCAATGTGAAGAAATTCAACTAAGCGCGGGCAAACGGCGGGAGTAACTATGACTCTCTTAAGCGTGTTGACCAGATACGATTACTGCCCAGTGCTCTGCAATTCCATGTGAAGGAATTCAACTAAGCGAGGGTAAACGGCGGGACTAACTATGACTCTCTTAAGCGTGTTGACCAGATACGATTTCTGCCCAGTGCTCTGCAATTCCATGTGAAGGAATTCAACTAAGCGCGGGTAAACGGCGGGAGTAACTGTGACTCTCTTAAGCGTGTTGACCAGATACGATTTCTGCCCAGTGCTCTGCAATTCAATGTGAAGAAATTCAACTCAGCGCGGGTAAGCGGCGGGTGTAACTATGACTCTGTTAAGCGTGTTGACCAGATACGATTGCTGCCCAGTGCTCTGAAATTCAATATGAAGAAATTGAACTAAGCGCGGGTAAACGGCGGGACTAACTATGACTCTCTTAAGCGTGTTGACCAGATACGATTTCTACCCAGTGCTCTGAAATTCAATGTGAAGAAATTCAACTAAGCGCGGGCAAACGGCGGGAGTAACTATGACTCTCTTAAGCGTCTTGACCAGATACGATTACTGCCCAGTGCTCTGCAATTCCATGTGAAGGAATTCAACTAAGCGAGGGTAAACGGCGGGACTAACTATGACTCTCTTAAGCGTGTTGACCAGATACGATATCTGCACAGTGCTCTGAAATTCAATGTGAAGAAGTTCAACTAAGCGAGGGTAAACGGCGGGAGTAACTCTGACTCTCTTAAGCGTGTTGACCAGATACGATTTCTGCCCAGAGCTCTGAAATTCAATGTGAAGAAATTCAACTAAGCGCGGGTAAACGGCGCGAGTAACTGTGACTCTCTTAAGCGCGTTGGCCAGATACGATATCTGCCCAGTGCTCTGCAATTCAATGTGAAGACATTCAACTAAGCGCGGGTAAACGGCGGGAGTAACAATGACTCTCTTGAGCGTGTTGACCAGATACGATTTCTGCCCAGTGCACTGAAATTCAATGTGAAGAAGTTCAACTACGCGCGGGTGAACGGCGGGACTAACTATGATTCTCTTAAGCGTGTTGACCAGATACGATTTCTGCCCAGTGCTCTGAAATTCAATGTGAAGAAATTCAACTAAGCGCGGGTAAACGGCGCGAGTAACTGTGACTCTCTTAAGCGTGTTGACCAGATACGATTTCTGCCCAGTGCTCTGCAATTCAATGTGAAGAAATTCAACCCAGCGCGGGTAAACGGCGGGTGTAACTATGACTCTCTTAAGCGTGTTGACCAGATACGATTGCTGCCCAGTGCTCTGAAACTCAATATGAAGAAATTGAACTAAGCGCGGGTAAACGGCGGGACTAACTATGACTCTCTTAAGCGTGTTGACCAGATACGATTTCTACCCAGTGCTCTGAAATTCAATGTGAAGAAATTCAACTAAGCGCGGGCAAACGGCGGGAGTAACTATGACACTCTTAAGCGTGTTGACCAGATACGATTACTGCCCAGTGCTCTGCAATTCCATGTGAAGGAATTCAACTAAGCGAGGGTAAACGGCGGGAGTAACTATGACTCTCTTAAGCGTGTTGACCAGACACGCTTACTGCCCAGTGCTCTGAAATTCAATGTGAAGAAATTCAACTAAGCGCGGGTAAACGGCGGGAGTAACTCTGACTCTCTTAAGCGTTTTGACCAGATACGATTTCTGCCCAGTGCTCTGAAATTCAATGTGAAGAAATTCAACTCAGCGCGGGTTAACGGCGGGACTAACTATGATTCTCTTAAGCGTGTTGACCAGATACGATTCCTGCCCAGTGCACTGAAATTCAATGTGAAGAAATTCAACTACGCGCGGGTGAACGGCGGGAGTAACTCTGACTCTCTTAAGCGTGTTGACCAGATACGATTTCTGCCCAGTGCTCTGCAATTCCATGTGAAGGAATTCAACTAAGCGCGGGTAAACGGCGGGAGTAACTGTGACTCTCTTAAGCGTGTTGACCAGATACGATTTCTGCCCAGTGCTCTGCAATTCAATGTGAAGAAATTCAACTCAGCGCGGGTAAACGGCGGGTGTAACTATGACTCTGTTAAGCGTGTTGACCAGATACGATTGCTGCCCAGTGCTCTGAAATTCAATATGAAGAAATTGAACTAAGCGCGGGTAAACGGCGGGACTAACTATGACTCTCTTAAGCGTGTTGACCAGATACGATTTCTACCCAGTGCTCTGAAATTCAATGTGAAGAAATTCAACTAAGCGCGGGCAAACGGCGGGAGTAACTATGACTCTCTTAAGCGTGTTGACCAGATACGATTACTGCCCAGTGCTCTGCAATTCCATGTGAAGGAATTCAACTAAGCGAGGGTAAACGGCGGGACTAACTATGACTCTCTTAAGCGTGTTGACCAGATACGATATCTGCACAGTGCTCTGAAATTCAATGTGAAGAAGTTCAACTAAGCGAGGGTAAACGGCGGGAGTAACTCTGACTCTCTTAAGCGTGTTGACCAGATACGATTTCTGCCCAGAGCTCTGAAATTCAATGTGAAGAAATTCAACTAAGCGCGGGTAAACGGCGCGAGTAACTGTGACTCTCTTAAGCGCGTTGGCCAGATACGATTTCTGCCCAGTGCACTGAAATTCAAGGTGAAGAATATTCAACTAAGCGCGGGTGAACGGCGGGACTAACTATGATTCTCTTAAGCGTGTTGACCAGATACGATTTCTGCCCAGTGCTCTGAAATTCAATGTGAAGAAATTCAACTAAGCGCGGGCAAACGGCGGGAGTAACTATGACTCTCTTAAGCGTGTTGACCAGATACGATTACTGCCCAGTGCTCTGCAATTCCATGTGAAGGAATTCAACTAAGCGAGGGTAAACGGCGGGACTAACTATGACTCTCTTAAGCGTGTTGACCAGATACGATATCTGCACAGTGCTCTGAAATTCAATGTGAAGAAGTTCAACTAAGCGAGGGTAAACGGCGGGAGTAACTCTGACTCTCTTAAGCGTGTTGACCAGATACGATTACTGCCCAGAGCTCTGAAATTCAATGTGAAGAAATTCAACTAAGCGCGGGTAAACGGCGCGAGTAACTGTGACTCTCTTAAGCGCGTTGGCCAGATACGATTTCTGCCCAGTGCACTGAAATTCAAGGTGAAGAATATTCAACTAAGCGCGGGTGAACGGCGGGACTAACTATGATTCTCTTAAGCGTGTTGACCAGATACGATTTCTGCCCAGTGCTCTGAAATTCAATGTGAAGAAATTCAACTAAGCGCGGGCAAACGGCGGGAGTAACTATGACTCTCTTAAGCGTGTTGACCAGATACGATTTCTGCCCAGTGCTCTGCAATTCAATGTGAAGAAATTCAACCCAGCGCGGGTAAACGGCGGGTGTAACTATGACTCTCTTAAGCGTGTTGACCAGATACGATTGCTGCCCAGTGCTCTGAAATTCAATATGAAGAAATTGAACTAAGCGCGGGTAAACGGCGGGACTAACTATGACTCTCTTAAGCGTGTTGACCAGATACGATTTCTACCCAGTGCTCTGAAATTCAATGTGAAGAAATTCAACTAAGCGCGGGCAAACGGCGGGAGTAACTATGACTCTCTTAAGCGTGTTGACCAGATACGATTACTGCCCAGTGCTCTGCAATTCCATGTGAAGGAATTCAACTAAGCGAGGGTAAACGGCGGGAGTAACTATGACTCTCTTAAGCGTGTTGACCAGATACGATTACTGCCCAGTGCTCTGAAATTCAATGTGAAGAAATTCAACTAAGCGCGGGCAAACGGCGGGACTAACTATGATTCTCTTAAGCGTGTTGACCAGACACGCTTACTGCCCAGTGCTCTGAAATTCAAGGTGAAGAATATTCAACTAAGCGCGGGTGAACGGCGGGACTAACTATGATTCTCTTAAGCGTGATGACCAGATACGATTTCTGCCCAGTGCTCTGAAATTCAATGTGAAGAAATTCAACTAAGCGCGGGTAAACGGCGCGAGTAACTGTGACTCTCTTAAGCGTGTTGACCAGATACGATTTCTGCCCAGTGCTCTGCAATTCAATGTGAAGAAATTCAACTCAGCGCGGGTAAACGGCGGGTGTAACTATGACTCTGTTAAGCGTGTTGACCAGATACGATTGCTGCCCAGTGCTCTGAAATTCAATATGAAGAAATTGAACTAAGCGCGGGTAAACGGCGGGACTAACTATGACTCTCTTAAGCGTGTTGACCAGATACGATTTCTGCCCAGTGCTCTGCAATTCCATGTGAAGGAATTCAACTAAGCGCGGGTAAACGGCGGGAGTAACTGTGACTCTCTTAAGCGTGTTGACCAGATACGATTTCTGCCCAGTGCTCTGCAATTCAATGTGAAGAAATTCAACTCAGCGCGGGTAAACGGCGGGTGTAACTATGACTCTGTTAAGCGTGTTGACCAGATACGATTGCTGCCCAGTGCTCTGAAATTCAATATGAAGAAATTGAACTAAGCGCGGGTAAACGGCGGGACTAACTATGACTCTCTTAAGCGTGTTGACCAGATACGATTTCTACCCAGTGCTCTGAAATTCAATGTGAAGAAATTCAACTAAGCACGGGCAAACGGCGGGAGTAACTATGACTCTCTTAAGCGTGTTGACCAGATACGATTACTGCCCAGTGCTCTGCAATTCCATGTGAAGGAATTCAACTAAGCGAGGGTAAACGGCGGGACTAACTATGACTCTCTTAAGCGTGTTGACCAGATACGATATCTGCACAGTGCTCTGAAATTCAATGTGAAGAAGTTCAACTAAGCGAGGGTAAACGGCGGGAGTAACTCTGACTCTCTTAAGCGTGTTGACCAGATACGATTTCTGCCCAGAGCTCTGAAATTCAATGTGCAGAAATTCAACTAAGCGCGGGTAAACGGCGCGAGTAACTGTGACTCTCTTAAGCGCGTTGGCCAGATACGATTTCTGCCCAGTGCACTGAAATTCAAGGTGAAGAATATTCAACTAAGCGCGGGTAAACGGCGGGAGTAACTCTGACTCTCTTAAGCGTGTTGACCAGATACGATTTCTGCCCAGTGCACTGAAAATCAATATGAAGAAATTCAACTACGCGCGGGTGAACGGCGGGAGTAACTGTGACTCTCTTAAGCGTGTTGCCCAGATACGATTTCTGCCCAGTGCACTGAAATTCAAGGTGAAGAATATTCAACTAAGCGCGGGTAAACGGCGGGAGTAACTCTGACTCTCTTAAGCGTGTTGACCAGATACGATTTCTGCCCAGTGCACTGAAAATCAATGTGAAGAAATTCAACTACGCGCGGGTGAACGGCGGGAGTAACTCTGACTCTCTTAAGCGTGTTGACCAGATACGATTTCTGCCCAGTGCTCTGCAATTCCATGTGAAGGAATTCAACTAAGCGCGGGTAAACGGCGGGAGTAACTCTGACTCTCTTAAGCGTGTTGACCAGATACAATTTCTGCCCAGTGCTCTGAAATTCAATGTGAAGAAATTCAGCTAAGCGCGGGCAAACGGCGGGAGTAACTATGACTCTCTTAAGCGTGTTGACCAGATACGATTACTGCCCAGTGCTCTGCAATTCCATGTGAAGGAATTCAACTAAGCGCGGGTAAACGGCGGGAGTAACTATGACTCTCTTAAGCGTGTTGACCAGATACGATTACTGCCCAGTGCTCTGAAATTCAATGTGAAGAAATTCAACTAAGCGCGGGCAAACGGCGGGACTAACTATGATTCTCTTAAGCGTGTTGACCAGACACGCTTACTGCCCAGTGCTCTGAAATTCAAGGTGAAGAATATTCAACTAAGCGCGGGTGAACGGCGGGACTAACTATGATTCTCTTAAGCGTGTTGACCAGATACGATTTCTGCCCAGTGCTCTGAAATTCAATGTGAAGAAATTCAACTAAGCGCGGGTAAACGGCGCGAGTAACTGTGACTCTCTTAAGCGTGTTGACCAGATACGATTTCTGCCCAGTGCTCTGCAATTCAATGTGAAGAAATTCAACTCAGCGCGGGTAAACGGCGGGTGTAACTATGACTCTGTTAAGCGTGTTGACCAGATACGATTGCTGCCCAGTGCTCTGAAATTCAATATGAAGAAATTGAACTAAGCGCGGGTAAACGGCGGGACTAACTATGACTCTCTTAAGCGTGTTGACCAGATACGATTTCTACCCAGTGCTCTGAAATTCAATGTGAAGAAATTCAACTAAGCGCGGGCAAACGGCGGGAGTAACTATGACTCTCTTAAGCGTGTTGACCAGATACGATTACTGCCCAGTGCTCTGCAATTCCATGTGAAGGAATTCAACTAAGCGAGGGTAAACGGCGGGACTAACTATGACTCTCTTAAGCGTGTTGACCAGATACGATTTCTGCCCAGTGCTCTGCAATTCCATGTGAAGGAATTCAACTAAGCGCGGGTAAACGGCGGGAGTAACTGTGACTCTCTTAAGCGTGTTGACCAGATACGATTTCTGCCCAGTGCTCTGCAATTCAATGTGAAGAAATTCAACTCAGCGCGGGTAAACGGCGGGTGTAACTATGACTCTGTTAAGCGTGTTGACCAGATACGATTGCTGCCCAGTGCTCTGAAATTCAATATGAAGAAATTGAACTAAGCGCGGGTAAACGGCGGGACTAACTATGACTCTCTTAAGCGTGTTGACCAGATACGATTTCTACCCAGTGCTCTGAAATTCAATGTGAAGAAATTCAACTAAGCGCGGGCAAACGGCGGGAGTAACTATGACTCTCTTAAGCGTGTTGACCAGATACGATTACTGCCCAGTGCTCTGCAATTCCATGTGAAGGAATTCAACTAAGCGAGGGTAAACGGCGGGACTAACTATGACTCTCTTAAGCGTGTTGACCAGATACGATATCTGCACAGTGCTCTGAAATTCAATGTGAAGAAGTTCAACTAAGCGAGGGTAAACGGCGGGAGTAACTCTGACTCTCTTAAGCGTGTTGACCAGATACGATTTCTGCCCAGAGCTCTGAAATTCAATGTGAAGAAATTCAACTAAGCGCGGGTAAACGGCGCGAGTAACTGTGACTCTCTTAAGCGCGTTGGCCAGATACGATTTCTGCCCAGTGCACTGAAATTCAAGGTGAAGAATATTCAACTAAGCGCGGGTAAACGGCGGGAGTAACTCTGACTCTCTTAAGCGTGTTGACCAGATACGATTTCTGCCCAGTGCACTGAAAATCAATGTGAAGAAATTCAACTACGCGCGGGTGAACGGCGGGAGTAACTGTGACTCTCTTAAGCGTGTTGCCCAGATACGATTTCTGCCCAGTGCACTGAAATTCAAGGTGAAGAATATTCAACTAAGCGCGGGTAAACGGCGGGAGTAACTCTGACTCTCTTAAGCGTGTTGACCAGATACGATTTCTGCCCAGTGCACTGAAAATCAATGTGAAGAAATTCAACTACGCGCGGGTGAACGGCGGGAGTAACTCTGACTCTCTTAAGCGTGTTGACCAGATACGATTTCTGCCCAGTGCTCTGCAATTCCATGTGAAGGAATTCAACTAAGCGCGGGTAAACGGCGGGAGTAACTCTGACTCTCTTAAGCGTGTTGACCAGATACAATTTCTGCCCAGTGCTCTGAAATTCAATGTGAAGAAATTCAGCTAAGCGCGGGCAAACGGCGGGAGTAACTATGACTCTCTTAAGCGTGTTGACCAGATACGATTACTGCCCAGTGCTCTGCAATTCCATGTGAAGGAATTCAACTAAGCGCGGGTAAACGGCGGGAGTAACTCTGACTCTCTTAAGCGTGTTGACCAGATACGATTACTGCCCAGTGCTCTGAAATTCAATGTGAAGAAATTCAACTAAGAGCGGGTAAACGGCGGGAGTAACTCTGACTCTCTTAAGCGTGTTGACCAGATACGATTTCTGCCCAGTGCACTGAAATTCAATGGGAAGAAATTGAACTAAGCGCGGGTAAACGGCGGGACTAACTATGACTCTCTTAAGCGTGTTGACCAGATACGATATCTGCCCAGTGCTCTGCAATTCAATGTGAAGACATTCAACTAAGCGCGGGTAAACGGCGGGAGTAACAATGACTCTCTTGAGCGTGTTGACCAGATACGATTTCTGCCCAGTGCACTGAAAATCAATATGAAGAAATTCAACTACGCGCGGGTGAACGGCGGGAGTAACTGTGACTCTCTTAAGCGTGTTGCCCAGATACGATTTCTGCCCAGTGCACTGAAATTCAAGGTGAAGAATATTCAACTAAGCGCGGGTAAACGGCGGGAGTAACTCTGACTCTCTTAAGCGTGTTGACCAGATACGATTTCTGCCCAGTGCACTGAAAATCAATGTGAAGAAATTCAACTACGCGCGGGTGAACGGCGGGAGTAACTCTGACTCTCTTAAGCGTGTTGACCAGATACGATTTCTGCCCAGTGCTCTGCAATTCCATGTGAAGGAATTCAACTAAGCGCGGGTAAACGGCGGGAGTAACTCTGACTCTCTTAAGCGTGTTGACCAGATACAATTTCTGCCCAGTGCTCTGAAATTCAATGTGAAGAAATTCAGCTAAGCGCGGGCAAACGGCGGGAGTAACTATGACTCTCTTAAGCGTGTTGACCAGATACGATTACTGCCCAGTGCTCTGCAATTCCATGTGAAGGAATTCAACTAAGCGCGGGTAAACGGCGGGAGTAACTATGACTCTCTTAAGCGTGTTGACCAGATACGATTACTGCCCAGTGCTCTGAAATTCAATGTGAAGAAATTCAACTAAGCGCGGGCAAACGGCGGGACTAACTATGATTCTCTTAAGCGTGTTGACCAGACACGCTTACTGCCCAGTGCTCTGAAATTCAAGGTGAAGAATATTCAACTAAGCGCGGGTGAACGGCGGGACTAACTATGATTCTCTTAAGCGTGTTGACCAGATACGATTTCTGCCCAGTGCTCTGAAATTCAATGTGAAGAAATTCAACTAAGCGCGGGTAAACGGCGCGAGTAACTGTGACTCTCTTAAGCGTGTTGACCAGATACGATTTCTGCCCAGTGCTCTGCAATTCAATGTGAAGAAATTCAACTCAGCGCGGGTAAACGGCGGGTGTAACTATGACTCTGTTAAGCGTGTTGACCAGATACGATTGCTGCCCAGTGCTCTGAAATTCAATATGAAGAAATTGAACTAAGCGCGGGTAAACGGCGGGACTAACTATGACTCTCTTAAGCGTGTTGACCAGATACGATTTCTACCCAGTGCTCTGAAATTCAATGTGAAGAAATTCAACTAAGCGCGGGCAAACGGCGGGAGTAACTATGACTCTCTTAAGCGTGTTGACCAGATACGATTACTGCCCAGTGCTCTGCAATTCCATGTGAAGGAATTCAACTAAGCGAGGGTAAACGGCGGGACTAACTATGACTCTCTTAAGCGTGTTGACCAGATACGATTTCTGCCCAGTGCTCTGCAATTCCATGTGAAGGAATTCAACTAAGCGCGGGTAAACGGCGGGAGTAACTGTGACTCTCTTAAGCGTGTTGACCAGATACGATTTCTGCCCAGTGCTCTGCAATTCAATGTGAAGAAATTCAACTCAGCGCGGGTAAACGGCGGGTGTAACTATGACTCTGTTAAGCGTGTTGACCAGATACGATTGCTGCCCAGTGCTCTGAAATTCAATATGAAGAAATTGAACTAAGCGCGGGTAAACGGCGGGACTAACTATGACTCTCTTAAGCGTGTTGACCAGATACGATTTCTACCCAGTGCTCTGAAATTCAATGTGAAGAAATTCAACTAAGCGCGGGCAAACGGCGGGAGTAACTATGACTCTCTTAAGCGTGTTGACCAGATACGATTACTGCCCAGTGCTCTGCAATTCCATGTGAAGGAATTCAACTAAGCGAGGGTAAACGGCGGGACTAACTATGACTCTCTTAAGCGTGTTGACCAGATACGATATCTGCACAGTGCTCTGAAATTCAATGTGAAGAAGTTCAACTAAGCGAGGGTAAACGGCGGGAGTAACTCTGACTCTCTTAAGCGTGTTGACCAGATACGATTTCTGCCCAGAGCTCTGAAATTCAATGTGAAGAAATTCAACTAAGCGCGGGTAAACGGCGCGAGTAACTGTGACTCTCTTAAGCGCGTTGGCCAGATACGATTTCTGCCCAGTGCACTGAAATTCAAGGTGAAGAATATTCAACTAAGCGCGGGTAAACGGCGGGAGTAACTCTGACTCTCTTAAGCGTGTTGACCAGATACGATTTCTGCCCAGTGCACTGAAAATCAATGTGAAGAAATTCAACTACGCGCGGGTGAACGGCGGGAGTAACTGTGACTCTCTTAAGCGTGTTGCCCAGATACGATTTCTGCCCAGTGCACTGAAATTCAAGGTGAAGAATATTCAACTAAGCGCGGGTAAACGGCGGGAGTAACTCTGACTCTCTTAAGCGTGTTGACCAGATACGATTTCTGCCCAGTGCACTGAAAATCAATGTGAAGAAATTCAACTACGCGCGGGTGAACGGCGGGAGTAACTCTGACTCTCTTAAGCGTGTTGACCAGATACGATTTCTGCCCAGTGCTCTGCAATTCCATGTGAAGGAATTCAACTAAGCGCGGGTAAACGGCGGGAGTAACTCTGACTCTCTTAAGCGTGTTGACCAGATACAATTTCTGCCCAGTGCTCTGAAATTCAATGTGAAGAAATTCAGCTAAGCGCGGGCAAACGGCGGGAGTAACTATGACTCTCTTAAGCGTGTTGACCAGATACGATTACTGCCCAGTGCTCTGCAATTCCATGTGAAGGAATTCAACTAAGCGCGGGTAAACGGCGGGAGTAACTATGACTCTCTTAAGCGTGTTGACCAGATACGATTACTGCCCAGTGCTCTGAAATTCAATGTGAAGAAATTCAACTAAGAGCGGGTAAACGGCGGGAGTAACTCTGACTCTCTTAAGCGTGTTGACCAGATACGATTTCTGCCCAGTGCACTGAAATTCAATGGGAAGAAATTGAACTAAGCGCGGGTAAACGGCGGGACTAACTATGACTCTCTTAAGCGTGTTGACCAGATACGATATCTGCCCAGTGCTCTGCAATTCAATGTGAAGACATTCAACTAAGCGCGGGTAAACGGCGGGTGTAACTATGACTCTCTTAAGCGTGTTGACCAGATACGATTGCTGCCCAGTGCTCTGAAATTCAATATGAAGAAATTGAACTAAGCGCGGGTAAACCGCGGGACTAACTATGACTCTCTTAAGCGTGTTGACCAGATACGATTTCTACCCAGTGCTCTGAAATTCAATGTGAAGAAATTCAACTAAGCGCGGGCAAACGGCGGGAGTAACTATGACTCTCTTAAGGGGGGACCTCTATGTAGGAGGGCTCAAAAATTGCATTTTTTTTTTATTGCTTAAAAAGTTACTTTGAAGCCTATAAAATACGAAATGCATTGGTATTTGGGGTGAATCATAAAACTATTGCTGTGAAAGCCTACATCCGTCACCCACCTTTACGTCGATCCGAGACGCGCGCGGTGATATAATTACCGGGGATGTGTTTATTTAATGTTTAAAGTGCTTCTATACCTGTAATAGAGTTTAGTCAGATGTTTTGGAAGAAGTACTTACGAGGAATTTTCAAAGTAATGGTAGGTATAAAAATTATTCAATCTCTAGTGCTGAAGTACGCTCAGGCAAATTAAACTTTAAACACGATTTTCTCGAAACTTGTTTTTTCGGTAAGTTGAATATCGGTGTACACGATTACTCAAAAACTACTTGACTAATCGGGCTGAAATTTTGTACACATTTTAATGGAAGTACTGTCTCCTGGATGAACCTAAATGTAAGTTAAAATCATTGATATAAACATTTTTTTTATTGCAAAAAAGAGTAAAATTTTATGGAAAAATTTGAAACATTTTGTTCTGAAGTTTGTCATTTTTCCAATTTTTAATTTTTTTTCAATATTTTAGGTTCATCAATTTACCACAGCTATATACTAATCAGATTTCTTTGCTTGGCTGATTCAGATAATAAGAAAAGACACTAGAGTGTACACCGTTTTCGAAGTCACTTCGCGACGCATCTAACATATCATACTGTACCTCCGCCATTTTGTATTTTATTTAATCAACAAAAATTGAGAAATGAAGTGGAAGTACTTATTAAATAGTCCTCCAAACCTTACAAATATATATTCATTCCTTACCCTTCAAAATAATTCCTGAAAATCAGGTTAATTTCGGCTTTCTACATAGAGGTCCCCCCTTAAGCCTGTTGACCAGATACGATATCTGCCCAGTGCTCTGCAATTCAATGTGAAGACATTCAACTAAGCGCGGGTAAACGGCGGGAGTAACAATGACTCTCTTGAGCGTGTTGACCAGATACGATTTCTGCCCAGTGCACTGAAATTCAATGTGAAGAAGTTCAACTACGCGCGGGTGAACGGCGGGACTAACTATGATTCTCTTAAGCGTGTTGACCAGACACGCTTACTGCCCAGTGCTCTGAAATTCAATGTGAAGAAATTCAACTAAGCGCGGGTAAACGGCGGGAGTAACTCTGACTCTCTTAAGCGTTTTGACCAGATACGATTTCTGCCCAGTGCTCTGAAATTCAATGTGAAGAAATTCAACTCAGCGCGGGTTAACGGCGGGAATAACTATGATTCTCTTAAGCGTGTTGACCAGATACGATTTCTGCCCAGTGCACTGAAATTCAATGTGAAGAAATTCAACTACGCGCGGGTGAACGGCGGGAGTAACTCTGACTCTCTTAAGCGTGTTGACCAGATACGATTTCTGCCCAGTGCTCTGCAATTCCATGTGAAGGAATTCAACTACGCGCGGGTGAGCGGCGGGAGTAACACTGACTCTCTTAAGCGTGTTGACCAGATACGATTTCTGCCCAGTGCTCTGAAATTCAATGTGAAGAAATTCAACTCAGCGCGGGTAAACGGCGGGTGTAACTATGACTCTCTTAAGCGTGTTGACCAGATACGATTGCTGCCCAGTGCTCTGAAATTCAATATGAAGAAATTGAACTAAGCGCGGGTAAACCGCGGGACTAACTATGACTCTCTTAAGCGTGTTGACCAGATACGATTTCTACCCAGTGCTCTGAAATTCAATGTGAAGAAATTCAACTAAGCGCGGGCAAACGGCGGGAGTAACTATGACTCTCTTAAGCCTGTTGACCAGATACGATATCTGCCCAGTGCTCTGCAATTCAATGTGAAGACATTCAACTAAGCGCGGGTAAACGGCGGGAGTAACAATGACTCTCTTGAGCGTGTTGACCAGATACGATTTCTGCCCAGTGCACTGAAATTCAATGTGAAGAAGTTCAACTACGCGCGGGTGAACGGCGGGACTAACTATGATTCTCTTAAACGTGTTGACCAGATACGATTTCTGCCCAGTGCTCTGAAATTCAATGTGAAGAAATTCAACTAAGCGCGGGTAAACGGCGCGAGTAACTGTGACTCTCTTAAGCGTGTTGACCAGATACGATTTCTGCCCAGTGCTCTGCAATTCAATGTGAAGAAATTCAACCCAGCGCGGGTAAACGGCGGGTGTAACTATGACTCTCTTAAGCGTGTTGACCAGATACGATTGTTGCCCAGTGCTCTGAAATTCAATATGAAGAAATTGAACTAAGCGCGGGTAAACGGCGGGACTAACTATGACTCTCTTAAGCGTGTTGACCAGATACGATTTCTACCCAGTGCTCTGAAATTCAATGTGAAGAAATTCAACTAAGCGCGGGCAAACGGCGGGAGTAACTATGACACTCTTAAGCGTGTTGACCAGATATGATTACTGCCCAGTGCTCTGCAATTCCATGTGAAGGAATTCAACTAAGCGAGGGTAAACGGCGGGAGTAACTATGACTCTCTTAAGCGTGTTGACCAGATACGATTACTGCCCAGTGCTCTGAAATTCAATGTGAAGAAATTCAACTAAGCGCGGGCAAACGGCGGGACTAACTATGATTCTCTTAAGCGTGTTGACCAGACACGCTTACTGCCCAGTGCTCTGAAATTCAATGTGAAGAAATTCAACTAAGCGCGGGTAAACGGCGGGAGTAACTCTGACTCTCTTAAGCGTTTTGACCAGATACGATTTCTGCCCAGTGCTCTGAAATTCAATGTGAAGAAATTCAACTCAGCGCGGGTTAACGGCGGGACTAACTATGATTCTCTTAAGCGTGTTCACCAGATACGATTCCTGCCCAGTGCACTGAAATTCAATGTGAAGAAATTCAACTACGCGCGGGTGAACGGCGGGAGTAACTCTGACTCTCTTAACACTATTCCTACCGATACTTCATATATACCTATTCCTACCGCGACCGGTCAAATGACCGGTCTTTGGCAGAACTTATATTTTTTAATATAGAATGAATATAATAGCCAATTAGACAGTATAAAAATATAGTTTCTCTTATTCAGAATCCTATAATATTATTTATTTCACAGTCATAGTAGGTAAGACGGTGTAAGAAAGCTCGAGGTCCTGGACTGCTTCGGGTACCAATCAGGCAAATAAATACCGCGAGCCCAATAAGCGCGCTAAAATTGTAGACACTTGGAAGTGCTATAAAGCAGTCCCTGGAAGGCATTTTTTGGATAACATCATGCTATAACTGCATTATCTTTCGTTTGTAACATTTTTATAGGTTTGGAATTGAGTCTCTGAGAGAATACTATTACAAAAAGGTGTAAATCGTTTTATCGGTCAAATGACCGGTCGTGGTAGGTAAGACAAACTACAAATTTTTCTCAGAAAATAAACAATAAAAAAGGAAGTCAATATTGAAAAAGGTATTATATGCATATTTCAGGAAAAGCCATGAAGTTTAAAGGCATTTCAATTACGTTGTATACAAGAAATTCTAATCGAAATTTTAAAAACGGTCATTTGACCGGTCGTGGTAGGAATAGTGTTAAGCGTGTTGACCAGATACGATTTCTGCCCAGTGCTCTGCAATTCCATGTGAAGGAATTCAACTAAGCGCGGGTAAACGGCGGGAGTAACTGTGACTCTCTTAAGCGTGTTGACCAGATACGATTTCTGCCCAGTGCTCTGAAATTCAATGTGAAGAAGTTCAACTAAGCGAGGGTAAACGGCGGGAGTAACTCTGACTCTCTTAAGCGTGTTGACCAGATACGATTTCTGCCCAGAGCTCTGAAATTCAATGTGAAGAAATTCAACTAAGCGCGGGTAAACGGCGCGAGTAACTGTGACTCTCTTAAGCGCGTTGGCCAGATACGATTTCTGCCCAGTGCACTGAAATTCAAGGTGAAGAATATTCAACTAAGCGCGGGTGAACGGCGGGACTAACTATGATTCTCTTAAGCGTGTTGACCAGATACGATTTCTGCCCAGTGCTCTGAAATTCAATGTGAAGAAATTCAACTAAGCGCGGGTAAACGGCGCGAGTAACTGTGACTCTCTTAAGCGTGTTGACCAGATACGATTTCTGCCCAGTGCTCTGCAATTCAATGTGAAGAAATTCAACTAAGCGCGGGTAAACGGCGGGAGTAACTCTGACTCTCTTAAGCGTTTTGACCAGATACGATTTCTGCCCAGTGCTCTGAAATTCAATGTGAAGAAATTCAACTCAGCGCGGGTTAACGGCGGGACTAACTATGATTCTCTTAAGCGTGTTCACCAGATACGATTCCTGCCCAGTGCACTGAAATTCAATGTGAAGAAATTCAACTACGCGCGGGTGAACGGCGGGAGTAACTCTGACTCTCTTAAGCGTGTTGACCAGATACGATTTCTGCCCAGTGCTCTGCAATTCCATGTGAAGGAATTCAACTAAGCGCGGGTAAACGGCGGGAGTAACTGTGACTCTCTTAAGCGTGTTGACCAGATACGATTTCTGCCCAGTGCTCTGCAATTCAATGTGAAGAAATTCAACTCAGCGCGGGTAAACGGCGGGTGTAACTATGACTCTGTTAAGCGTGTTGACCAGATACGATTGCTGCCCAGTGCTCTGAAATTCAATATGAAGAAATTGAACTAAGCGCGGGTAAACGGCGGGACTAACTATGACTCTCTTAAGCGTGTTGACCAGATACGATTTCTACCCAGTGCTCTGAAATTCAATGTGAAGAAATTCAACTAAGCGCGGGCAAACGGCGGGAGTAACTATGACTCTCTTAAGCGTGTTGACCAGATACGATTACTGCCCAGTGCTCTGCAATTCCATGTGAAGGAATTCAACTAAGCGAGGGTAAACGGCGGGACTAACTATGACTCTCTTAAGCGTGTTGACCAGATACGATATCTGCACAGTGCTCTGAAATTCAATGTGAAGAAGTTCAACTAAGCGAGGGTAAACGGCGGGAGTAACTCTGACTCTCTTAAGCGTGTTGACCAGATACGATTTCTGCCCAGAGCTCTGAAATTCAATGTGAAGAAATTCAACTAAGCGCGGGTAAACGGCGCGAGTGACTGTGACTCTCTTAAGCGCGTTGGCCAGATACGATTTCTGCCCAGTGCACTGAAATTCAAGGTGAAGAATATTCAACTAAGCGCGGGTGAACGGCGGGACTAACTATGATTCTCTTAAGCGTGTTGACCAGATACGATTTCTGCCCAGTGCTCTGAAATTCAATGTGAAGAAATTCAACTAAGCGCGGGTAAACGGCGCGAGTAACTGTGACTCTCTTAAGCGTGTTGACCAGATACGATTTCTGCCCAGTGCTCTGCAATTCAATGTGAAGAAATTCAACTCAGCGCGGGTAAACGGCGGGTGTAACTATGACTCTGTTAAGCGTGTTGACCAGATACGATTGCTGCCCAGTGCTCTGAAATTCAATATGAAGAAATTGAACTAAGCGCGGGTAAACGGCGGGACTAACTATGACTCTCTTAAGCGTGTTGACCAGATACGATTTCTACCCAGTGCTCTGAAATTCAATGTGAAGAAATTCAACTAAGCGCGGGCAAACGGCGGGAGTAACTATGACTCTCTTAAGCGTGTTGACCAGATACGATTACTGCCCAGTGCTCTGCAATTCCATGTGAAGGAATTCAACTAAGCGAGGGTAAACGGCGGGACTAACTATGACTCTCTTAAGCGTGTTGACCAGATACGATATCTGCACAGTGCTCTGAAATTCAATGTGAAGAAGTTCAACTAAGCGAGGGTAAACGGCGGGAGTAACTCTGACTCTCTTAAGCGTGTTGACCAGATACGATTTCTGCCCAGAGCTCTGAAATTCAATGTGAAGAAATTCAACTAAGCGCGGGTAAACGGCGCGAGTAACTGTGACTCTCTTAAGCGCGTTGGCCAGATACGATTTCTGCCCAGTGCACTGAAATTCAAGGTGAAGAATATTCAACTAAGCGCGGGTGAACGGCGGGACTAACTATGATTCTCTTAAGCGTGTTGACCAGATACGATTTCTGCCCAGTGCTCTGAAATTCAATGTGAAGAAATTCAACTAAGCGCGGGTAAACGGCGCGAGTAACTGTGACTCTCTTAAGCGTGTTGACCAGATACGATTTCTGCCCAGTGCTCTGCAATTCAATGTGAAGAAATTCAACCCAGCGCGGGTAAACGGCGGGTGTAACTATGACTCTCTTAAGCGTGTTGACCAGATACGATTGCTGCCCAGTGCTCTGAAATTCAATATGAAGAAATTGAACTAAGCGCGGGTAAACGGCGGGACTAACTATGACTCTCTTAAGCGTGTTGACCAGATACGATTTCTACCCAGTGCTCTGAAATTCAATGTGAAGAAATTCAACTAAGCGCGGGCAAACGGCGGGAGTAACTATGACTCTCTTAAGCGTGTTGACCAGATACGATTGCTGCCCAGTGCTCTGCAATTCCATGTGAAGGAATTCAACTAAGCGAGGGTAAACGGCGGGAGTAACTATGACTCTCTTAAGCGTGTTGACCAGATACGATTACTGCCCAGTGCTCTGAAATTCAATGTGAAGAAATTCAACTAAGCGCGGGGAAACGGCGGGACTAACTATGATTCTCTTAAGCGTGTTGACCAGACACGCTTACTGCCCAGTGCTCTGAAATTCAAGGTGAAGAATATTCAACTAAGCGCGGGTGAACGGCGGGACTAACTATGATTCTCTTAAGCGTGTTGACCAGATACGATTTCTGCCCAGTGCTCTGAAATTCAATGTGAAGAAATTCAACTAAGCGCGGGTAAACGGCGCGAGTAACTGTGACTCTCTTAAGCGTGTTGACCAGATACGATTTCTGCCCAGTGCTCTGCAATTCAATGTGAAGAAATTCAACTCAGCGCGGGTAAACGGCGGGTGTAACTATGACTCTGTTAAGCGTGTTGACCAGATACGATTTCTACCCAGTGCTCTGAAATTCAATGTGAAGAAATTCAACTAAGCGCGGGCAAACGGCGGGAGTAACTATGACTCTCTTAAGCGTGTTGACCAGATACGATTACTGCCCAGTGCTCTGCAATTCCATGTGAAGGAATTCAACTAAGCGAGGGTAAACGGCGGGACTAACTATGACTCTCTTAAGCGTGTTGACCAGATACGATTTCTACCCAGTGCTCTGAAATTCAATGTGAAGAAATTCAACTAAGCGCGGGCAAACGGCGGGAGTAACTATGACTCTCTTAAGCGTGTTGACCAGATACGATTACTGCCCAGTGCTCTGCAATTCCATGTGAAGGAATTCAACTAAGCGAGGGTAAACGGCGGGAGTAACTATGACTCTCTTAAGCGTGTTGACCAGATACGATTTCTGCCCAGAGCTCTGAAATTCAATGTGAAGAAATTCAACTAAGCGCGGGTAAACGGCGCGAGTAACTGTGACTCTCTTAAGCGCGTTGGCCAGATACGATTTCTGCCCAGTGCACTGAAATTCAAGGTGAAGAATATTCAACTAAGCGCGGGTGAACGGCGGGACTAACTATGATTCTCTTAAGCGTGTTGACCAGATACGATTTCTGCCCAGTGCTCTGAAATTCAATGTGAAGAAATTCAACTAAGCGCGGGTAAACGGCGCGAGTAACTGTGACTCTCTTAAGCGTGTTGACCAGATACGATTTCTGCCCAGTGCTCTGCAATTCAATGTGAAGAAATTCAACCCAGCGCGGGTAAACGGCGGGTGTAACTATGACTCTCTTAAGCGTGTTGACCAGATACGATTGCTGCCCAGTGCTCTGAAATTCAATATGAAGCAATTGAACTAAGCGCGGGTAAACGGCGGGACTAACTATGACTCTCTTAAGCGTGTTGACCAGATACGATTTCTACCCAGTGCTCTGAAATTCAATCTGAAGAAATTCAACTAAGCGCGGGCAAACGGCGGGAGTAACTATGACTCTCTTAAGCGTGTTGACCAGATACGATTGCTGCCCAGTGCTCTGCAATTCCATGTGAAGGAATTCAACTAAGCGAGGGTAAACGGCGGGAGTAACTATGACTCTCTTAAGCGTGTTGACCAGATACGATTACTGCCCAGTGCTCTGAAATTCAATGTGAAGAAATTCAACTAAGCGCGGGCAAACGGCGGGACTAACTATGATTCTCTTAAGCGTGTTGACCAGACACGCTTACTGCCCAGTGCTCTGAAATTCAAGGTGAAGAATATTCAACTAAGCGCGGGTGAACGGCGGGACTAACTATGATTCTCTTAAGCGTGTTGACCAGATACGATTTCTGCCCAGTGCTCTGAAATTCAATGTGAAGAAATTCAACTAAGCGCGGGTAAACGGCGCGAGTAACTGTGACTCTCTTAAGCGTGTTGACCAGATACGATTTCTGCCCAGTGCTCTGCAATTCAATGTGAAGAAATTCAACTCAGCGCGGGTAAACGGCGGGTGTAACTATGACTCTGTTAAGCGTGTTGACCAGATACGATTGCTGCCCAGTGCTCTGAAATTCAATATGAAGAAATTGAACTAAGCGCGGGTAAACGGCGGGACTAACTATGACTCTCTTAAGCGTGTTGACCAGATACGATTTCTACCCAGTGCTCTGAAATTCAATGTGAAGAAATTCAACTAAGCGCGGGCAAACGGCGGGAGTAACTATGACTCTCTTAAGCGTGTTGACCAGATACGATTACTGCCCAGTGCTCTGCAATTCCATGTGAAGGAATTCAACTAAGCGAGGGTAAACGGCGGGACTAACTATGACTCTCTTAAGCGTGTTGACCAGATACGATTTCTACCCAGTGCTCTGAAATTCAATGTGAAGAAATTCAACTAAGCGCGGGCAAACGGCGGGAGTAACTATGACTCTCTTAAGCGTGTTGACCAGATACGATTACTGCCCAGTGCTCTGCAATTCCATGTGAAGGAATTCAACTAAGCGAGGGTAAACGGCGGGAGTAACTATGACTCTCTTAAGCGTGTTGACCAGATACGATTTCTGCCCAGAGCTCTGAAATTCAATGTGAAGAAATTCAACTAAGCGCGGGTAAACGGCGCGAGTAACTGTGACTCTCTTAAGCGCGTTGGCCAGATACGATTTCTGCCCAGTGCACTGAAATTCAAGGTGAAGAATATTCAACTAAGCGCGGGTGAACGGCGGGACTAACTATGATTCTCTTAAGCGTGTTGACCAGATACGATTTCTGCCCAGTGCTCTGAAATTCAATGTGAAGAAATTCAACTAAGCGCGGGTAAACGGCGCGAGTAACTGTGACTCTCTTAAGCGTGTTGACCAGATACGATTTCTGCCCAGTGCTCTGCAATTCAATGTGAAGAAATTCAACCCAGCGCGGGTAAACGGCGGGTGTAACTATGACTCTCTTAAGCGTGTTGACCAGATACGATTGCTGCCCAGTGCTCTGAAATTCAATATGAAGAAATTGAACTAAGCGCGGGTAAACGGCGGGACTAACTATGACTCTCTTAAGCGTGTTGACCAGATACGATTTCTACCCAGTGCTCTGAAATTCAATCTGAAGAAATTCAACTAAGCGCGGGCAAACGGCGGGAGTAACTATGACTCTCTTAAGCGTGTTGACCAGATACGATTGCTGCCCAGTGCTCTGCAATTCCATGTGAAGGAATTCAACTAAGCGAGGGTAAACGGCGGGAGTAACTATGACTCTCTTAAGCGTGTTGACCAGATACGATTACTGCCCAGTGCTCTGAAATTCAATGTGAAGAAATTCAACTAAGCGCGGGCAAACGGCGGGACTAACTATGATTCTCTTAAGCGTGTTGACCAGACACGCTTACTGCCCAGTGCTCTGAAATTCAAGGTGAAGAATATTCAACTAAGCGCGGGTGAACGGCGGGACTAACTATGATTCTCTTAAGCGTGTTGACCAGATACGATTTCTGCCCAGTGCTCTGAAATTCAATGTGAAGAAATTCAACTAAGCGCGGGTAAACGGCGCGAGTAACTGTGACTCTCTTAAGCGTGTTGACCAGATACGATTTCTGCCCAGTGCTCTGCAATTCAATGTGAAGAAATTCAACTCAGCGCGGGTAAACGGCGGGTGTAACTATGACTCTGTTAAGCGTGTTGACCAGATACGATTGCTGCCCAGTGCTCTGAAATTCAATATGAAGAAATTGAACTAAGCGCGGGTAAACGGCGGGACTAACTATGACTCTCTTAAGCGTGTTGACCAGATACGATTTTTACCCAGTGCTCTGAAATTCAATGTGAAGAAATTCAACTAAGCGCGGGCAAACGGCGGGAGTAACTATGACTCTCTTAAGCGTGTTGACCAGATACGATTACTGCCCAGTGCTCTGCAATTCCATGTGAAGGAATTCAACTAAGCGAGGGTAAACGGCGGGACTAACTATGACTCTCTTAAGCGTGTTGACCAGATACGATATCTGCACAGTGCTCTGAAATTCAATGTGAAGAAGTTCAACTAAGCGAGGGTAAACGGCGGGAGTAACTCTGACTCTCTTAAGCGTGTTGACCAGATACGATTTCTGCCCAGAGCTCTGAAATTCAATGTGAAGAAATTCAACTAAGCGCGGGTAAACGGCGCGAGTAACTGTGACTCTCTTAAGCGCGTTGGCCAGATACGATTTCTGCCCAGTGCACTGAAATTCAAGGTGAAGAATATTCAACTAAGCGCGGGTGAACGGCGGGACTAACTATGATTCTCTTAAGCGTGTTGACCAGATACGATTTCTGCCCAGTGCTCTGAAATTCAATGTGAAGAAATTCAACTAAGCGCGGGTAAACGGCGCGAGTAACTGTGACTCTCTTAAGCGTGTTGACCAGATACGATTTCTGCCCAGTGCTCTGCAATTCAATGTGAAGAAATTCAACCCAGCGCGGGTAAACGGCGGGTGTAACTATGACTCTCTTAAGCGTGTTGACCAGATACGATTGCTGCCCAGTGCTCTGAAATTCAATATGAAGAAATTGAACTAAGCGCGGGTAAACGGCGGGACTAACTATGACTCTCTTAAGCGTGTTGACCAGATACGATTTCTACCCAGTGCTCTGAAATTCAATGTGAAGAAATTCAACTAAGCGCGGGCAAACGGCGGGAGTAACTATGACTCTCTTAAGCGTGTTGACCAGATACGATTGCTGCCCAGTGCTCTGCAATTCCATGTGAAGGAATTCAACTAAGCGAGGGTAAACGGCGGGAGTAACTATGACTCTCTTAAGCGTGTTGACCAGATACGATTACTGCCCAGTGCTCTGAAATTCAATGTGAAGAAATTCAACTAAGCGCGGGCAAACGGCGGGACTAACTATGATTCTCTTAAGCGTGTTGACCAGACACGCTTACTGCCCAGTGCTCTGAAATTCAAGGTGAAGAATATTCAACTAAGCGCGGGTGAACGGCGGGACTAACTATGATTCTCTTAAGCGTGTTGACCAGATACGATTTCTGCCCAGTGCTCTGAAATTCAATGTGAAGAAATTCAACTAAGCGCGGGTAAACGGCGCGAGTAACTGTGACTCTCTTAAGCGTGTTGACCAGATACGATTTCTGCCCAGTGCTCTGCAATTCAATGTGAAGAAATTCAACTCAGCGCGGGTAAACGGCGGGTGTAACTATGACTCTGTTAAGCGTGTTGACCAGATACGATTGCTGCCCAGTGCTCTGAAATTCAATATGAAGAAATTGAACTAAGCGCGGGTAAACGGCGGGACTAACTATGACTCTCTTAAGCGTGTTGACCAGATACGATTTCTACCCAGTGCTCTGAAATTCAATGTGAAGAAATTCAACTAAGCGCGGGCAAACGGCGGGAGTAACTATGACTCTCTTAAGCGTGTTGACCAGATACGATTACTGCCCAGTGCTCTGCAATTCCATGTGAAGGAATTCAACTAAGCGAGGGTAAACGGCGGGACTAACTATGACTCTCTTAAGCGTGTTGACCAGATACGATTTCTACCCAGTGCTCTGAAATTCAATGTGAAGAAATTCAACTAAGCGCGGGCAAACGGCGGGAGTAACTATGACTCTCTTAAGCGTGTTGACCAGATACGATTACTGCCCAGTGCTCTGCAATTCCATGTGAAGGAATTCAACTAAGCGAGGGTAAACGGCGGGAGTAACTATGATCTCTTAAGCGTGTTGACCAGATACGATATCTGCCCAGTGCTCTGCAATTCAATGTGAAGACATTCAACTAAGCGCGGGTAAACGGCGGGAGTAACAATGACTCTCTTGAGCGTGTTGACCAGATACGATTTCTGCCCAGTGCACTGAAATTCAATGTGAAGAAGTTCAACTACGCGCGGGTGAACGGCGGGACTAACTATGATTCTCTTAAGCGTGTTGACCAGATACGATTTCTGCCCAGTGCTCTGAGATTCAATGTGAAGAAATTCAACTAAGCGCGGGTAAACGGCGCGAGTAACTGTGACTCTCTTAAGCGTGTTGACCAGATACGATTTCTGCCCAGTGCTCTGCAATTCAATGTGAAGAAATTCAACCCAGCGCGGGTAAACGGCGGGTGTAACTATGACTCTCTTAAGCGTGTTGACCAGATACGATTGCTGCCCAGTGCTCTGAAATTCAATGTGAAGAAATTCAACTCAGCGCGGGTAAACGGCGGGTGTAACTATGACTCTCTTAAGCGTGTTGACCAGATACGATTGCTGCCCAGTGCTCTGAAATTCAATATGAAGAAATTGAACTAAGCGCGGGTAAACCGCGGGACTAACTATGACTCTCTTAAGCGTGTTGACCAGATACGATTTCTACCCAGTGCTCTGAAATTCAATGTGAAGAAATTCAACTAAGCGCGGGCAAACGGCGGGAGTAACTATGACTCTCTTAAGCGTGTTGACCAGATACGATATCTGCCCAGTGCTCTGCAATTCAATGTGAAGACATTCAACTAAGCGCGGGTAAACGGCGGGAGTAACAATGACTCTCTTGAGCGTGTTGACCAGATACGATTTCTGCCCAGTGCACTGAAATTCAATGTGAAGAAGTTCAACTACGCGCGGGTGAACGGCGGGACTAACTATGATTCTCTTAAGCGTGTTGACCAGATACGATTTCTGCCCAGTGCTCTGAAATTCAATGTGAAGAAATTCAACTAAGCGCGGGTAAACGGCGCGAGTAACTGTGACTCTCTTAAGCGTGTTGACCAGATACGATTTCTGCCCAGTGCTCTGCAATTCAATGTGAAGAAATTCAACCCAGCGCGGGTAAACGGCGGGTGTAACTATGACTCTCTTAAGCGTGTTGACCAGATACGATTGCTGCCCAGTGCTCTGAAATTCAATATGAAGAAATTGAACTAAGCGCGGGTAAACGGCGGGACTAACTATGACTCTCTTAAGCGTGTTGACCAGATACGATTTCTACCCAGTGCTCTGAAATTCAATGTGAAGAAATTCAACTAAGCGCGGGCAAACGGCGGGAGTAACTATGACTCTCTTAAGCGTGTTGACCAGATACGATTACTGCCCAGTGCTCTGCAATTCCATGTGAAGGAATTCAACTAAGCGAGGGTAAACGGCGGGAGTAACTATGACTCTCTTAAGCGTGTTGACCAGATACGATTACTGCCCAGTGCTCTGAAATTCAATGTGAAGAAATTCAACTAAGCGCGGGCAAACGGCGGGAGTAACTCTGACTCTCTTAAGCGTGTTGACCAGATACGATTTCTGCCCAGTGCTCTGCAATTCCATGTGAGGGAATTCAACTAAGCGCGGGTAAACGGCGGGAGTAACTCTGACTCTCTTAAGCGTGTTGAACAGATACGATTTCTGCCCAGTGCACTGAAATTCAATGTGAAGAAATTCAACTACGCGCGGGTGAGCGGCGGGAGTAACACTGACTCTCTTAAGCGTGTTGACCAGATACGATTTCTGCCCAGTGCTCTGCAATTCCATGTGAAGGAATTCAACTAAGCGCGGGTAAACGGCGGGAGTAACTGTGACTCTCTTAAGCGTGTTGACCAGATACGATATCTGCCCAGTGCTCTGCAATTCAATGTGAAGACATTCAACTAAGCGCGGGTAAACGGCGGGAGTAACAATGACTCTCTTGAGCGTGTTGACCAGATACGATTTCTGCCCAGTGCACTGAAATTCAATGTGAAGAAGTTCAACTACGCGCGGGTGAACGGCGGGACTAACTTTGATTCTCTTAAGCGTGTTGACCAGATACGATTTCTGCCCAGTGCTCTGAAATTCAATGTGAAGAAATTCAACTAAGCGCGGGTAAACGGCGCGAGTAACTGTGACTCTCTTAAGCGTGTTGACCAGATACGATTTCTGCCCAGTGCTCTGCAATTCAATGTGAAGAAATTCAACCCAGCGCGGGTAAACGGCGGGTGTAACTATGACTCTCTTAAGCGTGTTGACCAGATACGATTGCTGCCCAGTGCTCTGAAATTCAATATGAAGAAATTGAACTAAGCGCGGGTAAACGGCGGGACTAACTATGACTCTCTTAAGCGTGTTGACCAGATACGATTTCTACCCAGTGCTCTGAAATTCAATGTGAAGAAATTCAACTAAGCGCGGGCAAACGGCGGGAGTAACTATGACTCTCTTAAGCGTGTTGACCAGATACGATTACTGCCCAGTGCTCTGCAATTCCATGTGAAGGAATTCAACTAAGCGAGGGTAAACGGCGGGAGTAACTATGACTCTCTTAAGCGTGTTGACCAGATACGATTACTGCCCAGTGCTCTGAAATTCAATGTGAAGAAATTCAACTAAGCGCGGGCAAACGGCGGGACTAACTATGATTCTCTTAAGCGTGTTGACCAGACACGCTTACTGCCCAGTGCTCTGAAATTCAATGTGAAGAAATTCAACTAAGCGCGGGTAAACGGCGGGAGTAACTCTGACTCTCTTAAGCGTTTTGACCAGATACGATTTCTGCCCAGTGCTCTGAAATTCAATGTGAAGAAATTCAACTCAGCGCGGGTTAACGGCGGGACTAACTATGATTCTCTTAAGCGTGTTGACCAGATACGATTTCTGCCCAGTGCACTGAAATTCAATGTCAAGAAATTCAACTACGCGCGGGTGAACGGCGGGAGTAACTCTGACTCTCTTAATCGTGTTGACCAGATACGATTTCTGCCCAGTGCTCTGCAATTCCATGTGAAGGAATTCAACTAAGCGCGGGTAAACGGCGGGAGTAACTCTGACTCTCTTAAGCGTGTTGAACAGATACGATTTCTGCCCAGTGCACTGAAATTCAATGTGAAGAAATTCAACTACGCGCGGGTGAGCGGCGGGAGTAACACTGACTCTCTTAAGCGTGTTGACCAGATACGATTTCTGCCCAGTGCTCTGCAATTCCATGTGAAGGAATTCAACTAAGCGCGGGTAAACGGCGGGAGTAACTGTGACTCTCTTAAGCGTGTTGACCAGATACGATATCTGCCCAGTGCTCTGCAATTCAATGTGAAGACATTCAACTAAGCGCGGGTAAACGGCGGGAGTAACAATGACTCTCTTGAGCGTGTTGACCAGATACGATTTCTGCCCAGTGCACTGAAATTCAATGTGAAGAAGTTCAACTACGCGCGGGTGAACGGCGGGACTAACTATGATTCTCTTAAGCGTGTTGAGCAGATACGATTTCTGCCCAGTGCTCTGAGATTCAATGTGAAGAAATTCAACTAAGCGCGTGTAAACGGCGCGAGTAACTGTGACTCTCTTAAGCGTGTTGACCAGATACGATTTCTGCCCAGTGCTCTGCAATTCAATGTGAAGAAATTCAACTCAGCGCCGGTAAACGGCGGGTGTAACTATGACTCTCTTAAGCGTGTTGCCCAGATACGATTTCTGCCCAGTGCACTGAAATTCAAGGTGAAGAATATTCAACTAAGCGCGGGTAAACGGCGGGAGTAACTCTGACTGTCTTAAGCGTGTTGACCAGATACGATTTCTGCCCAGTGCACTGAAATTCAATGTGAAGAAATTCAACTACGCGCGGGTGAATGGCGGGAGTAACTGTGACTCTCTTAAGCGTGTTGCCCAGATACGATTTCTGCCCAGTGCACTGAAATTCAAGGTGAAGAATATTCAACTAAGCGCGGGTAAACGGCGGGAGTAACTCTGACTCTCTTAAGAGTGTTGACCAGATACGATTACTGCCCCGTGCTCTGCAATTCAATGTGAAGAAATGCAACTAAGCGCGGGTAAACGGCGGGAGTAACTGTGACACTCTTAAGCGTGTTGACCAGATACGATTTCTGCCCAGTGCACTGAAATTCAAGGTGAAGAAATTCAACTAAGCGCGGGTAAACGGCGGGACAAACTATGATTCTCTTAAGCGTGTTGGCCAGATACGATTTCTGCCCAGTGCACTGAAATTCAATGTGAAGAAATTCAACTACGCGCGGGTGAGCGGCGGGAGTAACACTGACTCTCTTAAGCGTGTTGACCAGATACGATTTCTGCCCAGTGCTCTGCAATTCCATGTGAAGGAATTCAACTAAGCGCGGGTAAACGGCGGGAGTAACTGTGACTCTCTTAAGCGTGTTGACCAGATACGATATCTGCCCAGTGCTCTGCAATTCAATGTGAAGACATTCAACTAAGCGCGGGTAAACGGCGGGAGTAACAATGACTCTCTTGAGCGTGTTGACCAGATACGATTTCTGCCCAGTGCACTGAAATTCAATGTGAAGAAGTTCAACTACGCGCGGGTGAACGGCGGGACTAACTATGATTCTCTTAAGCGTGTTGAGCAGATACGATTTCTGCCCAGTGCTCTGAGATTCAATGTGAAGAAATTCAACTAAGCGCGTGTAAACGGCGCGAGTAACTGTGACTCTCTTAAGCGTGTTGACCAGATACGATTTCTGCCCAGTGCTCTGCAATTCAATGTGAAGAAATTCAACTCAGCGCCGGTAAACGGCGGGTGTAACTATGACTCTCTTAAGCGTGTTGCCCAGATACGATTTCTGCCCAGTGCACTGAAATTCAAGGTGAAGAATATTCAACTAAGCGCGGGTAAACGGCGGGAGTAACTCTGACTGTCTTAAGCGTGTTGACCAGATACGATTTCTGCCCAGTGCACTGAAATTCAATGTGAAGAAATTCAACTACGCGCGGGTGAATGGCGGGAGTAACTGTGACTCTCTTAAGCGTGTTGCCCAGATACGATTTCTGCCCAGTGCACTGAAATTCAAGGTGAAGAATATTCAACTAAGCGCGGGTAAACGGCGGGAGTAACTCTGACTCTCTTAAGAGTGTTGACCAGATACGATTACTGCCCCGTGCTCTGCAATTCAATGTGAAGAAATGCAACTAAGCGCGGGTAAACGGCGGGAGTAACTGTGACACTCTTAAGCGTGTTGACCAGATACGATTTCTGCCCAGTGCACTGAAATTCAAGGTGAAGAAATTCAACTAAGCGCGGGTAAACGGCGGGACAAACTATGATTCTCTTAAGCGTGTTGGCCAGATACGATTTCTGCCCAGTGCACTGAAATTCCATGTGAAGGAATTCAACTAAGCGCGGGTAAACGGCGCGAGTAACTGTGACTCTCTTAAGCGCGTTGGCCAGATACGATTTCTGCCCAGTGCACTGAAATTCAAGGTGAAGAATATTCAACTAAGCGCGGGTGAACGGCGGGACTAACTATGATTCTCTTAAGCGTGTTGACCAGATACGATTTCTGCCCAGTGCTCTGAAATTCAATGTGAAGAAATTCAACTAAGCGCGGGTAAAGGGCGCGAGTAACTGTGACTCTCTTAAGCGTGTTGACCAGATACGATTTCTGCCCAGTGCTCTGCAATTCAATGTGAAGAAATTCAACCCAGCGCGGGTAAACGGCGGGTGTAACTATGACTCTCTTAAGCGTGTTGACCAGATACGATTGCTGCCCAGTGCTCTGAAATTCAATATGAAGAAATTGAACTAAGCGCGGGTAAACGGCGGGACTAACTATGACTCTCTTAAGCGTGTTGACCAGATACGATTTCTACCCAGTGCTCTGAAATTCAATGTGAAGAAATTCAACTATGCGCGGGCAAACGGCGGGAGTAACTATGACTCTCTTAAGCGTGTTGACCAGATACGATTGCTGCCCAGTGCTCTGCAATTCCATGTGAAGGAATTCAACTAAGCGAGGGTAAACGGCGGGAGTAACTATGACTCTCTTAAGCGTGTTGACCAGATACGATTACTGCCCAGTGCTCTGAAATTCAATGTGAAGAAATTCAACTAAGCGCGGGCAAACGGCAGGACTAACTATGATTCTCTTAAGCGTGTTGACCAGACACGCTTACTGCCCAGTGCTCTGAAATTCAAGGTGAAGAATATTCAACTAAGCGCGGGTGAACGGCGGGACTAACTATGATTCTCTTAAGCGTGTTGACCAGATACGATTTCTGCCCAGTGCTCTGAAATTCAATGTGAAGAAATTCAACTAAGCGCGGGTAAACGGCGCGAGTAACTGTGACTCTCTTAAGCGTGTTGACCAGATACGATTTCTGCCCAGTGCTCTGCAATTCAATGTGAAGAAATTCAACTCAGCGCGGGTAAACGGCGGGTGTAACTATGACTCTGTTAAGCGTGTTGACCAGATACGATTGCTGCCCAGTGCTCTGAAATTCAATATGAAGAAATTGAACTAAGCGCGGGTAAACGGCGGGACTAACTATGACTCTCTTAAGCGTGTTGACCAGATAGGATTTCTACCCAGTGCTCTGAAATTCAATGTGAAGAAATTCAACTAAGCGCGGGCAAACGGCGGGAGTAACTATGACTCTCTTAAGCGTGTTGACCAGATACGATTACTGCCCAGTGCTCTGCAATTCCATGTGAAGGAATTCAACTAAGCGAGGGTAAACGGCGGGACTAACTATGACTCTCTTAAGCGTGTTGACCAGATACGATTTCTACCCAGTGCTCTGAAATTCAATGTGAAGAAATTCAACTAAGCGCGGGCAAACGGCGGGAGTAACTATGACTCTCTTAAGCGTGTTGACCAGATACGATTACTGCCCAGTGCTCTGCAATTCCATGTGAAGGAATTCAACTAAGCGAGGGTAAACGGCGGGAGTAACTATGACTCTCTTAAGCGTGTTGACCAGATACGATTACTGCCCAGTGCTCTGAAATTCAATGTGAAGAAATTCAACTAAGCGCGGGCAAACGGCGGGACTAACTATGATTCCCTTAAGCGTGTTGACCAGACACGCTTACTGCCCAGTGCTCTGAAATTCAAGGTGAAGAATATTCAACTAAGCGCGGGTGAACGGCGGGACTAACTATGATTCTCTTAAGCGTGTTGACCAGATACGATTTCTGCCCAGTGCTCTGAAATTCAATGTGAAGAAATTCAACTAAGCGCGGGTAAACGGCGCGAGTAACTGTGACTCTCTTAAGCGTGTTGACCAGATACGATTTCTGCCCAGTGCTCTGCAATTCAATGTGAAGAAATTCAACTCAGCGCGGGTAAACGGCGGGTGTAACTATGACTCTGTTAAGCGTGTTGACCAGATACGATTGCTGCCCAGTGCTCTGAAATTCAATATGAAGAAATTGAACTAAGCGCGGGTAAACGGCGGGACTAACTATGACTCTCTTAAGCGTGTTGACGAGATACGATTTCTACCCAGTGCTCTGAAATTCAATGTGAAGAAATTCAACTAAGCGCGGGCAAACGGCGGGAGTAACTATGACTCTCTTAAGCGTGTTGACCAGATACGATTACTGCCCAGTGCTCTGCAATTCCATGTGAAGGAATTCAACTAAGCGAGGGTAAACGGCGGGACTAACTATGACTCTCTTAAGCGTGTTGACCAGATACGATATCTGCACAGTGCTCTGAAATTCAATGTGAAGAAGTTCAACTAAGCGAGGGTAAACGGCGGGAGTAACTCTGACTCTCTTAAGCGTGTTGACCAGATACGATTTCTGCCCAGAGCTCTGAAATTCAATGCGAAGAAATTCAACTAAGCGCGGGTAAACGGCGCGAGTAACTGTGACTCTCTTAAGCGCGTTGGCCAGATACGATTTCTGCCCTGTGCACTGAAATTCAAGGTGAAGAATATTCAACTAAGCGCGGGTGAACGGCGGGACTAACTATGATTCTCTTAAGCGTGTTGACCAGATACGATTACTGCCCAGTGCTCTGCAATTCCATGTGAAGGAATTCAACTAAGCGAGGGTAAACGGCGGGACTAACTATGACTCTCTTAAGCGTGTTGACCAGATACGATATCTGCACAGTGCTCTGAAATTCAATGTGAAGAAGTTCAACTAAGCGAGGGTAAACGGCGGGAGTAACTCTGACTCTCTTAAGCGTGTTGACCAGATACGATTTCTGCCCAGAGCTCTGAAATTCAATGCGAAGAAATTCAACTAAGCGCGGGTAAACGGCGCGAGTAACTGTGACTCTCTTAAGCGCGTTGGCCAGATACGATTTCTGCCCTGTGCACTGAAATTCAAGGTGAAGAATATTCAACTAAGCGCGGGTGAACGGCGGGACTAACTATGATTCTCTTAAGCGTGTTGACCAGATACGATTTCTGCCCAGTGCTCTGAAATTCAATGTGAAGAAATTCAACTAAGCGCGGGTAAACGGCGCGAGTAACTGTGACTCTCTTAAGCGTGTTGACCAGATACGATTTCTGCCCAGTGCTCTGCAATTCAATGTGAAGAAATTCAACCCAGCGCGGGTAAACGGCGGGTGTAACTATGACTCTCTTAAGCGTGTTGACCAGATACGATTGCTGCCCAGTGCTCTGAAATTCAATATGAAGAAATTGAACTAAGCGCGGGTAAACGGCGGGACTAACTATGACTCTCTTAAGCGTGTTGACCAGATACGATTTCTACCCAGTGCTCTGAAATTCAATGTGAAGAAATTCAACTAAGCGCGGGCAAACGGCGGGAGTAACTATGACTCTCTTAAGCGTGTTGACCAGATACGATTACTGCCCAGTGCTCTGCAATTCCATGTGAAGGAATTCAACTAAGCGAGGGTAAACGGCGGGAGTAACTATGACTCTCTTAAGCGTGTTGACCAGATACGATTACTGCCCAGTGCTCTGAAATTCAATGTGAAGAAATTCAACTAAGCGCGGGCAAACGGCGGGACTAACTATGATTCTCTTAAGCGTGTTGACCAGACACGCTTACTGCCCAGTGCTCTGAAATTCAATGTGAAGAAATCCAACTAAGCGCGGGTAAACGGCGGGAGTAACTCTGACTCTCTTAAGCGTTTTGACCAGATACGATTTCTGCCCAGTGCTCTGAAATTCAATGTGAAGAAATTCAGCTCAGCGCGGGTTAACGGCGGGACTAACTATGATTCTCTTAAGCGTGTTGACCAGATACGATTCCTGCCCAGTGCACTGAAATTCAATGTGAAGAAATTCAACTACGCGCGGGTGAACGGCGGGAGTAACTCTGACTCTCTTAAGCGTGTTGACCAGATACGATTTCTGCCCAGTGCTCTGCAATTCCATGTGAAGAAATTCAACTAAGCGCGGGTAAACGGCGGGAGTAACTCTGACTCTCTTAAGCGTGTTGAACAGATACGATTTCTGCCCAGTGCACTGAAATTCAATGTGAAGAAATTCAACTACGCGCGGGTGAGCGGCGGGAGTAACACTGACTCTCTTAAGCGTGTTGACCAGATACGATTTCTGCCCAGTGCTCTGCAATTCCATGTGAAGGAATTCAACTAAGCGCGGGTAAACGGCGGGAGTAACTGTGACTCTCTTAAGCGTGTTGACCAGATACGATTTCTGCCCAGTGCTCTGCAATTCAATGTGAAGAAATTCAACTCAGCGCGGGTAAACGGCGGGTGTAACTATGACTCTGTTAAGCGTGTTGACCAGATACGATTGCTGCCCAGTGCTCTGAAATTCAATATGAAGAAATTGAACTAAGCGCGGGTAAACGGCGGGACTAACTATGACTCTCTTAAGCGTGTTGACCAGATAGGATTTCTACCCAGTGCTCTGAAATTCAATGTGAAGAAATTCAACTAAGCGCGGGCAAACGGCGGGAGTAACTATGACTCTCTTAAGCGTGTTGACCAGATACGATTACTGCCCAGTGCTCTGCAATTCCATGTGAAGGAATTCAACTAAGCGAGGGTAAACGGCGGGACTAACTATGACTCTCTTAAGCGTGTTGACCAGATACGATTTCTACCCAGTGCTCTGAAATTCAATGTGAAGAAATTCAACTAAGCGCGGGCAAACGGCGGGAGTAACTATGACTCTCTTAAGCGTGTTGACCAGATACGATTACTGCCCAGTGCTCTGCAATTCCATGTGAAGGAATTCAACTAAGCGAGGGTAAACGGCGGGAGTAACTCTGACTCTCTTAAGCGTGTTGACCAGATACGATTTCTGCCCAGAGCTCTGAAATTCAATGCGAAGAAATTCAACTAAGCGCGGGTAAACGGCGCGAGTAACTGTGACTCTCTTAAGCGCGTTGGCCAGATACGATTTCTGCCCAGTGCACTGAAATTCAAGGTGAAGAATATTCAACTAAGCGCGGGTGAACGGCGGGACTAACTATGATTCTCTTAAGCGTGTTGACCAGATACGATTTCTGCCCAGTGCTCTGAAATTCAATGTGAAGAAAGTCAACTAAGCGCGGGTAAACGGCGCGAGTAACTGTGACTCTCTTAAGCGTGTTGACCAGATACGATTTCTGCCCAGTGCTCTGCAATTCAATGTGAAGAAATTCAACCCAGCGCGGGTAAACGGCGGGTGTAACTATGACTCTCTTAAGCGTGTTGACCAGATACGATTGCTGCCCAGTGCTCTGAAATTCAATATGAAGAAATTGAACTAAGCGCGGGTAAACGGCGGGACTAACTATGACTCTCTTAAGCGTGTTGACCAGATACGATTTCTACCCAGTGCTCTGAAATTCAATGTGAAGAAATTCAACTAAGCGCGGGCAAACGGCGGGAGTAACTATGACTCTCTTAAGCGTGTTGACCAGATACGATTACTGCCCAGTGCTCTGCAATTCCATGTGAAGGAATTCAACTAAGCGAGGGTAAACGGCGGGAGTAACTATGACTCTCTTAAGCGTGTTGACCAGATACGATTACTGCCCAGTGCTCCGAAATTCAATGTGAAGAAATTCAACTAAGCGCGGGCAAACGGCGGGACTAACTATGATTCTCTTAAGCGTGTTGACCAGACACGCTTACTGCCCAGTGCTCTGAAATTCAATGTGAAGAAATTCAACTAAGCGCGGGTAAACGGCGGGAGTAACTCTGACTCTCTTAAGCGTTTTGACCAGATACGATTTCTGCCCAGTGCTCTGAAATTCAATGTGAAGAAATTCAGCTCAGCGCGGGTTAACGGCGGGACTAACTATGATTCTCTTAAGCGTGTTGACCAGATACGATTCCTGCCCAGTGCACTGAAATTCAATGTGAAGAAATTCAACTACGCGCGGGTGAGCGGCGGGAGTAACACTGACTCTCTTAAGCGTGTTGACCAGATACGATTTCTGCCCAGTGCTCTGCAATTCCATGTGAAGGAATTCAACTAAGCGCGGGTAAACGGCGGGAGTAACTGTGACTCTCTTAAGCGTGTTGACCAGATACGATTTCTGCCCAGTGCTCTGCAATTCAATGTGAAGAAATTCAACTCAGCGCGGGTAAACGGCGGGTGTAACTATGACTCTGTTAAGCGTGTTGACCAGATACGATTGCTGCCCAGTGCTCTGAAATTCAATATGAAGAAATTGAACTAAGCGCGGGTAAACGGCGGGACTAACTATGACTCTCTTAAGCGTGTTGACCAGATACGATTTCTACCCAGTGCTCTGAAATTCAATGTGAAGAAATTCAGCTAAGCGCGGGCAAACGGCGGGAGTAACTATGACTCTCTTAAGCGTGTTGACCAGATACGATTACTGCCCAGTGCTCTGCAATTCAATGTGAAGAAATGCAACTAAGCGCGGGTAAACGGCGGGAGTAACTATGACTCTCTTAAGCGTTTTGACCAGATACGATTTCTGCCCAGTGCTCTGAAATTCAATGTGAAGAAATTCAACTCAGCGCGGGTTAACGGCGGGACTAACTATGATTCTCTTAAGCGCGTTGACCAGATACGATTTCTGCCCAGTGCACTGAAATTCAATGTGAAGAAATTCAACTACGCGCGGGTGAACGGCGGGAGTAACTCTGACTCTCTTAAGCGTGTTGACCAGATACGATTTCTGCCCAGTGCTCTGCAATTCCATGTGAAGGAATTCAACTAAGCGCGGGTAAACGGCGGGAGTAACTGTGACTCTCTTAAGCGTGTTGACCAGATACGATTTCTGCCCAGTGCTCTGCAATTCAATGTGAAGAAATTCAACTCAGCGCGGGTAAACGGAGGGTGTAACTATGACTCTCTTAAGCGTGTTGACCAGATACGATTGCTGCCCAGTGCTCTGAAATTCAATATGAAGAAATTGAACTCAGCGCGGGTAAACGGCGGGAGTAACTGTGACTCTCTTAAGCGTGTTGACCAGATACGATATCTGCCCAGTGCTCTGCAATTCAATGTGAAGACATTCAACTAAGCGCGGGTAAACGGCGGGAGTAACAATGACTCTCTTGAGCGTGTTGACCAGATACGATTTCTGCCCAGTGCACTGAAATTCAATGTGAAGAAGTTCAACTACGCGCTGGTGAACGGCGGGACTAACTATGATTCTCTTAAGCGTGTTGACCAGATACGATTTCTGCCCAGTGCTCTGCAATTCAATGTGAAGAAATTCAACTCAGCGCGGGTAAACGGCGGGTGTAACTATGACTCTGTTAAGCGTGTTGACCAGATACGATTGCTGCCCAGTGCTCTGAAATTCAATATGAAGAAATTGAACTAAGCGCGGGTAAACCGCGGGACTAACTATGACTCTCTTAAGCGTGTTGACCAGATACGATTTCTACCCAGTGCTCTGAAATTCAATGTGAAGAAATTCAACTAAGCGCGGGCAAACGGCGGGAGTAACTATGACTCTCTTAAGCGTGTTGACCAGATACGATATCTGCCCAGTGCTCTGCAATTCAATGTGAAGACATTCAACTAAGCGCGGGTAAACGGCGGGAGTAACAATGACTCTCTTGAGCGTGTTGACCAGATACGATTTCTGCCCAGTGCACTGAAATTCAATGTGAAGAAGTTCAACTACGCGCGGGTGAACGGCGGGACTAACTATGATTCTCTTAAGCGTGTTGACCAGATACGATTTCTGCCCAGTGCTCTGAAATTCAATGTGAAGAAATTCAACTAAGCGCGGGTAAACGGCGCGAGTAACTGTGACTCTCTTAAGCGTGTTGACCAGATACGATTTCTGCCCAGTGCTCTGCAATTCAATGTGAAGAAATTCAACCCAGCGCGGGTAAACGGCGGGTGTAACTATGACTCTCTTAAGCGTGTTGACCAGATACGATTGCTGCCCAGTGCTCTGAAATTCAATATGAAGAAATTGAACTAAGCGCGGGTAAACGGCGGGACTAACTATGACTCTCTTAAGCGTGTTGACCAGATACGATTTCTACCCAGTGCTCTGAAATTCAATGTGAAGAAATTCAACTAAGCGCGGGCAAACGGCGGGAGTAACTATGACTCTCTTAAGCGTGTTGACCAGATACGATTACTGCCCAGTGCTCTGCAATTCCATGTGAAGGAATTCAACTAAGCGAGGGTAAACGGCGGGAGTAACTATGACTCTCTTAAGCGTGTTGACCAGATACGATTACTGCCCAGTGCTCTGAAATTCAATGTGAAGAAATTCAACTAAGCGCGGGCAAACGGCGGGAGTAACTCTGACTCTCTTAAGCGTGTTGACCAGATACGATTTCTGCCCAGTGCTCTGCAATTCCATGTGAAGGAATTCAACTAAGCGCGGGTAAACGGCGGGAGTAACTCTGACTCTCTTAAGCGTGTTGAACAGATACGATTTCTGCCCAGTGCACTGAAATTCCATGTGAAGGAATTCAACTAAGCGCGGGTAAACGGCGGGAGTAACTGTGACTCTCTTAAGCGTGTTGACCAGATACGATATCTGCCCAGTGCTCTGCAATTCAATGTGAAGACATTCAACTAAGCGCGGGTAAACGGCGGGAGTAACAATGACTCTCTTGAGCGTGTTGACCAGATACGATTTCTGCCCAGTGCACTGAAATTCAATGTGAAGAAGTTCAACTACGCGCGGGTGAACGGCGGGACTAACTATGATTCTCTTAAGCGTGTTGACCAGATACGATTTCTGCCCAGTGCTCTGAAATTCAATGTGAAGAAATTCAACTAAGCGCGGGTAAACGGCGCGAGTAACTGTGACTCTCTTAAGCGTGTTGACCAGATACGATTTCTGCCCAGTGCTCTGCAATTCAATGTGAAGAAATTCAACCCAGCGCGGGTAAACGGGGGGTGTAACTATGACTCTCTTAAGCGTGTTGACCAGATACGATTGCTGCCCAGTGCTCTGAAATTCAATATGAAGAAATTGATCTAAGCGCGGGTAAACGGCGGGACTAACTATGACTCTCTTAAGCGTGTTGACCAGATACGATTTCTACCCAGTGCTCTGAAATTCAATGTGAAGAAATTCAACTAAGCGCGGGCAAACGGCGGGAGTAACTATGACTCTCTTAAGCGTGTTGACCAGATACGATTACTGCCCAGTGCTCTGCAATTCCATGTGAAGGAATTCAACTAAGCGAGGGTAAACGGCGGGAGTAACTATGACTCTCTTAAGCGTGTTGACCAGATACGATTACTGCCCAGTGCTCTGAAATTCAATGTGAAGAAATTCAACTAAGCGCGGGCAAACGGCGGGACTAACTATGATTCTCTTAAGCGTGTTGACCAGACACGCTTACTGCCCAGTGCTCTGAAATTCAATGTGAAGAAATTCAACTAAGCGCGGGTAAACGGCGGGAGTAACTCTGACTCTCTTAAGCGTTTTGACCAGATACGATTTCTGCCCAGTGCTCTGAAATTCAATGTGAAGAAATTCAACTCAGCGCGGGTTAACGGCGGGACTAACTATGATTCTCTTAAGCGTGTTGACCAGATACGATTTCTGCCCAGTGCACTGAAATTCAATGTCAAGAAATTCAACTACGCGCGGGTGAACGGCGGGAGTAACTCTGACTCTCTTAATCGTGTTGACCAGATACGATTTCTGCCCAGTGCTCTGCAATTCCATGTGAAGGAATTCAACTAAGCGCGGGTAAACGGCGGGAGTAACTCTGACTCTCTTAAGCGTGTTGAACAGATACGATTTCTGCCCAGTGCACTGAAATTCAATGTGAAGAAATTCAACTACGCGCGGGTGAGCGGCGGGAGTAACACTGACTCTCTTAAGCGTGTTGACCAGATACGATTTCTGCCCAGTGCTCTGCAATTCCATGTGAAGGAATTCAACTAAGCGCGGGTAAACGGCGGGAGTAACTGTGACTCTCTTAAGCGTGTTGACCAGATACGATATCTGCCCAGTGCTCTGCAATTCAATGTGAAGACATTCAACTAAGCGCGGGTAAACGGCGGGAGTAACAATGACTCTCTTGAGCGTGTTGACCAGATACGATTTCTGCCCAGTGCACTGAAATTCAATGTGAAGAAGTTCAACTACGCGCGGGTGAACGGCGGGACTAACTATGATTCTCTTAAGCGTGTTGAGCAGATACGATTTCTGCCCAGTGCTCTGAGATTCAATGTGAAGAAATTCAACTAAGCGCGTGTAAACGGCGCGAGTAACTGTGACTCTCTTAAGCGTGTTGACCAGATACGATTTCTGCCCAGTGCTCTGCAATTCAATGTGAAGAAATTCAACTCAGCGCCGGTAAACGGCGGGTGTAACTATGACTCTCTTAAGCGTGTTGCCCAGATACGATTTCTGCCCAGTGCACTGAAATTCAAGGTGAAGAATATTCAACTAAGCGCGGGTAAACGGCGGGAGTAACTCTGACTGTCTTAAGCGTGTTGACCAGATACGATTTCTGCCCAGTGCACTGAAATTCAATGTGAAGAAATTCAACTACGCGCGGGTGAATGGCGGGAGTAACTGTGACTCTCTTAAGCGTGTTGCCCAGATACGATTTCTGCCCAGTGCACTGAAATTCAAGGTGAAGAATATTCAACTAAGCGCGGGTAAACGGCGGGAGTAACTCTGACTCTCTTAAGAGTGTTGACCAGATACGATTACTGCCCCGTGCTCTGCAATTCAATGTGAAGAAATGCAACTAAGCGCGGGTAAACGGCGGGAGTAACTGTGACACTCTTAAGCGTGTTGACCAGATACGATTTCTGCCCAGTGCACTGAAATTCAAGGTGAAGAAATTCAACTAAGCGCGGGTAAACGGCGGGACAAACTATGATTCTCTTAAGCGTGTTGGCCAGATACGATTTCTGCCCAGTGCACTGAAATTCAATGTGAAGAAATTCAACTACGCGCGGGTGAACGGCGGGAGTAACTCTGACTCTCTTAAGCGTGTTGACCAGATACGATTTCTGCCCAGTGCTCTGCAATTCCATGTGAAGGAATTCAACTAAGCGCGGGCAAACGGCGGGACTAACTATGATTCTCTTAAGCGTGTTGACCAGATACGATTACTGCCCAGTGCTCTGAAATTCAATGTGAAGAAATTCAACTAAGCGCGGGTAAACGGCGGGAGTAACTCTGACTCTCTTAAGCGTTTTGACCAGATACGATTACTGCCCAGTGCTCTGCAATTCCATGTGAAGGAATTCAACTAAGCGCGGGTAAACGGCGGGAGAAACTGTGACTCTCTTAAGCGTGTTGACCAGATACGATTTCTGCCCAGTGCTCTGCAATTCAATGTGAAGAAATTCAACTCAGCGCGGGTAAACGGTGGGTGTAACTATGACTCTCTTAAGCGTGTTGACCAGATACGATTACTGCCCAGTGCTCTGAAATTCAATATGAAGAAATTGAACTAAGCGCGGGTAAACGGCGGGACTAACTATGACTCTCTTAAGCGTGTTGACCAGATACGATTACTGCCCAGTGCTCTGCAATTCCATGTGAAGGAATTCAACTAAGCGCGGGTAAACGGCGGGAGTAACTGTGACTCTCTTAAGCGTGTTGACCAGATACGATATCTGCCCAGTGCTCTGCAATTCAATGTGAAGACATTCAACTAAGCGCGGGTAAACGGCGGGAGTAACAATGACTCTCTTGAGCGTGTTGACCAGATACGATTTCTGCCCAGTGCCCTGAAATTCAATGTGAAGAAATTCAACTAAGCGCGGGTAAACGGCGGGAGTAACTGTGACTCTCTTAAGCGTGTTGCCCAGATACGATTTCTGCCCAGTGCTCTGAAATTCAATATGAAGAAATTGAACTAAGCGCGGGTAAACGGCGGGACTAACTATGACTCTCTTAAGCGTGTTGACCAGATACGATTTCTACCCAGTGCTCTGAAATTCAATGTGAAGGAATTCAACTAAGCGCGGGCAAACGGCGGGAGTAACTATGACTCTCTTAAGCGTGTTGACCAGATACGATTACTGCCCAGTGCTCTGCAATTCCATGTGAAGGAATTCAACTAAGCGAGGGTAAACGGCGTGAGTAACTATGACTCTCTTAAGCGTGTTGAACAGATACGATTACTGCCCAGTGCTCTGAAATTCAATGTGAAGAAATTCAACTAAGCGCGGGCAAACGGCGGGACTAACTATGATTCTCTTAAGCGTGTTGACCAGATACGATTACTGCCCAGTGCTCTGAAATTCAATGTGAAGAAATTCAACTAAGCGCGGGTAAACGGCGGGAGTAACTCTGACTCTCTTAAGCGTTTTGACCAGATACGATTTCTGCCCAGTGCTCTGAAATTCAATGTGAAGAAATTCAACTCAGCGCGGGTTAACGGCGGGACTAACTATGATTCCCTTAAGCGTGTTGACCAGATACGATTTCTGCCCAGTGCACTGAAATTCAATGTGAAGAAATTCAACTACGCGCGGGTGAACGGCGGGAGTAACTCTGACTCTCTTAAGCGTGTTGACCAGATACGATTTCTGCCCAGTGCACTGAAATTCAATGTGAAGAAATTCAACTACGCGCGGGTGAACGGCGGGAGTAACTCTGACTCTCTTAAGCGTGTTGACCAGATACGATTTCTGCCCAGTGCTCTGCAATTCCATGTGAAGGAATTCAACTAAGCGCGGGTAAACGGCGGGAGTAACTCTGACTCTCTTAAGCGTGTTGACCAGATACGATTTCTGCCCAGTGCACTGAAATTCAATGTGAAGAAATTCAACTACGCGCGGGTGAACGGCGGGAGTAACACTGACTCTCTTAAGCGTGTTGACCAGATACGATTTCTGCGACAGTGCTCTGCAATTCCATGTGAAGGAATTCAACTAAGCGCGGGTAAACGGCGGGAGTAACTGTGACTCTCTTAAGCGTGTTGACCAGATACGATTTCTGCCCAGTGCTCTGCAATTCAATGTGAAGAAATTCAACTCAGCGCGGGTAAACGGTGGGTGTAACTATGACTCTCTTAAGCGTGTTGACCAGATACGATTACTGCCCAGTGCTCTGAAATTCAATATGAAGAAATTGAACTAAGCGCGGGTAAACGGCGGGACTAACTATGACTCTCTTAAGCGTGTTGACCAGATACGATTACTGCCCAGTGCTCTGCAATTCCATGTGAAGGAATTCAACTAAGCGCGGGTAAACGGCGGGAGTAACTGTGACTCTCTTAAGCGTGTTGACCAGATACGATATCTGCCCAGTGCTCTGCAATTCAATGTGAAGACATTCAGCTAAGCGCGGGTAAACGGCGGGAGTAAGAATGACTCTCTTGAGCGTGTTGACCAGATACGATTTCTGCCCAGTGCCCTGAAATTCAATGTGAAGAAATTCAACTAAGCGCGGGTAAACGGCGGGAGTAACTATGACTCTCTTAAGCGTTTTGACCAGATACGATTTCTGCCCAGTGCTCTGAAATTCAATGTGAAGAAATTCAACTCAGCGCGGGTTAACGGCGGGACTAACTATGATTCTCTTAAGCGTGTTGACCAGATACGATTTCTGCCCAGTGCACTGAAATTCAATGTGAAGAAATTCAACTACGCGCGGGTGAACGGCGGGAGTAACTCTGACTCTCTTAAGCGTGTTGACCAGATACGATTTCTGCCCAGTGCTCTGCAATTCCATGTGAAGGAATTCAACTAAGCGCGGGTAAACGGCGGGAGTAACTGTGACTCTCTTAAGCGTGTTGACCAGATACGATTTCTGCCCAGTGCTCTGCAATTCAATGTGAAGAAATTCAACTCAGCGCGGGTAAACGGCGGGTGTAACTATGACTCTCTTAAGCGTGTTGACCAGATACGATTGCTGCCCAGTGCTCTGAAATTCAATATGAAGAAATTGAACTAAGCGCGGGTAAACGGCGGGACTAACTACGACTCTCTTAAGCGTGTTGACCAGATACGATTTCTACCCAGTGCTCTGAAATTCAATGTGAAGAAATTCAACTAAGCGCAGGCAAACGGCGGGAGTAACTATGACTCTCTTAAGCGTGTTGACCAGATACGATTACTGCCCAGTGCTCTGCAATTCCATGTGAAGGAATTCAACTAAGCGAGGGTAAACGGCGGGAGTAACTATGACTCTCTTAAGCGTGTTGACCAGATACGATTACTGCCCAGTGCTCTGCAATTCCATGTGAAGGAATTGAACTAAGCGCGGGTAAACGTCGGGACTAACTATGATTCTCTTAAGCGTGTTGACCAGATACGATTACTGCCCAGTGCTCTGAAATTCAATGTGAAGAAATTCAACTAAGCGCGGGTAAACGGTGGGAGTAACTCTGACTCTCTTAAGCGTTTTGACCAGATACGATTACTGCCCAGTGCTCTGCAATTCCATGTGAAGGAATTCAACTAAGCGCGGGTAAACGGCGGGAGTAACTGTGACTCTCTTAAGCGTGTTGACCAGATACGATATCTGCCCAGTGCTCTGCAATTCAATGTGAAGACATTCAACTAAGCGCGGGTAAACGGCGGGAGTAACAATGACTCTCTTGAGCGTGTTGACCAGATACGATTTCTGCCCAGTGCACTGAAATTCAATGTGAAGAAGTTCAACTACGCGCGGGTGAACGGCGGGACTAACTATGATTCTCTTAAGCGTGTTGACCAGATACGATTTCTGCCCAGTGCTCTGAGATTCAATGTGAAGAAATTCAACTAAGCGCGTGTAAACGGCGCGAGTAACTGTGACTCTCTTAAGCGTGTTGACCAGATACGATTTCTGCCCAGTGCTCTGCAATTCAATGTGAAGAAATTCAACTCAGCGCCGGTAAACGGCGGGTGTAACTATGACTCTCTTAAGCGTGTTGCCCAGATACGATTTCTGCCCAGTGCACTGAAATTCAAGGTGAAGAATATTCAACTAAGCGCGGGTAAACGGCGGGAGTAACTCTGACTCTCTTAAGCGTGTTGACCAGATACGATTTCTGCCCAGTGCACTGAAATTCAATGTGAAGAAATTCAACTACGCGCGGGTGAATGGCGGGAGTAACTGTGACTCTCTTAAGCGTGTTGACCAGATACGATTTCTGCCCAGTGCTCTGCAATTCCATGTGAAGGAATTCAACTAAGCGCGGGTAAACGGCGGGAGTAACTCTGACTCTCTTAAGCGTGTTGACCAGATACAATTTCTGCCCAGTGCTCTGAAATTCAATGTGAAGAAATTCAGCTAAGCGCGGGCAAACGGCGGGAGTGACTATGACTCTCTTAAGCGTGTTGACCAGATACGATTACTGCCCAGTGCTCTGCAATTCCATGTGAAGGAATTGAACTAAGCGCGGGTAAACGGCGGGAGTAACTATGACTCTCTTAAGCGTGTTGACCAGATACGATTACTGCCCAGTGCTCTGAAATTCAATGTGAAGAAATTCAACTAAGAGCGGGTAAACGGCGGGAGTAACTCTGACTCTCTTAAGCGTGTTGACCAGATACGATTTCTGCCCAGTGCACTGAAATTCAATGGGAAGAAATTCAACTACGCGCGGGTGAACGGCGGGAGTAACTCTGACTCTCTTAAGAGTGTTGACCAGATACGATTACTGCCCAGTGCTCTGCAATTCAATGTGAAGAAATGCAACTAAGCGCGGGTAAACGTCGGGACTAACTATGATTCTCTTAAGCGTGTTGACCAGATACGATTACTGCCCAGTGCTCTGAAATTCAATGTGAAGAAATTCAACTAAGCGCGGGTAAACGGCGGGAGTAACTCTGACTCTCTTAAGCGTTTTGACCAGATACGATTACTGCCCAGTGCTCTGCAATTCCATGTGAAGGAATTCAACTAAGCGCGGGTAAACGGCGGGAGTAACTGTGACTCTCTTAAGCGTGTTGACCAGATACGATTTCTGCCCAGTGCTCTGCAATTCAATGTGAAGAAATTCAACTCAGCGCGGGTAAACGGCGGGTGTAACTATGACTCTGTTAAGCGTGTTGACCAGATACGATTGCTGCCCAGTGCTCTGAAATTCAATATGAAGAAATTGAACTAAGCGCGGGTAAACGTCGGGACTAACTATGATTCTCTTAAGCGTGTTGACCAGATACGATTACTGCCCAGTGCTCTGAAATTCAATGTGAAGAAATTCAACTAAGCGCGGGCAAACGGCGGGAGTAACTATGACTCTCTTAAGCGTGTTGACCAGATACGATTACTGCCCAGTGCTCTGCAATTCCATGTGAAGGAATTCAACTAAGCGAGGGTAAACGGCGGGAGTAACTATGACTCTCTTAAGCGTGTTGACCAGATACGATTACTGCCCAGTGCTCTGCAATTCCATGTGAAGGAATTGAACTAAGCGCGGGTAAACGTCGGGACTAACTATGATTCTCTTAAGCGTGTTGACCAGATACGATTACTGCCCAGTGCTCTGAAATTCAATGTGAAGAAATTCAACTAAGCGCGGGTAAGCGGCGGGAGTAACTCTGACTCTCTTAAGCGTTTTGACCAGATAAGATTACTGCCCAGTGCTCTGCAATTCCATGTGAAGGAATTCAACTAAGCGCGGGTAAACGGCGGGAGTAACTGTGACTCTCTTAAGCGTGTTGACCAGATACGATATCTGCCCAGTGCTCTGCAATTCAATGTGAAGACATTCAACTAAGCGCGGGTAAACGGCGGGAGTAACAATGACTCTCTTGAGCGTGTTGACCAGATACGATTTCTGCCCAGTGCACTGAAATTCAATGTGAAGAAGTTCAACTACGCGCGGGTGAACGGCGGGACTAACTATGATTCTCTTAAGCGTGTTGACCAGATACGATTTCTGCCCAGTGCTCTGAAATTCAATGTGAAGAAATTCAACTAAGCGCGTGTAAACGGCGCGAGTAACTGTGACTCTCTTAAGCGTGTTGACCAGATACGATTTCTGCCCAGTGCTCTGCAATTCAATGTGAAGAAATTCAACTCAGCGCGGGTAAACGGCGGGTGTAACTATGACTCTGTTAAGCGTGTTGACCAGATACGATTGCTGCCCAGTGCTCTGAAATTCAATATGAAGAAATTGAACTAAGCGCGGGTAAACGGCGGGACTAACTATGACTCTCTTAAGCGTGTTGACCAGATACGATTTCTACCCAGTGCTCTGAAATTCAATGTGAAGAAATTCAACTAAGCGCGGGTAAACGGCGGGAGTAACTATGACTCTCTTAAGCGTTTTGACCAGATACGATTTCTGCCCAGTGCTCTGAAATTCAATGTGAAGAAATTCAACTCAGCGCGGGTTAACGGCGGGACTAACTATGATTCTCTTAAGCGTGTTGACCAGATACGATTTCTGCCCAGTGCACTGAAATTCAATGTGAAGAAATTCAACTACGCGCGGGTGAACGGCGGGAGTAACTCTGACTCTCTTAAGCGTGTTGACCAGATACGATTTCTGCCCAGTGCTCTGCAATTCCATGTGAAGGAATTCAACTAAGCGCGGGTAAACGGCGGGAGTAACTGTGACTCTCTTAAGCGTGTTGACCAGATACGATTTCTGCCCAGTGCTCTGCAATTCAATGTGAAGAAATTCAACTCAGCGCGGGTAAACGGCGGGTGTAACTATGACTCTCTTAAGCGTGTTGACCAGATACGATTGCTGCCCAGTGCTCTGAAATTCAATATGAAGAAATTGAACTAAGCGCGGGTAAACGGCGGGACTAACTACGACTCTCTTAAGCGTGTTGACCAGATACGATTTCTACCCAGTGCTCTGAAATTCAATGTGAAGAAATTCAACTAAGCGCGGGCAAACGGCGGGAGTAACTATGACTCTCTTAAGCGTGTTGACCAGATACGATTACTGCCCAGTGCTCTGCAATTCCATGTGAAGGAATTCAACTAAGCGAGGGTAAACGGCGGGAGTAACTATGACTCTCTTAAGCGTGTTGACCAGATACGATTACTGCCCAGTGCTCTGCAATTCCATGTGAAGGAATTGAACTAAGCGCGGGTAAACGTCGGGACTAACTATGATTCTCTTAAGCGTGTTGACCAGATACGATTACTGCCCAGTGCTCTGAAATTCAATGTGAAGAAATTCAACTAAGCGCGGGTAAACGGTGGGAGTAACTCTGACTCTCTTAAGCGTTTTGACCAGATACGATTACTGCCCAGTGCTCTGCAATTCCATGTGAAGGAATTCAACTAAGCGCGGGTAAACGGCGGGAGTAACTGTGACTCTCTTAAGCGTGTTGACCAGATACGATATCTGCCCAGTGCTCTGCAATTCAATGTGAAGACATTCAACTAAGCGCGGGTAAACGGCGGGAGTAACAATGACTCTCTTGAGCGTGTTGACCAGATACGATTTCTGCCCAGTGCACTGAAATTCAATGTGAAGAAGTTCAACTACGCGCGGGTGAACGGCGGGACTAACTATGATTCTCTTAAGCGTGTTGACCAGATACGATTTCTGCCCAGTGCTCTGAAATTCAATGTGAAGAAATTCAACTAAGCGCGTGTAAACGGCGCGAGTAACTGTGACTCTCTTAAGCGTGTTGACCAGATACGATTTCTGCCCAGTGCACTGAAATTCAATGTGAAGAAATTCAACTACGCGCGGGTGAATGGCGGGAGTAACTGTGACTCTCTTAAGCGTGTTGACCAGATACGATTTCTGCCCAGTGCTCTGCAATTCCATGTGAAGGAATTCAACTAAGCGCGGGTAAACGGCGGGAGTAACTCTGACTCTCTTAAGCGTGTTGACCAGATACAATTTCTGCCCAGTGCTCTGAAATTCAATGTGAAGAAATTCAGCTAAGCGCGGGCAAACGGCGGGAGTAACTATGACTCTCTTAAGCGTGTTGACCAGATACGATTACAGCCCAGTGCTCTGCAATTCCATGTGAAGGAATTGAACTAAGCGCGGGTAAACGGCGGGAGTAACTATGACTCTCTTAAGCGTGTTGACCAGATACGATTACTGCCCAGTGCTCTGAAATTCAATGTGAAGAAATTCAACTAAGCGCGGGTAAACGGCGGGAGTAACTCTGACTCTCTTAAGCGTTTTGACCAGATACGATTACTGCCCAGTGCTCTGCAATTCAATGTGAAGACATTCAACTAAGCGCGGGTAAACGGCGGGAGTAACAATGACTCTCTTGAGCGTGTTGACCAGATACGATTTCTGCCCAGTGCACTGAAATTCAATGTGAAGAAGTTCAACTACGCGCGGGTGAACGGCGGGACTAACTATGATTCTCTTAAGCGTGTTGACCAGATACGATTTCTGCCCAGTGCTCTGAAATTCAATGTGAAGAAATTCAACTAAGCGCGTGTAAACGGCGCGAGTAACTGTGACTCTCTTAAGCGTGTTGACCAGATACGATTTCTGCCCAGTGCTCTGCAATTCAATGTGAAGAAATTCAACTCAGCGCGGGTAAACGGCGGGTGTAACTATGACTCTGTTAAGCGTGTTGACCAGATACGATTGCTGCCCAGTGCTCTGAAATTCAATATGAAGAAATTGAACTAAGCGCGGGTAAACGGCGGGACTAACTATGACTCTCTTAAGCGTGTTGACCAGATACGATTTCTACCCAGTGCTCTGAAATTCAATGTGAAGAAATTCAACTAAGCGCGGGTAAACGGCGGGAGTAACTATGACTCTCTTAAGCGTTTTGACCAGATACGATTTCTGCCCAGTGCTCTGAAATTCAATGTGAAGAAATTCAACTCAGCGCGGGTTAACGGCGGGACTAACTATGATTCTCTTAAGCGTGTTGACCAGATACGATTTCTGCCCAGTGCACTGAAATTCAATGTGAAGAAATTCAACTACGCGCGGGTGAACGGCGGGAGTAACTCTGACTCTCTTAAGCGTGTTGACCAGATACGATTTCTGCCCAGTGCTCTGCAATTCCATGTGAAGGAATTCAACTAAGCGCGGGTAAACGGCGGGAGTAACTGTGACTCTCTTAAGCGTGTTGACCAGATACGATTTCTGCCCAGTGCTCTGCAATTCAATGTGAAGAAATTCAACTCAGCGCGGGTAAACGGCGGGTGTAACTATGACTCTCTTAAGCGTGTTGACCAGATACGATTGCTGCCCAGTGCTCTGAAATTCAATATGAAGAAATTGAACTAAGCGCGGGTAAACGGCGGGACTAACTACGACTCTCTTAAGCGTGTTGACCAGATACGATTTCTACCCAGTGCTCTGAAATTCAATGTGAAGAAATTCAACTAAGCGCGGGCAAACGGCGGGAGTAACTATGACTCTCTTAAGCGTGTTGACCAGATACGATTACTGCCCAGTGCTCTGCAATTCCATGTGAAGGAATTCAACTAAGCGAGGGTAAACGGCGGGAGTAACTATGACTCTCTTAAGCGTGTTGACCAGATACGATTACTGCCCAGTGCTCTGCAATTCCATGTGAAGGAATTGAACTAAGCGCGGGTAAACGTCGGGACTAACTATGATTCTCTTAAGCGTGTTGACCAGATACGATTACTGCCCAGTGCTCTGAAATTCAATGTGAAGAAATTCAACTAAGCGCGGGTAAACGGTGGGAGTAACTCTGACTCTCTTAAGCGTTTTGACCAGATACGATTACTGCCCAGTGCTCTGCAATTCAATGTGAAGACATTCAACTAAGCGCGGGTAAACGGCGGGAGTAACAATGACTCTCTTGAGCGTGTTGACCAGATACGATTTCTGCCCAGTGCACTGAAATTCAATGTGAAGAAGTTCAACTACGCGCGGGTGAACGGCGGGACTAACTATGATTCTCTTAAGCGTGTTGACCAGATACGATTACTGCCCAGTGCTCTGAAATTCAATGTGAAGAAATTCAACTAAGCGCGGGTAAACGGTGGGAGTAACTCTGACTCTCTTAAGCGTTTTGACCAGATACGATTACTGCCCAGTGCTCTGCAATTCCATGTGAAGGAATTCAACTAAGCGCGGGTAAACGGCGGGAGTAACTGTGACTCTCTTAAGCGTGTTGACCAGATACGATATCTGCCCAGTGCTCTGCAATTCAATGTGAAGACATTCAACTAAGCGCGGGTAAACGGCGGGAGTAACAATGACTCTCTTGAGCGTGTTGACCAGATACGATTTCTGCCCAGTGCACTGAAATTCAATGTGAAGAAGTTCAACTACGCGCGGGTGAACGGCGGGACTAACTATGATTCTCTTAAGCGTGTTGACCAGATACGATTTCTGCCCAGTGCTCTGAAATTCAATGTGAAGAAATTCAACTAAGCGCGTGTAAACGGCGCGAGTAACTGTGACTCTCTTAAGCGTGTTGACCAGATACGATTTCTGCCCAGTGCACTGAAATTCAATGTGAAGAAATTCAACTACGCGCGGGTGAATGGCGGGAGTAACTGTGACTCTCTTAAGCGTGTTGACCAGATACGATTTCTGCCCAGTGCTCTGCAATTCCATGTGAAGGAATTCAACTAAGCGCGGGTAAACGGCGGGAGTAACTCTGACTCTCTTAAGCGTGTTGACCAGATACAATTTCTGCCCAGTGCTCTGAAATTCAATGTGAAGAAATTCAGCTAAGCGCGGGCAAACGGCGGGAGTAACTATGACTCTCTTAAGCGTGTTGACCAGATACGATTACAGCCCAGTGCTCTGCAATTCCATGTGAAGGAATTGAACTAAGCGCGGGTAAACGGCGGGAGTAACTATGACTCTCTTAAGCGTGTTGACCAGATACGATTACTGCCCAGTGCTCTGAAATTCAATGTGAAGAAATTCAACTAAGCGCGGGTAAACGGCGGGAGTAACTCTGACTCTCTTAAGCGTTTTGACCAGATACGATTACTGCCCAGTGCTCTGCAATTCCATGTGAAGGAATTCAACTAAGCGCGGGTAAACGGCGGGAGTAACTGTGACTCTCTTAAGCGTGTTGACCAGATACGATTTCTGCCCAGTGCTCTGCAATTCAATGTGAAGAAATTCAACTCAGCGCGGGTAAACGGCGGGTGTAACTATGACTCTGTTAAGCGTGTTGACCAGATACGATTGCTGCCCAGTGCTCTGAAATTCAATATGAAGAAATTGAACTAAGCGCGGGTAAACGTCGGGACTAACTATGATTCTCTTAAGCGTGTTGACCAGATACGATTACTGCCCAGTGCTCTGAAATTCAATGTGAAGAAATTCAACTAAGCGCGGGCAAACGGCGGGAGTAACTATGACTCTCTTAAGCGTGTTGACCAGATACGATTTCTGCCCAGTGCACTGAAATTCAATGTGAAGAAATTCAACTAAGCGCGTGTAAACGGCGCGAGTAACTGTGACTCTCTTAAGCGTGTTGACCAGATACGATTTCTGCCCAGTGCTCTGCAATTCAATGTGAAGAAATTCAACTCAGCGCGGGTAAACGGCGGGTGTAACTATGACTCTGTTAAGCGTGTTGACCAGATACGATTGCTGCCCAGTGCTCTGAAATTCAATATGAAGAAATTGAACTAAGCGCGGGTAAACGGCGGGACTAACTATGACTCTCTTAATCGTGTTGACCAGATACGATTTCTACCCAGTGCTCTGAAATTCAATGTGAAGAAATTCAACTCAGCGCGGGTAAACGGCGGATGTAACTATGACTCTCTTAAGCGTGTTGACCAGATACGATTACTGCCCAGTGCTCTGCAATTCCATGTGAAGGAATTGAACTAAGCGCGGGTAAACGTCGGGACTAACTATGATTCTCTTAAGCGTGTTGACCAGATACGATTACTGCCCAGTGCTCTGAAATTCAATGTGAAGAAATTCAACTAAGCGCGGGCAAACGGCGGGAGTAACTATGACTCTCTTAAGCGTGTTGACCAGATATGATTACTGCCCAGTGCTCTGCAATTCCATGTGAAGGAATTCAACTAAGCGAGGGTAAACGGCGGGAGTAACTATGACTCTCTTAAGCGTGTTGACCAGATACGATTACTGCCCAGTGCTCTGCAATTCCATGTGAAGGAATTGAACTAAGCGCGGGTAAACGTCGGGACTAACTATGATTCTCTTAAGCGTGTTGACCAGATACGATTACTGCCCAGTGCTCTGAAATTCAATGTGAAGAAATTCAACTAAGCGCGGGTAAACGGCGGGAGTAACTCTGACTCTCTTAAGCGTTTTGACCAGATACGATTACTGCCCAGTGCTCTGCAATTCCATGTGAAGGAATTCAACTAAGCGCGGGTAAACGGCGGGAGTAACTGTGACTCTCTTAAGCGTGTTGACCAGATACGATATCTGCCCAGTGCTCTGCAATTCAATGTGAAGACATTCAACTAAGCGCGGGTAAACGGCGGGAGTAACAATGACTCTCTTGAGCGTGTTGACCAGATACGATTTCTGCCCAGTGCACTGAAATTCAATGTGAAGAAGTTCAACTACGCGCGGGTGAACGGCGGGACTAACTATGATTCTCTTAAGCGTGTTGACCAGATACGATTTCTGCCCAGTGCTCTGAAATTCAATGTGAAGAAATTCAACTAAGCGCGTGTAAACGGCGCGAGTAACTGTGACTCTCTTAAGCGTGTTGACCAGATACGATTTCTGCCCAGTGCTCTGCAATTCAATGTGAAGAAATTCAACTCAGCGCGGGTAAACGGCGGGTGTAACTATGACTCTGTTAAGCGTGTTGACCAGATACGATTGCTGCCCAGTGCTCTGAAATTCAATATGAAGAAATTGAACTAAGCGCGGGTAAACGGCGGGACTAACTATGACTCTCTTAAGCGTGTTGACCAGATACGATTTCTACCCAGTGCTCTGAAATTCAATGTGAAGAAATTCAACTAAGCGCGGGTAAACGGCGGGAGTAACTATGACTCTCTTAAGCGTTTTGACCAGATACGATTTCTGCCCAGTGCTCTGAAATTCAATGTGAAGAAATTCAACTCAGCGCGGGTTAACGGCGGGACTAACTATGATTCTCTTAAGCGTGTTGACCAGATACGATTTCTGCCCAGTGCACTGAAATTCAATGTGAAGAAATTCAACTACGCGCGGGTGAACGGCGGGAGTAACTCTGACTCTCTTAAGCGTGTTGACCAGATACGATTTCTGCCCAGTGCTCTGCAATTCCATGTGAAGGAATTCAACTAAGCGCGGGTAAACGGCGGGAGTAACTGTGACTCTCTTAAGCGTGTTGACCAGATACGATTTCTGCCCAGTGCTCTGCAATTCAATGTGAAGAAATTCAACTCAGCGCGGGTAAACGGCGGGTGTAACTATGACTCTCTTAAGCGTGTTGACCAGATACGATTGCTGCCCAGTGCTCTGAAATTCAATATGAAGAAATTGAACTAAGCGCGGGTAAACGGCGGGACTAACTACGACTCTCTTAAGCGTGTTGACCAGATACGATTTCTACCCAGTGCTCTGAAATTCAATGTGAAGAAATTCAACTAAGCGCGGGCAAACGGCGGGAGTAACTATGACTCTCTTAAGCGTGTTGACCAGATACGATTACTGCCCAGTGCTCTGCAATTCCATGTGAAGGAATTCAACTAAGCGAGGGTAAACGGCGGGAGTAACTATGACTCTCTTAAGCGTGTTGACCAGATACGATTACTGCCCAGTGCTCTGCAATTCCATGTGAAGGAATTGAACTAAGCGCGGGTAAACGTCGGGACTAACTATGATTCTCTTAAGCGTGTTGACCAGATACGATTACTGCCCAGTGCTCTGAAATTCAATGTGAAGAAATTCAACTAAGCGCGGGTAAACGGTGGGAGTAACTCTGACTCTCTTAAGCGTTTTGACCAGATACGATTACTGCCCAGTGCTCTGCAATTCCATGTGAAGGAATTCAACTAAGCGCGGGTAAACGGCGGGAGTAACTGTGACTCTCTTAAGCGTGTTGACCAGATACGATATCTGCCCAGTGCTCTGCAATTCAATGTGAAGACATTCAACTAAGCGCGGGTAAACGGCGGGAGTAACAATGACTCTCTTGAGCGTGTTGACCAGATACGATTTCTGCCCAGTGCACTGAAATTCAATGTGAAGAAGTTCAACTACGCGCGGGTGAACGGCGGGACTAACTATGATTCTCTTAAGCGTGTTGACCAGATACGATTTCTGCCCAGTGCTCTGAAATTCAATGTGAAGAAATTCAACTAAGCGCGTGTAAACGGCGCGAGTAACTGTGACTCTCTTAAGCGTGTTGACCAGATACGATTTCTGCCCAGTGCTCTGCAATTCAATGTGAAGAAATTCAACTCAGCGCCGGTAAACGGCGGGTGTAACTATGACTCTCTTGAGCGTGTTGCCCAGATACGATTTCTGCCCAGTGCACTGAAATTCAAGGTGAAGAATATTCAACTAAGCGCGGGTAAACGGCGGGAGTAACTCTGACTCTCTTAAGCGTGTTGACCAGATACGATTTCTGCCCAGTGCACTGAAATTCAATGTGAAGAAATTCAACTACGCGCGGGTGAATGGCGGGAGTAACTGTGACTCTCTTAAGCGTGTTGACCAGATACGATTTCTGCCCAGTGCTCTGCAATTCCATGTGAAGGAATTCAACTAAGCGCGGGTAAACGGCGGGAGTAACTCTGACTCTCTTAAGCGTGTTGGCCAGATACAATTTCTGCCCAGTGCTCTGAAATTCAATGTGAAGAAATTCAGCTAAGCGCGGGCAAACGGCGGGAGTAACTATGACTCTCTTAAGCGTGTTGACCAGATACGATTACTGCCCAGTGCTCTGCAATTCCATGTGAAGGAATTGAACTAAGCGCGGGTAAACGGCGGGAGTAACTATGACTCTCTTAAGCGTGTTGACCAGATACGATTACTGCCCAGTGCTCTGAAATTCAATGTGAAGAAATTCAACTAAGCGCGGGTAAACGGCGGGAGTAACTCTGACTCTCTTAAGCGTTTTGACCAGATACGATTACTGCCCAGTGCTCTGCAATTCCATGTGAAGGAATTCAACTAAGCGCGGGTAAACGGCGGGAGTAACTGTGACTCTCTTAAGCGTGTTGACCAGATACGATTTCTGCCCAGTGCTCTGCAATTCAATGTGAAGAAATTCAACTCAGCGCGGGTAAACGGCGGGTGTAACTATGACTCTGTTAAGCGTGTTGACCAGATACGATTGCTGCCCAGTGCTCTGAAATTCAATATGAAGAAATTGAACTAAGCGCGGGTAAACGTCGGGACTAACTATGATTCTCTTAAGCGTGTTGACCAGATACGATTACTGCCCAGTGCTCTGAAATTCAATGTGAAGAAATTCAACTAAGCGCGGGCAAACGGCGGGAGTAACTATGACTCTCTTAAGCGTGTTGACCAGATACGATTTCTGCCCAGTGCACTGAAATTCAATGTGAAGAAGTTCAACTACGCGCGGGTGAACGGCGGGACTAACTATGATTCTCTTAAGCGTGTTGACCAGATACGATTTCTGCCCAGTGCTCTGAAATTCAATGTGAAGAAATTCAACTAAGCGCGTGTAAACGGCGCGAGTAACTGTGACTCTCTTAAGCGTGTTGACCAGATACGATTTCTGCCCAGTGCTCTGCAATTCAATGTGAAGAAATTCAACTCAGCGCGGGTAAACGGCGGGTGTAACTATGACTCTGTTAAGCGTGTTGACCAGATACGATTGCTGCCCAGTGCTCTGAAATTCAATATGAAGAAATTGAACTAAGCGCGGGTAAACGGCGGGACTAACTATGACTCTCTTAATCGTGTTGACCAGATACGATTTCTACCCAGTGCTCTGAAATTCAATGTGAAGAAATTCAACTCAGCGCGGGTAAACGGCGGATGTAACTATGACTCTCTTAAGCGTGTTGACCAGATACGATTACTGCCCAGTGCTCTGCAATTCCATGTGAAGGAATTGAACTAAGCGCGGGTAAACGTCGGGACTAACTATGATTCTCTTAAGCGTGTTGACCAAATACGATTACTGCCCAGTGCTCTGAAATTCAATGTGAAGAAATTCAACTAAGCGCGGGCAAACGGCGGGAGTAACTATGACTCTCTTAAGCGTGTTGACCAGATATGATTACTGCCCAGTGCTCTGCAATTCCATGTGAAGGAATTCAACTAAGCGAGGGTAAACGGCGGGAGTAACTATGACTCTCTTAAGCGTGTTGACCAGATACGATTACTGCCCAGTGCTCTGCAATTCCATGTGAAGGAATTGAACTAAGCGCGGGTAAACGTCGGGACTAACTATGATTCTCTTAAGCGTGTTGACCAGATACGATTACTGCCCAGTGCTCTGAAATTCAATGTGAAGAAATTCAACTAAGCGCGGGTAAACGGCGGGAGTAACTCTGACTCTCTTAAGCGTTTTGACCAGATACGATTACTGCCCAGTGCTCTGCAATTCCATGTGAAGGAATTCAACTAAGCGCGGGTAAACGGCGGGAGTAACTGTGACTCTCTTAAGCGTGTTGACCAGATACGATATCTGCCCAGTGCTCTGCAATTCAATGTGAAGACATTCAACTAAGCGCGGGTAAACGGCGGGAGTAACAATGACTCTCTTGAGCGTGTTGACCAGATACGATTTCTGCCCAGTGCACTGAAATTCAATGTGAAGAAGTTCAACTACGCGCGGGTGAACGGCGGGACTAACTATGATTCTCTTAAGCGTGTTGACCAGATACGATTTCTGCCCAGTGCTCTGAAATTCAATGTGAAGAAATTCAACTAAGCGCGTGTAAACGGCGCGAGTAACTGTGACTCTCTTAAGCGTGTTGACCAGATACGATTTCTGCCCAGTGCTCTGCAATTCAATGTGAAGAAATTCAACTCAGCGCGGGTAAACGGCGGGTGTAACTATGACTCTGTTAAGCGTGTTGACCAGATACGATTGCTGCCCAGTGCTCTGAAATTCAATATGAAGAAATTGAACTAAGCGCGGGTAAACGGCGGGACTAACTATGACTCTCTTAAGCGTGTTGACCAGATACGATTTCTACCCAGTGCTCTGAAATTCAATGTGAAGAAATTCAACTAAGCGAGGGTAAACGGCGGGACTAACTATGACTCTCTTAAGCGTGTTGACCAGATACGATATCTGCACAGTGCTCTGAAATTCAATGTGAAGAAGTTCAACTAAGCGAGGGTAAACGGCGGGAGTAACTCTGACTCTCTTAAGCGTGTTGACCAGATACGATTTCTGCCCAGTGCTCTGCAATTCCATGTGAAGGAATTCAACTAAGCGCGGGTAAACGGCGGGAGTAACTGTGACTCTCTTAAGCGTGTTGACCAGATACGATTTCTACCCAGTGTTCTGAAATTCAATGTGAAGAAATTCAACTAAGCGCGCGCAAACGGCGGGAGTAATTATGACTCTCTTAAGCGTGTTGACCAGATACGATATCTGCACAGTGCTCTGAAATTCAATGTGAAGAAGTTCAACTAAGCGAGGGTAAACGGCGGGAGTAACTCTGACTCTCTTAAGCGTGTTGACCAGATACGATTTCTGCCCAGTGCTCTGAAATTCAATGTGAAGAAATTCAACTAAGCGCGTGTAAACGGCGCGAGTAACTGTGACTCTCTTAAGCGTGTTGACCAGATACGATTTCTGCCCAGTGCTCTGCAATTCAATGTGAAGAAATTCAACTCAGCGCCGGTAAACGGCGGGTGTAACTATGACTCTCTTAAGCGTGTTGCCCAGATACGATTTCTGCCCAGTGCACTGAAATTCAAGGTGAAGAATATTCAACTAAGCGCGGGTAAACGGCGGGAGTAACTCTGACTCTCTTAAGCGTGTTGACCAGATACGATTTCTGCCCAGTGCACTGAAATTCAATGTGAAGAAATTCAACTACGCGCGGGTGAATGGCGGGAGTAACTGTGACTCTCTTAAGTGTGTTGACCAGATACGATTTCTGCCCAGTGCTCTGCAATTCCATGTGAAGGAATTCAACTAAGCGCGGGTAAACGGCGGGAGTAACTCTGACTCTCTTAAGCGTGTTGACCAGATACAATTTCTGCCCAGTGCTCTGAAATTCAATGTGAAGAAATTCAGCTAAGCGCGGGCAAACGGCGGGAGTAACTATGACTCTCTTAAGCGTGTTGACCAGATACGATTACTGCCCAGTGCTCTGCAATTCCATGTGAAGGAATTGAACTAAGCGCGGGTAAACGGCGGGAGTAACTATGACTCTCTTAAGCGTGTTGACCAGATACGATTACTGCCCAGTGCTCTGAAATTCAATGTGAAGAAATTCAACTAAGAGCGGGTAAACGGCGGGAGTAACTCTGACTCTCTTAAGCGTGTTGACCAGATACGATTTCTGCCCAGTGCACTGAAATTCAATGGGAAGAAATTCAACTACGCGCGGGTGAACGGCGGGAGTAACTCTGACTCTCTTAAGAGTGTTGACCAGATACGATTACTGCCCAGTGCTCTGCAATTCAATGTGAAGAAATGCAACTAAGCGCGGGTAAACGGCGGGAGTAACTATGACTCTCTTAAGCGTTTTGACCAGATACGATTTCTGCCCAGTGCTCTGAAATTCAATGTGAAGAAATTCAACTCAGCGCGGGTTAACGGCGGGACTAACGATGATTCTCTTAAGCGTGTTGACCAGATACGATTTCTGCCCAGTGCACTGAAATTCAATGTGAAGAAATTGAACTACGCGCGGGTGAACGGCGGGAGTAACTCTGACTCTCTTAAGCGTGTTGACCAGATACGATTGCTGCCCAGTGCTCTGAAATTCAATATGAAGAAATTGATCTAAGCGCGGGTAAACGGCGGGACTAACTATGACTCTCTTAAGCGTGTTGACCAGATACGATTTCTACCCAGTGCTCTGAAATTCAATGTGAAGAAATTCAACTAAGCGCGGGCAAACGGCGGGAGTAATTATGACTCTCTTAAGCGTGTTGACCAGATACGATTACTGCCCAGTGCTCTGCAATTCCATGTGAAGGAATTCAACTAAGCGAGGGTAAACGGCGGGAGTAACTATGACTCTCTTAAGCGTGTTGACCAGATACGATTACTGCCCAGTGCTCTGAAATTCAATGTGAAGAAATTCAGCTAAGCGCGGGCAAACGGCGGGACTAACTATGATTCTCTTAAGCGTGTTGACCAGATACGATTACTGCCCAGTGCTCTGAAATTCAATGTGAAGAAATTCAACTAAGCGCGGGTAAACGGCGGGAGTAACTCTGACTCTCTTAAGCGTTTTGACCAGATACGATTACTGCCCAGTGCACTGAAATTCAAGGTGAAGAATATTCAACTAAGCGCGGGTAAACGGCGGGAGTAACTCTGACTCTCTTAAGCGTGTTGACCAGATACGATTTCTGCCCAGTGCACTGAAATTCAATGTGAAGGAATTCAACTACGCGCGGGTGAATGGCGGGAGTAACTGTGACTCTCTTAAGCGTGTTGCCCAGATACGATTTCTGCCCAGTGCACTGAAATTCAAGGTGAAGAATATTCAACTAAGCGCGGGTAAACGGCGGGAGTAACTCTGACTCTCTTAAGAGTGTGGACCAGATACGATTACTGCCCCGTGCTCTGCAATTCAATGTGAAGAAATGCAACTAAGCGCGGGTAAACGGCGGGAGTAACTGTGACACTCTTAAGCGTGTTGACCAGATACGATTTCTGCCCAGTGCACTGAAATTCAAGGTGAAGAAATTCAACTAAGCGCGGGTAAACGGCGGGACTAACTATGATTCTCTTAAGCGTGTTGGCCAGATACGATTTCTGCCCAGTGCACTGAAATTCAATGTGAAGGAATTCAACTAAGCGCGGGTAAACGGCGGGAGTAACTCTGACTCTCTTAAGAGTGTTGACCAGATACGATTACTGCCCCGTGCTCTGCAATTCAATGTGAAGAAATGCAACTAAGCGCGGGTAAACGGCGGGAGTAACTGTGACACTCTTAAGCGTGTTGACCAGATACGATTTCTGCCCAGTGCACTGAAATTCAAGGTGAAGAAATTCAACTAAGCGCGGGTAAACGGCGGGACTAACTATGATTCTCTTAAGCGTGTTGGCCAGATACGATTTCTGCCCAGTGCACTGAAATTCAATGTGAAGGAATTCAACTAAGCGCGGGCAAACGGCGGGAGTAACTATGACTCTCTTAAGCGTGTTGACCAGATACGATTACTGCCCAGTGCTCTGCAATTCCATGTGAAGGAATTCAACTAAGCGAGGGTAAACGGCGGGAGTAACTATGACTCTCTTAAGCGTGTTGACCAGATACGATTACTGCCCAGTGCTCTGAAATTCAATGTGAAGAAATTCAACTAAGCGCGGGCAAACGGCGGGACTAACTATGATTCTCTTAAGCGTGTTGACCAGATACGATTACTGCCCAGTGCTCTGAAATTCAATGTGAAGAAATTCAACTAAGCGCGGGTAAACGGCGGGAGTAACTCTGACTCTCTTAAGCGTTTTGACCAGATACGATTTCTGCCCAGTGCTCTGAAATTCAATGTGAAGAAATTCAACTCAGCGCGGGTTAACGGCGGGACTAACTATGATTCTCTTAAGCGTGTTGACCAGATACGATTTCTGCCCAGTGCACTGAAATTCAATGTGAAGAAATTCAACTACGCGCGGGTGAACGGCGGGAGTAACACTGACTCTCTTAAGCGTGTTGACCAGATACGATTTCTGCGACAGTGCTCTGCAATTCCATGTGAAGGAATTCAACTAAGCGCGGGTAAAAGGCGGGAGTAACTGTGACTCTCTTAAGCGTGTTGACCAGATACGATTTCTGCCCAGTGCTCTGCAATTCAATGTGAAGAAATTCAACTCAGCGCGGGTAAACGGTGGGTGTAACTATGACTCTCTTAAGCGTGTTGACCAGATACGATTACTGCCCAGTGCTCTGAAATTCAATATGAAGAAATTGAACTAAGCGCGGGTAAACGGCGGGACTAACTATGACTCTCTTAAGCGTGTTGACCAGATACGATTACTGCCCAGTGCCCTGCAATTCCATGTGAAGGAATTCAACTAAGCGCGGGTAAACGGCGGGAGTAACTGTGACTCTCTTAAGCGTGTTGACCAGATATGATATCTGCCCAGTGCTCTGCAATTCAATGTGAAGACATTCAACTAAGCGCGGGTAAACGGCGGGAGTAAGAATGACTCTCTTGAGCGTGTTGACCAGATACGATTTCTGCCCAGTGCCCTGAAATTCAATGTGAAGAAATTCAACTAAGCGCGGGTAAACGGCGGAAGTAACTGTGACTCTCTTGAGCGTGTTGCCCAGATACGATTTCTGCCCAGTGCACTGAAATTCAAGGTGAAGAATATTCAACTAAGCGCGGGTAAACGGCGGGAGTAACTCTGACTCTCTTAAGCGTGTTGACCAGATACGATTTCTGCCCAGTGCACTGAAATTCAATGTGAAGAAATTCAACTACGCGCGGGTGAACGGCGGGAGTAACTCTGACTCTCTTAAGCGTGTTGACCAGATACGATTTCTGCCCAGTGCTCTGCAATTCCATGTGAAGGAATTCAACTAAGCGCGGGTAAACGGCGGGAGTAACTGTGACTCTCTTAAGCGTGTTGACCAGATACGATTTCTGCCCAGTGCTCTGAAATTCAATGTGAAGAAATTCAACTAAGCACGGGCAAACGGCGGGAGTAACTCTGACTCTCTTAAGCGTGTTGACCAGATACGATTACTGCCCCGTGCTCTGCAATTCAATGTGAAGAAATGCAACTAAGCGCGGGTAAACGGCGGGAGTAACTGTGACACTCTTAAGCGTGTTGACCAGATACGATTACTGCCCCGTGCTCTGCAATTCAATGTGAAGAAATGCAACTAAGCGCGGGTAAACGGCGGGAGTAACTGTGACACTCTTAAGCGTGTTGACCAGATACGATTTCTGCCCAGTGCACTGAAATTCAAGGTGAAGAAATTCAACTAAGCGCGGGTAAACGGCGGGACTAACTATGATTCTCTTAAGCGTGTTGGCCAGATACGATTTCTGCCCAGTGCACTGAAATTCAATGTGAAGGAATTCAACTAAGCGCGGGCAAACGGCGGGAGTAACTATGACTCTCTTAAGCGTGTTGACCAGATACGATTACTGCCCAGTGCTCTGCAATTCCATGTGAAGGAATTCAACTAAGCGAGGGTAAACGGCGGGAGTAACTATGACTCTCTTAAGCGTGTTGACCAGATACGATTACTGCCCAGTGCTCTGAAATTCAATGTGAAGAAATTCAACTAAGCGCGGGCAAACGGCGGGACTAACTATGATTCTCTTAAGCGTGTTGACCAGATACGATTACTGCCCAGTGCTCTGAAATTCAATGTGAAGAAATTCAACTAAGCGCGGGTAAACGGCGGGAGTAACTCTGACTCTCTTAAGCGTTTTGACCAGATACGATTTCTGCCCAGTGCTCTGAAATTCAATGTGAAGAAATTCAACTCAGCGCGGGTTAACGGCGGGACTAACTATGATTCTCTTAAGCGTGTTGACCAGATACGATTTCTGCCCAGTGCACTGAAATTCAATGTGAAGAAATTCAACTACGCGCGGGTGAACGGCGGGAGTAACACTGACTCTCTTAAGCGTGTTGACCAGATACGATTTCTGCGACAGTGCTCTGCAATTCCATGTGAAGGAATTCAACTAAGCGCGGGTAAAAGGCGGGAGTAACTGTGACTCTCTTAAGCGTGTTGACCAGATACGATTTCTGCCCAGTGCTCTGCAATTCAATGTGAAGAAATTCAACTCAGCGCGGGTAAACGGTGGGTGTAACTATGACTCTCTTAAGCGTGTTGACCAGATACGATTACTGCCCAGTGCTCTGAAATTCAATATGAAGAAATTGAACTAAGCGCGGGTAAACGGCGGGACTAACTATGACTCTCTTAAGCGTGTTGACCAGATACGATTACTGCCCAGTGCCCTGCAATTCCATGTGAAGGAATTCAACTAAGCGCGGGTAAACGGCGGGAGTAACTGTGACTCTCTTAAGCGTGTTGACCAGATACGATATCTGCCCAGTGCTCTGCAATTCAATGTGAAGACATTCAACTAAGCGCGGGTAAACGGCGGGAGTAAGAATGACTCTCTTGATCGTGTTGACCAGATACGATTTCTGCCCAGTGCCCTGAAATTCAATGTGAAGAAATTCAACTAAGCGCGGGTAAACGGCGGGAGTAACTGTGACTCTCTTGAGCGTGTTGCCCAGATACGATTTCTGCCCAGTGCACTGAAATTCAAGGTGAAGAATATTCAACTAAGCGCGGGTAAACGGCGGGAGTAACTCTGACTCTCTTAAGCGTGTTGACCAGATACGATTTCTGCCCAGTGCACTGAAATTCAATGTGAAGAAATTCAACTACGCGCGGGTGAACGGCGGGAGTAACTCTGACTCTCTTAAGCGTGTTGACCAGATACGATTTCTGCCCAGTGCTCTGCAATTCCATGTGAAGGAATTCAACTAAGCGCGGGTAAACGGCGGGAGTAACTGTGACTCTCTTAAGCGTGTTGACCAGATACGATTTCTGCCCAGTGCTCTGAAATTCAATGTGAAGAAATTCAACTAAGCACGGGCAAACGGCGGGAGTAACTCTGACTCTCTTAAGCGTGTTGACCAGATACGATTACTGCCCCGTGCTCTGCAATTCAATGTGAAGAAATGCAACTAAGCGCGGGTAAACGGCGGGAGTAACTGTGACACTCTTAAGCGTGTTGACCAGATACGATTTCTGCCCAGTGCACTGAAATTCAAGGTGAAGAAATTCAACTAAGCGCGGGTAAACGGCGGGACTAACTATGATTCTCTTAAGCGTGTTGGCCAGATACGATTTCTGCCCAGTGCACTGAAATTCAATGTGAAGGAATTCAACTAAGCGCGGGCAAACGGCGGGAGTAACTATGACTCTCTTAAGCGTGTTGACCATATACGATTACTGCCCAGTGCTCTGCAATTCCATGTGAAGGAATTCAACTAAGCGAGGGTAAACGGCGGGAGTAACTATGACTCTCTTAAGCGTGTTGACCAGATACGATTACTGCCCAGTGCTCTGAAATTCAATGTGAAGAAATTCAACTAAGCGCGGGCAAACGGCGGGACTAACTATGATTCTCTTAAGCGTGTTGACCAGATACGATTACTGCCCAGTGCTCTGAAATTCAATGTGAAGAAATTCAACTAAGCGCGGGTAAACGGCGGGAGTAACTCTGACTCTCTTAAGCGTTTTGACCAGATACGATTTCTGCCCAGTGCTCTGAAATTCAATGTGAAGAAATTCAACTCAGCGCGGGTTAACGGCGGGACTAACTATGATTCTCTTAAGCGTGTTGACCAGATACGATTTCTGCCCAGTGCACTGAAATTCAATGTGAAGAAATTCAACTACGCGCGGGTGAACGGCGGGAGTAACACTGACTCTCTTAAGCGTGTTGACCAGATACGATTTCTGCGACAGTGCTCTGCAATTCCATGTGAAGGAATTCAACTAAGCGCGGGTAAAAGGCGGGAGTAACTGTGACTCTCTTAAGCGTGTTGACCAGATACGATTTCTGCCCAGTGCTCTGCAATTCAATGTGAAGAAATTCAACTCAGCGCGGGTAAACGGTGGGTGTAACTATGACTCTCTTAAGCGTGTTGACCAGATACGATTACTGCCCAGTGCTCTGAAATTCAATATGAAGAAATTGAACTAAGCGCGGGTAAACGGCGGGACTAACTATGACTCTCTTAAGCGTGTTGACCAGATACGATTACTGCCCAGTGCCCTGCAATTCCATGTGAAGGAATTCAACTAAGCGCGGGTAAACGGCGGGAGTAACTGTGACTCTCTTAAGCGTGTTGACCAGATACGATATCTGCCCAGTGCTCTGCAATTCAATGTGAAGACATTCAACTAAGCGCGGGTAAACGGCGGGAGTAAGAATCACTCTCTTGAGCGTGTTGACCGGATACGATTTCTGCCCAGTGCCCTGAAATTCAATGTGAAGAAATTCAACTAAGCGCGGGTAAACGGCGGGAGTAACTGTGACTCTCTTGAGCGTGTTGCCCAGATACGATTTCTGCCCAGTGCACTGAAATTCAATGTGAAGAAATTCAACTACGCGCGGGTGAACGGCGGGAGTAACTCTGACTCTCTTAAGCGTGTTGACCAGATACGATTTCTGCCCAGTGCTCTGCAATTCCATGTGAAGGAATTCAACTAAGCGCGGGTAAACGGCGGGAGTAACTGTGACTCTCTTAAGCGTGTTGACCAGATACGATATCTGCCCAGTGCTCTGCAATTCAATGTGAAGACATTCAACTAAGCGCGGGTAAACGGCGGGAGTAACAATGACTCTCTTGAGCGTGTTGACCAGATACGATTTCTGCCCAGTGCACTGAAATTCAATGTGAAGAAGTTCAACTACGCGCGGGTGAACGGCGGGACTAACTATGATTCTCTTAAGCGTGTTGACCAGATACGATTTCTGCCCAGTGCTCTGAAATTCAATGTGAAGAAATTCAACTAAGCGCGTGTAAACGGCGCGAGTAACTGTGACTCTCTTAAGCGTGTTGACCAGATACGATTTCTGCCCAGTGCTCTGCAATTCAATGTGAAGAAATTCAACTCAGCGCGGGTAAACGGCGGGTGTAACTATGACTCTGTTAAGCGTGTTGACCAGATACGATTGCTGCCCAGTGCTCTGAAATTCAATATGAAGAAATTGAACTAAGCGCGGGTAAACGGCGGGACTAACTATGACTCTCTTAAGCGTGTTGACCAGATACGATTTCTACCCAGTGCTCTGAAGTTCAATGTGAAGAAATTCAACTAAGCGAGGGTAAACGGCGGGACTAACTATGACTCTCTTAAGCGTGTTGACCAGATACGATATCTGCACAGTGCTCTGAAATTCAATGTGAAGAAGTTCAACTAAGCGAGGGTAAACGGCGGGAGTAACTCTGACTCTCTTAAGCGTGTTGACCAGATACGATTTCTGCCCAGTGCTCTGCAATTCCATGTGAAGGATTTCAACTAAGCGCGGGTAAACGGCGGGAGTAACTGTGACTCTCTTAAGCGTGTTGACCAGATACGATTTCTGCCCAGTGCTCTGCAATTCAATGTGAAGAAATTCAACTCAGCGCGGGTAAACGGCGGGTGTAACTATGACTCTCTTAAGCGTGTTGACCAGATACGATTGCTGCCCAGTGCTCTGAAATTCAATATGAAGAAATTGAACTAAGCGCGGGTAAACGGCGGGACTAACTATGACTCTCTTAAGCGTGTTGACCAGATACGATTTCTACCCAGTGCTCTGAAATTCAATGTGAAGAAATTCAACTAAGCGCGGGCAAACGGCGGGAGTAATTATGACTCTCTTAAGCGTGTTGACCAGATACGATTACTGCCCAGTGCTCTGCAATTCCATGTGAAGGAATTCAACTAAGCGAGGGTAAACGGCGGGAGTAACTATGACTCTCTTAAGCGTGTTGACCAGATACGATTACTGCCCAGTGCTCTGAAATTCAATGTGAAGAAATTCAGCTAAGCGCGGGCAAACGGCGGGACTAACTATGATTCTCTTAAGCGTGTTGACCAGATACGATTACTGCCCAGTGCTCTGAAATTCAATGTGAAGAAATTCAACTAAGCGCGGGTAAACGGCGGGAGTAACTCTGACTCTCTTAAGCGTTTTTACCAGATACGATTACTGCCCAGTGCTCTGCAATTCCATGTGAAGGAATTCAACTAAGCGCGGGTAAACGGCGGGAGTAACTGTGACTCTCTTAAGCGTGTTGACCAGATACGATATCTGCCCAGTGCTCTGCAATTCAATGTGAAGACATTCAACTAAGCGCGGGTAAACGGCGGGAGTAACAATGACTCTCTTGAGCGTGTTGACCAGATACGATTTCTGCCCAGTGCACTGAAATTCAATGTGAAGAAGTTCAACTACGCGCGGGTGAACGGCGGGACTAACTATGATTCTCTTAAGCGTGTTGACCAGATACGATTTCTGCCCAGTGCTCTGAAATTCAATGTGAAGAAATTCAACTAAGCGCGTGTAAACGGCGCGAGTAACTGTGACTCTCTTAAGCGTGTTGACCAGATACGATTTCTGCCCAGTGCTCTGCAATTCAATGTGAAGAAATTCAACTCAGCGCCGGTAAACGGCGGGTGTAACTATGACTCTCTTAAGCGTGTTGCCCAGATACGATTTCTGCCCAGTGCACTGAAATTCAAGGTGAAGAAATTCAACTACGCGCGGGTGAATGGCGGGAGTAACTGTGACTCTCTTAAGCGTGTTGCCCAGATACGATTTCTGCCCAGTGCACTGTAATTCAAGGTGAAGAATATTCAACTAAGCGCGTGTAAACGGCGGGAGTAACTCTGACTCTCTTAAGCGTGTTGACCAGATACGATTTCTGCCCAGTGCACTGAAATTCAATATGAAGAAATTCAACTACGCGCGGGTGATCGGCGGGAGTAACTGTGACTCTCTTAAGCGTGTTGCCCAGATACGATTTCTGCCCAGTGCACTGAAATTCAAGGTGAAGAATATTCAACTAAGCGCGGGTAAACGGCGGGAGTAACTCTGACTCTCTTAAGAGCGTTGACCAGATACGATTACTGCCCCGTGCTCTGCAATTCAATGTGAAGAGATGCAACTAAGCGCGGGTAAACGGCGGGAGTAACTGTGACACTCTTAAGCGTGTTGACCAGATACGATTTCTGCCCAGTGCACTGAAATTCAAGGTGAAGAAATTCAACTAAGCGCGGGTAAACGGCGGGACTAACTATGATTCTCTTAAGCGTGTTGGCCAGATACGATTTCTGCCCAGTGCACTGAAATTCAATGTGAAGAAATTCAACTACGCGCGGGTGAACGGCGGGAGTAACTCTGACTCTCTTAAGCGTGTTGACCAGATACGATTTCTGCCCAGTGCTCTGCAATTCCATGTGAAGGAATTCAACTAAGCGCGGGTAAACGGCGGGAGTAACTCTGACTCTCTTAAGCGTGTTGACCAGATACGATTTCTACCCAGTGCTCTGAAATTCAATGTGAAGGAATTCAACTAAGCGCGGGCAAACGGCGGGAGTAACTATGACTCTCTTAAGCGTTTTGACCAGATACGATTTCTGCCCAGTGCTCTGAAATTCAATGTGAAGAAATTCAACTCAGCGCGGGCAAACGGCGGGAGTAACTATGACTCTCTTAAGCGTGTTGACCAGATACGATTTCTGCCCAGTGCACTGAAATTCAATGTGAAGAAATTCAACTACGCGCGGGTGAACGGCGGGAGTAACTCTGACTCTCTTAAGCGTGTTGACCAGATACGATTTCTGCCCAGTGCTCTGCAATTCCATGTGAAGGAATTCAACTAAGCGCGGGTAAACGGCGGGAGTAACTGTGACTCTCTTAAGCGTGTTGACCAGATACGATTTCTGCCCAGTGCTCTGAAATTCAATGTGAAGAAATTCAACTAAGCACGGGCAAACGGCGGGAGTAACTCTGACTCTCTTAAGCGTGTTGACCAGATACGATTACTGCCCCGTGCTCTGCAATTCAATGTGAAGAAATGCAACTAAGCGCGGGTAAACGGCGGGAGTAACTGTGACACTCTTAAGCGTGTTGACCAGATACGATTACTGCCCCGTGCTCTGCAATTCAATGTGAAGAAATGCAACTAAGCGCGGGTAAACGGCGGGAGTAACTGTGACACTCTTAAGCGTGTTGACCAGATACGATTTCTGCCCAGTGCACTGAAATTCAAGGTGAAGAAATTCAACTAAGCGCGGGTAAACGGCGGGACTAACTATGATTCTCTTAAGCGTGTTGGCCAGATACGATTTCTGCCCAGTGCACTGAAATTCAATGTGAAGGAATTCAACTAAGCGCGGGCAAACGGCGGGAGTAACTATGACTCTCTTAAGCGTGTTGACCAGATACGATTACTGTCCAGTGCTCTGCAATTCCATGTGAAGGAATTCAACTAAGCGAGGGTAAACGGCGGGAGTAACTATGACTCTCTTAAGCGTGTTGACCAGATACGATTACTGCCCAGTGCTCTGAAATTCAATGTGAAGAAATTCAACTAAGCGCGGGCAAACGGCGGGACTAACTATGATTCTCTTAAGCGTGTTGACCAGATACGATTACTGCCCAGTGCTCTGAAATTCAATGTGAAGAAATTCAACTAAGCGCGGGTAAACGGCGGGAGTAACTCTGACTCTCTTAAGCGTTTTGACCAGATACGATTTCTGCCCAGTGCTCTGAAATTCAATGTGAAGAAATTCAACTCAGCGCGGGTTAACGGCGGGACTAACTATGATTCTCTTAAGCGTGTTGACCAGATACGATTTCTGCCCAGTGCACTGAAATTCAATGTGAAGAAATTCAACTACGCGCGGGTGAACGGCGGGAGTAACACTGACTCTCTTAAGCGTGTTGACCAGATACGATTTCTGCGACAGTGCTCTGCAATTCCATGTGAAGGAATTCAACTAAGCGCGGGTAAAAGGCGGGAGTAACTGTGACTCTCTTAAGCGTGTTGACCAGATACGATTTCTGCCCAGTGCTCTGCAATTCAATGTGAAGAAATTCAACTCAGCGCGGGTAAACGGTGGGTGTAACTATGACTCTCTTAAGCGTGTTGACCAGATACGATTACTGCCCAGTGCTCTGAAATTCAATATGAAGAAATTGAACTAAGCGCGGGTAAACGGCGGGACTAACTATGACTCTCTTAAGCGTGTTGACCAGATACGATTACTGCCCAGTGCCCTGCAATTCCATGTGAAGGAATTCAACTAAGCGCGGGTAAACGGCGGGAGTAACTGTGACTCTCTTAAGCGTGTTGACCAGATACGATATCTGCCCAGTGCTCTGCAATTCAATGTGAAGACATTCAACTAAGCGCGGGTAAACGGCGGGAGTAAGAATGACTCTCTTGAGCGTGTTGACCAGATACGATTTCTGCCCAGTGCCCTGAAATTCAATGTGAAGAAATTCAACTAAGCGCGGGTAAACGGCGGGAGTAACTATGACTCTCTTGAGCGTGTTGCCCAGATACGATTTCTGCCCAGTGCACTGAAATTCAAGGTGAAGAATATTCAACTAAGCGCGGGTAAACGGCGGGAGTAACTCTGACTCTCTTAAGCGTGTTGACCAGATACGATTTCTGCCCAGTGCACTGAAATTCAATGTGAAGAAATTCAACTACGCGCGGGTGAACGGCGGGAGTAACTCTGACTCTCTTAAGCGTGTTGACCAGATACGATTTCTGCCCAGTGCTCTGCAATTCCATGTGAAGGAATTCAACTAAGCGCGGGTAAACGGCGGGAGTAACTGTGACTCTCTTAAGCGTGTTGACCAGATACGATTTCTGCCCAGTGCTCTGAAATTCAATGTGAAGAAATTCAACTAAGCACGGGCAAACGGCGGGAGTAACTCTGACTCTCTTAAGCGTGTTGACCAGATACTATTACTGCCCCGTGCTCTGCAATTCAATGTGAAGAAATGCAACTAAGCGCGGGTAAACGGCGGGAGTAACTGTGACACTCTTAAGCGTGTTGACCAGATACGATTTCTGCCCAGTGCACTGAAATTCAAGGTGAAGAAATTCAACTAAGCGCGGGTAAACGGCGGGACTAACTATGATTCTCTTAAGCGTGTTGGCCAGATACGATTTCTGCCCAGTGCACTGAAATTCAATGTGAAGGAATTCAACTAAGCGCGGGCAAACGGCGGGAGTAACTATGACTCTCTTAAGCGTGTTGACCAGATACGATTACTGCCCAGTGCTCTGCAATTCCATGTGAAGGAATTCAACTAAGCGAGGGTAAACGGCGGGAGTAACTATGACTCTCTTAAGCGTGTTGACCAGATACGATTACTGCCCAGTGCTCTGAAATTCAATGTGAAGAAATTCAACTAAGCGCGGGCAAACGGCGGGACTAACTATGATTCTCTTAAGCGTGTTGACCAGATACGATTACTGCCCAGTGCTCTGAAATTCAATGTGAAGAAATTCAACTAAGCGCGGGTAAACGGCGGGAGTAACTCTGACTCTCTTAAGCGTTTTGACCAGATACGATTTCTGCCCAGTGCTCTGAAATTCAATGTGAAGAAATTCAACTCAGCGCGGGTTAACGGCGGGACTAACTATGATTCTCTTAAGCGTGTTGACCAGATACGATTTCTGCCCAGTGCACTGAAATTCAATGTGAAGAAATTCAACTACGCGCGGGTGAACGGCGGGAGTAACACTGACTCTCTTAAGCGTGTTGACCAGATACGATTTCTGCGACAGTGCTCTGCAATTCCATGTGAAGGAATTCAACTAAGCGCGGGTAAAAGGCGGGAGTAACTGTGACTCTCTTAAGCGTGTTGACCAGATACGATTTCTGCCCAGTGCTCTGCAATTCAATGTGAAGAAATTCAACTCAGCGCGGGTAAACGGTGGGTGTAACTATGACTCTCTTAAGCGTGTTGACCAGATACGATTACTGCCCAGTGCTCTGAAATTCAATATGAAGAAATTGAACTAAGCGCGGGTAAACGGCGGGACTAACTATGACTCTCTTAAGCGTGTTGACCAGATACGATTACTGCCCAGTGCCCTGCAATTCCATGTGAAGGAATTCAACTAAGCGCGGGTAAACGGCGGGAGTAACTGTGACTCTCTTAAGCGTGTTGACCAGATACGATATCTGCCCAGTGCTCTGCAATTCAATGTGAAGACATTCAACTAAGCGCGGGTAAACGGCGGGAGTAAGAATGACACTCTTGAGCGTGTTGACCAGATACGATTTCTGCCCAGTGCCCTGAAATTCAATGTGAAGAAATTCAACTAAGCGCGGGTAAACGGCGGGAGTAACTGTGACTCTCTTGAGCGTGTTGCCCAGATACGATTTCTGCCCAGTGCACTGAAATTCAATGTGAAGAAATTCAACTACGCGCGGGTGAACGGCGGGAGTAACTCTGACTCTCTTAAGCGTGTTGACCAGATACGATTTCTGCCCAGTGCTCTGAAATTCAATGTGAAGAAATTCAACTAAGCGCGTGTAAACGGCGCGAGTAACTGTGACTCTCTTAAGCGTGTTGACCAGATACGATTTCTGCCCAGTGCTCTGCAATTCAATGTGAAGAAATTCAACTCAGCGCGGGTAAACGGCGGGTGTAACTATGACTCTGTTAAGCGTGTTGACCAGATACGATTGCTGCCCAGTGCTCTGAAATTCAATATGAAGAAATTGAACTAAGCGCGGGTAAACGGCGGGACTAACTATGACTCTCTTAAGCGTGTTGACCAGATACGATTTCTACCCAGTGCTCTGAAATTCAATGTGAAGAAATTCAACTAAGCGAGGGTAAACGGCGGGACTAACTATGACTCTCTTAAGCGTGTTGACCAGATACGATATCTGCACAGTGCTCTGAAATTCAATGTGAAGAAGTTCAACTAAGCGAGGGTAAACGGCGGGAGTAACTCTGACTCTCTTAAGCGTGTTGACCAGATACGATTTCTGCCCAGTGCTCTGCAATTCCATGTGAAGGATTTCAACTAAGCGCGGGTAAACGGCGGGAGTAACTGTGACTCTCTTAAGCGTGTTGACCAGATACGATTTCTGCCCAGTGCTCTGCAATTCAATGTGAAGAAATTCAACTCAGCGCGGGTAAACGGCGGGTGTAACTATGACTCTCTTAAGCGTGTTGACCAGATACGATTGCTGCCCAGTGCTCTGAAATTCAATATGAAGAAATTGAACTAAGCGCGGGTAAACGGCGGGACTAACTATGACTCTCTTAAGCGTGTTGACCAGATACGATTTCTACCCAGTGCTCTGAAATTCAATGTGAAGAAATTCAACTAAGCGCGGGCAAACGGCGGGAGTAATTATGACTCTCTTAAGCGTGTTGACCAGATACGATTACTGCCCAGTGCTCTGCAATTCCATGTGAAGGAATTCAACTAAGCGAGGGTAAACGGCGGGAGTAACTATGACTCTCTTAAGCGTGTTGACCAGATACGATTACTGCCCAGTGCTCTGAAATTCAATGTGAAGAAATTCAGCTAAGCGCGGGCAAACGGCGGGACTAACTATGATTCTCTTAAGCGTGTTGACCAGATACGATTACTGCCCAGTGCTCTGAAATTCAATGTGAAGAAATTCAACTAAGCGCGGGTAAACGGCGGGAGTAACTCTGACTCTCTTAAGCGTTTTTACCAGATACGATTACTGCCCAGTGCTCTGCAATTCCATGTGAAGGAATTCAACTAAGCGCGGGTAAACGGCGGGAGTAACTGTGACTCTCTTAAGCGTGTTGACCAGATACGATATCTGCCCAGTGCTCTGCAATTCAATGTGAAGACATTCAACTAAGCGCGGGTAAACGGCGGGAGTAACAATGACTCTCTTGAGCGTGTTGACCAGATACGATTTCTGCCCAGTGCACTGAAATTCAATGTGAAGAAGTTCAACTACGCGCGGGTGAACGGCGGGACTAACTATGATTCTCTTAAGCGTGTTGACCAGATACGATTTCTGCCCAGTGCTCTGAAATTCAATGTGAAGAAATTCAACTAAGCGCGTGTAAACGGCGCGAGTAACTGTGACTCTCTTAAGCGTGTTGACCAGATACGATTTCTGCCCAGTGCTCTGCAATTCAATGTGAAGAAATTCAACTCAGCGCCGGTAAACGGCGGGTGTAACTATGACTCTCTTAAGCGTGTTGCCCAGATACGATTTCTGCCCAGTGCACTGAAATTCAAGGTGAAGAAATTCAACTACGCGCGGGTGAATGGCGGGAGTAACTGTGACTCTCCTAAGCGTGTTGCCCAGATACGATTTCTGCCCAGTGCACTGAAATTCAAGGTGAAGAATATTCAACTAAGCGCGGGTAAACGGCGGGAGTAACTCTGACTCTCTTAAGAGCGTTGACCAGATACGATTACTGCCCCGTGCTCTGCAATTCAATGTGAAGAAATGCAACTAAGCGCGGGTAAACGGCGGGAGTAACTGTGACACTCTTAAGCGTGTTGACCAGATACGATTTCTGCCCAGTGCACTGAAATTCAAGGTGAAGAAATTCAACTAAGCGCGGGTAAACGGCGGGACTAACTATGATTCTCTTAAGCGTGTTGGCCAGATACGATTTCTGCCCAGTGCACTGAAATTCAATGTGAAGAAATTCAACTACGCGCGGGTGAACGGCGGGAGTAACTCTGACTCTCTTAAGCGTGTTGACCAGATACGATTTCTGCCCAGTGCTCTGCAATTCCATGTGAAGGAATTCAACTAAGCGCGGGTAAACGGCGGGAGTAACTCTGACTCTCTTAAGCGTGTTGACCAGATACGATTTCTGCCCAGTGCCCTGAAATTCAATGTGAAGAAATTCAACTAAGCGTGGGTAAACGGCGGGAGTAACTGTGACTCTCTTAAGCGTGTTGCCCAGATACGATTTCTGCCCAGTGCACTGTAATTCAAGGTGAAGAATATTCAACTAAGCGCGTGTAAACGGCGGGAGTAACTCTGACTCTCTTAAGCGTGTTGACCAGATACGATTTCTGCCCAGTGCACTGAAATTCAATATGAAGAAATTCAACTACGCGCGGGTGATCGGCGGGAGTAACTGTGACTCTCTTAAGCGTGTTGCCCAGATACGATTTCTGCCCAGTGCACTGAAATTCAAGGTGAAGAATATTCAACTAAGCGCGGGTAAACGGCGGGAGTAACTCTGACTCTCTTAAGAGCGTTGACCAGATACGATTACTGCCCCGTGCTCTGCAATTCAATGTGAAGAAATGCAACTAAGCGCGGGTAAACGGCGGGAGTAACTGTGACACTCTTAAGCGTGTTGACCAGATACGATTTCTGCCCAGTGCACTGAAATTCAAGGTGAAGAAATTCAACTAAGCGCGGGTAAACGGCGGGACTAACTATGATTCTCTTAAGCGTGTTGGCCAGATACGATTTCTGCCCAGTGCACTGTAATTCAATGTGAAGAAATTCAACTACGCGCGGGTGAACGGCGGGAGTAACTCTGACTCTCTTAAGCGTGTTGACCAGATACGATTTCTGCCCAGTGCTCTGCAATTCCATGTGAAGGAATTCAACTAAGCGCGGGTAAACGGCGGGAGAAACTCTGACTCTCTTAAGCGTGTTGACCAGATACGATTTCTGCCCAGTGCCCTGAAATTCAATGTGAAGAAATTCAACTAAGCGCGGGTAAACGGCGGGAGTAACTGTGACTCTCTTAAGCGTGTTGCCCAGATACGATTTCTGCCCAGTGCACTGAAATTCAAGGTGAAGAATATTCAACTAAGCGCGGGTAAACGGCGGGAGTAACTCTGACTCTCTTAAGCGTGTTGACCAGATACGATTTCTGCCCAGTGCACTGAAATTCAATATGAAGAAATTCAACTACGCGCGGGTGATCGGCGGGAGTAACTGTGACTCTCTTAAGCGTGTTGCCCAGATACGATTTCTGCCCAGTGCACTGAAATTCAAGGTGAAGAATATTCAACTAAGCGCGGGTAAACGGCGGGAGTAACTCTGACTCTCTTAAGCGTGTTGACCAGATACGATTTCTGCCCAGTGCACTGAAATTCAATATGAAGAAATTCAACTACGCGCGGGTGATCGGCGGGAGTAACTGTGACTCTCTTAAGCGTGTTGCCCAGATACGATTTCTGCCCAGTGCACTGAAATTCAAGGTGAAGAATATTCAACTAAGCGCGGGTAAACGGCGGGAGTAACTCTGACTCTCTTAAGCGTGTTGACCAGATACGATTTCTGCCCAGTGCACTGAAATTCAATGTGAAGAAATTCAACTACGCGCGGGTGAACGGCGGGAGTAACTCTGACTCTCTTAAGCGTGTTGACCAGATACGATATCTGCCCAGTGCTCTGCAATTCCATGTGAAGGAATTCAACTAAGCGCGGGTAAACGGCGGGAGTAACTGTGACTCTCTTAAGCGTGTTGACCAGATACGATTTCTGCCCAGTGCTCTGCAATTCAATGTGAAGAAATTCAACTCAGCGCGGGTAAACGGCGGGTGTAACTATGACTCTCTTAAGCGTGTTGACCAGATACGATTGCTGCCCAGTGCTCTGAAATTCAATATGAAGAAATTGAACTAAGCGCGGGTAAACGGCGGGACTAACTATGACTCTCTTAAGCGTGTTGACCAGATACGATTTCTACCCAGTGCTCTGAAATTCAATGTGAAGGAATTCAACTAAGCGCGGGCAAACGGCGGGAGTAACTATGACTCTCTTAAGCGTGTTGACCAGATACGATTACTGCCCAGTGCTCTGCAATTCCATGTGAAGGAATTCAACTAAGCGCGGGCAAACGGCGGGACTAACTATGATTCTCTTAAGCGTGTTGACCAGATACGATTACTGCCCAGTGCTCTGAAATTCAATGTGAAGAAATTCAACTAAGCGCGGGTAAACGGCGGGAGTAACTCTGACTCTCTTAAGCGTTTTGACCAGATACGATTTCTGCCCAGTGCTCTGAAATTCAATGTGAAGAAATTCAACTCAGCGCGGGTAAACGGCGGGAGTAAGAATGACTCTCTTGAGCGTGTTGACCAGATACGATTTCTGCCCAGTGCCCTGAAATTCAATGTGAAGAAATTCAACTAAGCGCGGGTAAACGGCGGGAGTAACTGTGACTCTCTTGAGCGTGTTGCCCAGATACGATTTCTGCCCAGTGCACTGAAATTCAAGGTGAAGAATATTCAACTAAGCGCGGGTAAACGGCGGGAGTAACTCTGACTCTCTTAAGCGTGTTGACCAGATACGATTTCTGCCCAGTGCTCTGCAATTCCATGTGAAGGAATTCAACTAAGCGCGGGTAAACGGCGGGAGTAACTCTGACTCTCTTAAGCGTGTTGACCAGATACGATTTCTGCCCAGTGCCCTGAAATTCAATGTGAAGAAATTCAACTAAGCGCGGGTAAACGGCGGGAGTAACTGTGACTCTCTTAAGCGTGTTGCCCAGATACGATTTCTGCCCAGTGCACTGAAATTCAAGGTGAAGAATATTCAACTAAGCGCGTGTAAACGGCGGGAGTAACTCTGACTCTCTTAAGCGTGTTGACCAGATACGATTTCTGCCCAGTGCACTGAAATTCAATATGAAGAAATTCAACTACGCGCGGGTGATCGGCGGGAGTAACTGTGACTCTCTTAAGCGTGTTGCCCAGATACGATTTCTGCCCAGTGCACTGAAATTCAAGGTGAAGAATATTCAACTAAGCGCGGGTAAACGGCGGGAGTAACTCTGACTCTCTTAAGAGCGTTGACCAGATACGATTACTGCCCCGTGCTCTGCAATTCAATGTGAAGAAATGCAACTAAGCGCGGGTAAACGGCGGGAGTAACTGTGACACTCTTAAGCGTGTTGACCAGATACGATTTCTGCCCAGTGCACTGAAATTCAAGGTGAAGAAATTCAACTAAGCGCGGGTAAACGGCGGGACTAACTATGATTCTCTTAAGCGTGTTGGCCAGATACGATTTCTGCCCAGTGCACTGAAATTCAATGTGAAGAAATTCAACTACGCGCGGGTGAACGGCGGGAGTAACTCTGACTCTCTTAAGCGTGTTGACCAGATACGATTTCTGCCCAGTGCTCTGCAATTCCATGTGAAGGAATTCAACTAAGCGCGGGTAAACGGCGGGAGTAACTCTGACTCTCTTAAGCGTGTTGACCAGATACGATTTCTGCACAGTGCCCTGAAATTCAATGTGAAGAAATTCAACTAAGCGCGGGCAAACGGCGGGACTAACTATGATTCTCTTAAGCGTGTTGACCAGATACGATTACTGCCCAGTGCTCTGAAATTCAATGTGAAGAAATTCAACTAAGCGCGGGTAATCGGCGGGAGTAACTCTGACTCTCTTAAGCGTTTTGACCAGATACGATTTCTGCCCAGTGCTCTGAAATTCAATGTGAAGAAATTCAACTCAGCGCGGGTAAACGGCGGGAGTAAGAATGACTCTCTTGAGCGTGTTGACCAGATACGATTTCTGCCCAGTGCCCTGAAATTCAATGTGAAGAAATTCAACTAAGCGCGGGTAAACGGCGGGAGTAACTGTGACTCTCTTGAGCGTGTTGCCCAGATACGATTTCTGCCCAGTGCCCTGAAATTCAATGTGAAGAAATTCAACTAAGCGCGGGTAAACGGCGGGAGTAACTGTGACTCTCTTAAGCGTGTTGCCCAGATACGATTTCTGCCCAGTGCACTGAAATTCAAGGTGAAGAATATTCAACTAAGCGCGTGTAAACGGCGGGAGTAACTCTGACTCTCTTAAGCGTGTTGACCAGATACGATTTCTGCCCAGTGCACTGAAATTCAATATGAAGAAATTCAACTACGCGCGGGTGATCGGCGGGAGTAACTGTGACTCTCTTAAGCGTGTTGCCCAGATACGATTTCTGCCCAGTGCACTGAAATTCAAGGTGAAGAATATTCAACTAAGCGCGGGTAAACGGCGGGAGTAACTCTGACTCTCTTAAGAGCGTTGACCAGATACGATTACTGCCCCGTGCTCTGCAATTCAATGTGAAGAAATGCAACTAAGCGCGGGTAAACGGCTGGAGTAACTGTGACACTCTTAAGCGTGTTGACCAGATACGATTTCTGCCCAGTGCACTGATATTCAAGGTGAAGAAATTCAACTAAGCGCGGGTAAACGGCGGGACTAACTATGATTCTCTTAAGCGTGTTGGCCAGATACGATTTCTGCCCAGTGCACTGAAATTCAATGTGAAGAAATTCAACTACGCGCGGGTGAACGGCGGGAGTAACTCTGACTCTCTTAAGCGTGTTGACCAGATACGATTTCTGCCCAGTGCTCTGCAATTCCATGTGAAGGAATTCAACTAAGCGCGGGTAAACGGCGGGAGTAACTCTGACTCTCTTAAGCGTGTTGACCAGATACGATTTCTGCCCAGTGCCCTGAAATTCAATGTGAAGAAATTCAACTAAGCGCGGGTAAACGGCGGGAGTAACTGTGACTCTCTTAAGCGTGTTGCCCAGATACGATTTCTGCCCAGTGCACTGAAATTCAAGGTGAAGAATATTCAACTAAGCGCGGGTAAACGGCGGGAGTAACTCTGACTCTCTTAAGCGTGTTGACCAGATACGATTTCTGCCCAGTGCACTGAAATTCAATATGAAGAAATTCAACTACGCGCGGGTGATCGGCGGGAGTAACTGTGACTCTCTTAAGCGTGTTGCCCAGATACGATTTCTGCCCAGTGCACTGAAATTCAAGGTGAAGAATATTCAACTAAGCGCGGGTAAACGGCGGGAGTAACTCTGACTCTCTTAAGCGTGTTGACCAGATACGATTTCTGCCCAGTGCACTGAAATTCAATATGAAGAAATTCAACTACGCGCGGGTGATCGGCGGGAGTAACTGTGACTCTCTTAAGCGTGTTGCCCAGATACGATTTCTGCCCAGTGCACTGAAATTCAAGGTGAAGAATATTCAACTAAGCGCGGGTAAACGGCGGGAGTAACTCTGACTCTCTTAAGAGCGTTGACCAGATACGATTACTGCCCCGTGCTCTGCAATTCAATGTGAAGAAATGCAACTAAGCGCGGGTAAACGGCGGGAGTAACTGTGACACTCTTAAGCGTGTTGACCAGATACGATTTCTGCCCAGTGCACTGAAATTCAAGGTGAAGAAATTCAACTAAGCGCGGGTAAACGGCGGGACTAACTATGATTCTCTTAAGCGTGTTGGCCAGATACGATTTCTGCCCAGTGCACTGAAATTCAATGTGAAGAAATTCAACTACGCGCGGGTGAACGGCGGGAGTAACTCTGACTCTCTTAAGCGTGTTGACCAGATACGATTTCTGCCCAGTGCTCTGCAATTCCATGTGAAGGAATTCAACTAAGCGCGGGTAAACGGCGGGAGTAACTCTGACTCTCTTAAGCGTGTTGACCAGATACGATTTCTGCACAGTGCCCTGAAATTCAATGTGAAGAAATTCAACTAAGCGCGGGCAAACGGCGGGACTAACTATGATTCTCTTAAGCGTGTTGGCCAGATACGATTACTGCCCAGTGCTCTGAAATTCAATGTGAAGAAATTCAACTACGCGCGGGTGATCGGCGGGAGTAACTGTGACTCTCTTAAGCGTGTTGCCCAGATACGATTTCTGCCCAGTGCACTGAAATTCAAGGTGAAGAATATTCAACTAAGCGCGGGTAAACGGCGGGAGTAACTCTGACTCTCTTAAGAGCGTTGACCAGATACGATTACTGCCCCGTGCTCTGCAATTCAATGTGAAGAAATGCAACTAAGCGCGGGTAAACGGCTGGAGTAACTGTGACACTCTTAAGCGTGTTGACCAGATACGATTTCTGCCCAGTGCACTGATATTCAAGGTGAAGAAATTCAACTAAGCGCGGGTAAACGGCGGGACTAACTATGATTCTCTTAAGCGTGTTGGCCAGATACGATTTCTGCCCAGTGCACTGAAATTCAATGTGAAGAAATTCAACTACGCGCGGGTGAACGGCGGGAGTAACTCTGACTCTCTTAAGCGTGTTGACCAGATACGATTTCTGCCCAGTGCTCTGCAATTCCATGTGAAGGAATTCAACTAAGCGCGGGTAAACGGCGGGAGTAACTCTGACTCTCTTAAGCGTGTTGACCAGATACGATTTCTGCCCAGTGCCCTGAAATTCAATGTGAAGAAATTCAACTAAGCGCGGGTAAACGGCGGGAGTAACTGTGACTCTCTTAAGCGTGTTGCCCAGATACGATTTCTGCCCAGTGCACTGAAATTCAAGGTGAAGAATATTCAACTAAGCGCGGGTAAACGGCGGGAGTAACTCTGACTCTCTTAAGCGTGTTGACCAGATACGATTTCTGCCCAGTGCACTGAAATTCAATATGAAGAAATTCAACTACGCGCGGGTGATCGGCGGGAGTAACTGTGACTCTCTTAAGCGTGTTGCCCAGATACGATTTCTGCCCAGTGCACTGAAATTCAAGGTGAAGAATATTCAACTAAGCGCGGGTAAACGGCGGGAGTAACTCTGACTCTCTTAAGCGTGTTGACCAGATACGATTTCTGCCCAGTGCACTGAAATTCAATGTGAAGAAATTCAACTACGCGCGGGTGAACGGCGGGAGTAACTCTGACTCTCTTAAGCGTGTTGACCAGATACGATTTCTGCCCAGTGCTCTGCAATTCCATGTGAAGGAATTCAACTAAGCGCGGGTAAACGGCGGGAGTAACTGTGACTCTCTTAAGCGTGTTGACCAGATACGATTTCTGCCCAGTGCTCTGCAATTCAATGTGAAGAAATTCAACTCAGCGCGGGTAAACGGCGGGTGTAACTATGACTCTCTTAAGCGTGTTGACCAGATACGATTGCTGCCCAGTGCTCTAAAATTCAATATGAAGAAATTGAACTAAGCGCGGGTAAACGGCGGGACTAACTATGACTCTCTTAAGCGTGTTGACCAGATACGATTTCTACCCAGTGCTCTGAAATTCAATGTGAAGGAATTCAACTAAGCGCGGGCAAACGGCGGGAGTAACTATGACTCTCTTAAGCGTGTTGACCAGATACGATTACTGCCCAGTGCTCTGCAATTCCATGTGAAGGAATTCAACTAAGCGAGGGTAAACGGCGGGAGTAACTATGACTCTCTTAAGCGTGTTGACCAGATACGATTACTGCCCAGTGCTCTGAAATTCAATGTGAAGAAATTCAACTAAGCGCGGGCAAACGGCGGGACTAACTATGATTCTCTTAAGCGTGTTGACCAGATACGATTACTGCCCAGTGCTCTGAAATTCAATGTGAAGAAATTCAACTAAGCGCGGGTAAACGGCGGGAGTAACTCTGACTCTCTTAAGCGTTTTGACCAGATACGATTTCTGCCCAGTGCTCTGAAATTCAATGTGAAGAAATTCAACTCAGCGCGGGTAAACGGCGGGAGTAAGAATGACTCTCTTGAGCGTGTTGACCAGATACGATTTCTGCCCAGTGCCCTGAAATTCAATGTGAAGAAATTCAACTAAGCGCGGGTAAACGGCGGGAGTAACTCTGACTCTCTTAAGCGTTTTGACCAGATACGATTTCTGCCCAGTGCTCTGAAATTCAATGTGAAGAAATTCAACTCAGCGCGGGTAAACGGCGGGAGTAAGAATGACTCTCTTGAGCGTGTTGACCAGATACGATTTCTGCCCAGTGCCCTGAAATTCAATGTGAAGAAATTCAACTAAGCGCGGGTAAACGGCGGGAGTAACTGTGACTCTCTTGAGCGTGTTGCCCAGATACGATTTCTGCCCAGTGCCCTGAAATTCAATGTGAAGAAATTCAACTAAGCGCGGGTAAACGGCGGGAGTAACTGTGACTCTCTTAAGCGTGTTGCCCAGATACGATTTCTGCCCAGTGCACTGAAATTCAAGGTGAAGAATATTCAACTAAGCGCGTGTAAACGGCGGGAGTAACTCTGACTCTCTTAAGAGCGTTGACCAGATACGATTACTGCCCCGTGCTCTGCAATTCAATGTGAAGAAATGCAACTAAGCGCGGGTAAACGGCTGGAGTAACTGTGACACTCTTAAGCGTGTTGACCAGATACGATTTCTGCCCAGTGCACTGAAATTCAAGGTGAAGAAATTCAACTAAGCGCGGGTAAACGGCGGGACTAACTATGATTCTCTTAAGCGTGTTGGCCAGATACGATTTCTGCCCAGTGCACTGAAATTCAATGTGAAGAAATTCAACTACGCGCGGGTGAACGGCGGGAGTAACTCTGACTCTCTTAAGCGTGTTGACCAGATACGATTTCTGCCCAGTGCTCTGCAATTCCATGTGAAGGAATTCAACTAAGCGCGGGTAAACGGCGGGAGTAACTCTGACTCTCTTAAGCGTGTTGACCAGATACGATTTCTGCCCAGTGCCCTGAAATTCAATGTGAAGAAATTCAACTAAGCGCGGGTAAACGGCGGGAGTAACTGTGACTCTCTTAAGCGTGTTGCCCAGATACGATTTCTGCCCAGTGCACTGAAATTCAAGGTGAAGAATATTCAACTAAGCGCGGGTAAACGGCGGGAGTAACTCTGACTCTCTTAAGCGTGTTGACCAGATACGATTTCTGCCCAGTGCACTGAAATTCAATATGAAGAAATTCAACTACGCGCGGGTGATCGGCGGGAGTAACTGTGACTCTCTTAAGCGTGTTGCCCAGATACGATTTCTGCCCAGTGCACTGAAATTCAAGGTGAAGAATATTCAACTAAGCGCGGGTAAACGGCGGGAGTAACTCTGACTCTCTTAAGCGTGTTGACCAGATACGATTTCTGCCCAGTGCACTGAAATTCAATGTGAAGAAATTCAACTACGCGCGGGTGAACGGCGGGAGTAACTCTGACTCTCTTAAGCGTGTTGACCAGATACGATTTCTGCCCAGTGCTCTGCAATTCCATGTGAAGGAATTCAACTAAGCGCAGGTAAACGGCGGGAGTAACTGTGACTCTCTTAAGCGTGTTGACCAGATACGATTTCTGCCCAGTGCTCTGCAATTCAATGTGAAGAAATTCAACTCAGCGCGGGTAAACGGCGGGTGTAACTATGACTCTCTTAAGCGTGTTGACCAGATACGATTGCTGCCCAGTGCTCTAAAATTCAATATGAAGAAATTGAACTAAGCGCGGGTAAACGGCGGGACTAACTATGACTCTCTTAAGCGTGTTGACCAGATACGATTTCTACCCAGTGCTCTGAAATTCAATGTGAAGGAATTCAACTAAGCGCGGGCAAACGGCGGGAGTAACTATGACTCTCTTAAGCGTGTTGACCAGATACGATTACTGCCCAGTGCTCTGCAATTCCATGTGAAGGAATTCAACTAAGCGAGGGTAAACGGCGGGAGTAACTATGACTCTCTTAAGCGTGTTGACCAGATACGATTACTGCCCAGTGCTCTGAAATTCAATGTGAAGAAATTCAACTAAGCGCGGGCAAACGGCGGGACTAACTATGATTCTCTTAAGCGTGTTGACCAGATACGATTACTGCCCAGTGCTCTGAAATTCAATGTGAAGAAATTCAACTAAGCGCGGGTAAACGGCGGGAGTAACTCTGACTCTCTTAAGCGTTTTGACCAGATACGATTTCTGCCCAGTGCTCTGAAATTCAATGTGAAGAAATTCAACTCAGCGCGGGTAAACGGCGGGAGTAAGAATGACTCTCTTGAGCGTGTTGACCAGATACGATTTCTGCCCAGTGCCCTGAAATTCAATGTGAAGAAATTCAACTAAGCGCGGGTAAACGGCGGGAGTAACTCTGACTCTCTTAAGCGTTTTGACCAGATACGATTTCTGCCCAGTGCTCTGAAATTCAATGTGAAGAAATTCAACTCAGCGCGGGTAAACGGCGGGAGTAAGAATGACTCTCTTGAGCGTGTTGACCAGATACGATTTCTGCCCAGTGCCCTGAAATTCAATGTGAAGAAATTCAACTAAGCGCGGGTAAACGGCGGGAGTAACTGTGACTCTCTTGAGCGTGTTGCCCAGATACGATTTCTGCCCAGTGCCCTGAAATTCAATGTGAAGAAATTCAACTAAGCGCGGGTAAACGGCGGGAGTAACTGTGACTCTCTTAAGCGTGTTGCCCAGATACGATTTCTGCCCAGTGCACTGAAATTCAAGGTGAAGAATATTCAACTAAGCGCGTGTAAACGGCGGGAGTAACTCTGACTCTCTTAAGAGCGTTGACCAGATACGATTACTGCCCCGTGCTCTGCAATTCAATGTGAAGAAATGCAACTAAGCGCGGGTAAACGGCTGGAGTAACTGTGACACTCTTAAGCGTGTTGACCAGATACGATTTCTGCCCAGTGCACTGAAATTCAAGGTGAAGAAATTCAACTAAGCGCGGGTAAACGGCGGGACTAACTATGATTCTCTTAAGCGTGTTGGCCAGATACGATTTCTGCCCAGTGCACTGAAATTCAATGTGAAGAAATTCAACTACGCGCGGGTGAACGGCGGGAGTAACTCTGACTCTCTTAAGCGTGTTGACCAGATACGATTTCTGCCCAGTGCTCTGCAATTCCATGTGAAGGAATTCAACTAAGCGCGGGTAAACGGCGGGAGTAACTCTGACTCTCTTAAGCGTGTTGACCAGATACGATTTCTGCCCAGTGCCCTGAAATTCAATGTGAAGAAATTCAACTAAGCGCGGGTAAACGGCGGGAGTAACTGTGACTCTCTTAAGCGTGTTGCCCAGATACGATTTCTGCCCAGTGCACTGAAATTCAAGGTGAAGAATATTCAACTAAGCGCGGGTAAACGGCGGGAGTAACTCTGACTCTCTTAAGCGTGTTGACCAGATACGATTTCTGCCCAGTGCACTGAAATTCAATATGAAGAAATTCAACTACGCGCGGGTGATCGGCGGGAGTAACTGTGACTCTCTTAAGCGTGTTGCCCAGATACGATTTCTGCCCAGTGCACTGAAATTCAAGGTGAAGAATATTCAACTAAGCGCGGGTAAACGGCGGGAGTAACTCTGACTCTCTTAAGCGTGTTGACCAGATACGATTTCTGCCCAGTGCACTGAAATTCAATGTGAAGAAATTCAACTACGCGCGGGTGAACGGCGGGAGTAACTCTGACTCTCTTAAGCGTGTTGACCAGATACGATTTCTGCCCAGTGCTCTGCAATTCCATGTGAAGGAATTCAACTAAGCGCGGGTAAACGGCGGGAGTAACTGTGACTCTCTTAAGCGTGTTGACCAGATACGATTTCTGCCCAGTGCTCTGCAATTCAATGTGAAGAAATTCAACTCAGCGCGGGTAAACGGCGGGTGTAACTATGACTCTCTTAAGCGTGTTGACCAGATACGATTGCTGCCCAGTGCTCTGAAATTCAATATGAAGAAATTGAACTAAGCGCGGGTAAACGGCGGGACTAACTATGACTCTCTTAAGCGTGTTGACCAGATACGATTTCTACCCAGTGCTCTGAAATTCAATGTGAAGGAATTCAACTAAGCGCGGGCAAACGGCGGGAGTAACTATGACTCTCTTAAGCGTGTTGACCAGATACGATTACTGCCCAGTGCCCTGCAATTCCATGTGAAGGAATTCAACTAAGCGCGGGTAAACGGCGGGAGTAACTGTGACTCTCTTAAGCGTGTTGACCAGATACGATATCTGCCCAGTGCTCTGCAATTCAATGTGAAGACATTCAACTAAGCGCGGGTAAACGGCGGGAGTAAGAATGACTCTCTTGAGCGTGTTGACCAGATACGATTTCTGCCCAGTGCCCTGAAATTCAATGTGAAGAAATTCAACTAAGCGCGGGTAAACGGCGGGAGTAACTGTGACTCTCTTGAGCGTGTTGCCCAGATACGATTTCTGCCCAGTGCACTGAAATTCAAGGTGAAGAATATTCAACTAAGCGCGGGTAAACGGCGGGAGTAACTCTGACTCTCTTAAGCGTGTTGACCAGATACGATTTCTGCCCAGTGCACTGAAATTCAATGTGAAGAAATTCAACTACGCGCGGGTGAACGGCGGGAGTAACTCTGACTCTCTTAAGCGTGTTGACCAGATACGATTTCTGCCCAGTGCTCTGCAATTCCATGTGAAGGAATTCAACTGAGCGCGGGTAAACGGCGGGAGTAACTGTGACTCTCTTAAGCGTGTTGACCAGATACGATTTCTGCCCAGTGCTCTGAAATTCAATGTGAAGAAATTCAACTAAGCACGGGCAAACGGCGGGAGTAACTCTGACTCTCTTAAGCGTGTTGACCAGATACGATTACTGCCCCGTGCTCTGCAATTCAATGTGAAGAAATGCAACTAAGCGCGGGTAAACGGCGGGAGTAACTGTGACACTCTTAAGCGTGTTGACCAGATACGATTTCTGCCCAGTGCACTGAAATTCAAGGTGAAGAAATTCAACTAAGCGCGGGTAAACGGCGGGACTAACTATGATACTCTTAAGCGTGTTGGCCAGATACGATTTCTGCCCAGTGCACTGAAATTCAATGTGAAGGAATTCAACTAAGCGCGGGCAAACGGCGGGAGTAACTATGACTCTCTTAAGCGTGTTGACCAGATACGATTACTGCCCAGTGCTCTGCAATTCCATGTGAAGGAATTCAACTAAGCGAGGGTAAACGGCGGGAGTAACTATGACTCTCTTAAGCGTGTTGACCAGATACGATTACTGCCCAGTGCTCTGAAATTCAATGTGAAGAAATTCAACTAAGCGCGGGCAAACGGCGGGACTAACTATGATTCTCTTAAGCGTGTTGACCAGATACGATTACTGCCCAGTGCTCTGAAATTCAATGTGAAGAAATTCAACTAAGCGCGGGTAAACGGCGGGAGTAACTGTGACTCTCTTAAGCGTGTTGACCAGATACGATATCTGCCCAGTGCTCTGCAATTCAATGTGAAGACATTCAACTAAGCGCGGGTAAACGGCGGGAGTAACAATGACTCTCTTGAGCGTGTTGACCAGATACGATTTCTGCCCAGTGCACTGAAATTCAATGTGAAGAAGTTCAACTACGCGCGGGTGAACGGCGGGACTAACTATGATTCTCTTAAGCGTGTTGACCAGATACGATTTCTGCCCAGTGCTCTGAAATTCAATGTGAAGAAATTCAACTAAGCGCGTGTAAACGGCGCGAGTAACTGTGACTCTCTTAAGCGTGTTGACCAGATACGATTTCTGCCCAGTGCACTGAAATTCAAGGTGAAGAATATTCAACTAAGCGCGGGTAAACGGCGGGAGTAACTCTGACTCTCTTAAGCGTGTTGACCAGATACGATTTCTGCCCAGTGCACTGAAATTCAATATGAAGAAATTCAACTACGCGCGGGTGATCGGCGGGAGTAACTGTGACTCTCTTAAGCGTGTTGCCCAGATACGATTTCTGCCCAGTGCACTGAAATTCAAGGTGAAGAATATTCAACTAAGCGCGGGTAAACGGCGGGAGTAACTCTGACTCTCTTAAGCGTGTTGACCAGATACGATTTCTGCCCAGTGCACTGAAATTCAATGTGAAGAAATTCAACTACGCGCGGGTGAACGGCGGGAGTAACTCTGACTCTCTTAAGCGTGTTGACCAGATACGATTTCTGCCCAGTGCTCTGCAATTCCATGTGAAGGAATTCAACTAAGCGCGGGTAAACGGCGGGAGTAACTGTGACTCTCTTAAGCGTGTTGACCAGATACGATTTCTGCCCAGTGCTCTGCAATTCAATGTGAAGAAATTCAACTCAGCGCGGGTAAACGGCGGGTGTAACTATGACTCTCTTAAGCGTGTTGACCAGATACGATTGCTGCCCAGTGCTCTGAAATTCAATATGAAGAAATTGAACTAAGCGCGGGTAAACGGCGGGACTAACTATGACTCTCTTAAGCGTGTTGACCAGATACGATTTCTGCCCAGTGCTCTGCAATTCCATGTGAAGGAATTCAACTAAGCGCGGGTAAACGGCGGGAGTAACTGTGACTCTCTTAAGCGTGTTGACCAGATACGATATCTGCCCAGTGCTCTGCAATTCAATGTGAAGACATTCAACTAAGCGCGGGTAAACGGCGGGAGTAACAATGACTCTCTTGAGCGTGTTGACCAGATACGATTTCTGCCCAGTGCACTGAAATTCAATGTGAAGAAGTTCAACTACGCGCGGGTGAACGGCGGGACTAACTATGATTCTCTTAAGCGTGTTGACCAGATACGATTTCTGCCCAGTGCTCTGAAATTCAATGTGAAGAAATTCAACTAAGCGCGTGTAAACGGCGCGAGTAACTGTGACTCTCTTAAGCGTGTTGACCAGATACGATTTCTGCCCAGTGCTCTGCAATTCAATGTGAAGAAATTCAACTCAGCGCGGGTAAACGGCGGGTGTAACTATGACTCTGTTAAGCGTGTTGACCAGATACGATTGCTGCCCAGTGCTCTGAAATTCAATATGAAGAAATTGAACTAAGCGCGGGTAAACGGCGGGACTAACTATGACTCTCTTAAGCGTGTTGACCAGATACGATTTCTACCCAGTGCTCTGAAATTCAATGTGAAGAAATTCAACTAAGCGAGGGTAACGGCGGGACCAACTATGACTCTCTTAAGCGTGTTGACCAGATACGATATCTGCACAGTGCTCTGAAATTCAATGTGAAGAAGTTCAACTAAGCGAGGGTAAACGGCGGGAGTAACTCTGACTCTCTTAAGCGTGTTGACCAGATACGATTTCTGCCCAGTGCTCTGCAATTCCATGTGAAGGAATTCAACTAAGCGTGGGTAAACGGCGGGAGTAACTGTGACTCTCTTAAGCGTGTTGACCAGATACGATTTCTGCCCAGTGCTCTGCAATTCAATGTGAAGAAATTCAACTCAGCGCGGGTAAACGGCGGGTGTAACTATGACTCTCTTAAGCGTGTTGACCAGATACGATTGCTGCCCAGTGCTCTGAAATTCAATATGAAGAAATTGAACTAAGCGCGGGTAAACGGCGGGACTAACTATGACTCTCTTAAGCGTGTTGACCAGATACGATTTCTACCCAGTGCTCTGAAATTCAATGTGAAGAAATTCAACTAAGCGCGGGCAAACGGCGGGAGTAATTATGACTCTCTTAAGCGTGTTGACCAGATACGATTACTGCCCAGTGCTCTGCAATTCCATGTGAAGGAATTCAACTAAGCGAGGGTAAACGGCGGGAGTAACTATGACTCTCTTAAGCGTGTTGACCAGATACGATTACTGCCCAGTGCTCTGAAATTCAATGTGAAGAAATTCAGCTAAGCGCGGGCAAACGGCGGGACTAACTATGATTCTCTTAAGCGTGTTGACCAGATACGATTACTGCCCAGTGCTCTGAAATTCAATGTGAAGAAATTCAACTAAGCGCGGGTAAACGGCGGGAGTAACTCTGACTCTCTTAAGCGTTTTTACCAGATACGATTACTGCCCAGTGCTCTGCAATTCCATGTGAAGGAATTCAACTAAGCGCGGGTAAACGGCGGGAGTAACTGTGACTCTCTTAAGCGTGTTGACCAGATACGATATCTGCCCAGTGCTCTGCAATTCAATGTGAAGACATTCAACTAAGCGCGGGTAAACGGCGGGAGTAACAATGACTCTCTTGAGCGTGTTGACCAGATACGATTTCTGCCCAGTGCACTGAAATTCAATGTGAAGAAGTTCAACTACGCGCGGGTGAACGGCGGGACTAACTATGATTCTCTTAAGCGTGTTGACCAGATACGATTTCTGCCCAGTGCTCTGAAATTCAATGTGAAGAAATTCAACTAAGCGCGTGTAAACGGCGCGAGTAACTGTGACTCTCTTAAGCGTGTTGACCAGATACGATTTCTGCCCAGTGCTCTGCAATTCAATGTGAAGAAATTCAACTCAGCGCCGGTAAACGGCGGGTGTAACTATGACTCTCTTAAGCGTGTTGCCCAGATACGATTTCTGCCCAGTGCACTGAAATTCAAGGTGAAGAAATTCAACTACGCGCGGGTGAATGGCGGGAGTAACTGTGACTCTCTTAAGCGTGTTGCCCAGATACGATTTCTGCCCAGTGCACTGAAATTCAAGGTGAAGAATATTCAACTAAGCGCGGGTAAACGGCGGGAGTAACTCTGACTCTCTTAAGAGCGTGGACCAGATACGATTACTGCCCCGTGCTCTGCAATTCAATGTGAAGAAATGCAACTAAGCGCGGGTAAACGGCGGGAGTAACTGTGACACTCTTAAGCGTGTTGACCAGATACGATTTCTGCCCAGTGCACTGAAATTCAAGGTGAAGAAATTCAACTAAGCGCGGGTAAACGGCGGGACTAACTATGATTCTCTTAAGCGTGTTGGCCAGATACGATTTCTGCCCAGTGCACTGAAATTCAATGTGAAGAAATTCAACTACGCGCGGGTGAACGGCGGGAGTAACTCTGACTCTCTTAAGCGTGTTGACCAGATACGATTTCTGCCCAGTGCACTGAAATTCAATGTGAAGAAATTCAACTACGCGCGGGTGAACGGCGGGAGTAACTCTGACTCTCTTAAGCGTGTTGACCAGATACGATTTCTGCCCAGTGCTCTGCAATTCCATGTGAAGGAATTCAACTAAGCGCGGGTAAACGGCGGGAGTAACTCTGACTCTCTTAAGCGTGTTGACCAGATACGATTTCTGCCCAGTGCCCTGAAATTCAATGTGAAGAAATTCAACTAAGCGCGGGTAAACGGCGGGACTAACTATGATTCTCTTAAGCGTGTTGGCCAGATACGATTTCTGCCCAGTGCACTGAAATTCAATGTGAAGAAATTCAACTACGCGCGGGTGAACGGCGGGAGTAACTCTGACTCTCTTAAGCGTGTTGACCAGATACGATTTCTGCCCAGTGCACTGAAATTCACGGTGAAGAATATTCAACTAAGCGCGGGTAAACGGCGGGAGTAACTCTGACTCTCTTAAGCGTGTTGACCAGATACGATTTCTGCCCAGTGCCCTGAAATTCAATGTGAAGAAATTCAACTACGCGCGGGTGATCGGCGGGAGTAACTGTGACTCTCTTAAGCGTGTTGCCCAGATACGATTTCTGCCCAGTGCACTGAAATTCACGGTGAAGAATATTCAACTAAGCGCGGGTAAACGGCGGGAGTAACTCTGACTCTCTTAAGCGTGTTGACCAGATACGATTTCTGCCCAGTGCACTGAAATTCAATGTGAAGAAATTCAACTACGCGCGGGTGAACGGCGGGAGTAACTCTGACTCTCTTAAGCGTGTTGACCAGATACGATATCTGCCCAGTGCTCTGCAATTCCATGTGAAGGAATTCAACTAAGCGCGGGTAAACGGCGGGAGTAACTGTGACTCTCTTAAGCGTGTTGACCAGATACGATTTCTGCCCAGTGCTCTGCAATTCAATGTGAAGAAATTCAACTCAGCGCGGGTAAACGGCGGGTGTAACTATGACTCTCTTAAGCGTGTTGACCAGATACGATTGCTGCCCAGTGCTCTGAAATTCAATATGAAGAAATTGAACTAAGCGCGGGTAAACGGCGGGACTAACTATGACTCTCTTAAGCGTGTTGACCAGATACGATTTCTACCCAGTGCTCTGAAATTCAATGTGAAGGAATTCAACTAAGCGCGGGCAAACGGCGGGAGTAACTATGACTCTCTTAAGCGTGTTGACCAGATACGATTACTGCCCAGTGCTCTGCAATTCCATGTGAAGGAATTCAACTAAGCGCGGGCAAACGGCGGGACTAACTATGATTCTCTTAAGCGTGTTGACCAGATACGATTACTGCCCAGTGCTCTGAAATTCAATGTGAAGAAATTCAACTAAGCGCGGGTAAACGGCGGGAGTAACTCTGACTCTCTTAAGCGTTTTGACCAGATACGATTTCTGCCCAGTGCTCTGAAATTCAATGTGAAGAAATTCAACTCAGCGCGGGTAAACGGCGGGAGTAAGAATGACTCTCTTGAGCGTGTTGACCAGATACGATTTCTGCCCAGTGCCCTGAAATTCAATGTGAAGAAATTCAACTAAGCGCGGGTAAACGGCGGGAGTAACTGTGACTCTCTTGAGCGTGTTGCCCAGATACGATTTCTGCCCAGTGCACTGAAATTCAAGGTGAAGAATATTCAACTAAGCGCGGGTAAACGGCGGGAGTAACTCTGACTCTCTTAAGCGTGTTGACCAGATACGATTTCTGCCCAGTGCTCTGCAATTCCATGTGAAGGAATTCAACTAAGCGCGGGTAAACGGCGGGAGTAACTCTGACTCTCTTAAGCGTGTTGACCAGATACGATTTCTGCCCAGTGCCCTGAAATTCAATGTGAAGAAATTCAACTAAGCGCGGGTAAACGGCGGGAGTAACTGTGACTCCCTTAAGCGTGTTGCCCAGATACGATTTCTGCCCAGTGCACTGAAATTCAAGGTGAAGAATATTCAACTAAGCGCGTGTAAACGGCGGGAGTAACTCTGACTCTCTTAAGCGTGTTGACCAGATACGATTTCTGCCCAGTGCACTGAAATTCAATATGAAGAAATTCAACTACGCGCGGGTGATCGGCGGGAGTAACTGTGACTCTCTTAAGCGTGTTGCCCAGATACGATTTCTGCCCAGTGCACTGAAATTCAAGGTGAAGAATATTCAACTAAGCGCGGGTAAACGGCGGGAGTAACTCTGACTCTCTTAAGAGCGTTGACCAGATACGATTACTGCCCCGTGCTCTGCAATTCAATGTGAAGAAATGCAACTAAGCGCGGGTAAACGGCGGGAGTAACTGTGACACTCTTAAGCGTGTTGACCAGATACGATTTCTGCCCAGTGCACTGAAATTCAAGGTGAAGAAATTCAACTAAGCGCGGGTAAACGGCGGGACTAACTATGATTCTCTTAAGCGTGTTGGCCAGATACGATTTCTGCCCAGTGCACTGAAATTCAATGTGAAGAAATTCAACTACGCGCGGGTGAACGGCGGGAGTAACTCTGACTCTCTTAAGCGTGTTGACCAGATACGATTTCTGCCCAGTGCTCTGCAATTCCATGTGAAGGAATTCAACTAAGCGCGGGTAAACGGCGGGAGTAACTCTGACTCTCTTAAGCGTGTTGACCAGATACGATTTCTGCCCAGTGCCCTGAAATTCAATGTGAAGAAATTCAACTAAGCGCGGGCAAACGGCGGGACTAACTATGATTCTCTTAAGCGTGTTGACCAGATACGATTACTGCCCAGTGCTCTGAAATTCAATGTGAAGAAATTCAACTAAGCGCGGGTAAACGGCGGGAGTAACTCTGACTCTCTTAAGCGTTTTGACCAGATACGATTTCTGCCCAGTGCTCTGAAATTCAATGTGAAGAAATTCAACTCAGCGCGGGTAAACGGCGGGAGTAAGAATGACTCTCTTGAGCGTGTTGACCAGATACGATTTCTGCCCAGTGCCCTGAAATTCAATGTGAAGAAATTCAACTAAGCGCGGGTAAACGGCGGGAGTAACTGTGACTCTCTTGAGCGTGTTGCCCAGATACGATTTCTGCCCAGTGCCCTGAAATTCAATGTGAAGAAATTCAACTAAGCGCGGGTAAACGGCGGGAGTAACTGTGACTCTCTTAAGCGTGTTGCCCAGATACGATTTCTGCCCAGTGCACTGAAATTTAAGGTGAAGAATATTCAACTAAGCGCGTGTAAACGGCGGGAGTAACTCTGACTCTCTTAAGCGTGTTGACCAGATACGATTTCTGCCCAGTGCACTGAAATTCAATATGAAGAAATTCAACTACGCGCGGGTGATCGGCGGGAGTAACTGTGACTCTCTTAAGGGTGTTGCCCAGATACGATTTCTGCCCAGTGCACTGAAATTCAAGGTGAAGAATATTCAACTAAGCGCGGGTAAACGGCGGGAGTAACTCTGACTCTCTTAAGAGCGTTGACCAGATACGATTACTGCCCCGTGCTCTGCAATTCAATGTGAAGAAATGCAACTAAGCGCGGGTAAACGGCTGGAGTAACTGTGACACTCTTAAGCGTGTTGACCAGATACGATTTCTGCCCAGTGCACTGAAATTCAAGGTGAAGAAATTCAACTAAGCGCGGGTAAACGGCGGGACTAACTATGGTTCTCTTAAGCGTGTTGGCCAGATACGATTTCTGCCCAGTGCACTGAAATTCAATGTGAAGAAATTCAACTACGCGCGGGTGAACGGCGGGAGTAACTCTGACTCTCTTAAGCGTGTTGACCAGATACGATTTCTGCCCAGTGCTCTGCAATTCCATGTGAAGGAATTCAACTAAGCGCGGGTAAACGGCGGGAGTAACTCTGACTCTCTTAAGCGTGTTGACCAGATACGATTTCTGCCCAGTGCCCTGAAATTCAATGTGAAGAAATTCAACTAAGCGCGGGTAAACGGCGGGACTAACTATGATTCTCTTAAGCGTGTTGGCCAGATACGATTTCTGCCCAGTGCACTGAAATTCAATGTGAAGAAATTCAACTACGCGCGGGTGAACGGCGGGAGTAACTCTGACTCTCTTAAGCGTGTTGACCAGATACGATTTCTGCCCAGTGCACTGAAATTCACGGTGAAGAATATTCAACTAAGCGCGGGTAAACGGCGGGAGTAACTCTGACTCTCTTAAGCGTGTTGACCAGATACGATTTCTGCCCAGTGCCCTGAAATTCAATGTGAAGAAATTCAACTACGCGCGGGTGATCGGCGGGAGTAACTGTGACTCTCTTAAGCGTGTTGCCCAGATACGATTTCTGCCCAGTGCACTGAAATTCACGGTGAAGAATATTCAACTAAGCGCGGGTAAACGGCGGGAGTAACTCTGACTCTCTTAAGCGTGTTGACCAGATACGATTTCTGCCCAGTGCACTGAAATTCAATGTGAAGAAATTCAACTACGCGCGGGTGAACGGCGGGAGTAACTCTGACTCTCTTAAGCGTGTTGACCAGATACGATATCTGCCCAGTGCTCTGCAATTCCATGTGAAGGAATTCAACTAAGCGCGGGTAAACGGCGGGAGTAACTGTGACTCTCTTAAGCGTGTTGACCAGATACGATTTCTGCCCAGTGCTCTGCAATTCAATGTGAAGAAATTCAACTCAGCGCGGGTAAACGGCGGGTGTAACTATGACTCTCTTAAGCGTGTTGACCAGATACGATTGCTGCCCAGTGCTCTGAAATTCAATATGAAGAAATTGAACTAAGCGCGGGTAAACGGCGGGACTAACTATGACTCTCTTAAGCGTGTTGACCAGATACGATTTCTACCCAGTGCTCTGAAATTCAATGTGAAGGAATTCAACTAAGCGCGGGCAAACGGCGGGAGTAACTATGACTCTCTTAAGCGTGTTGACCAGATACGATTACTGCCCAGTGCTCTGCAATTCCATGTGAAGGAATTCAACTAAGCGCGGGCAAACGGCGGGACTAACTATGATTCTCTTAAGCGTGTTGACCAGATACGATTACTGCCCAGTGCTCTGAAATTCAATGTGAAGAAATTCAACTAAGCGCGGGTAAACGGCGGGAGTAACTCTGACTCTCTTAAGCGTTTTGACCAGATACGATTTCTGCCCAGTGCTCTGAAATTCAATGTGAAGAAATTCAACTCAGCGCGGGTAAACGGCGGGAGTAAGAATGACTCTCTTGAGCGTGTTGACCAGATACGATTTCTGCCCAGTGCCCTGAAATTCAATGTGAAGAAATTCAACTAAGCGCGGGTAAACGGCGGGAGTAACTGTGACTCTCTTGAGCGTGTTGCCCAGATACGATTTCTGCCCAGTGCACTGAAATTCAAGGTGAAGAATATTCAACTAAGCGCGGGTAAACGGCGGGAGTAACTCTGACTCTCTTAAGCGTGTTGACCAGATACGATTTCTGCCCAGTGCTCTGCAATTCCATGTGAAGGAATTCAACTAAGCGCGGGTAAACGGCGGGAGTAACTCTGACTCTCTTAAGCGTGTTGACCAGATACGATTTCTGCCCAGTGCCCTGAAATTCAATGTGAAGAAATTCAACTAAGCGCGGGTAAACGGCGGGAGTAACTGTGACTCTCTTAAGCGTGTTGCCCAGATACGATTTCTGCCCAGTGCACTGAAATTCAAGGTGAAGAATATTCAACTAAGCGCGTGTAAACGGCGGGAGTAACTCTGACTCTCTTAAGCGTGTTGACCAGATACGATTTCTGCCCAGTGCACTGAAATTCAATATGAAGAAATTCAACTACGCGCGGGTGATCGGCGGGAGTAACTGTGACTCTCTTAAGCGTGTTGCCCAGATACGATTTCTGCCCAGTGCACTGAAATTCAAGGTGAAGAATATTCAACTAAGCGCGGGTAAACGGCGGGAGTAACTCTGACTCTCTTAAGAGCGTTGACCAGATACGATTACTGCCCCGTGCTCTGCAATTCAATGTGAAGAAATGCAACTAAGCGCGGGTAAACGGCGGGAGTAACTGTGACACTCTTAAGCGTGTTGACCAGATACGATTTCTGCCCAGTGCACTGAAATTCAAGGTGAAGAAATTCAACTAAGCGCGGGTAAACGGCGGGACTAACTATGATTCTCTTAAGCGTGTTGGCCAGATACGATTTCTGCCCAGTGCACTGAAATTCAATGTGAAGAAATTCAACTACGCGCGGGTGAACGGCGGGAGTAACTCTGACTCTCTTAAGCGTGTTGACCAGATACGATTTCTGCCCAGTGCTCTGCAATTCCATGTGAAGGAATTCAACTAAGCGCGGGTAAACGGCGGGAGTAACTCTGACTCTCTTAAGCGTGTTGACCAGATACGATTTCTGCCCAGTGCCCTGAAATTCAATGTGAAGAAATTCAACTAAGCGCGGGCAAACGGCGGGACTAACTATGATTCTCTTAAGCGTGTTGACCAGATACGATTACTGCCCAGTGCTCTGAAATTCAATGTGAAGAAATTCAACTAAGCGCGGGTAAACGGCGGGAGTAACTCTGACTCTCTTAAGCGTTTTGACCAGATACGATTTCTGCCCAGTGCTCTGAAATTCAGTGTGAAGAAATTCAACTCAGCGCGGGTAAACGGCGGGAGTAAGAATGACTCTCTTGAGCGTGTTGACCAGATACGATTTCTGCCCAGTGCCCTGAAATTCAATGTGAAGAAATTCAACTAAGCGCGGGTAAACGGCGGGAGTAACTGTGACTCTCTTGAGCGTGTTGCCCAGATACGATTTCTGCCCAGTGCCCTGAAATTCAATGTGAAGAAATTCAACTAAGCGCGGGTAAACGGCGGGAGTAACTGTGACTCTCTTAAGCGTGTTGCCCAGATACGATTTCTGCCCAGTGCACTGAAATTCAAGGTGAAGAATATTCAACTAAGCGCGTGTAAACGGCGGGAGTAACTCTGACTCTCTTAAGCGTGTTGCCCAGATACGATTTCTGCCCAGTGCACTGAAATTCAAGGTGAAGAATATTCAACTAAGCGCGGGTAAACGGCGGGAGTAACTCTGACTCTCTTAAGAGCGTTGACCAGATACGATTACTGCCCCGTGCTCTGCAATTCAATGTGAAGAAATGCAACTAAGCGCGGGTAAACGGCTGGAGTAACTGTGACACTCTTAAGCGTGTTGACCAGATACGATTTCTGCCCAGTGCACTGAAATTCAAGGTGAAGAAATTCAACTAAGCGCGGGTAAACGGCGGGACTAACTATGGTTCTCTTAAGCGTGTTGGCCAGATACGATTTCTGCCCAGTGCACTGAAATTCAATGTGAAGAAATTCAACTACGCGCGGGTGAACGGCGGGAGTAACTCTGACTCTCTTAAGCGTGTTGACCAGATACGATTTCTGCCCAGTGCTCTGCAATTCCATGTGAAGGAATTCAACTAAGCGCGGGTAAACGGCGGGAGTAACTCTGACTCTCTTAAGCGTGTTGACCAGATACGATTTCTGCCCAGTGCCCTGAAATTCAATGTGAAGAAATTCAACTAAGCGCGGGTAAACGGCGGGAGTAATTATGACTCTCTTAAGCGTGTTGACCAGATACGATTACTGCCCAGTGCTCTGCAATTCCATGTGAAGGAATTCAACTAAGCGAGGGTAAACGGCGGGAGTAACTATGACTCTCTTAAGCGTGTTGACCAGATACGATTACTGCCCAGTGCTCTGAAATTCAATGTGAAGAAATTCAGCTAAGCGCGGGCAAACGGCGGGACTAACTATGATTCTCTTAAGCGTGTTGACCAGATACGATTACTGCCCAGTGCTCTGAAATTCAATGTGAAGAAATTCAACTAAGCGCGGGTAAACGGCGGGAGTAACTCTGACTCTCTTAAGCGTTTTTACCAGATACGATTACTGCCCAGTGCTCTGCAATTCCATGTGAAGGAATTCAACTAAGCGCGGGTAAACGGCGGGAGTAACTGTGACTCTCTTAAGCGTGTTGACCAGATACGATATCTGCCCAGTGCTCTGCAATTCAATGTGAAGACATTCAACTAAGCGCGGGTAAACGGCGGGAGTAACAATGACTCTCTTGAGCGTGTTGACCAGATACGATTTCTGCCCAGTGCACTGAAATTCAATGTGAAGAAGTTCAACTACGCGCGGGTGAACGGCGGGACTAACTCTGACTCTCTTAAGCGTGTTGACCAGATACGATTTCTGCCCAGTGCCCTGAAATTCAATGTGAAGAAATTCAACTAAGCGCGGGTAAACGGCGGGAGTAACTGTGACTCTCTTAAGCGTGTTGCCCAGATACGATTTCTGCCCAGTGCACTGAAATTCAAGGTGAAGAATATTCAACTAAGCGCGGGTAAACGGCGGGAGTAACTCTGACTCTCTTAAGCGTGTTGACCAGATACGATTTCTGCCCAGTGCACTGAAATTCAATATGAAGAAATTCAACTACGCGCGGGTGATCGGCGGGAGTAACTGTGACTCTCTTAAGCGTGTTGCCCAGATACGATTTCTGCCCAGTGCACTGAAATTCACGGTGAAGAATATTCAACTAAGCGCGGGTAAACGGCGGGAGTAACTGTGACTCTCTTAAGCGTGTTGACCAGATACGATTTCTGCCCAGTGCTCTGCAATTCAATGTGAAGAAATTCAACTCAGCGCGGGTAAACGGCGGGTGTAACTATGACTCTCTTAAGCGTGTTGACCAGATACGATTGCTGCCCAGTGCTCTGAAATTCAATATGAAGAAATTGAACTAAGCGCGGGTAAACGGCGGGACTAACTATGACTCTCTTAAGCGTGTTAACCAGATACGATTTCTACCCAGTGCTCTGAAATTCAATGTGAAGGAATTCAACTAAGCGCGGGCAAACGGCGGGAGTAACTATGACTCTCTTAAGCGTGTTGACCAGATACGATTACTGCCCAGTGCTCTGCAATTCCATGTGAAGGAATTCAACTAAGCGCGGGCAAACGGCGGGACTAACTATGATTCTCTTAAGCGTGTTGACCAGATACGATTACTGCCCAGTGCTCTGAAATTCAATGTGAAGAAATTCAACTAAGCGCGGGTAAACGGCGGGAGTAACTCTGACTCTCTTAAGCGTTTTGACCAGATACGATTTCTGCCCAGTGCTCTGAAATTCAATGTGAAGAAATTCAACTCAGCGCGGGTAAACGGCGGGAGTAAGAATGACTCTCTTGAGCGTGTTGACCAGATACGATTTCTGCCCAGTGCCCTGAAATTCAATGTGAAGAAATTCAACTAAGCGCGGGTAAACGGCGGGAGTAACTGTGACTCTCTTGAGCGTGTTGCCCAGATACGATTTCTGCCCAGTGCACTGAAATTCAAGGTGAAGAATATTCAACTAAGCGCGGGTAAACGGCGGGAGTAACTCTGACTCTCTTAAGCGTGTTGACCAGATACGATTTCTGCCCAGTGCTCTGCAATTCCATGTGAAGGAATTCAACTAAGCGCGGGTAAACGGCGGGAGTAACTCTGACTCTCTTAAGCGTGTTGACCAGATACGATTTCTGCCCAGTGCCCTGAAATTCAATGTGAAGAAATTCAACTAAGCGCGGGTAAACGGCGGGAGTAACTGTGACTCTCTTAAGCGTGTTGCCCAGATACGATTTCTGCCCAGTGCACTGAAATTCAAGGTGAAGAATATTCAACTAAGCGCGTGTAAACGGCGGGAGTAACTCTGACTCTCTTAAGCGTGTTGACCAGATACGATTTCTGCCCAGTGCACTGAAATTCAATATGAAGAAATTCAACTACGCGCGGGTGATCGGCGGGAGTAACTGTGACTCTCTTAAGCGTGTTGCCCAGATACGATTTCTGCCCAGTGCACTGAAATTCAAGGTGAAGAATATTCAACTAAGCGCGGGTAAACGGCGGGAGTGACTCTGACTCTCTTAAGAGCGTTGACCAGATACGATTACTGCCCCGTGCTCTGCAATTCAATGTGAAGAAATGCAACTAAGCGCGGGTAAACGGCGGGAGTAACTGTGACACTCTTAAGCGTGTTGACCAGATACGATTTCTGCCCAGTGCACTGAAATTCAAGGTGAAGAAATTCAACTAAGCGCGGGTAAACGGCGGGACTAACTATGATTCTCTTAAGCGTGTTGGCCAGATACGATTTCTGCCCAGTGCACTGAAATTCAATGTGAAGAAATTCAACTACGCGCGGGTGAACGGCGGGAGTAACTCTGACTCTCTTAAGCGTGTTGACCAGATACGATTTCTGCCCAGTGCTCTGCAATTCCATGTGAAGGAATTCAACTAAGCGCGGGTAAACGGCGGGAGTAACTCTGACTCTCTTAAGCGTGTTGACCAGATACGATTTCTGCCCAGTGCCCTGAAATTCAATGTGAAGAAATTCAACTAAGCGCGGGCAAACGGCGGGACTAACTATGATTCTCTTAAGCGTGTTGACCAGATACGATTACTGCCCAGTGCTCTGAAATTCAATGTGAAGAAATTCAACTAAGCGCGGGTAAACGGCGGGAGTAACTCTGACTCTCTTAAGCGTTTTGACCAGATACGATTTCTGCCCAGTGCTCTGAAATTCAATGTGAAGAAATTCAACTCAGCGCGGGTAAACGGCGGGAGTAAGAATGACTCTCTTGAGCGTGTTGACCAGATACGATTTCTGCCCAGTGCCCTGAAATTCAATGTGAAGAAATTCAACTAAGCGCGGGTAAACGGCGGGAGTAACTGTGACTCTCTTGAGCGTGTTGCCCAGATACGATTTCTGCCCAGTGCCCTGAAATTCAATGTGAAGAAATTCAACTAAGCGCGGGTAAACGGCGGGAGTAACTGTGACTCTCTTAAGCGTGTTGCCCAGATACGATTTCTGCCCAGTGCACTGAAATTCAAGGTGAAGAATATTCAACTAAGCGCGTGTAAACGGCGGGAGTAACTCTGACTCTCTTAAGCGTGTTGACCAGATACGATTTCTGCCCAGTGCACTGAAATTCAATATGAAGAAATTCAACTACGCGCGGGTGATCGGCGGGAGTAACTGTGACTCTCTTAAGCGTGTTGCCCAGATACGATTTCTGCCCAGTGCACTGAAATTCAAGGTGAAGAATATTCAACTAAGCGCGGGTGAACGGCGGGAGTAACTCTGACTCTCTTAAGCGTGTTGACCAGATACGATTTCTGCCCAGTGCTCTGCAATTCCATGTGAAGGAATTCAACTAAGCGCGGGTAAACGGCGGGAGTAACTCTGACTCTCTTAAGCGTGTTGACCAGATACGATTTCTGCCCAGTGCCCTGAAATTCAATGTGAAGAAATTCAACTAAGCGCGGGCAAACGGCGGGACTAACTATGATTCTCTTAAGCGTGTTGACCAGATACGATTACTGCCCAGTGCTCTGAAATTCAATGTGAAGAAATTCAACTAAGCGCGGGTAAACGGCGGGAGTAACTCTGACTCTCTTAAGCGTTTTGACCAGATACGATTTCTGCCCAGTGCTCTGAAATTCAATGTGAAGAAATTCAACTCAGCGCGGGTAAACGGCGGGAGTAAGAATGACTCTCTTGAGCGTGTTGACCAGATACGATTTCTGCCCAGTGCCCTGAAATTCAATGTGAAGAAATTCAACTAAGCGCGGGTAAACGGCGGGAGTAACTGTGACTCTCTTGAGCGTGTTGCCCAGATACGATTTCTGCCCAGTGCCCTGAAATTCAATGTGAAGAAATTCAACTAAGCGCGGGTAAACGGCGGGAGTAACTGTGACTCTCTTAAGCGTGTTGCCCAGATACGATTTCTGCCCAGTGCACTGAAATTCAAGGTGAAGAATATTCAACTAAGCGCGTGTAAACGGCGGGAGTAACTCTGACTCTCTTAAGCGTGTTGACCAGATACGATTTCTGCCCAGTGCACTGAAATTCAATATGAAGAAATTCAACTACGCGCGGGTGATCGGCGGGAGTAACTGTGACTCTCTTAAGCGTGTTGCCCAGATACGATTTCTGCCCAGTGCACTGAAATTCAAGGTGAAGAATATTCAACTAAGCGCGGGTAAACGGCGGGAGTAACTCTGACTCTCTTAAGAGCGTTGGCCAGATACGATTACTGCCCCGTGCTCTGCAATTCAATGTGAAGAAATGCAACTAAGCGCGGGTAAACGGCTGGAGTAACTGTGACACTCTTAAGCGTGTTGACCAGATACGATTTCTGCCCAGTGCACTGAAATTCAAGGTGAAGAAATTCAACTAAGCGCGGGTAAACGGCGGGACTAACTATGGTTCTCTTAAGCGTGTTGGCCAGATACGATTTCTGCCCAGTGCACTGAAATTCAATGTGAAGAAATTCAACTACGCGCGGGTGAACGGCGGGAGTAACTCTGACTCTCTTAAGCGTGTTGACCAGATACGATTTCTGCCCAGTGCTCTGCAATTCCATGTGAAGGAATTCAACTAAGCGCGGGTAAACGGCGGGAGTAACTCTGACTCTCTTAAGCGTGTTGACCAGATACGATTTCTGCCCAGTGCCCTGAAATTCAATGTGAAGAAATTCAACTAAGCGCGGGTAAACGGCGGGACTAACTATGATTCTCTTAAGCGTGTTGGCCAGATACGATTTCTGCCCAGTGCACTGAAATTCAATGTGAAGAAATTCAACTACGCGCGGGTGAACGGCGGGAGTAACTCTGACTCTCTTAAGCGTGTTGACCAGATACGATTTCTGCCCAGTGCTCTGCAATTCCATGTGAAGGAATTCAACTAAGCGCGGGTAAACGGCGGGAGTAACTCTGACTCTCTTAAGCGTGTTGACCAGATACGATTTCTGCCCAGTGCCCTGAAATTCAATGTGAAGAAATTCAACTACGCGCGGGTGATCGGCGGGAGTAACTGTGACTCTCTTAAGCGTGTTGCCCAGATACGATTTCTGCCCAGTGCACTGAAATTCACGGTGAAGAATATTCAACTAAGCGCGGGTAAACGGCGGGAGTAACTCTGACTCTCTTAAGCGTGTTGACCAGATACGATTTCTGCCCAGTGCACTGAAATTCAATGTGAAGAAATTCAACTACGCGCGGGTGAACGGCGGGAGTAACTCTGACTCTCTTAAGCGTGTTGACCAGATACGATATCTGCCCAGTGCTCTGCAATTCCATGTGAAGGAATTCAACTAAGTGCGGGTAAACGGCGGGAGTAACTGTGACTCTCTTAAGCGTGTTGACCAGATACGATTTCTGCCCAGTGCTCTGCAATTCAATGTGAAGAAATTCAACTCAGCGCGGGTAAACGGCGGGTGTAACTATGACTCTCTTAAGCGTGTTGACCAGATACGATTGCTGCCCAGTGCTCTGAAATTCAATATGAAGAAATTGAACTAAGCGCGGGTAAACGGCGGGACTAACTATGACTCTCTTAAGCGTGTTGACCAGATACGATTTCTACCCAGTGCTCTGAAATTCAATGTGAAGGAATTCAACTAAGCGCGGGCAAACGGCGGGAGTAACTATGACTCTCTTAAGCGTGTTGACCAGATACGATTACTGCCCAGTGCTCTGCAATTCCATGTGAAGGAATTCAACTAAGCGCGGGCAAACGGCGGGACTAACTATGATTCTCTTAAGCGTGTTGACCAGATACGATTACTGCCCAGTGCTCTGAAATTCAATGTGAAGAAATTCAACTAAGCGCGGGTAAACGGCGGGAGTAACTCTGACTCTCTTAAGCGTTTTGACCAGATACGATTTCTGCCCAGTGCTCTGAAATTCAATGTGAAGAAATTCAACTCAGCGCGGGTAAACGGCGGGAGTAAGAATGACTCTCTTGAGCGTGTTGACCAGATACGATTTCTGCCCAGTGCCCTGAAATTCAATGTGAAGAAATTCAACTAAGCGCGGGTAAACGGCGGGAGTAACTGTGACTCTCTTGAGCGTGTTGCCCAGATACGATTTCTGCCCAGTGCACTGAAATTCAAGGTGAAGAATATTCAACTAAGCGCGGGTAAACGGCGGGAGTAACTCTGACTCTCTTAAGCGTGTTGACCAGATACGATTTCTGCCCAGTGCTCTGCAATTCCATGTGAAGGAATTCAACTAAGCGCGGGTAAACGGCGGGAGTAACTCTGACTCTCTTAAGCGTGTTGACCAGATACGATTTCTGCCCAGTGCCCTGAAATTCAATGTGAAGAAATTCAACTAAGCGCGGGTAAACGGCGGGAGTAACTGTGACTCTCTTAAGCGTGTTGCCCAGATACGATTTCTGCCCAGTGCACTGAAATTCAAGGTGAAGAATATTCAACTAAGCGCGTGTAAACGGCGGGAGTAACTCTGACTCTCTTAAGCGTGTTGACCAGATACGATTTCTGCCCAGTGCACTGAAATTCAATATGAAGAAATTCAACTACGCGCGGGTGATCGGCGGGAGTAACTGTGACTCTCTTAAGCGTGTTGCCCAGATACGATTTCTGCCCAGTGCACTGAAATTCAAGGTGAAGAATATTCAACTAAGCGCGGGTAAACGGCGGGAGTAACTCTGACTCTCTTAAGAGCGTTGACCAGATACGATTACTGCCCCGTGCTCTGCAATTCAATGTGAAGAAATGCAACTAAGCGCGGGTAAACGGCGGGAGTAACTGTGACACTCTTAAGCGTGTTGACCAGATACGATTTCTGCCCAGTGCACTGAAATTCAAGGTGAAGAAATTCAACTAAGCGCGGGTAAACGGCGGGACTAACTATGATTCTCTTAAGCGTGTTGGCCAGATACGATTTCTGCCCAGTGCACTGAAATTCAATGTGAAGAAATTCAACTACGCGCGGGTGAACGGCGGGAGTAACTCTGACTCTCTTAAGCGTGTTGACCAGATACGATTTCTGCCCAGTGCTCTGCAATTCCATGTGAAGGAATTCAACTAAGCGCGGGTAAACGGCGGGAGTAACTCTGACTCTCTTAAGCGTGTTGACCAGATACGATTTCTGCCCAGTGCCCTGAAATTCAATGTGAAGAAATTCAACTAAGCGCGGGTAAACGGCGGGACTAACTATGATTCTCTTAAGCGTGTTGGCCAGATACGATTTCTGCCCAGTGCACTGAAATTCAATGTGAAGAAATTCAACTACGCGCGGGTGAACGGCGGGAGTAACTCTGACTCTCTTAAGCGTGTTGACCAGATACGATTTCTGCCCAGTGCTCTGCAATTCCATGTGAAGGAATTCAACTAAGCGCGGGTAAACGGCGGGAGTAACTCTGACTCTCTTAAGCGTGTTGACCAGATACGATTTCTGCCCAGTGCCCTGAAATTCAATGTGAAGAAATTCAACTACGCGCGGGTGATCGGCGGGAGTAACTGTGACTCTCTTAAGCGTGTTGCCCAGATACGATTTCTGCCCAGTGCACTGAAATTCACGGTGAAGAATATTCAACTAAGCGCGGGTAAACGGCGGGAGTAACTCTGACTCTCTTAAGCGTGTTGACCAGATACGATTTCTGCCCAGTGCACTGAAATTCAAGGTGAAGAATATTCAACTAAGCGCGTGTAAACGGCGGGAGTAACTCTGACTCTCTTAAGCGTGTTGACCAGATACGATTTCTGCCCAGTGCACTGAAATTCAATATGAAGAAATTCAACTACGCGCGGGTGATCGGCGGGAGTAACTGTGACTCTCTTAAGCGTGTTGCCCAGATACGATTTCTGCCCAGTGCACTGAAATTCACGGTGAAGAATATTCAACTAAGCGCGGGTAAACGGCGGGAGTAACTGTGACTCTCTTAAGCGTGTTGCCCAGATACGATTTCTGCCCAGTGCACTGAAATTCAAGGTGAAGAATATTCAACTAAGCGCGTGTAAACGGCGGGAGTAACTCTGACTCTCTTAAGCGTGTTGACCAGATACGATTTCTGCCCAGTGCACTGAAATTCAATATGAAGAAATTCAACTACGCGCGGGTGATCGGCGGGAGTAACTGTGACTCTCTTAAGCGTGTTGCCCAGATACGATTTCTGCCCAGTGCACTGAAATTCAAGGTGAAGAATATTCAACTAAGCGCGGGTAAACGGCGGGAGTAACTCTGACTCTCTTAAGAGCGTTGACCAGATACGATTACTGCCCCGTGCTCTGCAATTCAATGTGAAGAAATGCAACTAAGCGCGGGTAAACGGCGGGAGTAACTGTGACACTCTTAAGCGTGTTGACCAGATACGATTTCTGCCCAGTGCACTGAAATTCAAGGTGAAGAAATTCAACTAAGCGCGGGTAAACGGCGGGACTAACTATGATTCTCTTAAGCGTGTTGGCCAGATACGATTTCTGCCCAGTGCACTGAAATTCAATGTGAAGAAATTCAACTACGCGCGGGTGAACGGCGGGAGTAACTCTGACTCTCTTAAGCGTGTTGACCAGATACGATTTCTGCCCAGTGCTCTGCAATTCCATGTGAAGGAATTCAACTAAGCGCGGGTAAACGGCGGGAGTAACTCTGACTCTCTTAAGCGTGTTGACCAGATACGATTTCTGCCCAGTGCCCTGAAATTCAATGTGAAGAAATTCAACTAAGCGCGGGTAAACGGCGGGACTAACTATGATTCTCTTAAGCGTGTTGGCCAGATACGATTTCTGCCCAGTGCACTGAAATTCAATGTGAAGAAATTCAACTACGCGCGGGTGAACGGCGGGAGTAACTCTGACTCTCTTAAGCGTGTTGACCAGATACGATTTCTGCCCAGTGCTCTGCAATTCCATGTGAAGGAATTCAACTAAGCGCGGGTAAACGGCGGGAGTAACTCTGACTCTCTTAAGCGTGTTGACCAGATACGATTTCTGCCCAGTGCCCTGAAATTCAATGTGAAGAAATTCAACTACGCGCGGGTGATCGGCGGGAGTAACTGTGACTCTCTTAAGCGTGTTGCCCAGATACGATGTCTGCCCAGTGCACTGAAATTCACGGTGAAGAATATTCAACTAAGCGCGGGTAAACGGCGGGAGTAACTCTGACTCTCTTAAGCGTGTTGACCAGATACGATTTCTGCCCAGTGCACTGAAATTCAATGTGAAGAAATTCAACTACGCGCGGGTGAACGGCGGGAGTAACTCTGACTCTCTTAAGCGTGTTGACCAGATACGATATCTGCCCAGTGCTCTGCAATTCCATGTGAAGGAATTCAACTAAGCGCGGGTAAACGGCGGGAGTAACTGTGACTCTCTTAAGCGTGTTGACCAGATACGATTTCTGCCCAGTGCTCTGCAATTCAATGTGAAGAAATTCAACTCAGCGCGGGTAAACGGCGGGTGTAACTATGACTCTCTTAAGCGTGTTGACCAGATACGATTGCTGCCCAGTGCTCTGAAATTCAATATGAAGAAATTGAACTAAGCGCGGGTAAACGGCGGGACTAACTATGACTCTCTTAAGCGTGTTGACCAGATACGATTTCTACCCAGTGCTCTGAAATTCAATGTGAAGGAATTCAACTAAGCGCGGGCAAACGGCGGGAGTAACTATGACTCTCTTAAGCGTGTTGACCAGATACGATTACTGCCCAGTGCTCTGCAATTCCATGTGAAGGAATTCAACTAAGCGCGGGCAAACGGCGGGACTAACTATGATTCTCTTAAGCGTGTTGACCAGATACGATTACTGCCCAGTGCTCTGAAATTCAATGTGAAGAAATTCAACTAAGCGCGGGTAAACGGCGGGAGTAACTCTGACTCTCTTAAGCGTTTTGACCAGATACGATTTCTGCCCAGTGCTCTGAAATTCAATGTGAAGAAATTCAACTCAGCGCGGGTAAACGGCGGGAGTAAGAATGACTCTCTTGAGCGTGTTGACCAGATACGATTTCTGCCCAGTGCCCTGAAATTCAATGTGAAGAAATTCAACTAAGCGCGGGTAAACGGCGGGAGTAACTGTGACTCTCTTGAGCGTGTTGCCCAGATACGATTTCTGCCCAGTGCACTGAAATTCAAGGTGAAGAATATTCAACTAAGCGCGGGTAAACGGCGGGAGTAACTCTGACTCTCTTAAGCGTGTTGACCAGATACGATTTCTGCCCAGTGCTCTGCAATTCCATGTGAAGGAATTCAACTAAGCGCGGGTAAACGGCGGGAGTAACTCTGACTCTCTTAAGCGTGTTGACCAGATACGATTTCTGCCCAGTGCCCTGAAATTCAATGTGAAGAAATTCAACTAAGCGCGGGTAAACGGCGGGAGTAACTGTGACTCTCTTAAGCGTGTTGCCCAGATACGATTTCTGCCCAGTGCACTGAAATTCAAGGTGAAGAATATTCAACTAAGCGCGGGTAAACGGCGGGAGTAACTCTGACTCTCTTAAGCGTGTTGACCAGATACGATTTCTGCCCAGTGCACTGAAATTCAATGTGAAGAAATTCAACTACGCGCGGGTGAACGGCGGGAGTAACTCTGACTCTCTTAAGCGTGTTGACCAGATACGATATCTGCCCAGTGCTCTGCAATTCCATGTGAAGGAATTCAACTAAGCGCGGGTAAACGGCGGGAGTAACTGTGACTCTCTTAAGCGTGTTGACCAGATACGATTTCTGCCCAGTGCTCTGCAATTCAATGTGAAGAAATTCAACTCAGCGCGGGTAAACGGCGGGTGTAACTATGACTCTCTTAAGCGTGTTGACCAGATACGATTGCTGCCCAGTGCTCTGAAATTCAATATGAAGAAATTGAACTAAGCGCGGGTAAACGGCGGGACTAACTATGACTCTCTTAAGCGTGTTGACCAGATACGATTTCTACCCAGTGCTCTGAAATTCAATGTGAAGGAATTCAACTAAGCGCGGGCAAACGGCGGGAGTAACTATGACTCTCTTAAGCGTGTTGACCAGATACGATTACTGCCCAGTGCTCTGCAATTCCATGTGAAGGAATTCAACTAAGCGCGGGCAAACGGCGGGACTAACTATGATTCTCTTAAGCGTGTTGACCAGATACGATTACTGCCCAGTGCTCTGAAATTCAATGTGAAGAAATTCAACTAAGCGCGGGTAAACGGCGGGAGTAACTCTGACTCTCTTAAGCGTTTTGACCAGATACGATTTCTGCCCAGTGCTCTGAAATTCAATGTGAAGAAATTCAACTCAGCGCGGGTAAACGGCGGGAGTAAGAATGACTCTCTTGAGCGTGTTGACCAGATACGATTTCTGCCCAGTGCCCTGAAATTCAATGTGAAGAAATTCAACTAAGCGCGGGTAAACGGCGGGAGTAACTGTGACTCTCTTGAGCGTGTTGCCCAGATACGATTTCTGCCCAGTGCACTGAAATTCAAGGTGAAGAATATTCAACTAAGCGCGGGTAAACGGCGGGAGTAACTCTGACTCTCTTAAGCGTGTTGACCAGATACGATTTCTGCCCAGTGCTCTGCAATTCCATGTGAAGGAATTCAACTAAGCGCGGGTAAACGGCGGGAGTAACTCTGACTCTCTTAAGCGTGTTGACCAGATACGATTTCTGCCCAGTGCCCTGAAATTCAATGTGAAGAAATTCAACTAAGCGCGGGTAAACGGCGGGAGTAACTGTGACTCTCTTAAGCGTGTTGCCCAGATACGATTTCTGCCCAGTGCACTGAAATTCAAGGTGAAGAATATTCAACTAAGCGCGTGTAAACGGCGGGAGTAACTCTGACTCTCTTAAGCGTGTTGACCAGATACGATTTCTGCCCAGTGCACTGAAATTCAATATGAAGAAATTCAACTACGCGCGGGTGATCGGCGGGAGTAACTGTGACTCTCTTAAGCGTGTTGCCCAGATACGATTTCTGCCCAGTGCACTGAAATTCAAGGTGAAGAATATTCAACTAAGCGCGGGTAAACGGCGGGAGTAACTCTGACTCTCTTAAGAGCGTTGACCAGATACGATTACTGCCCCGTGCTCTGCAATTCAATGTGAAGAAATGCAACTAAGCGCGGCTAAACGGCGGGAGTAACTGTGACACTCTTAAGCGTGTTGACCAGATACGATTTCTGCCCAGTGCACTGAAATTCAAGGTGAAGAAATTCAACTAAGCGCGGGTAAACGGCGGGACTAACTATGATTCTCTTAAGCGTGTTGGCCAGATACGATTTCTGCCCAGTGCACTGAAATTCAATGTGAAGAAATTCAACTACGCGCGGGTGAACGGCGGGAGTAACTCTGACTCTCTTAAGCGTGTTGACCAGATACGATTTCTGCCCAGTGCTCTGCAATTCCATGTGAAGGAATTCAACTAAGCGCGGGTAAACGGCGGGAGTAACTCTGACTCTCTTAAGCGTGTTGACCAGATACGATTTCTGCCCAGTGCCCTGAAATTCAATGTGAAGAAATTCAACTAAGCGCGGGCAAACGGCGGGACTAACTATGATTCTCTTAAGCGTGTTGACCAGATACGATTACTGCCCAGTGCTCTGAAATTCAATGTGAAGAAATTCAACTAAGCGCGGGTAAACGGCGGGAGTAACTCTGACTCTCTTAAGCGTTTTGACCAGATACGATTTCTGCCCAGTGCTCTGAAATTCAATGTGAAGAAATTCAACTCAGCGCGGGTAAACGGCGGGAGTAAGAATGACTCTCTTGAGCGTGTTGACCAGATACGATTTCTGCCCAGTGCCCTGAAATTCAATGTGAAGAAATTCAACTAAGCGCGGGTAAACGGCGGGAGTAACTGTGACTCTCTTGAGCGTGTTGCCCAGATACGATTTCTGCCCAGTGCCCTGAAATTCAATGTGAAGAAATTCAACTAAGCGCGGGTAAACGGCGGGAGTAACTGTGACTCTCTTAAGCGTGTTGCCCAGATACGATTTCTGCCCAGTGCACTGAAATTCAAGGTGAAGAATATTCAACTAAGCGCGTGTAAACGGCGGGAGTAACTCTGACTCTCTTAAGCGTGTTGCCCAGATACGATTTCTGCCCAGTGCACTGAAATTCAAGGTGAAGAATATTCAACTAAGCGCGGGTAAACGGCGGGAGTAACTCTGACTCTCTTAAGAGCGTTGACCAGATACGATTACTGCCCCGTGCTCTGCAATTCAATGTGAAGAAATGCAACTAAGCGCGGGTAAACGGCTGGAGTAACTGTGACACTCTTAAGCGTGTTGACCAGATACGATTTCTGCCCAGTGCACTGAAATTCAAGGTGAAGAAATTCAACTAAGCGCGGGTAAACGGCGGGACTAACTATGGTTCTCTTAAGCGTGTTGGCCAGATACGATTTCTGCCCAGTGCACTGAAATTCAATGTGAAGAAATTCAACTACGCGCGGGTGAACGGCGGGAGTAACTCTGACTCTCTTAAGCGTGTTGACCAGATACGATTTCTGCCCAGTGCTCTGCAATTCCATGTGAAGGAATTCAACTAAGCGCGGGTAAACGGCGGGAGTAACTGTGACTCTCTTAAGCGTGTTGACCAGATACGATATCTGCCCAGTGCTCTGCAATTCAATGTGAAGACATTCAACTAAGCGCGGGTAAACGGCGGGAGTAACAATGACTCTCTTGAGCGTGTTGACCAGATACGATTTCTGCCCAGTGCACTGAAATTCAATGTGAAGAAGTTCAACTACGCGCGGGTGAACGGCGGGACTAACTATGATTCTCTTAAGCGTGTTGACCAGATACGATTTCTGCCCAGTGCTCTGAAATTCAATGTGAAGAAATTCAACTAAGCGCGTGTAAACGGCGCGAGTAACTGTGACTCTCTTAAGCGTGTTGACCAGATACGATTTCTGCCCAGTGCTCTGCAATTCAATGTGAAGAAATTCAACTCAGCGCCGGTAAACGGCGGGTGTAACTATGACTCTCTTAAGCGTGTTGCCCAGATACGATTTCTGCGCAGTGCACTGAAATTCAAGGTGAAGAAATTCAACTACGCGCGGGTGAATGGCGGGAGTAACTGTGACTCTCTTAAGCGTGTTGCCCAGATACGATTTCTGCCCAGTGCACTGAAATTCAAGGTGAAGAATATTCAACTAAGCGCGGGTAAACGGCGGGAGTAACTCTGACTCTCTTAAGAGCGTTGACCAGATACGATTACTGCCCCGTGCTCTGCAATTCAATGTGAAGAAATGCAACTAAGCGCGGGTAAACGGCGGGAGTAACTGTGACACTCTTAAGCGTGTTGACCAGATACGATTTCTGCCCAGTGCACTGAAATTCAAGGTGAAGAAATTCAACTAAGCGCGGGTAAACGGCGGGACTAACTATGATTCTCTTAAGCGTGTTGGCCAGATACGATTTCTGCCCAGTGCACTGAAATTCAATGTGAAGAAATTCAACTACGCGCGGGTGAACGGCGGGAGTAACTCTGACTCTCTTAAGCGTGTTGACCAGATACGATTTCTGCCCAGTGCTCTGCAATTCCATGTGAAGGAATTCAACTAAGCGCGGGTAAACGGCGGGAGTAACTCTGACTCTCTTAAGCGTGTTGACCAGATACGATTTCTGCCCAGTGCACTGTAATTCAAGGTGAAGAATATTCAACTAAGCGCGTGTAAACGGCGGGAGTAACTCTGACTCTCTTAAGCGTGTTGACCAGATACGATTTCTGCCCAGTGCACTGAAATTCAATATGAAGAAATTCAACTACGCGCGGGTGATCGGCGGGAGTAACTGTGACTCTCTTAAGCGTGTTGCCCAGATACGATTTCTGCCCAGTGCACTGAAATTCAAGGTGAAGAATATTCAACTAAGCGCGGGTAAACGGCGGGAGTAACTCTGACTCTCTTAAGAGCGTTGACCAGATACGATTACTGCCCCGTGCTCTGCAATTCAATGTGAAGAAATGCAACTAAGCGCGGGTAAACGGCGGGAGTAACTGTGACACTCTTAAGCGTGTTGACCAGATACGATTTCTGCCCAGTGCTCTGCAATTCCATGTGAAGGAATTCAACTAAGCGCGGGTAAACGGCGGGAGTAACTCTGACTCTCTTAAGCGTGTTGACCAGATACGATTTCTGCCCAGTGCCCTGAAATTCAATGTGAAGAAATTCAACTAAGCGCGGGTAAACGGCGTGAGTAACTGTGACTCTCTTAAGCGTGTTGCCCAGATACGATTTCTGCCCAGTGCACTGAAATTCAAGGTGAAGAATATTCAACTAAGCGCGGGTAAACGGCGGGAGTAACTCTGACTCTCTTAAGCGTGTTGACCAGATACGATTTCTGCCCAGTGCACTGAAATTCAATATGAAGAAATTCAACTACGCGCGGGTGATCGGCGGGAGTAACTGTGACTCTCTTAAGCGTGTTGCCCAGATACGATTTCTGCCCAGTGCACTGAAATTCACGGTGAAGAATATTCAACTAAGCGCGGGTAAACGGCGGGAGTAACTCTGACTCTCTTAAGCGTGTTGACCAGATACGATTTCTGCCCAGTGCACTGAAATTCAATGTGAAGAAATTCAACTACGCGCGGGTGAACGGCGGGAGTAACTCTGACTCTCTTAAGCGTGTTGACCAGATACGATATCTGCCCAGTGCTCTGCAATTCCATGTGAAGGAATTCAACTAAGCGCGGGTAAACGGCGGGAGTAACTGTGACTCTCTTAAGCGTGTTGACCAGATACGATTTCTGCCCAGTGCTCTGCAATTCAATGTGAAGAAATTCAACTCAGCGCGGGTAAACGGCGGGTGTAACTATGACTCTCTTAAGCGTGTTGACCAGATACGATTGCTGCCCAGTGCTCTGAAATTCAATATGAAGAAATTGAACTAAGCGCGGGTAAACGGCGGGACTAACTATGACTCTCTTAAGCGTGTTGACCAGATACGATTTCTACCCAGTGCTCTGAAATTCAATGTGAAGGAATTCAACTAAGCGCGGGCAAACGGCGGGAGTAACTATGACTCTCTTAAGCGTGTTGACCAGATACGATTACTGCCCAGTGCTCTGCAATTCCATGTGAAGGACTTCAACTAAGCGCGGGCAAACGGCGGGACTAACTATGATTCTCTTAAGCGTGTTGACCAGATACGATTACTGCCCAGTGCTCTGAAATTCAATGTGAAGAAATTCAACTAAGCGCGGGTAAACGGCGGGAGTAACTCTGACTCTCTTAAGCGTTTTGACCAGATACGATTTCTGCCCAGTGCTCTGAAATTCAATGTGAAGAAATTCAACTCAGCGCGGGTGAACGGCGGGAGTAAGAATGACTCTCTTGAGCGTGTTGACCAGATACGATTTCTGCCCAGTGCCCTGAAATTCAATGTGAAGAAATTCAACTAAGCGCGGGTAAACGGCGGGAGTAACTGTGACTCTCTTGAGCGTGTTGCCCAGATACGATTTCTGCCCAGTGCACTGAAATTCAAGGTGAAGAATATTCAACTAAGCGCGGGTAAACGGCGGGAGTAACTCTGACTCTCTTAAGCGTGTTGACCAGATACGATTTCTGCCCAGTGCTCTGCAATTCCATGTGAAGGAATTCAACTAAGCGCGGGTAAACGGCGGGAGTAACTCTGACTCTCTTAAGCGTGTTGACCAGATACGATTTCTGCCCAGTGCCCTGAAATTCAATGTGAAGAAATTCAACTAAGCGCGGGTAAACGGCGGGAGTAACTGTGACTCTCTTAAGCGTGTTGCCCAGATACGATTTCTGCCCAGTGCACTGAAATTCAAGGTGAAGAATATTCAACTAAGCGCGTGTAAACGGCGGGAGTAACTCTGACTCTCTTAAGCGTGTTGACCAGATACGATTTCTGCCCAGTGCACTGAAATTCAATATGAAGAAATTCAACTACGCGCGGGTGATCGGCGGGAGTAACTGTGACTCTCTTAAGCGTGTTGCCCAGATACGATTTCTGCCCAGTGCACTGAAATTCAAGGTGAAGAATATTCAACTAAGCGCGGGTAAACGGCGGGAGTAACTCTGACTCTCTTAAGAGCGTTGACCAGATACGATTACTGCCCCGTGCTCTGCAATTCAATGTGAAGAAATGCAACTAAGCGCGGGTAAACGGCGGGAGTAACTGTGACACTCTTAAGCGTGTTGACCAGATACGATTTCTGCCCAGTGCACTGAAATTCAAGGTGAAGAAATTCAACTAAGCGCGGGTAAACGGCGGGACTAACTATGATTCTCTTAAGCGTGTTGGCCAGATACGATTTCTGCCCAGTGCACTGAAATTCAATGTGAAGAAATTCAACTACGCGCGGGTGAACGGCGGGAGTAACTCTGACTCTCTTAAGCGTGTTGACCAGATACGATTTCTGCCCAGTGCTCTGCAATTCCATGTGAAGGAATTCAACTAAGCGCGGGTAAACGGCGGGAGTAACTCTGACTCTCTTAAGCGTGTTGACCAGATACGATTTCTGCCCAGTGCCCTGAAATTCAATGTGAAGAAATTCAACTAAGCGCGGGCAAACGGCGGGACTAACTATGATTCTCTTAAGCGTGTTGACCAGATACGATTACTGCCCAGTGCTCTGAAATTCAATGTGAAGAAATTCAACTAAGCGCGGGTAAACGGCGGGAGTAACTCTGACTCTCTTAAGCGTTTTGACCAGATACGATTTCTGCCCAGTGCTCTGAAATTCAATGTGAAGAAATTCAACTCAGCGCGGGTAAACGGCGGGAGTAAGAATGACTCTCTTGAGCGTGTTGACCAGATACGATTTCTGCCCAGTGCCCTGAAATTCAATGTGAAGAAATTCAACTAAGCGCGGGTAAACGGCGGGAGTAACTGTGACTCTCTTGAGCGTGTTGCCCAGATACGATTTCTGCCCAGTGCCCTGAAATTCAATGTGAAGAAATTCAACTAAGCGCGGGTAAACGGCGGGAGTAACTGTGACTCTCTTAAGCGTGTTGCCCAGATACGATTTCTGCCCAGTGCACTGAAATTCAAGGTGAAGAATATTCAACTAAGCGCGTGTAAACGGCGGGAGTAACTCTGACTCTCTTAAGCGTGTTGACCAGATACGATTTCTGCCCAGTGCACTGAAATTCAATGTGAAGAAATGCAACTAAGCGCGGGTAAACGGCGGGAGTAACTGTGACACTCTTAAGCGTGTTGACCAGATACGATTTCTGCCCAGTGCACTGAAATTCAAGGTGAAGAAATTCAACTAAGCGCGGGTAAACGGCGGGACTAACTATGATTCTCTTAAGCGTGTTGGCCAGATACGATTTCTGCCCAGTGCACTGAAATTCAATGTGAAGAAATTCAACTACGCGCGGGTGAACGGCGGGAGTAACTCTGACTCTCTTAAGCGTGTTGACCAGATACGATTTCTGCCCAGTGCTCTGCAATTCCATGTGAAGGAATTCAACTAAGCGCGGGTAAACGGCGGGAGTAACTCTGACTCTCTTAAGCGTGTTGACCAGATACGATTTCTGCCCAGTGCCCTGAAATTCAATGTGAAGAAATTCAACTAAGCGCGGGCAAACGGCGGGACTAACTATGATTCTCTTAAGCGTGTTGACCAGATACGATTACTGCCCAGTGCTCTGAAATTCAATGTGAAGAAATTCAACTAAGCGCGGGTAAACGGCGGGAGTAACTCTGACTCTCTTAAGCGTTTTGACCAGATACGATTTCTGCCTAGTGCTCTGAAATTCAATGTGAAGAAATTCAACTCAGCGCGGGTAAACGGCGGGAGTAAGAATGACTCTCTTGAGCGTGTTGACCAGATACGATTTCTGCCCAGTGCCCTGAAATTCAATGTGAAGAAATTCAACTAAGCGCGGGTAAACGGCGGGAGTAACTGTGACTCTCTTGAGCGTGTTGCCCAGATACGATTTCTGCCCAGTGCCCTGAAATTCAATGTGAAGAAATTCAACTAAGCGCGGGTAAACGGCGGGAGTAACTGTGACTCTCTTAAGCGTGTTGCCCAGATACGATTTCTGCCCAGTGCACTGAAATTCAAGGTGAAGAATATTCAACTAAGCGCGTGTAAACGGCGGGAGTAACTCTGACTCTCTTAAGCGTGTTGACCAGATACGATTTCTGCCCAGTGCACTGAAATTCAATGTGAAGAAATGCAACTAAGCGCGGGTAAACGGCTGGAGTAACTGTGACACTCTTAAGCGTGTTGACCAGATACGATTTCTGCCCAGTGCACTGAAATTCAAGGTGAAGAAATTCAACTAAGCGCGGGTAAACGGCGGGACTAACTATGGTTCTCTTAAGCGTGTTGGCCAGATACGATTTCTGCCCAGTGCACTGAAATTCAATGTGAAGAAATTCAACTACGCGCGGGTGAACGGCGGGAGTAACTCTGACTCTCTTAAGCGTGTTGACCAGATACGATTTCTGCCCAGTGCTCTGCAATTCCATGTGAAGGAATTCAACTAAGCGCGGGTAAACGGCGGGAGTAACTCTGACTCTCTTAAGCGTGTTGACCAGATACGATTTCTGCCCAGTGCCCTGAAATTCAATGTGAAGAAATTCAACTAAGCGCGGGTAAACGGCGGGACTAACTATGATTCTCTTAAGCGTGTTGGCCAGATACGATTTCTGCCCAGTGCACTGAAATTCAATGTGAAGAAATTCAACTACGCGCGGGTGAACGGCGGGAGTAACTCTGACTCTCTTAAGCGTGTTGACCAGATACGATTTCTGCCCAGTGCTCTGCAATTCCATGTGAAGGAATTCAACTAAGCGCGGGTAAACGGCGGGAGTAACTCTGACTCTCTTAAGCGTGTTGACCAGATACGATTTCTGCCCAGTGCCCTGAAATTCAATGTGAAGAAATTCAACTACGCGCGGGTGATCGGCGGGAGTAACTGTGACTCTCTTAAGCGTGTTGCCCAGATACGATTTCTGCCCAGTGCACTGAAATTCACGGTGAAGAATATTCAACTAAGCGCGGGTAAACGGCGGGAGTAACTCTGACTCTCTTAAGCGTGTTGACCAGATACGATTTCTGCCCAGTGCACTGAAATTCAATGTGAAGAAATTCAACTACGCGCGGGTGAACGGCGGGAGTAACTCTGACTCTCTTAAGCGTGTTGACCAGATACGATATCTGCCCAGTGCTCTGCAATTCCATGTGAAGGAATTCAACTAAGCGCGGGTAAACGGCGGGAGTAACTGTGACTCTCTTAAGCGTGTTGACCAGATACGATTTCTGCCCAGTGCTCTGCAATTCAATGTGAAGAAATTCAACTCAGCGCGGGTAAACGGCGGGTGTAACTATGACTCTCTTAAGCGTGTTGACCAGATACGATTGCTGCCCAGTGCTCTGAAATTCAATATGAAGAAATTGAACTAAGCGCGGGTAAACGGCGGGACTAACTATGACTCTCTTAAGCGTGTTGACCAGATACGATTTCTACCCAGTGCTCTGAAATTCAATGTGAAGGAATTCAACTAAGCGCGGGCAAACGGCGGGAGTAACTATGACTCTCTTAAGCGTGTTGACCAGATACGATTACTGCCCAGTGCTCTGCAATTCCATGTGAAGGAATTCAACTAAGCGCGGGCAAACGGCGGGACTAACTATGATTCTCTTAAGCGTGTTGACCAGATACGATTACTGCCCAGTGCTCTGAAATTCAATGTGAAGAAATTCAACTAAGCGCGGGTAAACGGCGGGAGTAACTCTGACTCTCTTAAGCGTTTTGACCAGATACGATTTCTGCCCAGTGCTCTGAAATTCAATGTGAAGAAATTCAACTCAGCGCGGGTAAACGGCGGGAGTAAGAATGACTCTCTTGAGCGTGTTGACCAGATACGATTTCTGCCCAGTGCCCTGAAATTCAATGTGAAGAAATTCAACTAAGCGCGGGTAAACGGCGGGAGTAACTGTGACTCTCTTGAGCGTGTTGCCCAGATACGATTTCTGCCCAGTGCACTGAAATTCAAGGTGAAGAATATTCAACTAAGCGCGGGTAAACGGCGGGAGTAACTCTGACTCTCTTAAGCGTGTTGACCAGATACGATTTCTGCCCAGTGCTCTGCAATTCCATGTGAAGGAATTCAACTAAGCGCGGGTAAACGGCGGGAGTAACTCTGACTCTCTTAAGCGTGTTGACCAGATACGATTTCTGCCCAGTGCCCTGAAATTCAATGTGAAGAAATTCAACTAAGCGCGGGTAAACGGCGGGAGTAACTGTGACTCTCTTAAGCGTGTTGCCCAGATACGATTTCTGCCCAGTGCACTGAAATTCAAGGTGAAGAATATTCAACTAAGCGCGTGTAAACGGCGGGAGTAACTCTGACTCTCTTAAGCGTGTTGACCAGATACGATTTCTGCCCAGTGCACTGAAATTCAATATGAAGAAATTCAACTACGCGCGGGTGATCGGCAGGAGTAACTGTGACTCTCTTAAGCGTGTTGCCCAGATACGATTTCTGCCCAGTGCACTGAAATTCAAGGTGAAGAATATTCAACTAAGCGCGGGTAAACGGCGGGAGTAACTCTGACTCTCTTAAGAGCGTTGACCAGATACGATTACTGCCCCGTGCTCTGCAATTCAATGTGAAGAAATGCAACTAAGCGCGGGTAAACGGCGGGAGTAACTGTGACACTCTTAAGCGTGTTGACCAGATACGATTTCTGCCCAGTGCACTGAAATTCAAGGTGAAGAAATTCAACTAAGCGCGGGTAAACGGCGGGACTAACTATGATTCTCTTAAGCGTGTTGGCCAGATACGATTTCTGCCCAGTGCACTGAAATTCAATGTGAAGAAATTCAACTACGCGCGGGTGAACGGCGGGAGTAACTCTGACTCTCTTAAGCGTGTTGACCAGATACGATTTCTGCCCAGTGCTCTGCAATTCCATGTGAAGGAATTCAACTAAGCGCGGGTAAACGGCGGGAGTAACTCTGACTCTCTTAAGCGTGTTGACCAGATACGATTTCTGCCCAGTGCCCTGAAATTCAATGTGAAGAAATTCAACTAAGCGCGGGCAAACGGCGGGACTAACTATGATTCTCTTAAGCGTGTTGACCAGATACGATTACTGCCCAGTGCTCTGAAATTCAATGTGAAGAAATTCAACTAAGCGCGGGTAAACGGCGGGAGTAACTCTGACTCTCTTAAGCGTTTTGACCAGATACGATTTCTGCCCAGTGCTCTGAAATTCAATGTGAAGAAATTCAACTCAGCGCGGGTAAACGGCGGGAGTAAGAATGACTCTCTTGAGCGTGTTGACCAGATACGATTTCTGCCCAGTGCCCTGAAATTCAATGTGAAGAAATTCAACTAAGCGCGGGTAAACGGCGGGAGTAACTGTGACTCTCTTGAGCGTGTTGCCCAGATACGATTTCTGCCCAGTGCCCTGAAATTCAATGTGAAGAAATTCAACTAAGCGCGGGTAAACGGCGGGAGTAACTGTGACTCTCTTAAGCGTGTTGCCCAGATACGATTTCTGCCCAGTGCACTGAAATTCAAGGTGAAGAATATTCAACTAAGCGCGTGTAAACGGCGGGAGTAACTCTGACTCTCTTAAGCGTGTTGCCCAGATACGATTTCTGCCCAGTGCACTGAAATTCAAGGTGAAGAATATTCAACTAAGCGCGGGTAAACGGCGGGAGTAACTCTGACTCTCTTAAGAGCGTTGACCAGATACGATTACTGCCCCGTGCTCTGCAATTCAATGTGAAGAAATGCAACTAAGCGCGGGTAAACGGCTGGAGTAACTGTGACACTCTTAAGCGTGTTGACCAGATACGATTTCTGCCCAGTGCACTGAAATTCAAGGTGAAGAAATTCAACTAAGCGCGGGTAAACGGCGGGACTAACTATGGTTCTCTTAAGCGTGTTGGCCAGATACGATTTCTGCCCAGTGCACTGAAATTCAATGTGAAGAAATTCAACTACGCGCGGGTGAACGGCGGGAGTAACTCTGACTCTCTTAAGCGTGTTGACCAGATACGATTTCTGCCCAGTGCTCTGCAATTCCATGTGAAGGAATTCAACTAAGCGCGGGTAAACGGCGGGAGTAACTCTGACTCTCTTAAGCGTGTTGACCAGATACGATTTCTGCCCAGTGCCCTGAAATTCAATGTGAAGAAATTCAACTAAGCGCGGGTAAACGGCGGGACTAACTATGATTCTCTTAAGCGTGTTGGCCAGATACGATTTCTGCCCAGTGCACTGAAATTCAATGTGAAGAAATTCAACTACGCGCGGGTGAACGGCGGGAGTAACTCTGACTCTCTTAAGCGTGTTGACCAGATACGATTTCTGCCCAGTGCTCTGCAATTCCATGTGAAGGAATTCAACTAAGCGCGGGTAAACGGCGGGAGTAACTCTGACTCTCTTAAGCGTGTTGACCAGATACGATTTCTGCCCAGTGCCCTGAAATTCAATGTGAAGAAATTCAACTAAGCGCGGGTAAACGGCGGGAGTAACTGTGACTCTCTTAAGCGTGTTGCCCAGATACGATTTCTGCCCAGTGCACTGAAATTCAAGGTGAAGAATATTCAACTAAGCGCGGGTAAACGGCGGGAGTAACTCTGACTCTCTTAAGCGTGTTGACCAGATACGATTTCTGCCCAGTGCACTGAAATTCAATATGAAGAAATTCAACTACGCGCGGGTGATCGGCGGGAGTAACTGTGACTCTCTTAAGCGTGTTGCCCAGATACGATTTCTGCCCAGTGCACTGAAATTCAAGGTGAAGAATATTCAACTAAGCGCGGGTAAACGGCGGGAGTAACTGTGACTCTCTTAAGCGTGTTGACCAGATACGATTTCTGCCCAGTGCTCTGCAATTCAATGTGAAGAAATTCAACTCAGCGCGGGTAAACGGCGGGTGTAACTATGACTCTCTTAAGCGTGTTGACCAGATACGATTGCTGCCCAGTGCTCTGAAATTCAATATGAAGAAATTGAACTAAGCGCGGGTAAACGGCGGGACTAACTATGACTCTCTTAAGCGTGTTGACCAGATACGATTTCTACCCAGTGCTCTGAAATTCAATGTGAAGGAATTCAACTAAGCGCGGGCAAACGGCGGGAGTAACTATGACTCTCTTAAGCGTGTTGACCAGATACGATTACTGCCCAGTGCTCTGCAATTCCATGTGAAGGAATTCAACTAAGCGAGGGTAAACGGCGGGAGTAACTATGACTCTCTTAAGCGTGTTGACCAGATACGATTTCTGCCCAGTGCCCTGAAATTCAATGTGAAGAAATTCAACTAAGCGCGGGTAAACGGCGGGACTAACTATGATTCTCTTAAGCGTGTTGGCCAGATACGATTTCTGCCCAGTGCACTGAAATTCAATGTGAAGAAATTCAACTACGCGCGGGTGAACGGCGGGAGTAACTCTGACTCTCTTAAGCGTGTTGACCAGATACGATTTCTGCCCAGTGCTCTGCAATTCCATGTGAAGGAATTCAACTAAGCGCGGGTAAACGGCGGGAGTAACTCTGACTCTCTTAAGCGTGTTGACCAGATACGATTTCTGCCCAGTGCCCTGAAATTCAATGTGAAGAAATTCAACTAAGCGCGGGTAAACGGCGGGAGTAACTGTGACTCTCTTAAGCGTGTTGCCCAGATACGATTTCTGCCCAGTGCACTGAAATTCAAGGTGAAGAATATTCAACTAAGCGCGGGTAAACGGCGGGAGTAACTCTGACTCTCTTAAGCGTGTTGACCAGATACGATTTCTGCCCAGTGCACTGAAATTCAATATGAAGAAATTCAACTACGCGCGGGTGATCGGCGGGAGTAACTGTGACTCTCTTAAGCGTGTTGCCCAGATACGATTTCTGCCCAGTGCACTGAAATTCAAGGTGAAGAATATTCAACTAAGCGCGGGTAAACGGCGGGAGTAACTCTGACTCTCTTAAGCGTGTTGACCAGATACGATTTCTGCCCAGTGCACTGAAATTCAATGTGAAGAAATTCAACTACGCGCGGGTGAACGGCGGGAGTAACTCTGACTCTCTTAAGCGTGTTGACCAGATACGATTTCTGCCCAGTGCTCTGCAATTCCATGTGAAGGAATTCAACTAAGCGCGGGTAAACGGCGGGAGTAACTGTGACTCTCTTAAGCGTGTTGACCAGATACGATTTCTGCCCAGTGCTCTGCAATTCAATGTGAAGAAATTCAACTCAGCGCGGGTAAACGGCGGGTGTAACTATGACTCTCTTAAGCGTGTTGACCAGATACGATTGCTGCCCAGTGCTCTGAAATTCAATATGAAGAAATTGAACTAAGCGCGGGTAAACGGCGGGACTAACTATGACTCTCTTAAGCGTGTTGACCAGATACGATTTCTACCCAGTGCTCTGAAATTCAATGTGAAGGAATTCAACTAAGCGCGGGCAAACGGCGGGAGTAACTATGACTCTCTTAAGCGTGTTGACCAGATACGATTACTGCCCAGTGCTCTGCAATTCCATGTGAAGGAATTCAACTAAGCGAGGGTAAACGGCGGGAGTAACTATGACTCTCTTAAGCGTGTTGACCAGATACGATTACTGCCCAGTGCTCTGAAATTCAATGTGAAGAAATTCAACTAAGCGCGGGCAAACGGCGGGACTAACTATGATTCTCTTAAGCGTGTTGACCAGATACGATTACTGCCCAGTGCTCTGAAATTCAATGTGAAGAAATTCAACTAAGCGCGGGTAAACGGCGGGAGTAACTCTGACTCTCTTAAGCGTTTTGACCAGATACGATTTCTGCCCAGTGCTCTGAAATTCAATGTGAAGAAATTCAACTCAGCGCGGGTAAACGGCGGGAGTAAGAATGACTCTCTTGAGCGTGTTGACCAGATACGATTTCTGCCCAGTGCCCTGAAATTCAATGTGAAGAAATTCAACTAAGCGCGGGTAAACGGCGGGAGTAACTGTGACTCTCTTGAGCGTGTTGCCCAGATACGATTTCTGCCCAGTGCACTGAAATTCAAGGTGAAGAATATTCAACTAAGCGCGGGTAAACGGCGGGAGTAACTCTGACTCTCTTAAGCGTGTTGACCAGATACGATTTCTGCCCAGTGCACTGAAATTCTATGTGAAGAAATTCAACTACGCGCGGGTGATCGGCGGGAGTAACTGTGACTCTCTTAAGCGTGTTGCCCAGATACGATTTCTGCCCAGTGCACTGAAATTCAAGGTGAAGAATATTCAACTAAGCGCGGGTAAACGGCGGGAGTAACTCTGACTCTCTTAAGCGTGTTGACCAGATACGATTTCTGCCCAGTGCACTGAAATTCAATGTGAAGAAATTCAACTACGCGCGGGTGAACGGCGGGAGTAACTCTGACTCTCTTAAGCGTGTTGACCAGATACGATTTCTGCCCAGTGCTCTGCAATTCCATGTGAAGGAATTCAACTAAGCGCGGGTAAACGGCGGGAGTAACTGTGACTCTCTTAAGCGTGTTGACCAGATACGATTTCTGCCCAGTGCTCTGCAATTCCATGTGAAGGAATTCAACTAAGCGAGGGTAAACGGCGGGAGTAACTATGACTCTCTTAAGCGTGTTGACCAGATACGATTACTGCCCAGTGCCCTGAAATTCAATGTGAAGAAATTCAACTAAGCGCGGGTAAACGGCGGGAGTAACTGTGACTCTCTTGAGCGTGTTGCCCAGATACGATTTCTGCCCAGTGCACTGAAATTCAAGGTGAAGAATATTCAACTAAGCGCGGGTAAACGGCGGGAGTAACTCTGACTCTCTTAAGCGTGTTGACCAGATACGATTTCTGCCCAGTGCACTGAAATTCAATGTGAAGAAATTCAACTACGCGCGGGTGAACGGCGGGAGTAACTCTGACTCTCTTAAGCGTGTTGACCAGATACAATTTCTGCCCAGTGCTCTGAAATTCAATGTGAAGAAATGCAACTAAGCGCGGGTAAACGGCGGGAGTAACACTGACTCTCTTAAGCGTGTTGACCAGATACGATTTCTGCCCAGTGCTCTGCAATTCCATGTGAAGGAATTCAACTAAGCGCGGGTAAACGGCGGGAGTAACTGTGACTCTCTTAAGCGTGTTGACCAGATACGATTTCTGCCCAGTGCTCTGCAATTCAATGTGAAGAAATTCAACTCAGCGCGGGTTAACGGCGGGACTAACTATGATTCTCTTAAGCGTGTTGACCAGATACGATTTCTGCCCAGTGCACTGAAATTCAATGTGAAGAAATTCAACTACGCGCGGGTGAACGGCGGGAGTAACTCTGACTCTCTTAAGCGTGTTGACCAGATACGATTTCTGCCCAGTGCACTGAAATTCAATGTGAAGAAATTCAACTACGCGCGGGTGAACGGCGGGAGTAACTCTGACTCTCTTAAGCGTGTTGAACAGATACGATTGCTGCCCAGTGCTCTGAAATTCAATATGAAGAAATTGAACTAAGCGCGGGTAAACGGCGGGACTAACTATGACTCTCTTAAGCGTGTTGACCAGATACGATTTCTACCCAGTGCTCTGAAATTCAATGTGAAGAAATTCAACTAAGCGCGGGCAAACGGCGGGAGTAACTATGACTCTCTTAAGCGTGTTGACCAGATACGATTACTGCCCAGTGCTCTGCAATTCCATGTGAAGGAATTCAACTAAGCGAGGGTAAACGGCGGGAGTAACTATGACTCTCTTAAGCGTGTTGACCAGATACGATTACTGCCCAGTGCTCTGAAATTCAATGTGAAGAAATTCAACTAAGCGCGGGCAAACGGCGGGACTAACTATGATTCTCTTAAGCGTGTTGACCAGATACGCTTACTGCCCAGTGCTCTGCAATTCCATGTGAAGGAATTCAACTAAGCGAGGGTAAACGGCGGGAGTAACTATGACTCTCTTAAGCGTGTTGACCAGATACGATTACTGCCCAGTGCTCTGAAATTCAATGTGAAGAAATTCAACTAAGCGCGGGCAAACGGCGGGACTAACTATGATTCTCTTAAGCGTGTTGACCAGATACGCTTACTGCCCAGTGCTCTGAAATTCAATTTGAAGAAATTCAACTAAGCGCGGGCAAACGGCGGGACTAACTATGATTCTCTTAAGCGTGTTGACCAGATACGCTTACTGCCCAGTGCTCTGCAATTCCATGTGAAGGAATTCAACTAGGCGAGGGTAAACGGCGGGAGTAACTATGACTCTCTTAAGCGTGTTGACCAGATACGATTTCTGCCCAGTGCACTGAAATTCAATGTGGAGAAATTCAACTACGCGCGGGTGAACGGCGGGAGTAACTCTGACTCTCTTAAGCGTGATGAACAGATACGATTGCTGCCCAGTGCTCTGAAATTCAATATGAAGAAATTGAACTAAGCGCGGGTAAACGGCGGGACTAACTATGACTCTCTTAAGCGTGTTGACCAGATACGATTTCTACCCAGTGCTCTGAAATTCAATGTGAAGAAATTCAACTAAGCGCGGGCAAACGGCGGGAGTAACTATGACTCTCTTAAGCGTGTTGACCAGATACGATTACTGCCCAGTGCTCTGCAATTCCATGTGAAGGAATTCAACTAAGCGAGGGTAAACGGCGGGAGTAACTATGACTCTCTTAAGCGTGTTGACCAGATACGATTACTGCCCAGTGCTCTGAAATTCAATGTGAAGAAATTCAACTAAGCGCGGGCAAACGGCGGGAGTAACTATGACTCTCTTAAGCGTGTTGACCAGATACGATTACTGCCCAGTGCTCTGCAATTCCATGTGAAGGAATTCAACTAAGCGAGGGTAAACGGCGGGAGTAACTATGACTCTCTTAAGCGTGTTGACCAGATACGATTACTGCCCAGTGCTCTGAAATTCAATGTGAAGAAATTCAACTAAGCGCGGGCAAACGGCGGGACTAACTATGATTCTCTTAAGCGTGTTGACCAGATACGCTTACTGCCCAGTGCTCTGAAATTCAATTTGAAGAAATTCAACTAAGCGCGGGTAAACGGCGGGAGTAACTCTGACTCTCTTAAGCGTTTTGACCAGATACGATTTCTGCCCAGTGCTCTGAAATTCAATGTGAAGAAATTCAACTCAGCGCGGGTTAACGACGGGACTAACTATGATTCTCTTAAGCGTGTTGACCAGATACGATTTCTGCCCAGTGCACTGAAATTCAATGTGAAGAAATTCAACTACGCGCGGGTGAACGGCGGGAGTAACTCTGACTCTCTTAAGCGTGTTGACCAGATACGATTTCTGCCCAGTGCTCTGCAATTCCATGTGAAGGAATTCAACTAAGCGCGGGTAAACGGCGGGAGTAACTCTGACTCTCTTAAGCGTGTTGAACAGATACGATTTCTGCCCAGTGCACTGAAATTCAATGTGAAGAAATTCAACTACGCGCGGGTGAGCGGCGGGAGTAACACTGACTCTCTTAAGCGTGTTGACCAGATACGATTTCTGCCCAGTGCTCTGCAATTCCATGTGAAGGAATTCAACTAAGCGCGGGTAAACGGCGGGAGTAACTGTGACTCTCTTAAGCGTGTTGACCAGATACGATTTCTGCCCAGTGCTCTGCAATTCAATGTGAAGAAATTCAACTCAGCGCGGGTAAACGGCGGGTGTAACTATGACTCTGTTAAGCGTGTTGACCAGATACGATTGCTGCCCAGTGCTCTGAAATTCAATATGAAGAAATTGAACTAAGCGAGGGTAAACGGCGGGACTAACTATGACTCTCTTAAGCGTGTTGACCAGATACGATTACTGCCCAGTGCTCTGAAATTCAATGTGAAGAAATTCAACTAAGCGCGGGCAAACGGCGGGACTAACTATGATTCTCTTAAGCGTGTTGACCAGATACGCTTACTGCCCAGTGCTCTGAAATTCAATTTGAAGAAATTCAACTAAGCGCGGGTAAACGGCGGGAGTAACTCTGACTCTCTTAAGCGTTTTGACCAGATACGATTTCTGCCCAGTGCTCTGAAATTCAATGTGAAGAAATTCAACTCAGCGCGGGTTAACGACGGGACTAACTATGATTCTCTTAAGCGTGTTGACCAGATACGATTTCTGCCCAGTGCACTGAAATTCAATGTGAAGAAATTCAACTACGCGCGGGTGAACGGCGGGAGTAACTCTGACTCTCTTAAGCGTGTTGACCAGATACGATTTCTGCCCAGTGCTCTGCAATTCCATGTGAAGGAATTCAACTAAGCGCGGGTAAACGGCGGGAGTAACTCTGACTCTCTTAAGCGTGTTGAACAGATACGATTTCTGCCCAGTGCACTGAAATTCAATGTGAAGAAATTCAACTACGCGCGGGTGAGCGGCGGGAGTAACACTGACTCTCTTAAGCGTGTTGACCAGATACGATTTCTGCCCAGTGCTCTGCAATTCCATGTGAAGGAATTCAACTAAGCGCGGGTAAACGGCGGGAGTAACTGTGACTCTCTTAAGCGTGTTGACCAGATACGATTTCTGCCCAGTGCTCTGCAATTCAATGTGAAGAAATTCAACTCAGCGCGGGTAAACGGCGGGTGTAACTATGACTCTGTTAAGCGTGTTGACCAGATACGATTGCTGCCCAGTGCTCTGAAATTCAATATGAAGAAATTGAACTAAGCGAGGGTAAACGGCGGGACTAACTATGACTCTCTTAAGCGTGTTGACCAGATACGATATCTGCACAGTGCTCTGAAATTCAATGTGAAGAAATTCAACTAAGCGCGGGCAAACGGCGGGAGTAACTATGACTCTCTTAAGCGTGTTGACCAGATACGATTACTGCCCAGTGCTCTGCAATTCCATGTGAAGGAATTCAACTAAGCGAGGGTAAACGGCGGGAGTAACTATGACTCTCTTAAGCGTGTTGACCAGATACGATTACTGTCCAGTGCTCTGAAATTCAATGTGAAGAAATTCAACTAAGCGCGGGCAAACGGCGGGACTAACTATGATTCTCTTAAGCGTGTTGACCAGATACGATTACTGCCCAGTGCTCTGAAATTCAATGTGAAGAAATTCAACTAAGCGCGGGTAAACGGCGGGAGTAACTCGGACTCTCTTAAGCGTTTTGACCAGATACGATTTCTGCCCAGTGCTCTGAAATTCAATGTGAAGAAATTCAACTCAGCGCGGGTTAACGGCGGGACTAACTATGATTCTCTTAAGCGTGTTGACCAGATACGATTTCTGCCCAGTGCACTGAAATTCAATGTGAAGAAATTCAACTACGCGCGGGTGAACGGCGGGAGTAAATCTGACTCTCTTAAGCGTGTTGACCAGATACGATTTCTGCCCAGTGCACTGAAATTCAATGTGAAGAAATTCAACTACGCGCGGGTGAACGGCGGGAGTAGCACTGACTCTCTTAAGCGTGTTGACCAGATACGATTTCTGCCCAGTGCACTGAAATGCAATGTGAAGAAATTCAACTACGCGCGGGTGAACGGCGGGAGTAACTCTGACTCTCTTAAGCGTGTTGACCAGATACGATTTCTGCCCAGTGCACTGAAATTCAATGTGAAGAAATTCAACTACGCGCGAGTGAACGGCGGGAGTAGCACTGACTCTCTTAAGCGTGTTGACCAGATACGATTTCTGCCCAGTGCTCTGCAATTCCATGTGAAGGAATTCAACTAAGCGCGGGTAAACGGCGGGAGTAACTGTGACTCTCTTAAGCGTGTTGACCAGATACGATTTCTGCCCAGTGCTCTGCAATTCAATGTGAAGAAATTCAACTCAGCGCAGGTAAACGGCGGGTGTAACTATGACTCTCTTAAGCGTGTTGACCAGATACGATTTCTACCCAGTGCTCTGAAATTCAATGTGAAGAAATTCAACTCAGCGCGGGTAAACGGCGGGACTAACTATGACTCTCTTAAGCGTGTTGACCAGATACGACTTCTACCCAGTGCTCTGAAATTCAATGTGAAGAAATTCAACTCAGCGCGGGTAAACCGCGGGTGTAACTATGACTCTGTTAAGCGTGTTGACCAGATACGATTGCTGCCCAGTGCTCTGAAATTCAATATGAAGAAATTGAACTAAGCGCGGGTAAACGGCGGGACTAACTATGACTCTCTTAAGCGTGTTGACCAGATACGACTTCTACCCAGTGCTCTGAAATTCAATGTGAAGAAATTCAACTAAGCGCGGGCAAACGGCGGGAGTAACTATGACTCTCTTAAGCGTGTTGACCAGATACGATTACTGCCCAGTGCTCTGCAATTCCATGTGAAGGAATTCAACTAAGCGAGGGTAAACGGCGGGACTAACTATGACTCTCTTAAGCGTGTTGACCAGATACGATATCTGCACAGTGCTCTGAAATTCAATGTGAAGAAGTTCAACTAAGCGCGGGCAAACGGCGGGACTAACTATGATTCTCTTAAGCGTGTTGACCAGATACGATTTCTGCCCAGTGCTCTGCAATTCCATGTGAAGGAATTCAACTAAGCGCGGGTAAACGGCGGGAGTAACTGTGACTCTCTTAAGCGTGTTGGCCAGATACGATTTCTGCCGAGTGCTCTGCAATTCAATGTGAAGAAATTCAACTCAGCGCGGGTAAACGGCGGGTGTAACTATGACTCTCTTAAGCGTGTTGACCAGATACGATTGCTGCCCAGTGCTCTGAAATTCAATATGAAGAAATTGAACTAAGCGCGGGTAAACGGCGGGACTAACTATGACTCTCTTAAGCGTGTTGACCAGATACGATTACTGCCCAGTGCTCTGCAATTCAATGTGAAGAAATGCAACTAAGCGCGGGTAAACGGCGGGAGTAACTATGACTCTCTTAAGCGTTTTGACCAGATACGATTTCTGCCCAGTGCTCTGAAATTCAATGTGAAGAAATTCAACTCAGCGCGGGTTAACGGCGGGACTAACTATGATTCTCTTAAGCGTGTTGACCAGATACGATTTCTGCCCAGTGCACTGAAATTCAATGTGAAGAAATTCAACTACGCGCGGGTGAACGACGGGAGTAACTCTGACTCTCTTAAGCGTGTTGACCAGATACGATTTCTGCCCAGTGCTCTGCAATTCCATGTGAAGGAATTCAACTAAGCGCGGGTAAACGGCGGGAGTAACTGTGACTCTCTTAAGCGTGTTGACCAGATACGATTTCTGCCCAGTGCTCTGCAATTCAATGTGAAGAAATTCAACTCAGCGCGGGTAAACGGCGGGTGTAACTATGACTCTGTTAAGCGTGTTGACCAGATACGATTGCTGCCCAGTGCTCTGAAATTCAATATGAAGAAATTGAACTAAGCGCGGGTAAACGGCGGGACTAACTATGACTCTCTTAAGCGTGTTGACCAGATACGATTTCTACCCAGTGCTCTGAAATTCAATGTGAAGAAATTCAACTAAGCGCGGGCAAACGGCGGGAGTAACTATGACTCTCTTAAGCGTGTTGACCAGATACGATTACTGCCAAGTGCTCTGCAATTCCATGTGAAGGAATTCAACTAAGCGAGGGTAAACGGCGGGACTAACTATGACTCTCTTAAGCGTGTTGACCAGATACGATATCTGCCCAGTGCACTGAAATTCAATGTGAAGATATTCAACTAACCGCGGGTAAACGGCGGTAGTAACTATGATTCTCTTAAGCGTGTTGACCAGATACGATTACTGCCCAGTGCTCTGAAATTCAATATGAAGAAATTGAACTAAGCGCGGGTAAACGGCGGGACTAACTATGACTCTCTTAAGCGTGTTGACCAGATACGATTTCTACCCAGTGCTCTGCAATTCCATGTGAAGGAATTCAACTAAGCGAGGGTAAACGGCGGGACTAACTATGACTCTCTTAAGCGTGTTGACCAGATACGATTACTGTCCAGTGCTCTGAAATTCAATGTGAAGAAATTCAACTAAGCGCGGGCAAACGGCGGGACTAACTATGATTCTCTTAAGCGTGTTGACCAGATACGATTACTGCCCAGTGCTCTGAAATTCAATGTGAAGAAATTCAACTAAGCGCGGGTAAACGGCGGGAGTAACTCGGACTCTCTTAAGCGTTTTGACCAGATACGATTTCTGCCCAGTGCTCTGAAATTCAATGTGAAGAAATTCAACTCAGCGCGGGTTAACGGCGGGACTAACTATGATTCTCTTAAGCGTGTTGACCAGATACGATTTCTGCCCAGTGCACTGAAATTCAATGTGAAGAAATTCAACTACGCGCGGGTGAACGGCGGGAGTAAATCTGACTCTCTTAAGCGTGTTGACCAGATACGATTTCTGCCCAGTGCACTGAAATTCAATGTGAAGAAATTCAACTACGCGCGGGTGAACGACGGGAGTAACTCTGACTCTCTTAAGCGTGTTGACCAGATACGATTTCTGCCCAGTGCTCTGCAATTCCATGTGAAGGAATTCAACTAAGCGCGGGTAAACGGCGGGAGTAACTGTGACTCTCTTAAGCGTGTTGACCAGATACGATTTCTGCCCAGTGCTCTGCAATTCAATGTGAAGAAATTCAACTCAGCGCGGGTAAACGGCGGGTGTAACTATGACTCTGTTAAGCGTGTTGACCAGATACGATTGCTGCCCAGTGCTCTGAAATTCAATATGAAGAAATTGAACTAAGCGCGGGTAAACGGCGGGACTAACTATGACTCTCTTAAGCGTGTTGACCAGATACGATTTCTACCCAGTGCTCTGAAATTCAATGTGAAGAAATTCAACTAAGCGCGGGCAAACGGCGGGAGTAACTATGACTCTCTTAAGCGTGTTGACCAGATACGATTACTGCCAAGTGCTCTGCAATTCCATGTGAAGGAATTCAACTAAGCGAGGGTAAACGGCGGGACTAACTATGACTCTCTTAAGCGTGTTGACCAGATACGATATCTGCCCAGTGCACTGAAATTCAATGTGAAGATATTCAACTAACCGCGGGTAAACGGCGGTAGTAACTATGATTCTCTTAAGCGTGTTGACCAGATACGATTACTGCCCAGTGCTCTGAAATTCAATATGAAGAAATTGAACTAAGCGCGGGTAAACGGCGGGACTAACTATGACTCTCTTAAGCGTGTTGACCAGATACGATTTCTACCCAGTGCTCTGCAATTCCATGTGAAGGAATTCAACTAAGCGAGGGTAAACGGCGGGACTAACTATGACTCTCTTAAGCGTGTTGACCAGATACGATTACTGTCCAGTGCTCTGAAATTCAATGTGAAGAAATTCAACTAAGCGCGGGCAAACGGCGGGACTAACTATGATTCTCTTAAGCGTGTTGACCAGATACGATTACTGCCCAGTGCTCTGAAATTCAATGTGAAGAAATTCAACTAAGCGCGGGTAAACGGCGGGAGTAACTCGGACTCTCTTAAGCGTTTTGACCAGATACGATTTCTGCCCAGTGCTCTGAAATTCAATGTGAAGAAATTCAACTCAGCGCGGGTTAACGGCGGGACTAACTATGATTCTCTTAAGCGTGTTGACCAGATACGATTTCTGCCCAGTGCACTGAAATTCAATGTGAAGAAATTCAACTACGCGCGGGTGAACGGCGGGAGTAAATCTGACTCTCTTAAGCGTGTTGACCAGATACGATTTCTGCCCAGTGCACTGAAATTCAATGTGAAGAAATTCAACTACGCGCGGGTGAACGGCGGGAGTAGCACTGACTCTCTTAAGCGTGTTGACCAGATACGATTTCTGCCCAGTGCACTGAAATGCAATGTGAAGAAATTCAACTACGCGCGGGTGAACGGCGGGAGTAACTCTGACTCTCTTAAGCGTGTTGACCAGATACGATTTCTGCCCAGTGCACTGAAATTCAATGTGAAGAAATTCAACTACGCGCGAGTGAACGGCGGGAGTAGCACTGACTCTCTTAAGCGTGTTGACCAGATACGATTTCTGCCCAGTGCTCTGCAATTCCATGTGAAGGAATTCAACTAAGCGCGGGTAAACGGCGGGAGTAACTGTGACTCTCTTAAGCGTGTTGACCAGATACGATTTCTGCCCAGTGCTCTGCAATTCAATGTGAAGAAATTCAACTCAGCGCAGGTAAACGGCGGGTGTAACTATGACTCTTTTAAGCGTGTTGACCAGATACGATTTCTACCCAGTGCTCTGCAATTCCATGTGAAGGAATTCAACTAAGCGAGGGTAAACGGCGGGACTAACTATGACTCTCTTAAGCGTGTTGACCAGATACGATTACTGTCCAGTGCTCTGAAATTCAATGTGAAGAAATTCAACTAAGCGCGGGCAAACGGCGGGACTAACTATGATTCTCTTAAGCGTGTTGACCAGATACGATTACTGCCCAGTGCTCTGAAATTCAATGTGAAGAAATTCAACTAAGCGCGGGTAAACGGCGGGAGTAACTCGGACTCTCTTAAGCGTTTTGACCAGATACGATTTCTGCCCAGTGCTCTGAAATTCAATGTGAAGAAATTCAACTCAGCGCGGGTTAACGGCGGGACTAACTATGATTCTCTTAAGCGTGTTGACCAGATACGATTTCTGCCCAGTGCACTGAAATGCAATGTGAAGAAATTCAACTACGCGCGGGTGAACGGCGGGAGTAACTCTGACTCTCTTAAGCGTGTTGACCAGATACGATTTCTGCCCAGTGCACTGAAATTCAATGTGAAGAAATTCAACTACGCGCGAGTGAACGGCGGGAGTAGCACTGACTCTCTTAAGCGTGTTGACCAGATACGATTTCTGCCCAGTGCTCTGCAATTCCATGTGAAGGAATTCAACTAAGCGCGGGTAAACGGCGGGAGTAACTGTGACTCTCTTAAGCGTGTTGACCAGATACGATTTCTGCCCAGTGCTCTGCAATTCAATGTGAAGAAATTCAACTCAGCGCAGGTAAACGGCGGGTGTAACTATGACTCTGTTAAGCGTGTTGACCAGATACGATTTCTACCCAGTGCTCTGCAATTCCATGTGAAGGAATTCAACTAAGCGAGCGTAAACGGCGGGACTAACTATGACTCTCTTAAGCGTGTTGACCAGATACGATTACTGTCCAGTGCTCTGAAATTCAATGTGAAGAAATTCAACTAAGCGCGGGCAAACGGCGGGACTAACTATGATTCTCTTAAGCGTGTTGACCAGATACGATTACTGCCCAGTGCTCTGAAATTCAATGTGAAGAAATTCAACTAAGCGCGGGTAAACGGCGGGAGTAACTCGGACTCTCTTAAGCGTTTTGACCAGATACGATTTCTGCCCAGTGCTCTGAAATTCAATGCGAAGAAATTCAACTCAGCGCGGGTTAACGGCGGGACTAACTATGATTCTCTTAAGCGTGTTGACCAGATACGATTTCTGCCCAGTGCACTGAAATTCAATGTGAAGAAATTCAACTACGCGCGGGTAAACGGCGGGACTAACTATGACTCTCTTAAGCGTGTTGACCAGATACGATTACTGCCCAGTGCTCTGCAATTCAATGTGAAGAAATGCAACTAAGCGCGGGTAAACGGCGGGAGTAACTATGACTCTCTTAAGCGTTTTGACCAGATACGATTTCTGCCCAGTGCTCTGAAATTCAATGTGAAGAAATTCAACTCAGCGCGGGTTAACGGCGGGACTAACTATGATTCTCTTAAGCGTGTTGACCAGATACGATTTCTGCCCAGTGCACTGAAATTCAATGTGAAGAAATTCAACTACGCGCGGGTGAACGACGGGAGTAACTCTGACTCTCTTAAGCGTGTTGACCAGATACGATTTCTGCCCAGTGCTCTGCAATTCCATGTGAAGGAATTCAACTAAGCGCGGGTAAACGGCGGGAGTAACTGTGACTCTCTTAAGCGTGTTGACCAGATACGATTTCTGCCCAGTGCTCTGCAATTCAATGTGAAGAAATTCAACTCAGCGCGGGTAAACGGCGGGTGTAACTATGACTCTGTTAAGCGTGTTGACCAGATACGATTGCTGCCCAGTGCTCTGAAATTCAATATGAAGAAATTGAACTAAGCGCGGGTAAACGGCGGGACTAACTATGACTCTCTTAAGCGTGTTGACCAGATACGATTTCTACCCAGTGCTCTGAAATTCAATGTGAAGAAATTCAACTAAGCGCGGGCAAACGGCGGGAGTAACTATGACTCTCTTAAGCGTGTTGACCAGATACGATTACTGCCCAGTGCTCTGCAATTCCATGTGAAGGAATTCAACTAAGCGAGGGTAAACGGCGGGACTAACTATGACTCTCTTAAGCGTGTTGACCAGATACGATATCTGCCCAGTGCACTGAAATTCAATGTGAAGATATTCAACTAACCGCGGGTAAACGGCGGTAGTAACTATGATTCTCTTAAGCGTGTTGACCAGATACGATTACTGCCCAGTGCTCTGAAATTCAATATGAAGAAATTGAACTAAGCGCGGGTAAACGGCGGGACTAACTATGACTCTCTTAAGCGTGTTGACCAGATACGATTTCTACCCAGTGCTCTGCAATTCCATGTGAAGGAATTCAACTAAGCGAAGGTAAACGGCGGGACTAACTATGACTCTCTTAAGCGTGTTGACCAGATACGATTTCTGCCCAGTGCACTGAAATTCAATGTGAAGATATTCAACTAACCGCGGGTAAACGGCGGTAGTAACTATGATTCTCTTAAGCGTGTTGACCAGATACGATTTCTGCCCAGTGCTCTGCAATTCAATGTGAAGAAATTCAACTCAGCGCGGGTAAACGGCGGGTGTAACTATGACTCTCTTAAGCGTGTTCACCAGATACGATATCTGTCCAGTGCTCTGCAATTCAATGTGAAGAAATTCAACTAAGCGCGGGTAAACGGCGGGAGTAACTCTGACTCTCTTAAGCGTTTTGACCAGATACGATTTCTGCCCAGTGCTCTGAAATTCAATGTGAAGAAATTCAACTCAGCGCGGGTTAACGGCGGGACTAACTATGATTCTCTTAAGCGTGTGGACCAGATACGATTTCTGCCCAGTGCACTGAAATTCAATGTGAAGAAGTTCAACTACGCGCGGATGAACGGCGGGAGTAAATCTGACTCTCTTAAGCGTGTTGACCAGATACGATTTTTGCCCAGTGCTCTGCAATTCCATGTGAAGGAATTCAACTAAGCGCGGGCAAACGGCGGGAGTAACTATGACTCTCTTAAGCGTGTTGACCAGATACGATTACTGCCCAGTGCTCTGCAATTCCATGTGAAGGAATTCAACTAAGCGAGGGTAAACGGCGGGACTAACTATGACTCTCTTAAGCGTGTTGACCAGATACGATATCTGCACAGTGCTCTGAAATTCAATGTGAAGAAGTTCAACTAAGCGCGGGCAAACGGCGGGACTAACTATGATTCTCTTAAGCGTGTTGACCAGATACGATTACTGCCCAGTGCTCTGAAATTCAATGTGAAGAAATTCAACTAAGCGCGGGTAAACGGCGGGAGTAACTCTGACTCTCTTAAGCGTTTTGACCAGATACGATTTCTGCCCAGTGCTCTGAAATTCAATGTGAAGAAATTCAACTCAGCGCGGGTTAACGGCTGGACTAACTATGATTCTCTTAAGCGTGTTGACCAGATACGATTTCTGCCCAGTGCACTGAAATTCAATGTGAAGAAATTCAACTACGCGCGGGTGAACGGCGGGAGTAACTCTGACTTCTTTAAGCGTGTTGACCAGATACGATTTCTGCCCAGTGCACTGAAATTCAATGTGAAGAAATTCAACTACGCGCGGGTGAACGGCGGGAGTAACTCTGACTCTCTTAAGCGTGTTGAACAGATACGATTTCTGCCCAGTGCACTGAAATTCAATGTGAAGAAATTCAACTACGCGCGGGTGAACGGCGGGAGTAACTCTGACTCTCTTAAGCGTGTTGACCAGATACGATTTCTGCCCAGTGCTCTGCAATTCCATGTGAAGGAATTCAACTAAGCGCGGGTAAACGGCGGGAGTAACTCTGACTCTCTTAAGCGTGTTGAACAGATACGATTTCTGCCCAGTGCACTGAAATTCAATGTGAAGAAATTCAACTACGCGCGGGTGAACGGCGGGAGTAACTCTGACTCTCTTAAGCGTGTTGACCAGATACGATTTCTGCCCAGTGCTCTGCAATTCCATGTGAAGGAATTCAACTAAGCGCGGGTAAACGGCGGGAGTAACTGTGACTCCCTTAAGCGTGTTGACCAGATACGATTTCTGCCCAGTGCTCTGCAATTCAATGTGAAGAAATTCAACTCAGCGCGGGTAAACGGCGGGTGTAACTATGATTCTCTTAAGCGTGTTGACCAGATACGATTTCTGCCCAGTGCTCTGCAATTCAATGTGAAGAAATTCAACTCAGCGCGGGTAAACGGCGGGTGTAACTATGACTCTCTTAAGCGTGTTCACCAGATACGATATCTGCCCAGTGCTCTGCAATTCAATGTGAAGAAATTCAACTAAGCGCGGGTAAACGGCGGGAGTAACTCTGACTCTCTTAAGCGTTTTGACCAGATACGATTTCTGCCCAGTGCTCTGAAATTTGATGTGAAGAAATTCAACTCAGCGCGGGTTAACGGCGGGACTAACTATGATTCTCTTAAGCGTGTTGACCAGATACGATTTCTGCCCAGTGCACTGAAATTCAATGTGAAGAAGTTCAACTACGCGCGGGTGAACGGCGGGAGTAAATCTGACTCTCTTAAGCGTGTTGACCAGATACGATTTTTGCCCAGTGCTCTGCAATTCCATGTGAAGGAATTCAACTAAGCGCGGGTAAACGGCGGGAGTAACTCTGACTCTCTTAAGCGTGTTGAACAGATACGATTTCTGCCCAGTGCACTGAAATTCAATGTGAAGAAATTCAACTACGCGCGGGTGAGCGGCGGGAGTAACACTGACTCTCTTAAGCGTGTTGACCAGATACGATTTCTGCCCAGTGCTCTGCAATTCCATGTGAAGGAATTCAACTAAGCGCGGGTAAACGGCGGGAGTAACTGTGACTCTCTTAAGCGTGTTGACCAGATACGATTTCTGCCCAGTGCTCTGCAATTCAATGTGAAGAAATTCAACTCAGCGCGGGTAAACGGCGGGTGTAACTATGACTCTGTTAAGCGTGTTGACCAGATACGATTGCTGCCCAGTGCTCTGAAATTCAATATGAAGAAATTGAACTAAGCGCGGGTAAACGGCGGGACTAACTATGACTCTCTTAAGCGTGTTGACCAGATACGACTTCTACCCAGTGCTCTGAAATTCAATGTGAAGAAATTCAACTAAGCGCGGGCAAACGGCGGGAGTAACTATGACTCTCTTAAGCGTGTTGACCAGATACGATTACTGCCCAGTGCTCTGCAATTCCATGTGAAGGAATTCAACTAAGCGAGGGTAAACGGCGGGACTAACTATGACTCTCTTAAGCGTGTTGACCAGATACGATTACTGCCCAGTGCTCTGAAACTCAATATGAAGAAATTGAACTAAGCGCGGGTAAACGGCGGGACTAACTATGACTCTCTTAAGCGTGTTGACCAGATACGATTTCTACCCAGTGCTCTGCAATTCCATGTGAAGGAATTCAACTAAGCGAGGGTAAACGGCGGGACTAACTATGACTCTCTTAAGCGTGTTGACCAGATACGATTTCTGCCCAGTGCACTGAAATTCAATGTGAAGATATTCAACTAACCGCGGGTAAACGGCGGTAGTAACTATGATTCTCTTAAGCGTGTTGACCAGATACGATTTCTGCCCAGTGCTCTGCAATTCAATGTGAAGAAATTCAACTCAGCGCGGGTAAACGGCGGGTGTAACTATGACTCTCTTAAGCGTGTTCACCAGATACGATATCTGTCCAGTGCTCTGGAATTCAATGTGAAGAAATTCAACTAAGCGCGGGTAAACGGCGGGAGTAACTCTGACTCTCTTAAGCGTTTTGACCAGATACGATTTCTGCCCAGTGCTCTGAAATTCAATGTGAAGAAATTCAACTCAGCGCGGGTTAACGGCGGGACTAACTATGATTCTCTTAAGCGTGTTGACCAGATACGATTTCTGCCCAGTGCACTGAAATTCAATGTGAAGAAGTTCAACTACGCGCGGGTGAACGGCGGGAGTAAATCTGACTCTCTTAAGCGTGTTGACCAGATACGATTTTTGCCCAGTGCTCTGCAATTCCATGTGAAGGAATTCAACTAAGCGCGGGTAAACGGCGGGAGTAACTCTGACTCTCTTAAGCGTGTTGAACAGATACGATTTCTGCCCAGTGCACTGAAATTCAATGTGAAGAAATTCAACTACGCGCGGGTGAGCGGCGGGAGTAACACTGACTCTCTTAAGCGTGTTGACCAGATACGATTTCTGCCCAGTGCTCTGCAATTCCATGTGAAGGAATTCAACTAAGCGCGGGTAAACGGCGGGAGTAACTGTGACTCTCTTAAGCGTGTTGACCAGATACGATTTCTGCCCAGTGCTCTGCAATTCAATGTGAAGAAATTCAACTCAGCGCGGGTAAACGGCGGGTGTAACTATGACTCTGTTAAGCGTGTTGACCAGATACGATTGCTGCCCAGTGCTCTGAAATTCAATATGAAGAAATTGAACTAAGCGCGGGTAAACGGCGGGACTAACTATGACTCTCTTAAGCGTGTTGACCAGATACGACTTCTACCCAGTGCTCTGAAATTCAATGTGAAGAAATTCAACTAAGCGCGGGCAAACGGCGGGAGTAACTATGACTCTCTTAAGCGTGTTGACCAGATACGATTACTGCCCAGTGCTCTGCAATTCCATGTGAAGGAATTCAACTAAGCGAGGGTAAACGGCGGGACTAACTATGACTCTCTTAAGCGTGTTGACCAGATACGATTACTGCCCAGTGCTCTGAAATTCAATATGAAGAAATTGAACTAAGCGCGGGTAAACGGCGGGACTAACTATGACTCTCTTAAGCGTGTTGACCAGATACGATTTCTACCCAGTGCTCTGCAATTCCATGTGAAGGAATTCAACTAAGCGAGGGTAAACGGCGGGACTAACTATGACTCTCTTAAGCGTGTTGACCAGATACGATTTCAGCCCAGTGCACTGAAATTCAATGTGAAGATATTCAACTAACCGCGGGTAAACGGCGGTAGTAACTATGATTCTCTTAAGCGTGTTGACCAGATACGATTTCTGCCCAGTGCTCTGCAATTCAATGTGAAGAAATTCAACTAAGCGCGGGTAAACGGCGGGAGTAACTCTGACTCTCTTAAGCGTTTTGACCAGATACGATTTCTGCCCAGTGCTCTGAAATTTGATGTGAAGAAATTCAACTCAGCGCGGGTTAACGGCGGGACTAACTATGATTCTCTTAAGCGTGTTGACCAGATACGATTTCTGCCCAGTGCACTGAAATTCAATGTGAAGAAGTTCAACTACGCGCGGGTGAACGGCGGGAGTAAATCTGACTCTCTTAAGCGTGTTGACCAGATACGATTTTTGCCCAGTGCTCTGCAATTCCATGTGAAGGAATTCAACTAAGCGCGGGTAAACGGCGGGAGTAACTCTGACTCTCTTAAGCGTGTTGAACAGATACGATTTCTGCCCAGTGCACTGAAATTCAATGTGAAGAAATTCAACTACGCGCGGGTGAGCGGCGGGAGTAACACTGACTCTCTTAAGCGTGTTGACCAGATACGATTTCTGCCCAGTGCTCTGCAATTCCATGTGAAGGAATTCAACTAAGCGCGGGTAAACGGCGGGAGTAACTGTGACTCTCTTAAGCGTGTTGACCAGATACGATTTCTGCCCAGTGCTCTGCAATTCAATGTGAAGAAATTCAACACAGCGCGGGTAAACGGCGGGTGTAACTATGACTCTGTTAAGCGTGTTGACCAGATACGATTGCTGCCCAGTGCTCTGAAATTCAATATGAAGAAATTGAACTAAGCGCGGGTAAACGGCGGGACTAACTATGACTCTCTTAAGCGTGTTGACCAGATACGACTTCTACCCAGTGCTCTGAAATTCAATGTGAAGAAATTCAACTAAGCGCGGGCAAACGGCGGGAGTAACTATGACTCTCTTAAGCGTGTTGACCAGATACGATTACTGCCCAGTGCTCTGCAATTCCATGTGAAGGAATTCAACTAAGCGAGGGTAAACGGCGGGACTAACTATGACTCTCTTAAGCGTGTTGACCAGATACGATTACTGCCCAGTGCTCTGAAATTCAATATGAAGAAATTGAACTAAGCGCGGGTAAACGGCGGGACTAACTATGACTCTCTTAAGCGTGTTGACCAGATACGATTTCTACCCAGTGCTCTGCAATTCCATGTGAAGGAATTCAACTAAGCGAGGGTAAACGGCGGGACTAACTATGACTCTCTTAAGCGTGTTGACCAGATACGATTTCAGCCCAGTGCACTGAAATTCAATGTGAAGATATTCAACTAACCGCGGGTAAACGGCGGTAGTAACTATGATTCTCTTAAGCGTGTTGACCAGATACGATTTCTGCCCAGTGCTCTGCAATTCAATGTGAAGAAATTCAACTAAGCGCGGGTAAACGGCGGGAGTAACTCTGACTCTCTTAAGCGTTTTGACCAGATACGATTTCTGCCCAGTGCTCTGAAATTTGATGTGAAGAAATTCAACTCAGCGCGGGTTAACGGCGGGACTAACTATGATTCTCTTAAGCGTGTTGACCAGATACGATTTCTGCCCAGTGCACTGAAATTCAATGTGAAGAAGTTCAACTACGCGCGGGTGAACGGCGGGAGTAAATCTGACTCTCTTAAGCGTGTTGACCAGATACGATTTTTGCCCAGTGCTCTGCAATTCCATGTGAAGGAATTCAACTAAGCGCGGGTAAACGGCGGGAGTAACTCTGACTCTCTTAAGCGTGTTGAACAGATACGATTTCTGCCCAGTGCACTGAAATTCAATGTGAAGAAATTCAACTACGCGCGGGTGAGCGGCGGGAGTAACACTGACTCTCTTAAGCGTGTTGACCAGATACGATTTCTGCCCAGTGCTCTGCAATTCCATGTGAAGGAATTCAACTAAGCGCGGGTAAACGGCGGGAGTAACTGTGACTCTCTTAAGCGTGTTGACCAGATACGATTTCTGCCCAGTGCTCTGCAATTCAATGTGAAGAAATTCAACACAGCGCGGGTAAACGGCGGGTGTAACTATGACTCTGTTAAGCGTGTTGACCAGATACGATTGCTGCCCAGTGCTCTGAAATTCAATATGAAGAAATTGAACTAAGCGCGGGTAAACGGCGGGACTAACTATGACTCTCTTAAGCGTGTTGACCAGATACGACTTCTACCCAGTGCTCTGAAATTCAATGTGAAGAAATTCAACTAAGCGCGGGCAAACGGCGGGAGTAACTATGACTCTCTTAAGCGTGTTGACCAGATACGATTTCTGCCCAGTGCACTGAAATTCAATGTGAAGGAATTCAACTAAGCGAGGGTAAACGGCGGGACTAACTATGACTCTCTTAAGCGTGTTGACCAGATACGATTACTGCCCAGTGCTCTGAAATTCAATATGAAGAAATTGAACTAAGCGCGGGTAAACGGCGGGACTAACTATGACTCTCTTAAGCGTGTTGACCAGATACGATTTCTACCCAGTGCTCTGCAATTCCATGTGAAGGAATTCAACTAAGCGAGGGTAAACGGCGGGACTAACTATGACTCTCTTAAGCGTGTTGACCAGATACGATTTCTGCCCAGTGCACTGAAATTCAATGTGAAGATATTCAACTAACCGCGGGTAAACGGCGGTAGTAACTATGATTCTCTTAAGCGTGTTGACCAGATACGATTTCTGCCCAGTGCTCTGCAATTCAATGTGAAGAAATTCAACTCAGCGCGGGTAAACGGCGGGTGTAACTATGACTCTCTTAAGCGTGTTCACCAGATACGATATCTGTCCAGTGCTCTGGAATTCAATGTGAAGAAATTCAACTAAGCGCGGGTAAACGGCGGGAGTAACTCTGACTCTCTTAAGCGTTTTGACCAGATACGATTTCTGCCCAGTGCTCTGAAATTCAATGTGAAGAAATTCAACTCAGCGCGGGTTAACGGCGGGACTAACTATGATTCTCTTAAGCGTGTTGACCAGATACGATTTCTGCCCAGTGCACTGAAATTCAATGTGAAGAAGTTCAACTACGCGCGGGTGAACGGCGGGAGTAAATCTGACTCTCTTAAGCGTGTTGACCAGATACGATTTTTGCCCAGTGCTCTGCAATTCCATGTGAAGGAATTCAACTAAGCGCGGGTAAACGGCGGGAGTAACTCTGACTCTCTTAAGCGTGTTGAACAGATACGATTTCTGCCCAGTGCACTGAAATTCAATGTGAAGAAATTCAACTACGCGCGGGTGAGCGGCGGGTGTAACACTGACTCTCTTAAGCGTGTTGACCAGATACGATTTCTGCCCAGTGCTCTGCAATTCCATGTGAAGGAATTCAACTAAGCGCGGGTAAACGGCGGGAGTAACTGTGACTCTCTTAAGCGTGTTGACCAGATACGATTTCTGCCCAGTGCTCTGCAATTCAATGTGAAGAAATTCAACTCAGCGCGGGTAAACGGCGGGTGTAACTATGACTCTGTTAAGCGTGTTGACCAGATACGATTGCTGCCCAGTGCTCTGAAATTCAATATGAAGAAATTGAACTAAGCGCGGGTAAACGGCGGGACTAACTATGACTCTCTTAAGCGTGTTGACCAGATACGACTTCTACCCAGTGCTCTGAAATTCAATGTGAAGAAATTCAACTAAGCGCGGGCAAACGGCGGGAGTAACTATGACTCTCTTAAGCGTGTTGACCAGATACGATTACTGCCCAGTGCTCTGCAATTCCATGTGAAGGAATTCAACTAAGCGAGGGTAAACGGCGGGACTAACTATGACTCTCTTAAGCGTGTTGACCAGATACGATATCTGCACAGTGCTCTGAAATTCAATGTGAAGAAGTTCAACTAAGCGCGGGCAAACGGCGGGACTAACTATGATTCTCTTAAGCGTGTTGACCAGATACGATTACTGCCCAGTGCTCTGAAATTCAATGTGAAGAAATTCAACTAAGCGCGGGTAAACGGCGGGAGTAACTCTGACTCTCTTAAGCGTTTTGACCAGATACGATTTCTGCCCAGTGCTCTGAAATTCAATGTGAAGAAATTCAACTCAGCGCGGGTTAACGGCGGGACTAACTATGATTCTCTTAAGCGTGTTGACCAGATACGATTTCTGCCCAGTGCACTGAAATTCAATGTGAAGAAATTCAACTACGCGCGGGTGAACGGCGGCAGTAACTCTGACTTCTTTAAGCGTGTTGACCAGATACGATTTCTGCCCAGTGCACTGAAATTCAATGTGAAGAAATTCAACTACGCGCGGGTGAACGGCGGGAGTAACTCTGACTCTCTTAAGCGTGTTGAACAGATACGATTTCTGCCCAGTGCACTGAAATTCAATGTGAAGAAATTCAACTACGCGCGGGTGAACGGCGGGAGTAACTCTGACTCTCTTAAGCGTGTTGACCAGATACGATTTCTGCCCAGTGCTCTGCAATTCCATGTGAAGGAATTCAACTAAGCGCGGGTAAACGGCGGGAGTAACTCTGACTCTCTTAAGCGTGTTGAACAGATACGATTTCTGCCCAGTGCACTGAAATTCAATGTGAAGAAATTCAACTACGCGCGGGTGAACGGCGGGAGTAACTCTGACTCTCTTAAGCGTGTTGACCAGATACGATTTCTGCCCAGTGCTCTGCAATTCCATGTGAAGGAATTCAACTAAGCGCGGGTAAACGGCGGGAGTAACTCTGACTCTCTTAAGCGTGTTGACCAGATACGATTTCTGCCCAGTGCACTGAAATTCAATGTGAAGAAATTCAACTACGCGCGGGTGAACGGCGGGAGTAACACTGACTCTCTTAAGCGTGTTGACCAGATACGATTTCTGCCCAGTGCTCTGCAATTCCATGTGAAGGAATTCAACTAAGCGCGGGTAAACGGCGGGAGTAACTGTGACTCCCTTAAGCGTGTTGACCAGATACGATTTCTGCCCAGTGCTCTGCAATTCAATGTGAAGAAATTCAACTCAGCGCGGGTAAACGGCGGGTGTAACTATGACTCTGTTAAGCGTGTTGACCAGATACGATTACTGCCCAGTGCTCTGAAATTCAATATGAAGAAATTGAACTAAGCGCGGGTAAACGGCGGGACTAACTATGACTCTCTTAAGCGTGTTGACCAGATACGATTTCTACCCAGTGCTCTGCAATTCCATGTGAAGGAATTCAACTAAGCGAGGGTAAACGGCGGGACTAACTATGACTCTCTTAAGCGTGTTGACCAGATACGATTTCTGCCCAGTGCACTGAAATTCAATGTGAAGATATTCAACTAACCGCGGGTAAACGGCGGTAGTAACTATGATTCTCTTAAGCGTGTTGACCAGATACGATTTCTGCCCAGTGCTCTGCAATTCAATGTGAAGAAATTCAACTCAGCGCGGGTAAACGGCGGGTGTAACTATGACTCTCTTAAGCGTGTTCACCAGATACGATATCTGCCCAGTGCTCTGCAATTCAATGTGAAGAAATTCAACTAAGCGCGGGTAAACGGCGGGAGTAACTCTGACTCTCTTAAGCGTTTTGACCAGATACGATTTCTGCCCAGTGCTCTGAAATTCAATGTGAAGAAATTCAACTCAGCGCGGGTTAACGGCGGGACTAACTATGATTCTCTTAAGCGTGTTGACCAGATACGATTTCTGCCCAGTGCACTGAAATTCAATGTGAAGAAGTTCAACTACGCGCGGGTGAACGGCGGGAGTAAATCTGACTCTCTTAAGCGTGTTGACCAGATACGATTTCTGCCCAGTACACTGAAATTCAATGTGAAGAAATTCAACTACGCGCGGGTGAACGGCGGGAGTAACTCTGACTCTCTTAAGCGTGTTGAACAGATACGATTTCTGCCCAGTGCACTGAAATTCAATGTGAAGAAATTCAACTACGCGCGGGTGAACGGCGGGAGTAACTCTGACTCTCTTAAGCGTGTTGACCAGATACGATTTCTGCCCAGTGCTCTGCAATTCCATGTGAAGGAATTCAACTAAGCGCGGGTAAACGGCGGGAGTAACTCTGACTCTCTTAAGCGTGTTGAACAGATATGATTTCTGCCCAGTGCACTGAAATTCAATGTGAAGAAATTCAACTACGCGCGGGTGAACGGCGGGAGTAACACTGACTCTCTTAAGCGTGTTGACCAGATACGATTTCTGCCCAGTGCTCTGCAATTCCATGTGAAGGAATTCAACTAAGCGCGGGTAAACGGCGGGAGTAACTGTGACTCTCTTAAGCGTGTTGACCAGATACGATTTCTGCCCAGTGCTCTGCAATTCAATGTGAAGAAATTCAACCCAGGGCGGGTAAACGGCGGGTGTAACTATGACTCTCTTAAGCGTGTTGACCAGATACGATTTCTACCCAGTGCTCTGAAATTCAATGTGAAGAAATTCAACTAAGCGCGGGCAAACGGCGGGAGTAACTATGTCTCTCTTAAGCGTGTTGACCAGATACGATTACTGCCCAGTGCTCTGCAATTCCATGTGAAGGAATTCAACTAAGCGAGGGTAAACGGCGGGACTAACCATGACTCACTTAAGCGTGTTGACCAGATACGATTTCTGCCCAGTGCACTGAAATTCAATGTGAAGAAGTTCAACTAAGCGAGGGTAAACGGCGGGAGTAACTCTGACTCTCTTAAGCGTGTTGACCAGATACGATTTCTGCCCAGAGCTCTGAAATTCAATGTGAAGAAATTCAACTAAGCGCGGGTAAACGGCGCGAGTAACTGTGACTCTCTTAAGCGTGTTGGCCAGATACGATTTCTGCCCAGTGCACTGAAATTCAATGTGAAGATATTCAACTAACCGCGGGTAAACGGCGGTAGTAACTATGATTCTCTTAAGCCTGTTGACCAGATACGATTTCTGCCCAGTGCTCTGCAATTCAATGTGAAGAAATTCAACTCAGCGCGGGTAAACGGCGGGTGTAACTATGACTCTCTTAAGCGTGTTCACCAGATACGATATCTGCGCAGTGCTCTGCAATTCAATGTGAAGAAATTCAACTAAGCGCGGGTAAACGGCGGGACTAACTATGAATCTCTTAAGCGTGTTGACCAGATACGATATCTGCACAGTGCTCTGAAATTCAATGTGAAGAAATTCAACTAAGCGCGGGTAAACGGCGGGAGTAACTCTGACTCTCTTAAGCGTGTTGAACAGATATGATTTCTGCCCAGTGCACTGAAATTCAATGTGAAGAAATTCAACTACGCGCGGGTGAACGGCGGGAGTAACACTGACTCTCTTAAGCGTGTTGACCAGATACGATTTCTGCCCAGTGCTCTGCAATTCCATGTGAAGGAATTCAACTAAGCGCGGGTAAACGGCGGGAGTAACTGTGACTCTCTTAAGCGTGTTGACCAGATACGATTTCTGCCCAGTGCTCTGCAATTCAATGTGAAGAAATTCAACCCAGGGCGGGTAAACGGCGGGTGTAACTATGACTCTCTTAAGCGTGTTGACCAGATACGATTTCTACCCAGTGCTCTGAAATTCAATGTGAAGAAATTCAACTAAGCGCGGGCAAACGGCGGGAGTAACTATGTCTCTCTTAAGCGTGTTGACCAGATACGATTACTGCCCAGTGCTCTGCAATTCCATGTGAAGGAATTCAACTAAGCGAGGGTAAACGGCGGGACTAACCATGACTCACTTAAGCGTGTTGACCAGATACGATTTCTGCCCAGTGCACTGAAATTCAATGTGAAGAAGTTCAACTAAGCGAGGGTAAACGGCGGGAGTAACTCTGACTCTCTTAAGCGTGTTGACCAGATACGATTTCTGCCCAGAGCTCTGAAATTCAATGTGAAGAAATTCAACTAAGCGCGGGTAAACGGCGCGAGTAACTGTGACTCTCTTAAGCGTGTTGGCCAGATACGATTTCTGCCCAGTGCACTGAAATTCAATGTGAAGATATTCAACTAACCGCGGGTAAACGGCGGTAGTAACTATGATTCTCTTAAGCCTGTTGACCAGATACGATTTCTGCCCAGTGCTCTGCAATTCAATGTGAAGAAATTCAACTCAGCGCGGGTAAACGGCGGGTGTAACTATGACTCTCTTAAGCGTGTTCACCAGATACGATATCTGCGCAGTGCTCTGCAATTCAATGTGAAGAAATTCAACTAAGCGCGGGTAAACGGCGGGACTAACTATGAATCTCTTAAGCGTGTTGACCAGATACGATATCTGCACAGTGCTCTGAAATTCAATGTGAAGAAATTCAACTAAGCGCGGGTAAACGGCGCGAGTAACTCTGACTCTCTTAAGCGTGTTGACCAGATACGATTACTGCCCTGTGCTCTGAAATTCAATGTGAAGAAATTCAAGTAACCGCGGGTAAACGGCGGTAGTAACTATGATTCTCTTAAGCGTGTTGACCAGATACGATTTCTGCCCAGTGCTCTGCAATTCAATGTGAAGAAATTCAACTCAGCGCGGGTAAACGGCGGGTGTAACTATGACTCTCTTAAGCGTGTTGACCAGATACGATATCTGCCCAGTGCTCTGCAATTCAATGTGAAGAAATTCAACTAAGCGCGGGTAAACGGCGGGACTAACTATGACTCTCTTAAGCGTGTTGACCAGATACGATATCTGCACAGTGCTCTGAAATTCAATGTGAAGAAATTCAACTAAGCGAGGGTAAACGGCGGGAGTAACTCTGACTCTCTTAAGCGTGTTGACCAGATACGATTTCTGCCCAGTGCACTGAAATTCAATGTGAAGAAATTCAAGTAACCGCGGGTAAACGGCGGTAGTAACTATGATTCTCTTAAGCGTGTTGACCAGATACGATTTCTGCCCAGTGCTCTGCAATTCAATGTGAAGAAATTCAACTCAGCGCGGGTAAACGGCGGGTGTAACTATGACTCTCTTAAGCGTGTTGACCAGATACGATTTCTGCGCAGTGCACTGAAATTCAATGTGACGAAATTCAACTAAGAGCGGGTAAACGGCGGGAGAAGCTCTGACTCTCTTAAGCGTGTTGACCAGATACGATTTCTGCCCAGTGCTCTGCAATTCAATGTGAAGAAATTCAACTCAGCGCGGGTAAACGGCGGGTGTAACTATGACTCTCTTAAGCGTGTTGACCAGGTACGATATCTGCCCAGTGCTCTGCAATTCAATGTGAAGAAATACAACTAAGCGCGGGTAAACGGCGGGAGTAACTATGACTCTCTTAAGCGTGTTGACCAGATACGACTTCTACCCAGTGCTCTGAAATTCAATGTGAAGAAATTCAACTAAGCGCGGGCAAACGGCGGGAGTAACTATGACTCTCTTAAGCGTGTTGACCAGATACGATTACTGCCCAGTGCTCTGCAATTCCATGTGAAGGAATTCAACTAAGCGAGGGTAAACGGCGGGACTAACTATGACTCTCTTAAGCGTGTTGACCAGATACGATATCGGCACAGTGCTCTGAAATTCAATGTGAAGAAGTTCAACTAAGCGCGGGCAAACGGCGGGACTAACTATGATTCTCTTAAGCGTGTTGACCAGATACGATTACTGCCCAGTGCTCTGAAATTCAATGTGAAGAAATTCAACTAAGCGCGGGTAAACGGCGGGAGTAAGTCTGACTCTCTTAAGCGTTTTGACCAGATACGATTTCTGCCCAGTGCTCTGAAATTCAATGTGAAGAAATTCAACTCAGCGCGGGTTAACGGCGGGACTAACTATGATTCTCTTAAGCGTGTTGACCAGATACGATTTCTGCCCAGTGCACTGAAATTCAATGTGAAGAAATTCAACTACGCGCAGGTGAACGGCGGGAGTAACTCTGACTCTCTTAAGCGTGTTGACCAGATACGATTTCTGCCCAGTGCACTGAAATTCAATGTGAAGAAATTCAACTACGCGCGGGTGAACGGCGGGAGTAACTCTGACTCTCTTAAGCGTGTTGAACAGATACGATTTCTGCCCAGTGCACTGAAATTCAATGTGAAGAAATTCAACTACGCGCGGGTGAACGGCGGGAGTAACTCTGACTCTCTTAAGCGTGTTGACCAGATACGATTTCTGCCCAGTGCTCTGCAATTCCATGTGAAGGAATTCAACTAAGCGCGGGTAAACGGCGGGAGTAACTCTGACTCTCTTAAGCGTGTTGAACAGATATGATTTCTGCCCAGTGCACTGAAATTCAATGTGAAGAAATTCAACTACGCGCGGGTGAACGGCGGGAGTAACACTGACTCTCTTAAGCGTGTTGACCAGATACGATTTCTGCCCAGTGCTCTGCAATTCCATGTGAAGGAATTCAACTAAGCGCGGGTAAACGGCGGGAGTAACTGTGACTCTCTTAAGCGTGTTGACCAGATACGATTTCTGCCCAGTGCTCTGCAATTCAATGTGAAGAAATTCAACCCAGGGCGGGTAAACGGCGGGTGTAACTATGACTCTCTTAAGCGTGTTGACCAGATACGATTTCTACCCAGTGCTCTGAAATTCAATGTGAAGAAATTCAACTAAGCGCGGGCAAACGGCGGGAGTAACTATGTCTCTCTTAAGCGTGTTGACCAGATACGATTACTGCCCAGTGCTCTGCAATTCCATGTGAAGGAATTCAACTAAGCGAGGGTAAACGGCGGGACTAACCATGACTCACTTAAGCGTGTTGACCAGATACGATTTCTGCCCAGTGCACTGAAATTCAATGTGAAGAAGTTCAACTAAGCGAGGGTAAACGGCGGGAGTAACTCTGACTCTCTTAAGCGTGTTGACCAGATACAATTTCTGCCCAGAGCTCTGAAATTCAATGTGAAGAAATTCAACTAAGCGCGGGTAAACGGCGTGAGTAACTGTGACTCTCTTAAGCGTGTTGGCCAGATACGATTTCTGCCCAGTGCACTGAAATTCAATGTGAAGATATTCAACTAACCGCGGGTAAACGGCGGTAGTAACTATGATTCTCTTAAGCCTGTTGACCAGATACGATTTCTGCCCAGTGCTCTGCAATTCAATGTGAAGAAATTCAACTCAGCGCGGGTAAACGGCGGGTGTAACTATGACTCTCTTAAGCGTGTTCACCAGATACGATATCTGCGCAGTGCTCTGCAATTCAATGTGAAGAAATTCAACTAAGCGCGGGTAAACGGCGGGACTAACTATGAATCTCTTAAGCGTGTTGACCAGATACGATATCTGCACAGTGCTCTGAAATTCAATGTGAAGAAATTCAACTAAGCGCGGGTAAACGGCGCGAGTAACTCTGACTCTCTTAAGCGTGTTGACCAGATACGATTACTGCCCTGTGCTCTGAAATTCAATGTGAAGAAATTCAAGTAACCGCGGGTAAACGGCGGTAGTAACTATGATTCTCTTAAGCGTGTTGACCAGATACGATTTCTGCCCAGTGCTCTGCAATTCAATGTGAAGAAATTCAACTCAGCGCGGGTAAACGGCGGGTGTAACTATGACTCTCTTAAGCGTGTTGACCAGATACGATATCTGCCCAGTGCTCTGCAATTCAATGTGAAGAAATTCAACTAAGCGCGGGTAAACGGCGGGACTAACTATGACTCTCTTAAGCGTGTTGACCAGATACGATATCTGCACAGTGCTCTGAAATTCAATGTGAAGAAATTCAACTAAGCGAGGGTAAACGGCGGGAGTAACTCTGACTCTCTTAAGCGTGTTGACCAGATACGATTTCTGCCCAGTGCACTGAAATTCAATGTGAAGAAATTCAAGTAACCGCGGGTAAACGGCGGTAGTAACTATGATTCTCTTAAGCGTGTTGACCAGATACGATTTCTGCCCAGTGCTCTGCAATTCAATGTGAAGAAATTCAACTCAGCGCGGGTAAACGGCGGGTGTAACTATGACTCTCTTAAGCGTGTTGACCAGATACGATTTCTGCGCAGTGCACTGAAATTCAATGTGACGAAATTCAACTAAGAGCGGGTAAACGGCGGGAGAAGCTCTGACTCTCTTAAGCGTGTTGACCAGATACGATTTCTGCCCAGTGCTCTGCAATTCAATGTGAAGAAATTCAACTCAGCGCGGGTAAACGGCGGGTGTAACTATGACTCTCTTAAGCGTGTTGACCAGGTACGATATCTGCCCAGTGCTCTGCAATTCAATGTGAAGAAATACAACTAAGCGCGGGTAAACGGCGGGAGTAACTATGACTCTCTTAAGCGTGTTGACCAGATACGATTTCTGCCCAGTGCTCTGAAATTCAATGTGAAGAAATTCAACTCAGCGCGGGTAAACGGCGGGTGTAACTATGACTCTCTTAAGCGTGTTGACCAGATAAGATTTCTGCGCAGTGCACTGAAATACAATGTGACGAAATTCAACTAAGAGCGGGTAAACGGCGGGAGTAGCTCTGACTCTCTTAAGCGTGTTGACCAGATACGATTTCTGCCCAGTGCTCTGAAATTCAATGTGAAGAAATTCGACTAAGCGCGGGTAAACGGCGGGAGTAACAATGACTCTTTTGAGCGTGTTGACCAGATACGATTTCTGCGCAGTGCACTGAAATTCAATGTGACGAAATTCAACTAAGAGCGGGTAAACGGCGGGAGTAGCTCTGACTCTCTTAAGCGTGTTGACCAGATACGATTTCTGCCCAGTGCACTGAAATTCAATGTGAAGAAATTCAACTACGCGCCCGTGAACGGCGGGAGTAACTATGACTCTCTTAAGCGTGTTGACCAGATACGATTACTGCCCAGTGCTCGGAAATTCAATGTGAAGAAATTCAACTAAGCGCGGGTAAACGGTGCGAGTAACTGTGACTCTCTTAAGCGTGTTGACCAGATACGATTTCTGCCCAGTGCTCTGAAATTCAATGTGAAGGAATTCAGCTAAGCGCGGGTAAACGGCGGGAGTAACTGTGACAGTCTTAAGCGTGTTGACCAGATACGATTTCTGCCCAGTGCACTGAAATTCAAGGTGAAAAAATTCAACTAAGCGCGGGTAAACGGCGGGACTAACTATGATTCTCTTAAGCGTGTTGGACAGATACGATTTCTGCCCAGTGCACTGAAATTCAATGTGAAGATATTCAACTAACCGCGGGTAAACGGCGGGTGTAACTATGACTCTCTTAAGCGTGTTGACCAGATACGATTTCTGCCCAGTGCACTGAAATTCAATGTGAAGAAATTCAGCTAAGCGCGGGTAAACGGCGGGACTAACTATGATTCTCTTAGGCGTGTTGGCCAGATACGATTTCTGCCCAGTGCACTGAAATTCAATGTGAAGAAATTCAAGTAACCGCGGGTAAACGGCGGTAGTAACTATGATTCTCTTAAGCGTGTTGACCAGATACGATTTCTGTCCAGTGCTCTGCAATTCAATGTGAAGAAATTCAACTCAGCGCGGGTAAACGGCGGGTGTAACTATGACTCTCTTAAGCGTGTTGACCAGATACGATTTCTGCGCAGTGCACTGAAATTCAATGTGACGAAATTCAACTAAGAGCGGGTAAAAGGCGGGAGTAGCTCTGACTCTCTTAAGCGTGTTGACCAGATACGATTTCTGCCCAGTGCTCTGCAATTCAATGTGAGGAAATTCAACTCAGCGCGGGTAAACGGCGGGTGTAACTATGACTCTCTTAAGCGTGTTGACCAGGTACGATATCTGCCCAGTGCTCTGCAATTCAATGTGAAGAAATTCAACTAAGCGCGGGTAAACGGCGGGACTAACTATGATTCTCTTAGGCGTGTTGGCCAGATACGATTTCTGCCCAGTGCACTGAAATTCAATGTGAAGAAATTCAAGTAACCGCGGGTAAACGGCGGTAGGAACTATGATTCTCTTAAGCGTGTTGACCAGATACGATTTCTGCCCAGTGCTCTGCAATTCAATGTGAAGAAATTCAACTCAGCGCGGGTAAACGGCGGGTGTAACTATGACTCTCTTAAGCGTGTTGACCAGATACGATTTCTGCGCAGTGCACTGAAATTCAATGTGACGAAATTCAACTAAGAGCGGGTAAACGGCGGGAGAAGCTCTGACTCTCTTAAGCGTGTTGACCAGATACGATTTCTGCCCAGTGCTCTGCAATTCAATGTGAAGAAATTCAACTCAGCGCGGGTAAACGGCGGGTGTAACTATGACTCTCTTAAGCGTGTTGACCAGGTACGATATCTGCCCAGTGCTCTGCAATTCAATGTGAAGAAATACAACTAAGCGCGGGTAAACGGCGGGAGTAACTATGACTCTCTTAAGCGTGTTGACCAGATACGACTTCTACCCAGTGCTCTGAAATTCAATGTGAAGAAATTCAACTAAGCGCGGGCAAACGGCGGGAGTAACTATGACTCTCTTAAGCGTGTTGACCAGATACGATTACTGCCCAGTGCTCTGCAATTCCATGTGAAGGAATTCAACTAAGCGAGGGTAAACGGCGGGACTAACTATGACTCTCTTAAGCGTGTTGACCAGATACGATATCGGCACAGTGCTCTGAAATTCAATGTGAAGAAGTTCAACTAAGCGCGGGCAAACGGCGGGACTAACTATGATTCTCTTAAGCGTGTTGACCAGATACGATTTCTGCCCAGTGCTCTGCAATTCAATGTGAAGAAATTCAACTCAGCGCGGGTAAACGGCGGGTGTAACTATGACTCTCTTAAGCGTGTTGACCAGATACGATTGCTGCCCAGTGCTCTGAAATTCAATATGAAGAAATTGAACTAAGCGCGGGTAAACGGCGGGACTAACTATGACTCTCTTAAGCGTGTTGACCAGATACGATTTCTACCCAGTGCTCTGAAATTCAATGTGAAGGAATTCAACTAAGCGCGGGCAAACGGCGGGAGTAACTATGACTCTCTTAAGCGTGTTGACCAGATACGATTACTGCCCAGTGCTCTGCAATTCCATGTGAAGGAATTCAACTAAGCGCGGGCAAACGGCGGGACTAACTATGATTCTCTTAAGCGTGTTGACCAGATACGATTACTGCCCAGTGCTCTGAAATTCAATGTGAAGAAATTCAACTAAGCGCGGGTAAACGGCGGGAGTAACTGTGACTCTCTTGAGCGTGTTGCCCAGATACGATTTCTGCCCAGTGCCCTGAAATTCAATGTGAAGAAATTCAACTAAGCGCGGGTAAACGGCGGGAGTAACTGTGACTCTCTTAAGCGTGTTGCCCAGATACGATTTCTGCCCAGTGCACTGAAATTCAAGGTGAAGAATATTCAACTAAGCGCGTGTAAACGGCGGGAGTAACTCTGACTCTCTTAAGCGTGTTGACCAGATACGATTTCTGCCCAGTGCACTGAAATTCAATGTGAAGAAATGCAACTAAGCGCGGGTAAACGGCGGGAGTAACTGTGACACTCTTAAGCGTGTTGACCAGATACGATTTCTGCCCAGTGCACTGAAATTCAAGGTGAAGAAATTCAACTAAGCGCGGGTAAACGGCGGGACTAACTATGATTCTCTTAAGCGTGTTGGCCAGATACGATTTCTGCCCAGTGCACTGAAATTCAATGTGAAGAAATTCAACTACGCGCGGGTGAACGGCGGGAGTAACTCTGACTCTCTTAAGCGTGTTGACCAGATACGATTTCTGCCCAGTGCTCTGCAATTCCATGTGAAGGAATTCAACTAAGCGCGGGTAAACGGCGGGAGTAACTCTGACTCTCTTAAGCGTGTTGACCAGATACGATTTCTGCCCAGTGCCCTGAAATTCAATGTGAAGAAATTCAACTAAGCGCGGGCAAACGGCGGGACTAACTATGATTCTCTTAAGCGTGTTGACCAGATACGATTACTGCCCAGTGCTCTGAAATTCAATGTGAAGAAATTCAACTAAGCGCGGGTAAACGGCGGGAGTAACTCTGACTCTCTTAAGCGTTTTGACCAGATACGATTTCTGCCTAGTGCTCTGAAATTCAATGTGAAGAAATTCAACTCAGCGCGGGTAAACGGCGGGAGTAAGAATGACTCTCTTGAGCGTGTTGACCAGATACGATTTCTGCCCAGTGCCCTGAAATTCAATGTGAAGAAATTCAACTAAGCGCGGGTAAACGGCGGGAGTAACTGTGACTCTCTTGAGCGTGTTGCCCAGATACGATTTCTGCCCAGTGCCCTGAAATTCAATGTGAAGAAATTCAACTAAGCGCGGGTAAACGGCGGGAGTAACTGTGACTCTCTTAAGCGTGTTGCCCAGATACGATTTCTGCCCAGTGCACTGAAATTCAAGGTGAAGAATATTCAACTAAGCGCGTGTAAACGGCGGGAGTAACTCTGACTCTCTTAAGCGTGTTGACCAGATACGATTTCTGCCCAGTGCACTGAAATTCAATGTGAAGAAATGCAACTAAGCGCGGGTAAACGGCTGGAGTAACTGTGACACTCTTAAGCGTGTTGAGCAGATACGATTTCTGCCCAGTGCACTGAAATTCAAGGTGAAGAAATTCAACTAAGCGCGGGTAAACGGCGGGACTAACTATGGTTCTCTTAAGCGTGTTGGCCAGATACGATTTCTGCCCAGTGCACTGAAATTCAATGTGAAGAAATTCAACTACGCGCGGGTGAACGGCGGGAGTAACTCTGACTCTCTTAAGCGTGTTGACCAGATACGATTTCTGCCCAGTGCTCTGCAATTCCATGTGAAGGAATTCAACTAAGCGCGGGTAAACGGCGGGAGTAACTCTGACTCTCTTAAGCGTGTTGACCAGATACGATTTCTGCCCAGTGCCCTGAAATTCAATGTGAAGAAATTCAACTAAGCGCGGGTAAACGGCGGGACTAACTATGATTCTCTTAAGCGTGTTGGCCAGATACGATTTCTGCCCAGTGCACTGAAATTCAATGTGAAGAAATTCAACTACGCGCGGGTGAACGGCGGGAGTAACTCTGACTCTCTTAAGCGTGTTGACCAGATACGATTTCTGCCCAGTGCTCTGCAATTCCATGTGAAGGAATTCAACTAAGCGCGGGTAAACGGCGGGAGTAACTCTGACTCTCTTAAGCGTGTTGACCAGATACGATTTCTGCCCAGTGCCCTGAAATTCAATGTGAAGAAATTCAACTACGCGCGGGTGATCGGCGGGAGTAACTGTGACTCTCTTAAGCGTGTTGCCCAGATACGATTTCTGCCCAGTGCACTGAAATTCACGGTGAAGAATATTCAACTAAGCGCGGGTAAACGGCGGGAGTAACTCTGACTCTCTTAAGCGTGTTGACCAGATACGATTTCTGCCCAGTGCACTGAAATTCAATGTGAAGAAATTCAACTACGCGCGGGTGAACGGCGGGAGTAACTCTGACTCTCTTAAGCGTGTTGACCAGATACGATATCTGCCCAGTGCTCTGCAATTCCATGTGAAGGAATTCAACTAAGCGCGGGTAAACGGCGGGAGTAACTGTGACTCTCTTAAGCGTGTTGACCAGATACGATTTCTGCCCAGTGCTCTGCAATTCAATGTGAAGAAATTCAACTCAGCGCGGGTAAACGGCGGGTGTAACTATGACTCTCTTAAGCGTGTTGACCAGATACGATTGCTGCCCAGTGCTCTGAAATTCAATATGAAGAAATTGAACTAAGCGCGGGTAAACGGCGGGACTAACTATGACTCTCTTAAGCGTGTTGACCAGATACGATTTCTACCCAGTGCTCTGAAATTCAATGTGAAGGAATTCAACTAAGCGCGGGCAAACGGCGGGAGTAACTATGACTCTCTTAAGCGTGTTGACCAGATACGATTACTGCCCAGTGCTCTGCAATTCCATGTGAAGGAATTCAACTAAGCGCGGGCAAACGGCGGGACTAACTATGATTCTCTTAAGCGTGTTGACCAGATACGATTACTGCCCAGTGCTCTGAAATTCAATGTGAAGAAATTCAACTAAGCGCGGGTAAACGGCGGGAGTAACTCTGACTCTCTTAAGCGTTTTGACCAGATACGATTTCTGCCCAGTGCTCTGAAATTCAATGTGAAGAAATTCAACTCAGCGCGGGTAAACGGCGGGAGTAAGAATGACTCTCTTGAGCGTGTTGACCAGATACGATTTCTGCCCAGTGCCCTGAAATTCAATGTGAAGAAATTCAACTAAGCGCGGGTAAACGGCGGGAGTAACTGTGACTCTCTTGAGCGTGTTGCCCAGATACGATTTCTGCCCAGTGCACTGAAATTCAAGGTGAAGAATATTCAACTAAGCGCGGGTAAACGGCGGGAGTAACTCTGACTCTCTTAAGCGTGTTGACCAGATACGATTTCTGCCCAGTGCTCTGCAATTCCATGTGAAGGAATTCAACTAAGCGCGGGTAAACGGCGGGAGTAACTCTGACTCTCTTAAGCGTGTTGACCAGATACGATTTCTGCCCAGTGCCCTGAAATTCAATGTGAAGAAATTCAACTAAGCGCGGGTAAACGGCGGGAGTAACTGTGACTCTCTTAAGCGTGTTGCCCAGATACGATTTCTGCCCAGTGCACTGAAATTCAAGGTGAAGAATATTCAACTAAGCGCGTGTAAACGGCGGGAGTAACTCTGACTCTCTTAAGCGTGTTGACCAGATACGATTTCTGCCCAGTGCACTGAAATTCAATATGAAGAAATTCAACTACGCGCGGGTGATCGGCGGGAGTAACTGTGACTCTCTTAAGCGTGTTGCCCAGATACGATTTCTGCCCAGTGCACTGAAATTCAAGGTGAAGAATATTCAACTAAGCGCGGGTAAACGGCGGGAGTAACTCTGACTCTCTTAAGAGCGTTGACCAGATACGATTACTGCCCCGTGCTCTGCAATTCAATGTGAAGAAATGCAACTAAGCGCGGGTAAACGGCGGGAGTAACTGTGACACTCTTAAGCGTGTTGACCAGATACGATTTCTGCCCAGTGCACTGAAATTCAAGGTGAAGAAATTCAACTAAGCGCGGGTAAACGGCGGGACTAACTATGATTCTCTTAAGCGTGTTGGCCAGATACGATTTCTGCCCAGTGCACTGAAATTCAATGTGAAGAAATTCAACTACGCGCGGGTGAACGGCGGGAGTAACTCTGACTCTCTTAAGCGTGTTGACCAGATACGATTTCTGCCCAGTGCTCTGCAATTCCATGTGAAGGAATTCAACTAAGCGCGGGTAAACGGCGGGAGTAACTCTGACTCTCTTAAGCGTGTTGACCAGATACGATTTCTGCCCAGTGCCCTGAAATTCAATGTGAAGAAATTCAACTAAGCGCGGGCAAACGGCGGGACTAACTATGATTCTCTTAAGCGTGTTGACCAGATACGATTACTGCCCAGTGCTCTGAAATTCAATGTGAAGAAATTCAACTAAGCGCGGGTAAACGGCGGGAGTAACTCTGACTCTCTTAAGCGTTTTGACCAGATACGATTTCTGCCCAGTGCTCTGAAATTCAATGTGAAGAAATTCAACTCAGCGCGGGTAAACGGCGGGAGTAAGAATGACTCTCTTGAGCGTGTTGACCAGATACGATTTCTGCCCAGTGCCCTGAAATTCAATGTGAAGAAATTCAACTAAGCGCGGGTAAACGGCGGGAGTAACTGTGACTCTCTTGAGCGTGTTGCCCAGATACGATTTCTGCCCAGTGCCCTGAAATTCAATGTGAAGAAATTCAACTAAGCGCGGGTAAACGGCGGGAGTAACTGTGACTCTCTTAAGCGTGTTGCCCAGATACGATTTCTGCCCAGTGCACTGAAATTCAAGGTGAAGAATATTCAACTAAGCGCGTGTAAACGGCGGGAGTAACTCTGACTCTCTTAAGCGTGTTGCCCAGATACGATTTCTGCCCAGTGCACTGAAATTCAAGGTGAAGAATATTCAACTAAGCGCGGGTAAACGGCGGGAGTAACTCTGACTCTCTTAAGAGCGTTGACCAGATACGATTACTGCCCCGTGCTCTGCAATTCAATGTGAAGAAATGCAACTAAGCGCGGGTAAACGGCTGGAGTAACTGTGACACTCTTAAGCGTGTTGACCAGATACGATTTCTGCCCAGTGCACTGAAATTCAAGGTGAAGAAATTCAACTAAGCGCGGGTAAACGGCGGGACTAACTATGGTTCTCTTAAGCGTGTTGGCCAGATACGATTTCTGCCCAGTGCACTGAAATTCAATGTGAAGAAATTCAACTACGCGCGGGTGAACGGCGGGAGTAACTCTGACTCTCTTAAGCGTGTTGACCAGATACGATTTCTGCCCAGTGCTCTGCAATTCCATGTGAAGGAATTCAACTAAGCGCGGGTAAACGGCGGGAGTAACTCTGACTCTCTTAAGCGTGTTGACCAGATACGATTTCTGCCCAGTGCCCTGAAATTCAATGTGAAGAAATTCAACTAAGCGCGGGTAAACGGCGGGACTAACTATGATTCTCTTAAGCGTGTTGGCCAGATACGATTTCTGCCCAGTGCACTGAAATTCAATGTGAAGAAATTCAACTACGCGCGGGTGAACGGCGGGAGTAACTCTGACTCTCTTAAGCGTGTTGACCAGATACGATTTCTGCCCAGTGCTCTGCAATTCCATGTGAAGGAATTCAACTAAGCGCGGGTAAACGGCGGGAGTAACTCTGACTCTCTTAAGCGTGTTGACCAGATACGATTTCTGCCCAGTGCCCTGAAATTCAATGTGAAGAAATTCAACTAAGCGCGGGTAAACGGCGGGAGTAACTGTGACTCTCTTAAGCGTGTTGCCCAGATACGATTTCTGCCCAGTGCACTGAAATTCAAGGTGAAGAATATTCAACTAAGCGCGGGTAAACGGCGGGAGTAACTCTGACTCTCTTAAGCGTGTTGACCAGATACGATTTCTGCCCAGTGCACTGAAATTCAATATGAAGAAATTCAACTACGCGCGGGTGATCGGCGGGAGTAACTGTGACTCTCTTAAGCGTGTTGCCCAGATACGATTTCTGCCCAGTGCACTGAAATTCAAGGTGAAGAATATTCAACTAAGCGCGGGTAAACGGCGGGAGTAACTCTGACTCTCTTAAGCGTGTTGACCAGATACGATTTCTGCCCAGTGCACTGAAATTCAATGTGAAGAAATTCAACTACGCGCGGGTGAACGGCGGGAGTAACTCTGACTCTCTTAAGCGTGTTGACCAGATACGATTTCTGCCCAGTGCTCTGCAATTCCATGTGAAGGAATTCAACTAAGCGCGGGTAAACGGCGGGAGTAACTGTGACTCTCTTAAGCGTGTTGACCAGATACGATTTCTGCCCAGTGCTCTGCAATTCAATGTGAAGAAATTCAACTCAGCGCGGGTAAACGGCGGGTGTAACTATGACTCTCTTAAGCGTGTTGACCAGATACGATTGCTGCCCAGTGCTCTGAAATTCAATATGAAGAAATTGAACTAAGCGCGGGTAAACGGCGGGACTAACTATGACTCTCTTAAGCGTGTTGACCAGATACGATTTCTACCCAGTGCTCTGAAATTCAATGTGAAGGAATTCAACTAAGCGCGGGCAAACGGCGGGAGTAACTATGACTCTCTTAAGCGTGTTGACCAGATACGATTACTGCCCAGTGCTCTGCAATTCCATGTGAAGGAATTCAACTAAGCGAGGGTAAACGGCGGGAGTAACTATGACTCTCTTAAGCGTGTTGACCAGATACGATTTCTGCCCAGTGCCCTGAAATTCAATGTGAAGAAATTCAACTAAGCGCGGGTAAACGGCGGGACTAACTATGATTCTCTTAAGCGTGTTGGCCAGATACGATTTCTGCCCAGTGCACTGAAATTCAATGTGAAGAAATTCAACTACGCGCGGGTGAACGGCGGGAGTAACTCTGACTCTCTTAAGCGTGTTGACCAGATACGATTTCTGCCCAGTGCTCTGCAATTCCATGTGAAGGAATTCAACTAAGCGCGGGTAAACGGCGGGAGTAACTCTGACTCTCTTAAGCGTGTTGACCAGATACGATTTCTGCCCAGTGCCCTGAAATTCAATGTGAAGAAATTCAACTAAGCGCGGGTAAACGGCGGGAGTAACTGTGACTCTCTTAAGCGTGTTGCCCAGATACGATTTCTGCCCAGTGCACTGAAATTCAAGGTGAAGAATATTCAACTAAGCGCGGGTAAACGGCGGGAGTAACTCTGACTCTCTTAAGCGTGTTGACCAGATACGATTTCTGCCCAGTGCACTGAAATTCAATATGAAGAAATTCAACTACGCGCGGGTGATCGGCGGGAGTAACTGTGACTCTCTTAAGCGTGTTGCCCAGATACGATTTCTGCCCAGTGCACTGAAATTCAAGGTGAAGAATATTCAACTAAGCGCGGGTAAACGGCGGGAGTAACTCTGACTCTCTTAAGCGTGTTGACCAGATACGATTTCTGCCCAGTGCACTGAAATTCAATGTGAAGAAATTCAACTACGCGCGGGTGAACGGCGGGAGTAACTCTGACTCTCTTAAGCGTGTTGACCAGATACGATTTCTGCCCAGTGCTCTGCAATTCCATGTGAAGGAATTCAACTAAGCGCGGGTAAACGGCGGGAGTAACTGTGACTCTCTTAAGCGTGTTGACCAGATACGATTTCTGCCCAGTGCTCTGCAATTCAATGTGAAGAAATTCAACTCAGCGCGGGTAAACGGCGGGTGTAACTATGACTCTCTTAAGCGTGTTGACCAGATACGATTGCTGCCCAGTGCTCTGAAATTCAATATGAAGAAATTGAACTAAGCGCGGGTAAACGGCGGGACTAACTATGACTCTCTTAAGCGTGTTGACCAGATACGATTTCTACCCAGTGCTCTGAAATTCAATGTGAAGGAATTCAACTAAGCGCGGGCAAACGGCGGGAGTAACTATGACTCTCTTAAGCGTGTTGACCAGATACGATTACTGCCCAGTGCTCTGCAATTCCATGTGAAGGAATTCAACTAAGCGAGGGTAAACGGCGGGAGTAACTATGACTCTCTTAAGCGTGTTGACCAGATACGATTACTGCCCAGTGCTCTGAAATTCAATGTGAAGAAATTCAACTAAGCGCGGGCAAACGGCGGGACTAACTATGATTCTCTTAAGCGTGTTGACCAGATACGATTACTGCCCAGTGCTCTGAAATTCAATGTGAAGAAATTCAACTAAGCGCGGGTAAACGGCGGGAGTAACTCTGACTCTCTTAAGCGTTTTGACCAGATACGATTTCTGCCCAGTGCTCTGAAATTCAATGTGAAGAAATTCAACTCAGCGCGGGTAAACGGCGGGAGTAAGAATGACTCTCTTGAGCGTGTTGACCAGATACGATTTCTGCCCAGTGCCCTGAAATTCAATGTGAAGAAATTCAACTAAGCGCGGGTAAACGGCGGGAGTAACTGTGACTCTCTTGAGCGTGTTGCCCAGATACGATTTCTGCCCAGTGCACTGAAATTCAAGGTGAAGAATATTCAACTAAGCGCGGGTAAACGGCGGGAGTAACTCTGACTCTCTTAAGCGTGTTGACCAGATACGATTTCTGCCCAGTGCACTGAAATTCTATGTGAAGAAATTCAACTACGCGCGGGTGATCGGCGGGAGTAACTGTGACTCTCTTAAGCGTGTTGCCCAGATACGATTTCTGCCCAGTGCACTGAAATTCAAGGTGAAGAATATTCAACTAAGCGCGGGTAAACGGCGGGAGTAACTCTGACTCTCTTAAGCGTGTTGACCAGATACGATTTCTGCCCAGTGCACTGAAATTCAATGTGAAGAAATTCAACTACGCGCGGGTGAACGGCGGGAGTAACTCTGACTCTCTTAAGCGTGTTGACCAGATACGATTTCTGCCCAGTGCTCTGCAATTCCATGTGAAGGAATTCAACTAAGCGCGGGTAAACGGCGGGAGTAACTCTGACTCTCTTAAGCGTGTTGACCAGATACAATTTCTGCCCAGTGCTCTGAAATTCAATGTGAAGAAATGCAACTAAGCGCGGGTAAACGGCGGGAGTAACACTGACTCTCTTAAGCGTGTTGACCAGATACGATTTCTGCCCAGTGCTCTGCAATTCCATGTGAAGGAATTCAACTAAGCGCGGGTAAACGGCGGGAGTAACTGTGACTCTCTTAAGCGTGTTGACCAGATACGATTTCTGCCCAGTGCTCTGCAATTCCATGTGAAGGAATTCAACTAAGCGAGGGTAAACGGCGGGAGTAACTATGACTCTCTTAAGCGTGTTGACCAGATACGATTACTGCCCAGTGCCCTGAAATTCAATGTGAAGAAATTCAACTAAGCGCGGGTAAACGGCGGGAGTAACTGTGACTCTCTTGAGCGTGTTGCCCAGATACGATTTCTGCCCAGTGCACTGAAATTCAAGGTGAAGAATATTCAACTAAGCGCGGGTAAACGGCGGGAGTAACTCTGACTCTCTTAAGCGTGTTGACCAGATACGATTTCTGCCCAGTGCACTGAAATTCAATGTGAAGAAATTCAACTACGCGCGGGTGAACGGCGGGAGTAACTCTGACTCTCTTAAGCGTGTTGACCAGATACAATTTCTGCCCAGTGCTCTGAAATTCAATGTGAAGAAATGCAACTAAGCGCGGGTAAACGGCGGGAGTAACACTGACTCTCTTAAGCGTGTTGACCAGATACGATTTCTGCCCAGTGCTCTGCAATTCCATGTGAAGGAATTCAACTAAGCGCGGGTAAACGGCGGGAGTAACTGTGACTCTCTTAAGCGTGTTGACCAGATACGATTTCTGCCCAGTGCTCTGCAATTCAATGTGAAGAAATTCAACTCAGCGCGGGTTAACGGCGGGACTAACTATGATTCTCTTAAGCGTGTTGACCAGATACGATTTCTGCCCAGTGCACTGAAATTCAATGTGAAGAAATTCAACTACGCGCGGGTGAACGGCGGGAGTAACTCTGACTCTCTTAAGCGTGTTGACCAGATACGATTTCTGCCCAGTGCACTGAAATTCAATGTGAAGAAATTCAACTACGCGCGGGTGAACGGCGGGAGTAACTCTGACTCTCTTAAGCGTGTTGAACAGATACGATTGCTGCCCAGTGCTCTGAAATTCAATATGAAGAAATTGAACTAAGCGCGGGTAAACGGCGGGACTAACTATGACTCTCTTAAGCGTGTTGACCAGATACGATTTCTACCCAGTGCTCTGAAATTCAATGTGAAGAAATTCAACTAAGCGCGGGCAAACGGCGGGAGTAACTATGACTCTCTTAAGCGTGTTGACCAGATACGATTACTGCCCAGTGCTCTGCAATTCCATGTGAAGGAATTCAACTAAGCGAGGGTAAACGGCGGGAGTAACTATGACTCTCTTAAGCGTGTTGACCAGATACGATTACTGCCCAGTGCTCTGAAATTCAATGTGAAGAAATTCAACTAAGCGCGGGCAAACGGCGGGACTAACTATGATTCTCTTAAGCGTGTTGACCAGATACGCTTACTGCCCAGTGCTCTGCAATTCCATGTGAAGGAATTCAACTAAGCGAGGGTAAACGGCGGGAGTAACTATGACTCTCTTAAGCGTGTTGACCAGATACGATTACTGCCCAGTGCTCTGAAATTCAATGTGAAGAAATTCAACTAAGCGCGGGCAAACGGCGGGACTAACTATGATTCTCTTAAGCGTGTTGACCAGATACGCTTACTGCCCAGTGCTCTGAAATTCAATTTGAAGAAATTCAACTAAGCGCGGGCAAACGGCGGGACTAACTATGATTCTCTTAAGCGTGTTGACCAGATACGCTTACTGCCCAGTGCTCTGCAATTCCATGTGAAGGAATTCAACTAGGCGAGGGTAAACGGCGGGAGTAACTATGACTCTCTTAAGCGTGTTGACCAGATACGATTTCTGCCCAGTGCACTGAAATTCAATGTGGAGAAATTCAACTACGCGCGGGTGAACGGCGGGAGTAACTCTGACTCTCTTAAGCGTGATGAACAGATACGATTGCTGCCCAGTGCTCTGAAATTCAATATGAAGAAATTGAACTAAGCGCGGGTAAACGGCGGGACTAACTATGACTCTCTTAAGCGTGTTGACCAGATACGATTTCTACCCAGTGCTCTGAAATTCAATGTGAAGAAATTCAACTAAGCGCGGGCAAACGGCGGGAGTAACTATGACTCTCTTAAGCGTGTTGACCAGATACGATTACTGCCCAGTGCTCTGCAATTCCATGTGAAGGAATTCAACTAAGCGAGGGTAAACGGCGGGAGTAACTATGACTCTCTTAAGCGTGTTGACCAGATACGATTACTGCCCAGTGCTCTGAAATTCAATGTGAAGAAATTCAACTAAGCGCGGGCAAACGGCGGGAGTAACTATGACTCTCTTAAGCGTGTTGACCAGATACGATTACTGCCCAGTGCTCTGCAATTCCATGTGAAGGAATTCAACTAAGCGAGGGTAAACGGCGGGAGTAACTATGACTCTCTTAAGCGTGTTGACCAGATACGATTACTGCCCAGTGCTCTGAAATTCAATGTGAAGAAATTCAACTAAGCGCGGGCAAACGGCGGGACTAACTATGATTCTCTTAAGCGTGTTGACCAGATACGCTTACTGCCCAGTGCTCTGAAATTCAATTTGAAGAAATTCAACTAAGCGCGGGTAAACGGCGGGAGTAACTCTGACTCTCTTAAGCGTTTTGACCAGATACGATTTCTGCCCAGTGCTCTGAAATTCAATGTGAAGAAATTCAACTCAGCGCGGGTTAACGACGGGACTAACTATGATTCTCTTAAGCGTGTTGACCAGATACGATTTCTGCCCAGTGCACTGAAATTCAATGTGAAGAAATTCAACTACGCGCGGGTGAACGGCGGGAGTAACTCTGACTCTCTTAAGCGTGTTGACCAGATACGATTTCTGCCCAGTGCTCTGCAATTCCATGTGAAGGAATTCAACTAAGCGCGGGTAAACGGCGGGAGTAACTCTGACTCTCTTAAGCGTGTTGAACAGATACGATTTCTGCCCAGTGCACTGAAATTCAATGTGAAGAAATTCAACTACGCGCGGGTGAGCGGCGGGAGTAACACTGACTCTCTTAAGCGTGTTGACCAGATACGATTTCTGCCCAGTGCTCTGCAATTCCATGTGAAGGAATTCAACTAAGCGCGGGTAAACGGCGGGAGTAACTGTGACTCTCTTAAGCGTGTTGACCAGATACGATTTCTGCCCAGTGCTCTGCAATTCAATGTGAAGAAATTCAACTCAGCGCGGGTAAACGGCGGGTGTAACTATGACTCTGTTAAGCGTGTTGACCAGATACGATTGCTGCCCAGTGCTCTGAAATTCAATATGAAGAAATTGAACTAAGCGAGGGTAAACGGCGGGACTAACTATGACTCTCTTAAGCGTGTTGACCAGATACGATTACTGCCCAGTGCTCTGAAATTCAATGTGAAGAAATTCAACTAAGCGCGGGCAAACGGCGGGACTAACTATGATTCTCTTAAGCGTGTTGACCAGATACGCTTACTGCCCAGTGCTCTGAAATTCAATTTGAAGAAATTCAACTAAGCGCGGGTAAACGGCGGGAGTAACTCTGACTCTCTTAAGCGTTTTGACCAGATACGATTTCTGCCCAGTGCTCTGAAATTCAATGTGAAGAAATTCAACTCAGCGCGGGTTAACGACGGGACTAACTATGATTCTCTTAAGCGTGTTGACCAGATACGATTTCTGCCCAGTGCACTGAAATTCAATGTGAAGAAATTCAACTACGCGCGGGTGAACGGCGGGAGTAACTCTGACTCTCTTAAGCGTGTTGACCAGATACGATTTCTGCCCAGTGCTCTGCAATTCCATGTGTAGGAATTCAACTAAGCGCGGGTAAACGGCGGGAGTAACTCTGACTCTCTTAAGCGTGTTGAACAGATACGATTTCTGCCCAGTGCACTGAAATTCAATGTGAAGAAATTCAACTACGCGCGGGTGAGCGGCGGGAGTAACACTGACTCTCTTAAGCGTGTTGACCAGATACGATTTCTGCCCAGTGCTCTGCAATTCCATGTGAAGGAATTCAACTAAGCGCGGGTAAACGGCGGGAGTAACTGTGACTCTCTTAAGCGTGTTGACCAGATACGATTTCTGCCCAGTGCTCTGCAATTCAATGTGAAGAAATTCAACTCAGCGCGGGTAAACGGCGGGTGTAACTATGACTCTGTTAAGCGTGTTGACCAGATACGATTGCTGCCCAGTGCTCTGAAATTCAATATGAAGAAATTGAACTAAGCGAGGGTAAACGGCGGGACTAACTATGACTCTCTTAAGCGTGTTGACCAGATACGATATCTGCACAGTGCTCTGAAATTCAATGTGAAGAAATTCAACTAAGCGCGGGCAAACGGCGGGAGTAACTATGACTCTCTTAAGCGTGTTGACCAGATACGATTACTGCCCAGTGCTCTGCAATTCCATGTGAAGGAATTCAACTAAGCGAGGGTAAACGGCGGGAGTAACTATGACTCTCTTAAGCGTGTTGACCAGATACGATTACTGTCCAGTGCTCTGAAATTCAATGTGAAGAAATTCAACTAAGCGCGGGCAAACGGCGGGACTAACTATGATTCTCTTAAGCGTGTTGACCAGATACGATTACTGCCCAGTGCTCTGAAATTCAATGTGAAGAAATTCAACTAAGCGCGGGTAAACGGCGGGAGTAACTCGGACTCTCTTAAGCGTTTTGACCAGATACGATTTCTGCCCAGTGCTCTGAAATTCAATGTGAAGAAATTCAACTCAGCGCGGGTTAACGGCGGGACTAACTATGATTCTCTTAAGCGTGTTGACCAGATACGATTTCTGCCCAGTGCACTGAAATTCAATGTGAAGAAATTCAACTACGCGCGGGTGAACGGCGGGAGTAAATCTGACTCTCTTAAGCGTGTTGACCAGATACGATTTCTGCCCAGTGCACTGAAATTCAATGTGAAGAAATTCAACTACGCGCGGGTGAACGGCGGGAGTAGCACTGACTCTCTTAAGCGTGTTGACCAGATACGATTTCTGCCCAGTGCACTGAAATGCAATGTGAAGAAATTCAACTACGCGCGGGTGAACGGCGGGAGTAACTCTGACTCTCTTAAGCGTGTTGACCAGATACGATTTCTGCCCAGTGCACTGAAATTCAATGTGAAGAAATTCAACTACGCGCGAGTGAACGGCGGGAGTAGCACTGACTCTCTTAAGCGTGTTGACCAGATACGATTTCTGCCCAGTGCTCTGCAATTCCATGTGAAGGAATTCAACTAAGCGCGGGTAAACGGCGGGAGTAACTGTGACTCTCTTAAGCGTGTTGACCAGATACGATTTCTGCCCAGTGCTCTGCAATTCAATGTGAAGAAATTCAACTCAGCGCAGGTAAACGGCGGGTGTAACTATGACTCTCTTAAGCGTGTTGACCAGATACGATTTCTACCCAGTGCTCTGAAATTCAATGTGAAGAAATTCAACTCAGCGCGGGTAAACGGCGGGACTAACTATGACTCTCTTAAGCGTGTTGACCAGATACGACTTCTACCCAGTGCTCTGAAATTCAATGTGAAGAAATTCAACTCAGCGCGGGTAAACGGCGGGTGTAACTATGACTCTGTTAAGCGTGTTGACCAGATACGATTGCTGCCCAGTGCTCTGAAATTCAATATGAAGAAATTGAACTAAGCGCGGGTAAACGGCGGGACTAACTATGACTCTCTTAAGCGTGTTGACCAGATACGACTTCTACCCAGTGCTCTGAAATTCAATGTGAAGAAATTCAACTAAGCGCGGGCAAACGGCGGGAGTAACTATGACTCTCTTAAGCGTGTTGACCAGATACGATTACTGCCCAGTGCTCTGCAATTCCATGTGAAGGAATTCAACTAAGCGAGGGTAAACGGCGGGACTAACTATGACTCTCTTAAGCGTGTTGACCAGATACGATATCTGCACAGTGCTCTGAAATTCAATGTGAAGAAGTTCAACTAAGCGCGGGCAAACGGCGGGACTAACTATGATTCTCTTAAGCGTGTTGACCAGATACGATTTCTGCCCAGTGCTCTGCAATTCCATGTGAAGGAATTCAACTAAGCGCGGGTAAACGGCGGGAGTAACTGTGACTCTCTTAAGCGTGTTGGCCAGATACGATTTCTGCCGAGTGCTCTGCAATTCAATGTGAAGAAATTCAACTCAGCGCGGGTAAACGGCGGGTGTAACTATGACTCTCTTAAGCGTGTTGACCAGATACGATTGCTGCCCAGTGCTCTGAAATTCAATATGAAGAAATTGAACTAAGCGCGGGTAAACGGCGGGACTAACTATGACTCTCTTAAGCGTGTTGACCAGATACGATTACTGCCCAGTGCTCTGCAATTCAATGTGAAGAAATGCAACTAAGCGCGGGTAAACGGCGGGAGTAACTATGACTCTCTTAAGCGTTTTGACCAGATACGATTTCTGCCCAGTGCTCTGAAATTCAATGTGAAGAAATTCAACTCAGCGCGGGTTAACGGCGGGACTAACTATGATTCTCTTAAGCGTGTTGACCAGATACGATTTCTGCCCAGTGCACTGAAATTCAATGTGAAGAAATTCAACTACGCGCGGGTGAACGACGGGAGTAACTCTGACTCTCTTAAGCGTGTTGACCAGATACGATTTCTGCCCAGTGCTCTGCAATTCCATGTGAAGGAATTCAACTAAGCGCGGGTAAACGGCGGGAGTAACTGTGACTCTCTTAAGCGTGTTGACCAGATACGATTTCTGCCCAGTGCTCTGCAATTCAATGTGAAGAAATTCAACTCAGCGCGGGTAAACGGCGGGTGTAACTATGACTCTGTTAAGCGTGTTGACCAGATACGATTGCTGCCCAGTGCTCTGAAATTCAATATGAAGAAATTGAACTAAGCGCGGGTAAACGGCGGGACTAACTATGACTCTCTTAAGCGTGTTGACCAGATACGATTTCTACCCAGTGCTCTGAAATTCAATGTGAAGAAATTCAACTAAGCGCGGGCAAACGGCGGGAGTAACTATGACTCTCTTAAGCGTGTTGACCAGATACGATTACGGCCAAGTGCTCTGCAATTCCATGTGAAGGAATTCAACTAAGCGAGGGTAAACGGCGGGACTAACTATGACTCTCTTAAGCGTGTTGACCAGATACGATATCTGCCCAGTGCACTGAAATTCAATGTGAAGATATTCAACTAACCGCGGGTAAACGGCGGTAGTAACTATGATTCTCTTAAGCGTGTTGACCAGATACGATTACTGCCCAGTGCTCTGAAATTCAATATGAAGAAATTGAACTAAGCGCGGGTAAACGGCGGGACTAACTATGACTCTCTTAAGCGTGTTGACCAGATACGATTTCTACCCAGTGCTCTGCAATTCCATGTGAAGGAATTCAACTAAGCGAGGGTAAACGGCGGGACTAACTATGACTCTCTTAAGCGTGTTGACCAGATACGATTACTGTCCAGTGCTCTGAAATTCAATGTGAAGAAATTCAACTAAGCGCGGGCAAACGGCGGGACTAACTATGATTCTCTTAAGCGTGTTGACCAGATACGATTACTGCCCAGTGCTCTGAAATTCAATGTGAAGAAATTCAACTAAGCGCGGGTAAACGGCGGGAGTAACTCGGACTCTCTTAAGCGTTTTGACCAGATACGATTTCTGCCCAGTGCTCTGAAATTCAATGTGAAGAAATTCAACTCAGCGCGGGTTAACGGCGGGACTAACTATGATTCTCTTAAGCGTGTTGACCAGATACGATTTCTGCCCAGTGCACTGAAATTCAATGTGAAGAAATTCAACTACGCGCGGGTGAACGGCGGGAGTAAATCTGACTCTCTTAAGCGTGTTGACCAGATACGATTTCTGCCCAGTGCACTGAAATTCAATGTGAAGAAATTCAACTACGCGCGGGTGAACGACGGGAGTAACTCTGACTCTCTTAAGCGTGTTGACCAGATACGATTTCTGCCCAGTGCTCTGCAATTCCATGTGAAGGAATTCAACTAAGCGCGGGTAAACGGCGGGAGTAACTGTGACTCTCTTAAGCGTGTTGACCAGATACGATTTCTGCCCAGTGCTCTGCAATTCAATGTGAAGAAATTCAACTCAGCGCGGGTAAACGGCGGGTGTAACTATGACTCTGTTAAGCGTGTTGACCAGATACGATTGCTGCCCAGTGCTCTGAAATTCAATATGAAGAAATTGAACTAAGCGCGGGTAAACGGCGGGACTAACTATGACTCTCTTAAGCGTGTTGACCAGATACGATTTCTACCCAGTGCTCTGAAATTCAATGTGAAGAAATTCAACTAAGCGCGGGCAAACGGCGGGAGTAACTATGACTCTCTTAAGCGTGTTGACCAGATACGATTACTGCCAAGTGCTCTGCAATTCCATGTGAAGGAATTCAACTAAGCGAGGGTAAACGGCGGGACTAACTATGACTCTCTTAAGCGTGTTGACCAGATACGATATCTGCCCAGTGCACTGAAATTCAATGTGAAGATATTCAACTAACCGCGGGTAAACGGCGGTAGTAACTATGATTCTCTTAAGCGTGTTGACCAGATACGATTACTGCCCAGTGCTCTGAAATTCAATATGAAGAAATTGAACTAAGCGCGGGTAAACGGCGGGACTAACTATGACTCTCTTAAGCGTGTTGACCAGATACGATTTCTACCCAGTGCTCTGCAATTCCATGTGAAGGAATTCAACTAAGCGAGGGTAAACGGCGGGACTAACTATGACTCTCTTAAGCGTGTTGACCAGATACGATTACTGTCCAGTGCTCTGAAATTCAATGTGAAGAAATTCAACTAAGCGCGGGCAAACGGCGGGACTAACTATGATTCTCTTAAGCGTGTTGACCAGATACGATTACTGCCCAGTGCTCTGAAATTCAATGTGAAGAAATTCAACTAAGCGCGGGTAAACGGCGGGAGTAACTCGGACTCTCTTAAGCGTTTTGACCAGATACGATTTCTGCCCAGTGCTCTGAAATTCAATGTGAAGAAATTCAACTCAGCGCGGGTTAACGGCGGGACTAACTATGATTCTCTTAAGCGTGTTGACCAGATACGATTTCTGCCCAGTGCACTGAAATTCAATGTGAAGAAATTCAACTACGCGCGGGTGAACGGCGGGAGTAAATCTGACTCTCTTAAGCGTGTTGACCAGATACGATTTCTGCCCAGTGCACTGAAATTCAATGTGAAGAAATTCAACTACGCGCGGGTGAACGGCGGGAGTAGCACTGACTCTCTTAAGCGTGTTGACCAGATACGATTTCTGCCCAGTGCACTGAAATGCAATGTGAAGAAATTCAACTACGCGCGGGTGAACGGCGGGAGTAACTCTGACTCTCTTAAGCGTGTTGACCAGATACGATTTCTGCCCAGTGCACTGAAATTCAATGTGAAGAAATTCAACTACGCGCGAGTGAACGGCGGGAGTAGCACTGACTCTCTTAAGCGTGTTGACCAGATACGATTTCTGCCCAGTGCTCTGCAATTCCATGTGAAGGAATTCAACTAAGCGCGGGTAAACGGCGGGAGTAACTGTGACTCTCTTAAGCGTGTTGACCAGATACGATTTCTGCCCAGTGCTCTGCAATTCAATGTGAAGAAATTCAACTCAGCGCAGGTAAACGGCGGGTGTAACTATGACTCTTTTAAGCGTGTTGACCAGATACGATTTCTACCCAGTGCTCTGCAATTCCATGTGAAGGAATTCAACTAAGCGAGGGTAAACGGCGGGACTAACTATGACTCTCTTAAGCGTGTTGACCAGATACGATTACTGTCCAGTGCTCTGAAATTCAATGTGAAGAAATTCAACTAAGCGCGGGCAAACGGCGGGACTAACTATGATTCTCTTAAGCGTGTTGACCAGATACGATTACTGCCCAGTGCTCTGAAATTCAATGTGAAGAAATTCAACTAAGCGCGGGTAAACGGCGGGAGTAACTCGGACTCTCTTAAGCGTTTTGACCAGATACGATTTCTGCCCAGTGCTCTGAAATTCAATGTGAAGAAATTCAACTCAGCGCGGGTTAACGGCGGGACTAACTATGATTCTCTTAAGCGTGTTGACCAGATACGATTTCTGCCCAGTGCACTGAAATGCAATGTGAAGAAATTCAACTACGCGCGGGTGAACGGCGGGAGTAACTCTGACTCTCTTAAGCGTGTTGACCAGATACGATTTCTGCCCAGTGCACTGAAATTCAATGTGAAGAAATTCAACTACGCGCGAGTGAACGGCGGGAGTAGCACTGACTCTCTTAAGCGTGTTGACCAGATACGATTTCTGCCCAGTGCTCTGCAATTCCATGTGAAGGAATTCAACTAAGCGCGGGTAAACGGCGGGAGTAACTGTGACTCTCTTAAGCGTGTTGACCAGATACGATTTCTGCCCAGTGCTCTGCAATTCAATGTGAAGAAATTCAACTCAGCGCAGGTAAACGGCGGGTGTAACTATGACTCTGTTAAGCGTGTTGACCAGATACGATTTCTACCCAGTGCTCTGCAATTCCATGTGAAGGAATTCAACTAAGCGAGCGTAAACGGCGGGACTAACTATGACTCTCTTAAGCGTGTTGACCAGATACGATTACTGTCCAGTGCTCTGAAATTCAATGTGAAGAAATTCAACTAAGCGCGGGCAAACGGCGGGACTAACTATGATTCTCTTAAGCGTGTTGACCAGATACGATTACTGCCCAGTGCTCTGAAATTCAATGTGAAGAAATTCAACTAAGCGCGGGTAAACGGCGGGAGTAACTCGGACTCTCTTAAGCGTTTTGACCAGATACGATTTCTGCCCAGTGCTCTGAAATTCAATGCGAAGAAATTCAACTCAGCGCGGGTTAACGGCGGGACTAACTATGATTCTCTTAAGCGTGTTGACCAGATACGATTTCTGCCCAGTGCACTGAAATTCAATGTGAAGAAATTCAACTACGCGCGGGTAAACGGCGGGACTAACTATGACTCTCTTAAGCGTGTTGACCAGATACGATTACTGCCCAGTGCTCTGCAATTCAATGTGAAGAAATGCAACTAAGCGCGGGTAAACGGCGGGAGTAACTATGACTCTCTTAAGCGTTTTGACCAGATACGATTTCTGCCCAGTGCTCTGAAATTCAATGTGAAGAAATTCAACTCAGCGCGGGTTAACGGCGGGACTAACTATGATTCTCTTAAGCGTGTTGACCAGATACGATTTCTGCCCAGTGCACTGAAATTCAATGTGAAGAAATTCAACTACGCGCGGGTGAACGACGGGAGTAACTCTGACTCTCTTAAGCGTGTTGACCAGATACGATTTCTGCCCAGTGCTCTGCAATTCCATGTGAAGGAATTCAACTAAGCGCGGGTAAACGGCGGGAGTAACTGTGACTCTCTTAAGCGTGTTGACCAGATACGATTTCTGCCCAGTGCTCTGCAATTCAATGTGAAGAAATTCAACTCAGCGCGGGTAAACGGCGGGTGTAACTATGACTCTGTTAAGCGTGTTGACCAGATACGATTGCTGCCCAGTGCTCTGAAATTCAATATGAAGAAATTGAACTAAGCGCGGGTAAACGGCGGGACTAACTATGACTCTCTTAAGCGTGTTGACCAGATACGATTTCTACCCAGTGCTCTGAAATTCAATGTGAAGAAATTCAACTAAGCGCGGGCAAACGGCGGGAGTAACTATGACTCTCTTAAGCGTGTTGACCAGATACGATTACTGCCCAGTGCTCTGCAATTCCATGTGAAGGAATTCAACTAAGCGAGGGTAAACGGCGGGACTAACTATGACTCTCTTAAGCGTGTTGACCAGATACGATATCTGCCCAGTGCACTGAAATTCAATGTGAAGATATTCAACTAACCGCGGGTAAACGGCGGTAGTAACTATGATTCTCTTAAGCGTGTTGACCAGATACGATTACTGCCCAGTGCTCTGAAATTCAATATGAAGAAATTGAACTAAGCGCGGGTAAACGGCGGGACTAACTATGACTCTCTTAAGCGTGTTGACCAGATACGATTTCTACCCAGTGCTCTGCAATTCCATGTGAAGGAATTCAACTAAGCGAAGGTAAACGGCGGGACTAACTATGACTCTCTTAAGCGTGTTGACCAGATACGATTTCTGCCCAGTGCACTGAAATTCAATGTGAAGATATTCAACTAACCGCGGGTAAACGGCGGTAGTAACTATGATTCTCTTAAGCGTGTTGACCAGATACGATTTCTGCCCAGTGCTCTGCAATTCAATGTGAAGAAATTCAACTCAGCGCGGGTAAACGGCGGGTGTAACTATGACTCTCTTAAGCGTGTTCACCAGATACGATATCTGTCCAGTGCTCTGCAATTCAATGTGAAGAAATTCAACTAAGCGCGGGTAAACGGCGGGAGTAACTCTGACTCTCTTAAGCGTTTTGACCAGATACGATTTCTGCCCAGTGCTCTGAAATTCAATGTGAAGAAATTCAACTCAGCGCGGGTTAACGGCGGGACTAACTATGATTCTCTTAAGCGTGTGGACCAGATACGATTTCTGCCCAGTGCACTGAAATTCAATGTGAAGAAGTTCAACTACGCGCGGATGAACGGCGGGAGTAAATCTGACTCTCTTAAGCGTGTTGACCAGATACGATTTTTGCCCAGTGCTCTGCAATTCCATGTGAAGGAATTCAACTAAGCGCGGGCAAACGGCGGGAGTAACTATGACTCTCTTAAGCGTGTTGACCAGATACGATTACTGCCCAGTGCTCTGCAATTCCATGTGAAGGAATTCAACTAAGCGAGGGTAAACGGCGGGACTAACTATGACTCTCTTAAGCGTGTTGACCAGATACGATATCTGCACAGTGCTCTGAAATTCAATGTGAAGAAGTTCAACTAAGCGCGGGCAAACGGCGGGACTAACTATGATTCTCTTAAGCGTGTTGACCAGATACGATTACTGCCCAGTGCTCTGAAATTCAATGTGAAGAAATTCAACTAAGCGCGGGTAAACGGCGGGAGTAACTCTGACTCTCTTAAGCGTTTTGACCAGATACGATTTCTGCCCAGTGCTCTGAAATTCAATGTGAAGAAATTCAACTCAGCGCGGGTTAACGGCTGGACTAACTATGATTCTCTTAAGCGTGTTGACCAGATACGATTTCTGCCCAGTGCACTGAAATTCAATGTGAAGAAATTCAACTACGCGCGGGTGAACGGCGGGAGTAACTCTGACTTCTTTAAGCGTGTTGACCAGATACGATTTCTGCCCAGTGCACTGAAATTCAATGTGAAGAAATTCAACTACGCGCGGGTGAACGGCGGGAGTAACTCTGACTCTCTTAAGCGTGTTGAACAGATACGATTTCTGCCCAGTGCACTGAAATTCAATGTGAAGAAATTCAACTACGCGCGGGTGAACGGCGGGAGTAACTCTGACTCTCTTAAGCGTGTTGACCAGATACGATTTCTGCCCAGTGCTCTGCAATTCCATGTGAAGGAATTCAACTAAGCGCGGGTAAACGGCGGGAGTAACTCTGACTCTCTTAAGCGTGTTGAACAGATACGATTTCTGCCCAGTGCACTGAAATTCAATGTGAAGAAATTCAACTACGCGCGGGTGAACGGCGGGAGTAACTCTGACTCTCTTAAGCGTGTTGACCAGATACGATTTCTGCCCAGTGCTCTGCAATTCCATGTGAAGGAATTCAACTAAGCGCGGGTAAACGGCGGGAGTAACTGTGACTCCCTTAAGCGTGTTGACCAGATACGATTTCTGCCCAGTGCTCTGCAATTCAATGTGAAGAAATTCAACTCAGCGCGGGTAAACGGCGGGTGTAACTATGATTCTCTTAAGCGTGTTGACCAGATACGATTTCTGCCCAGTGCTCTGCAATTCAATGTGAAGAAATTCAACTCAGCGCGGGTAAACGGCGGGTGTAACTATGACTCTCTTAAGCGTGTTCACCAGATACGATATCTGCCCAGTGCTCTGCAATTCAATGTGAAGAAATTCAACTAAGCGCGGGTAAACGGCGGGAGTAACTCTGACTCTCTTAAGCGTTTTGACCAGATACGATTTCTGCCCAGTGCTCTGAAATTTGATGTGAAGAAATTCAACTCAGCGCGGGTTAACGGCGGGACTAACTATGATTCTCTTAAGCGTGTTGACCAGATACGATTTCTGCCCAGTGCACTGAAATTCAATGTGAAGAAGTTCAACTACGCGCGGGTGAACGGCGGGAGTAAATCTGACTCTCTTAAGCGTGTTGACCAGATACGATTTTTGCCCAGTGCTCTGCAATTCCATGTGAAGGAATTCAACTAAGCGCGGGTAAACGGCGGGAGTAACTCTGACTCTCTTAAGCGTGTTGAACAGATACGATTTCTGCCCAGTGCACTGAAATTCAATGTGAAGAAATTCAACTACGCGCGGGTGAGCGGCGGGAGTAACACTGACTCTCTTAAGCGTGTTGACCAGATACGATTTCTGCCCAGTGCTCTGCAATTCCATGTGAAGGAATTCAACTAAGCGCGGGTAAACGGCGGGAGTAACTGTGACTCTCTTAAGCGTGTTGACCAGATACGATTTCTGCCCAGTGCTCTGCAATTCAATGTGAAGAAATTCAACTCAGCGCGGGTAAACGGCGGGTGTAACTATGACTCTGTTAAGCGTGTTGACCAGATACGATTGCTGCCCAGTGCTCTGAAATTCAATATGAAGAAATTGAACTAAGCGCGGGTAAACGGCGGGACTAACTATGACTCTCTTAAGCGTGTTGACCAGATACGACTTCTACCCAGTGCTCTGAAATTCAATGTGAAGAAATTCAACTAAGCGCGGGCAAACGGCGGGAGTAACTATGACTCTCTTAAGCGTGTTGACCAGATACGATTACTGCCCAGTGCTCTGCAATTCCATGTGAAGGAATTCAACTAAGCGAGGGTAAACGGCGGGACTAACTATGACTCTCTTAAGCGTGTTGACCAGATACGATTACTGCCCAGTGCTCTGAAACTCAATATGAAGAAATTGAACTAAGCGCGGGTAAACGGCGGGACTAACTATGACTCTCTTAAGCGTGTTGACCAGATACGATTTCTACCCAGTGCTCTGCAATTCCATGTGAAGGAATTCAACTAAGCGAGGGTAAACGGCGGGACTAACTATGACTCTCTTAAGCGTGTTGACCAGATACGATTTCTGCCCAGTGCACTGAAATTCAATGTGAAGATATTCAACTAACCGCGGGTAAACGGCGGTAGTAACTATGATTCTCTTAAGCGTGTTGACCAGATACGATTTCTGCCCAGTGCTCTGCAATTCAATGTGAAGAAATTCAACTCAGCGCGGGTAAACGGCGGGTGTAACTATGACTCTCTTAAGCGTGTTCACCAGATACGATATCTGTCCAGTGCTCTGGAATTCAATGTGAAGAAATTCAACTAAGCGCGGGTAAACGGCGGGAGTAACTCTGACTCTCTTAAGCGTTTTGACCAGATACGATTTCTGCCCAGTGCTCTGAAATTCAATGTGAAGAAATTCAACTCAGCGCGGGTTAACGGCGGGACTAACTATGATTCTCTTAAGCGTGTTGACCAGATACGATTTCTGCCCAGTGCACTGAAATTCAATGTGAAGAAGTTCAACTACGCGCGGGTGAACGGCGGGAGTAAATCTGACTCTCTTAAGCGTGTTGACCAGATACGATTTTTGCCCAGTGCTCTGCAATTCCATGTGAAGGAATTCAACTAAGCGCGGGTAAACGGCGGGAGTAACTCTGACTCTCTTAAGCGTGTTGAACAGATACGATTTCTGCCCAGTGCACTGAAATTCAATGTGAAGAAATTCAACTACGCGCGGGTGAGCGGCGGGAGTAACACTGACTCTCTTAAGCGTGTTGACCAGATACGATTTCTGCCCAGTGCTCTGCAATTCAATGTGAAGAAATTCAACTCAGCGCGGGTAAACGGCGGGTGTAACTATGACTCTGTTAAGCGTGTTGACCAGATACGATTGCTGCCCAGTGCTCTGAAATTCAATATGAAGAAATTGAACTAAGCGCGGGTAAACGGCGGGACTAACTATGACTCTCTTAAGCGTGTTGACCAGATACGACTTCTACCCAGTGCTCTGAAATTCAATGTGAAGAAATTCAACTAAGCGCGGGCAAACGGCGGGAGTAACTATGACTCTCTTAAGCGTGTTGACCAGATACGATTACTGCCCAGTGCTCTGCAATTCCATGTGAAGGAATTCAACTAAGCGAGGGTAAACGGCGGGACTAACTATGACTCTCTTAAGCGTGTTGACCAGATACGATTACTGCCCAGTGCTCTGAAATTCAATATGAAGAAATTGAACTAAGCGCGGGTAAACGGCGGGACTAACTATGACTCTCTTAAGCGTGTTGACCAGATACGATTTCTACCCAGTGCTCTGCAATTCCATGTGAAGGAATTCAACTAAGCGAGGGTAAACGGCGGGACTAACTATGACTCTCTTAAGCGTGTTGACCAGATACGATTTCAGCCCAGTGCACTGAAATTCAATGTGAAGATATTCAACTAACCGCGGGTAAACGGCGGTAGTAACTATGATTCTCTTAAGCGTGTTGACCAGATACGATTTCTGCCCAGTGCTCTGCAATTCAATGTGAAGAAATTCAACTAAGCGCGGGTAAACGGCGGGAGTAACTCTGACTCTCTTAAGCGTTTTGACCAGATACGATTTCTGCCCAGTGCTCTGAAATTTGATGTGAAGAAATTCAACTCAGCGCGGGTTAACGGCGGGACTAACTATGATTCTCTTAAGCGTGTTGACCAGATACGATTTCTGCCCAGTGCACTGAAATTCAATGTGAAGAAGTTCAACTACGCGCGGGTGAACGGCGGGAGTAAATCTGACTCTCTTAAGCGTGTTGACCAGATACGATTTTTGCCCAGTGCTCTGCAATTCCATGTGAAGGAATTCAACTAAGCGCGGGTAAACGGCGGGAGTAACTCTGACTCTCTTAAGCGTGTTGAACAGATACGATTTCTGCCCAGTGCACTGAAATTCAATGTGAAGAAATTCAACTACGCGCGGGTGAGCGGCGGGAGTAACACTGACTCTCTTAAGCGTGTTGACCAGATACGATTTCTGCCCAGTGCTCTGCAATTCCATGTGAAGGAATTCAACTAAGCGCGGGTAAACGGCGGGAGTAACTGTGACTCTCTTAAGCGTGTTGACCAGATACGATTTCTGCCCAGTGCTCTGCAATTCAATGTGAAGAAATTCAACACAGCGCGGGTAAACGGCGGGTGTAACTATGACTCTGTTAAGCGTGTTGACCAGATACGATTGCTGCCCAGTGCTCTGAAATTCAATATGAAGAAATTGAACTAAGCGCGGGTAAACGGCGGGACTAACTATGACTCTCTTAAGCGTGTTGACCAGATACGACTTCTACCCAGTGCTCTGAAATTCAATGTGAAGAAATTCAACTAAGCGCGGGCAAACGGCGGGAGTAACTATGACTCTCTTAAGCGTGTTGACCAGATACGATTACTGCCCAGTGCTCTGCAATTCCATGTGAAGGAATTCAACTAAGCGAGGGTAAACGGCGGGACTAACTATGACTCTCTTAAGCGTGTTGACCAGATACGATTACTGCCCAGTGCTCTGAAATTCAATATGAAGAAATTGAACTAAGCGCGGGTAAACGGCGGGACTAACTATGACTCTCTTAAGCGTGTTGACCAGATACGATTTCTACCCAGTGCTCTGCAATTCCATGTGAAGGAATTCAACTAAGCGAGGGTAAACGGCGGGACTAACTATGACTCTCTTAAGCGTGTTGACCAGATACGATTTCAGCCCAGTGCACTGAAATTCAATGTGAAGATATTCAACTAACCGCGGGTAAACGGCGGTAGTAACTATGATTCTCTTAAGCGTGTTGACCAGATACGATTTCTGCCCAGTGCTCTGCAATTCAATGTGAAGAAATTCAACTAAGCGCGGGTAAACGGCGGGAGTAACTCTGACTCTCTTAAGCGTTTTGACCAGATACGATTTCTGCCCAGTGCTCTGAAATTTGATGTGAAGAAATTCAACTCAGCGCGGGTTAACGGCGGGACTAACTATGATTCTCTTAAGCGTGTTGACCAGATACGATTTCTGCCCAGTGCACTGAAATTCAATGTGAAGAAGTTCAACTACGCGCGGGTGAACGGCGGGAGTAAATCTGACTCTCTTAAGCGTGTTGACCAGATACGATTTTTGCCCAGTGCTCTGCAATTCCATGTGAAGGAATTCAACTAAGCGCGGGTAAACGGCGGGAGTAACTCTGACTCTCTTAAGCGTGTTGAACAGATACGATTTCTGCCCAGTGCACTGAAATTCAATGTGAAGAAATTCAACTACGCGCGGGTGAGCGGCGGGAGTAACACTGACTCTCTTAAGCGTGTTGACCAGATACGATTTCTGCCCAGTGCTCTGCAATTCCATGTGAAGGAATTCAACTAAGCGCGGGTAAACGGCGGGAGTAACTGTGACTCTCTTAAGCGTGTTGACCAGATACGATTTCTGCCCAGTGCTCTGCAATTCAATGTGAAGAAATTCAACACAGCGCGGGTAAACGGCGGGTGTAACTATGACTCTGTTAAGCGTGTTGACCAGATACGATTGCTGCCCAGTGCTCTGAAATTCAATATGAAGAAATTGAACTAAGCGCGGGTAAACGGCGGGACTAACTATGACTCTCTTAAGCGTGTTGACCAGATACGACTTCTACCCAGTGCTCTGAAATTCAATGTGAAGAAATTCAACTAAGCGCGGGCAAACGGCGGGAGTAACTATGACTCTCTTAAGCGTGTTGACCAGATACGATTACTGCCCAGTGCTCTGCAATTCCATGTGAAGGAATTCAACTAAGCGAGGGTAAACGGCGGGACTAACTATGACTCTCTTAAGCGTGTTGACCAGATACGATTACTGCCCAGTGCTCTGAAATTCAATATGAAGAAATTGAACTAAGCGCGGGTAAACGGCGGGACTAACTATGACTCTCTTAAGCGTGTTGACCAGATACGATTTCTACCCAGTGCTCTGCAATTCCATGTGAAGGAATTCAACTAAGCGAGGGTAAACGGCGGGACTAACTATGACTCTCTTAAGCGTGTTGACCAGATACGATTTCTGCCCAGTGCACTGAAATTCAATGTGAAGATATTCAACTAACCGCGGGTAAACGGCGGTAGTAACTATGATTCTCTTAAGCGTGTTGACCAGATACGATTTCTGCCCAGTGCTCTGCAATTCAATGTGAAGAAATTCAACTCAGCGCGGGTAAACGGCGGGTGTAACTATGACTCTCTTAAGCGTGTTCACCAGATACGATATCTGTCCAGTGCTCTGGAATTCAATGTGAAGAAATTCAACTAAGCGCGGGTAAACGGCGGGAGTAACTCTGACTCTCTTAAGCGTTTTGACCAGATACGATTTCTGCCCAGTGCTCTGAAATTCAATGTGAAGAAATTCAACTCAGCGCGGGTTAACGGCGGGACTAACTATGATTCTCTTAAGCGTGTTGACCAGATACGATTTCTGCCCAGTGCACTGAAATTCAATGTGAAGAAGTTCAACTACGCGCGGGTGAACGGCGGGAGTAAATCTGACTCTCTTAAGCGTGTTGACCAGATACGATTTTTGCCCAGTGCTCTGCAATTCCATGTGAAGGAATTCAACTAAGCGCGGGTAAACGGCGGGAGTAACTCTGACTCTCTTAAGCGTGTTGAACAGATACGATTTCTGCCCAGTGCACTGAAATTCAATGTGAAGAAATTCAACTACGCGCGGGTGAGCGGCGGGTGTAACACTGACTCTCTTAAGCGTGTTGACCAGATACGATTTCTGCCCAGTGCTCTGCAATTCCATGTGAAGGAATTCAACTAAGCGCGGGTAAACGGCGGGAGTAACTGTGACTCTCTTAAGCGTGTTGACCAGATACGATTTCTGCCCAGTGCTCTGCAATTCAATGTGAAGAAATTCAACTCAGCGCGGGTAAACGGCGGGTGTAACTATGACTCTGTTAAGCGTGTTGACCAGATACGATTGCTGCCCAGTGCTCTGAAATTCAATATGAAGAAATTGAACTAAGCGCGGGTAAACGGCGGGACTAACTATGACTCTCTTAAGCGTGTTGACCAGATACGACTTCTACCCAGTGCTCTGAAATTCAATGTGAAGAAATTCAACTAAGCGCGGGCAAACGGCGGGAGTAACTATGACTCTCTTAAGCGTGTTGACCAGATACGATTACTGCCCAGTGCTCTGCAATTCCATGTGAAGGAATTCAACTAAGCGAGGGTAAACGGCGGGACTAACTATGACTCTCTTAAGCGTGTTGACCAGATACGATATCTGCACAGTGCTCTGAAATTCAATGTGAAGAAGTTCAACTAAGCGCGGGCAAACGGCGGGACTAACTATGATTCTCTTAAGCGTGTTGACCAGATACGATTACTGCCCAGTGCTCTGAAATTCAATGTGAAGAAATTCAACTAAGCGCGGGTAAACGGCGGGAGTAACTCTGACTCTCTTAAGCGTTTTGACCAGATACGATTTCTGCCCAGTGCTCTGAAATTCAATGTGAAGAAATTCAACTCAGCGCGGGTTAACGGCGGGACTAACTATGATTCTCTTAAGCGTGTTGACCAGATACGATTTCTGCCCAGTGCACTGAAATTCAATGTGAAGAAATTCAACTACGCGCGGGTGAACGGCGGGAGTAACTCTGACTTCTTTAAGCGTGTTGACCAGATACGATTTCTGCCCAGTGCACTGAAATTCAATGTGAAGAAATTCAACTACGCGCGGGTGAACGGCGGGAGTAACTCTGACTCTCTTAAGCGTGTTGAACAGATACGATTTCTGCCCAGTGCACTGAAATTCAATGTGAAGAAATTCAACTACGCGCGGGTGAACGGCGGGAGTAACTCTGACTCTCTTAAGCGTGTTGACCAGATACGATTTCTGCCCAGTGCTCTGCAATTCCATGTGAAGGAATTCAACTAAGCGCGGGTAAACGGCGGGAGTAACTCTGACTCTCTTAAGCGTGTTGAACAGATACGATTTCTGCCCAGTGCACTGAAATTCAATGTGAAGAAATTCAACTACGCGCGGGTGAACGGCGGGAGTAACTCTGACTCTCTTAAGCGTGTTGACCAGATACGATTTCTGCCCAGTGCTCTGCAATTCCATGTGAAGGAATTCAACTAAGCGCGGGTAAACGGCGGGAGTAACTCTGACTCTCTTAAGCGTGTTGACCAGATACGATTTCTGCCCAGTGCACTGAAATTCAATGTGAAGAAATTCAACTACGCGCGGGTGAACGGCGGGAGTAACACTGACTCTCTTAAGCGTGTTGACCAGATACGATTTCTGCCCAGTGCTCTGCAATTCCATGTGAAGGAATTCAACTAAGCGCGGGTAAACGGCGGGAGTAACTGTGACTCCCTTAAGCGTGTTGACCAGATACGATTTCTGCCCAGTGCTCTGCAATTCAATGTGAAGAAATTCAACTCAGCGCGGGTAAACGGCGGGTGTAACTATGACTCTGTTAAGCGTGTTGACCAGATACGATTACTGCCCAGTGCTCTGAAATTCAATATGAAGAAATTGAACTAAGCGCGGGTAAACGGCGGGACTAACTATGACTCTCTTAAGCGTGTTGACCAGATACGATTTCTACCCAGTGCTCTGCAATTCCATGTGAAGGAATTCAACTAAGCGAGGGTAAACGGCGGGACTAACTATGACTCTCTTAAGCGTGTTGACCAGATACGATTTCTGCCCAGTGCACTGAAATTCAATGTGAAGATATTCAACTAACCGCGGGTAAACGGCGGTAGTAACTATGATTCTCTTAAGCGTGTTGACCAGATACGATTTCTGCCCAGTGCTCTGCAATTCAATGTGAAGAAATTCAACTCAGCGCGGGTAAACGGCGGGTGTAACTATGACTCTCTTAAGCGTGTTCACCAGATACGATATCTGCCCAGTGCTCTGCAATTCAATGTGAAGAAATTCAACTAAGCGCGGGTAAACGGCGGGAGTAACTCTGACTCTCTTAAGCGTTTTGACCAGATACGATTTCTGCCCAGTGCTCTGAAATTCAATGTGAAGAAATTCAACTCAGCGCGGGTTAACGGCGGGACTAACTATGATTCTCTTAAGCGTGTTGACCAGATACGATTTCTGCCCAGTGCACTGAAATTCAATGTGAAGAAGTTCAACTACGCGCGGGTGAACGGCGGGAGTAAATCTGACTCTCTTAAGCGTGTTGACCAGATACGATTTTTGCCCAGTGCTCTGCAATTCCATGTGAAGGAATTCAACTAAGCGCGGGTAAACGGCGGGAGTAACTCTGACTCTCTTAAGCGTGTTGAACAGATACGATTTCTGCCCAGTGCACTGAAATTCAATGTGAAGAAATTCAACTACGCGCGGGTGAGCGGCGGGAGTAACACTGACTCTCTTAAGCGTGTTGACCAGATACGATTTCTGCCCAGTGCTCTGCAATTCCATGTGAAGGAATTCAACTAAGCGCGGGTAAACGGCGGGAGTAACTGTGACTCTCTTAAGCGTGTTGACCAGATACGATTTCTGCCCAGTGCTCTGCAATTCAATGTGAAGAAATTCAACTCAGCGCGGGTAAACGGCGGGTGTAACTATGACTCTGTTAAGCGTGTTGACCAGATACGATTGCTGCCCAGTGCTCTGAAATTCAATATGAAGAAATTGAACTAAGCGCGGGTAAACGGCGGGACTAACTATGACTCTCTTAAGCGTGTTGACCAGATACGACTTCTACCCAGTGCTCTGAAATTCAATGTGAAGAAATTCAACTAAGCGCGGGCAAACGGCGGGAGTAACTATGACTCTCTTAAGCGTGTTGACCAGATACGATTACTGCCCAGTGCTCTGCAATTCCATGTGAAGGAATTCAACTAAGCGAGGGTAAACGGCGGGACTAACTATGACTCTCTTAAGCGTGTTGACCAGATACGATATCTGCACAGTGCTCTGAAATTCAATGTGAAGAAGTTCAACTAAGCGCGGGCAAACGGCGGGACTAACTATGATTCTCTTAAGCGTGTTGACCAGATACGATTACTGCCCAGTGCTCTGAAATTCAATGTGAAGAAATTCAACTAAGCGCGGGTAAACGGCGGGAGTAACTCTGACTCTCTTAAGCGTTTTGACCAGATACGATTTCTGCCCAGTGCTCTGAAATTCAATGTGAAGAAATTCAACTCAGCGCGGGTTAACGGCGGGACTAACTATGATTCTCTTAAGCGTGTTGACCAGATACGATTTCTGCCCAGTGCACTGAAATTCAATGTGAAGAAATTCAACTACGCGCAGGTGAACGGCGGGAGTAACTCTGACTCTCTTAAGCGTGTTGACCAGATACGATTTCTGCCCAGTACACTGAAATTCAATGTGAAGAAATTCAACTACGCGCGGGTGAACGGCGGGAGTAACTCTGACTCTCTTAAGCGTGTTGAACAGATACGATTTCTGCCCAGTGCACTGAAATTCAATGTGAAGAAATTCAACTACGCGCGGGTGAACGGCGGGAGTAACTCTGACTCTCTTAAGCGTGTTGACCAGATACGATTTCTGCCCAGTGCTCTGCAATTCCATGTGAAGGAATTCAACTAAGCGCGGGTAAACGGCGGGAGTAACTCTGACTCTCTTAAGCGTGTTGAACAGATATGATTTCTGCCCAGTGCACTGAAATTCAATGTGAAGAAATTCAACTACGCGCGGGTGAACGGCGGGAGTAACACTGACTCTCTTAAGCGTGTTGACCAGATACGATTTCTGCCCAGTGCTCTGCAATTCCATGTGAAGGAATTCAACTAAGCGCGGGTAAACGGCGGGAGTAACTGTGACTCTCTTAAGCGTGTTGACCAGATACGATTTCTGCCCAGTGCTCTGCAATTCAATGTGAAGAAATTCAACCCAGGGCGGGTAAACGGCGGGTGTAACTATGACTCTCTTAAGCGTGTTGACCAGATACGATTTCTACCCAGTGCTCTGAAATTCAATGTGAAGAAATTCAACTAAGCGCAGGCAAACGGCGGGAGTAACTATGTCTCTCTTAAGCGTGCTGACCAGATACGATTACTGCCCAGTGCTCTGCAATTCCATGTGAAGGAATTCAACTAAGCGAGGGTAAACGGCGGGACTAACCATGACTCACTTAAGCGTGTTGACCAGATACGATTTCTGCCCAGTGCACTGAAATTCAATGTGAAGAAGTTCAACTAAGCGAGGGTAAACGGCGGGAGTAACTCTGACTCTCTTAAGCGTGTTGACCAGATACGATTTCTGCCCAGAGCTCTGAAATTCAATGTGAAGAAATTCAACTAAGCGCGGGTAAACGGCGCGAGTAACTGTGACTCTCTTAAGCGTGTTGGCCAGATACGATTTCTGCCCAGTGCACTGAAATTCAATGTGAAGATATTCAACTAACCGCGGGTAAACGGCGGTAGTAACTATGATTCTCTTAAGCCTGTTGACCAGATACGATTTCTGCCCAGTGCTCTGCAATTCAATGTGAAGAAATTCAACTCAGCGCGGGTAAACGGCGGGTGTAACTATGACTCTCTTAAGCGTGTTCACCAGATACGATATCTGCGCAGTGCTCTGCAATTCAATGTGAAGAAATTCAACTAAGCGCGGGTAAACGGCGGGACTAACTATGAATCTCTTAAGCGTGTTGACCAGATACGATATCTGCACAGTGCTCTGAAATTCAATGTGAAGAAATTCAACTAAGCGCGGGTAAACGGCGCGAGTAACTCTGACTCTCTTAAGCGTGTTGACCAGATACGATTACTGCCCTGTGCTCTGAAATTCAATGTGAAGAAATTCAAGTAACCGCGGGTAAACGGCGGTAGTAACTATGATTCTCTTAAGCGTGTTGACCAGATACGATTTCTGCCCAGTGCTCTGCAATTCAATGTGAAGAAATTCAACTCAGCGCGGGTAAACGGCGGGTGTAACTATGACTCTCTTAAGCGTGTTGACCAGATACGATATCTGCCCAGTGCTCTGCAATTCAATGTGAAGAAATTCAACTAAGCGCGGGTAAACGGCGGGACTAACTATGACTCTCTTAAGCGTGTTGACCAGATACGATATCTGCACAGTGCTCTGAAATTCAATGTGAAGAAATTCAAGTAACCGCGGGTAAACGGCGGTAGTAACTATGATTCTCTTAAGCGTGTTGACCAGATACGATTTCTGCCCAGTGCTCTGCAATTCAATGTGAAGAAATTCAACTCAGCGCGGGTAAACGGCGGGTGTAACTATGACTCTCTTAAGCGTGTTGACCAGATACGATTTCTGCGCAGTGCACTGAAATTCAATGTGACGAAATTCAACTAAGAGCGGGTAAACGGCGGGAGAAGCTCTGACTCTCTTAAGCGTGTTGACCAGATACGATTTCTGCCCAGTGCTCTGCAATTCAATGTGAAGAAATTCAACTCAGCGCGGGTAAACGGCGGGTGTAACTATGACTCTCTTAAGCGTGTTGACCAGGTACGATATCTGCCCAGTGCTCTGCAATTCAATGTGAAGAAATACAACTAAGCGCGGGTAAACGGCGGGAGTAACTATGACTCTCTTAAGCGTGTTGACCAGATACGACTTCTACCCAGTGCTCTGAAATTCAATGTGAAGAAATTCAACTAAGCGCGGGCAAACGGCGGGAGTAACTATGACTCTCTTAAGCGTGTTGACCAGATACGATTACTGCCCAGTGCTCTGCAATTCCATGTGAAGGAATTCAACTAAGCGAGGGTAAACGGCGGGACTAACTATGACTCTCTTAAGCGTGTTGACCAGATACGATATCGGCACAGTGCTCTGAAATTCAATGTGAAGAAGTTCAACTAAGCGCGGGCAAACGGCGGGACTAACTATGATTCTCTTAAGCGTGTTGACCAGATACGATTACTGCCCAGTGCTCTGAAATTCAATGTGAAGAAATTCAACTAAGCGCGGGTAAACGGCGGGAGTAACTCTGACTCTCTTAAGCGTTTTGACCAGATACGATTTCTGCCCAGTGCTCTGAAATTCAATGTGAAGAAATTCAACTCAGCGCGGGTTAACGGCGGGACTAACTATGATTCTCTTAAGCGTGTTGACCAGATACGATTTCTGCCCAGTGCACTGAAATTCAATGTGAAGAAATTCAACTACGCGCAGGTGAACGGCGGGAGTAACTCTGACTCTCTTAAGCGTGTTGACCAGATACGATTTCTGCCCAGTGCACTGAAATTCAATGTGAAGAAATTCAACTACGCGCGGGTGAACGGCGGGAGTAACTCTGACTCTCTTAAGCGTGTTGAACAGATACGATTTCTGCCCAGTGCACTGAAATTCAATGTGAAGAAATTCAACTACGCGCGGGTGAACGGCGGGAGTAACTCTGACTCTCTTAAGCGTGTTGACCAGATACGATTTCTGCCCAGTGCTCTGCAATTCCATGTGAAGGAATTCAACTAAGCGCGGGTAAACGGCGGGAGTAACTCTGACTCTCTTAAGCGTGTTGAACAGATATGATTTCTGCCCAGTGCACTGAAATTCAATGTGAAGAAATTCAACTACGCGCGGGTGAACGGCGGGAGTAACACTGACTCTCTTAAGCGTGTTGACCAGATACGATTTCTGCCCAGTGCTCTGCAATTCCATGTGAAGGAATTCAACTAAGCGCGGGTAAACGGCGGGAGTAACTGTGACTCTCTTAAGCGTGTTGACCAGATACGATTTCTGCCCAGTGCTCTGCAATTCAATGTGAAGAAATTCAACCCAGGGCGGGTAAACGGCGGGTGTAACTATGACTCTCTTAAGCGTGTTGACCAGATACGATTTCTACCCAGTGCTCTGAAATTCAATGTGAAGAAATTCAACTAAGCGCGGGCAAACGGCGGGAGTAACTATGTCTCTCTTAAGCGTGTTGACCAGATACGATTACTGCCCAGTGCTCTGCAATTCCATGTGAAGGAATTCAACTAAGCGAGGGTAAACGGCGGGACTAACCATGACTCACTTAAGCGTGTTGACCAGATACGATTTCTGCCCAGTGCACTGAAATTCAATGTGAAGAAGTTCAACTAAGCGAGGGTAAACGGCGGGAGTAACTCTGACTCTCTTAAGCGTGTTGACCAGATACAATTTCTGCCCAGAGCTCTGAAATTCAATGTGAAGAAATTCAACTAAGCGCGGGTAAACGGCGTGAGTAACTGTGACTCTCTTAAGCGTGTTGGCCAGATACGATTTCTGCCCAGTGCACTGAAATTCAATGTGAAGATATTCAACTAACCGCGGGTAAACGGCGGTAGTAACTATGATTCTCTTAAGCCTGTTGACCAGATACGATTTCTGCCCAGTGCTCTGCAATTCAATGTGAAGAAATTCAACTCAGCGCGGGTAAACGGCGGGTGTAACTATGACTCTCTTAAGCGTGTTCACCAGATACGATATCTGCGCAGTGCTCTGCAATTCAATGTGAAGAAATTCAACTAAGCGCGGGTAAACGGCGGGACTAACTATGAATCTCTTAAGCGTGTTGACCAGATACGATATCTGCACAGTGCTCTGAAATTCAATGTGAAGAAATTCAACTAAGCGCGGGTAAACGGCGCGAGTAACTCTGACTCTCTTAAGCGTGTTGACCAGATACGATTACTGCCCTGTGCTCTGAAATTCAATGTGAAGAAATTCAAGTAACCGCGGGTAAACGGCGGTAGTAACTATGATTCTCTTAAGCGTGTTGACCAGATACGATTTCTGCCCAGTGCTCTGCAATTCAATGTGAAGAAATTCAACTCAGCGCGGGTAAACGGCGGGTGTAACTATGACTCTCTTAAGCGTGTTGACCAGATACGATATCTGCCCAGTGCTCTGCAATTCAATGTGAAGAAATTCAACTAAGCGCGGGTAAACGGCGGGACTAACTATGACTCTCTTAAGCGTGTTGACCAGATACGATATCTGCACAGTGCTCTGAAATTCAATGTGAAGAAATTCAACTAAGCGAGGGTAAACGGCGGGAGTAACTCTGACTCTCTTAAGCGTGTTGACCAGATACGATTTCTGCCCAGTGCACTGAAATTCAATGTGAAGAAATTCAAGTAACCGCGGGTAAACGGCGGTAGTAACTATGATTCTCTTAAGCGTGTTGACCAGATACGATTTCTGCCCAGTGCTCTGCAATTCAATGTGAAGAAATTCAACTCAGCGCGGGTAAACGGCGGGTGTAACTATGACTCTCTTAAGCGTGTTGACCAGATACGATTTCTGCGCAGTGCACTGAAATTCAATGTGACGAAATTCAACTAAGAGCGGGTAAACGGCGGGAGAAGCTCTGACTCTCTTAAGCGTGTTGACCAGATACGATTTCTGCCCAGTGCTCTGCAATTCAATGTGAAGAAATTCAACTCAGCGCGGGTAAACGGCGGGTGTAACTATGACTCTCTTAAGCGTGTTGACCAGGTACGATATCTGCCCAGTGCTCTGCAATTCAATGTGAAGAAATACAACTAAGCGCGGGTAAACGGCGGGAGTAACTATGACTCTCTTAAGCGTGTTGACCAGATACGATTTCTGCCCAGTGCTCTGAAATTCAATGTGAAGAAATTCAACTCAGCGCGGGTAAACGGCGGGTGTAACTATGACTCTCTTAAGCGTGTTGACCAGATAAGATTTCTGCGCAGTGCACTGAAATACAATGTGACGAAATTCAACTAAGAGCGGGTAAACGGCGGGAGTAGCTCTGACTCTCTTAAGCGTGTTGACCAGATACGATTTCTGCCCAGTGCTCTGAAATTCAATGTGAAGAAATTCGACTAAGCGCGGGTAAACGGCGGGAGTAACAATGACTCTTTTGAGCGTGTTGACCAGATACGATTTCTGCGCAGTGCACTGAAATTCAATGTGACGAAATTCAACTAAGAGCGGGTAAACGGCGGGAGTAGCTCTGACTCTCTTAAGCGTGTTGACCAGATACGATTTCTGCCCAGTGCACTGAAATTCAATGTGAAGAAATTCAACTACGCGCCCGTGAACGGCGGGAGTAACTATGACTCTCTTAAGCGTGTTGACCAGATACGATTACTGCCCAGTGCTCGGAAATTCAATGTGAAGAAATTCAACTAAGCGCGGGTAAACGGTGCGAGTAACTGTGACTCTCTTAAGCGTGTTGACCAGATACGATTTCTGCCCAGTGCTCTGAAATTCAATGTGAAGGAATTCAGCTAAGCGCGGGTAAACGGCGGGAGTAACTGTGACAGTCTTAAGCGTGTTGACCAGATACGATTTCTGCCCAGTGCACTGAAATTCAAGGTGAAAAAATTCAACTAAGCGCGGGTAAACGGCGGGACTAACTATGATTCTCTTAAGCGTGTTGGACAGATACGATTTCTGCCCAGTGCACTGAAATTCAATGTGAAGATATTCAACTAACCGCGGGTAAACGGCGGGTGTAACTATGACTCTCTTAAGCGTGTTGACCAGATACGATTTCTGCCCAGTGCACTGAAATTCAATGTGAAGAAATTCAAGTAACCGCGGGTAAACGGCGGGACTAACTATGATTCTCTTAAGCGTGTTGGCCAGATACGATTACTGCCCAGTGCACTGAAATTCAATGTGAAGATATTCAACTAACCGCGGGTAAACGGCGGGTGTAACTATGACTCTCTTAAGCGTGTTGACCAGATACGATTACTGCCCAGTGCTCTGAAATTCAATGTGAAGAAATTCAACTAAGCGCGGGTAAACGGCGGGTGTAACTCTGACTCTCTTAAGCGTGTTGACCAGATACGATTTCTGCCCAGTGCACTGAAATTCAATGTGAAGAAATTCAGCTAAGCGCGGGTAAACGGCGGGACTAACTATGATTCTCTTAGGCGTGTTGGCCAGATACGATTTCTGCCCAGTGCACTGAAATTCAATGTGAAGAAATTCAAGTAACCGCGGGTAAACGGCGGTAGGAACTATGATTCTCTTAAGCGTGTTGACCAGATACGATTTCTGCCCAGTGCTCTGCAATTCAATGTGAAGAAATTCAACTCAGCGCGGGTAAACGGCGGGTGTAACTATGACTCTCTTAAGCGTGTTGACCAGATACGATTTCTGCGCAGTGCACTGAAATTCAATGTGACGAAATTCAACTAAGAGCGGGTAAACGGCGGGAGAAGCTCTGACTCTCTTAAGCGTGTTGACCAGATACGATTTCTGCCCAGTGCTCTGCAATTCAATGTGAAGAAATTCAACTCAGCGCGGGTAAACGGCGGGTGTAACTATGACTCTCTTAAGCGTGTTGACCAGGTACGATATCTGCCCAGTGCTCTGCAATTCAATGTGAAGAAATACAACTAAGCGCGGGTAAACGGCGGGAGTAACTATGACTCTCTTAAGCGTGTTGACCAGATACGACTTCTACCCAGTGCTCTGAAATTCAATGTGAAGAAATTCAACTAAGCGCGGGCAAACGGCGGGAGTAACTATGACTCTCTTAAGCGTGTTGACCAGATACGATTACTGCCCAGTGCTCTGCAATTCCATGTGAAGGAATTCAACTAAGCGAGGGTAAACGGCGGGACTAACTATGACTCTCTTAAGCGTGTTGACCAGATACGATATCGGCACAGTGCTCTGAAATTCAATGAGAAGAAGTTCAACTAAGCGCGGGCAAACGGCGGGACTAACTATGATTCTCTTAAGCGTGTTGACCAGATACGATTACTGCCCAGTGCTCTGAAATTCAATGTGAAGAAATTCAACTAAGCGCGGGTAAACGGCGGGAGTAACTCTGACTCTCTTAAGCGTTTTGACCAGATACGATTTCTGCCCAGTGCTCTGAAATTCAATGTGAAGAAATTCAACTCAGCGCGGGTTAACGGCGGGACTAACTATGATTCTCTTAAGCGTGTTGACCAGATACGATTTCTGCCCAGTGCACTGAAATTCAATGTGAAGAAATTCAACTACGCGCAGGTGAACGGCGGGAGTAACTCTGACTCTCTTAAGCGTGTTGACCAGATACGATTTCTGCCCAGTGCACTGAAATTCAATGTGAAGAAATTCAACTACGCGCGGGTGAACGGCGGGAGTAACTCTGACTCTCTTAAGCGTGTTGAACAGATACGATTTCTGCCCAGTGCACTGAAATTCAATGTGAAGAAATTCAACTACGCGCGGGTGAACGGCGGGAGTAACTCTGACTCTCTTAAGCGTGTTGACCAGATACGATTTCTGCCCAGTGCTCTGCAATTCCATGTGAAGGAATTCAACTAAGCGCGGGTAAACGGCGGGAGTAACTCTGACTCTCTTAAGCGTGTTGAACAGATATGATTTCTGCCCAGTGCACTGAAATTCAATGTGAAGAAATTCAACTACGCGCGGGTGAACGGCGGGAGTAACACTGACTCTCTTAAGCGTGTTGACCAGATACGATTTCTGCCCAGTGCTCTGCAATTCCATGTGAAGGAATTCAACTAAGCGCGGGTAAACGGCGGGAGTAACTGTGACTCTCTTAAGCGTGTTGACCAGATACGATTTCTGCCCAGTGCTCTGCAATTCAATGTGAAGAAATTCAACCCAGGGCGGGTAAACGGCGGGTGTAACTATGACTCTCTTAAGCGTGTTGACCAGATACGATTTCTACCCAGTGCTCTGAAATTCAATGTGAAGAAATTCAACTAAGCGCGGGCAAACGGCGGGAGTAACTATGTCTCTCTTAAGCGTGTTGACCAGATACGATTACTGCCCAGTGCTCTGCAATTCCATGTGAAGGAATTCAACTAAGCGAGGGTAAACGGCGGGACTAACCATGACTCACTTAAGCGTGTTGACCAGATACGATTTCTGCCCAGTGCACTGAAATTCAATGTGAAGAAGTTCAACTAAGCGAGGGTAAACGGCGGGAGTAACTCTGACTCTCTTAAGCGTGTTGACCAGATACGATTTCTGCCCAGAGCTCTGAAATTCAATGTGAAGAAATTCAACTAAGCGCGGGTAAACGGCGTGAGTAACTGTGACTCTCTTAAGCGTGTTGGCCAGATACGATTTCTGCCCAGTGCACTGAAATTCAATGTGAAGATATTCAACTAACCGCGGGTAAACGGCGGTAGTAACTATGATTCTCTTAAGCCTGTTGACCAGATACGATTTCTGCCCAGTGCTCTGCAATTCAATGTGAAGAAATTCAACTCAGCGCGGGTAAACGGCGGGTGTAACTATGACTCTCTTAAGCGTGTTCACCAGATACGATATCTGCGCAGTGCTCTGCAATTCAATGTGAAGAAATTCAACTAAGCGCGGGTAAACGGCGGGACTAACTATGAATCTCTTAAGCGTGTTGACCAGATACGATATCTGCACAGTGCTCTGAAATTCAATGTGAAGAAATTCAACTAAGCGCGGGTAAACGGCGCGAGTAACTCTGACTCTCTTAAGCGTGTTGACCAGATACGATTACTGCCCTGTGCTCTGAAATTCAATGTGAAGAAATTCAAGTAACCGCGGGTAAACGGCGGTAGTAACTATGATTCTCTTAAGCGTGTTGACCAGATACGATTTCTGCCCAGTGCTCTGCAATTCAATGTGAAGAAATTCAACTCAGCGCGGGTAAACGGCGGGTGTAACTATGACTCTCTTAAGCGTGTTGACCAGATACGATATCTGCCCAGTGCTCTGCAATTCAATGTGAAGAAATTCAACTAAGCGCGGGTAAACGGCGGGACTAACTATGACTCTCTTAAGCGTGTTGACCAGATACGATATCTGCACAGTGCTCTGAAATTCAATGTGAAGAAATTCAACTAAGCGAGGGTAAACGGCGGGAGTAACTCTGACTCTCTTAAGCGTGTTGACCAGATACGATTTCTGCCCAGTGCACTGAAATTCAATGTGAAGAAATTCAAGTAACCGCGGGTAAACGGCGGTAGTAACTATGATTCTCTTAAGCGTGTTGACCAGATACGATTTCTGCCCAGTGCTCTGCAATTCAATGTGAAGAAATTCAACTCAGCGCGGGTAAACGGCGGGTGTAACTATGACTCTCTTAAGCGTGTTGACCAGATACGATTTCTGCGCAGTGCACTGAAATTCAATGTGACGAAATTCAACTAAGAGCGGGTAAACGGCGGGAGAAGCTCTGACTCTCTTAAGCGTGTTGACCAGATACGATTTCTGCCCAGTGCTCTGCAATTCAATGTGAAGAAATTCAACTCAGCGCGGGTAAACGGCGGGTGTAACTATGACTCTCTTAAGCGTGTTGACCAGGTACGATATCTGCCCAGTGCTCTGCAATTCAATGTGAAGAAATACAACTAAGCGCGGGTAAACGGCGGGAGTAACTATGACTCTCTTAAGCGTGTTGACCAGATACGATTTCTGCCCAGTGCTCTGAAATTCAATGTGAAGAAATTCAACTCAGCGCGGGTAAACGGCGGGTGTAACTATGACTCTCTTAAGCGTGTTGACCAGATAAGATTTCTGCGCAGTGCACTGAAATACAATGTGACGAAATTCAACTAAGAGCGGGTAAACGGCGGGAGTAGCTCTGACTCTCTTAAGCGTGTTGACCAGATACGATTTCTGCCCAGTGCTCTGAAATTCAATGTGAAGAAATTCGACTAAGCGCGGGTAAACGGCGGGAGTAACAATGACTCTTTTGAGCGTGTTGACCAGATACGATTTCTGCGCAGTGCACTGAAATTCAATGTGACGAAATTCAACTAAGAGCGGGTAAACGGCGGGAGTAGCTCTGACTCTCTTAAGCGTGTTGACCAGATACGATTTCTGCCCAGTGCACTGAAATTCAATGTGAAGAAATTCAACTACGCGCCCGTGAACGGCGGGAGTAACTATGACTCTCTTAAGCGTGTTGACCAGATACGATTACTGCCCAGTGCTCGGAAATTCAATGTGAAGAAATTCAACTAAGCGCGGGTAAACGGTGCGAGTAACTGTGACTCTCTTAAGCGTGTTGACCAGATACGATTTCTGCCCAGTGCTCTGAAATTCAATGTGAAGGAATTCAGCTAAGCGCGGGTAAACGGCGGGAGTAACTGTGACAGTCTTAAGCGTGTTGACCAGATACGATTTCTGCCCAGTGCACTGAAATTCAAGGTGAAAAAATTCAACTAAGCGCGGGTAAACGGCGGGACTAACTATGATTCTCTTAAGCGTGTTGGACAGATACGATTTCTGCCCAGTGCACTGAAATTCAATGTGAAGATATTCAACTAACCGCGGGTAAACGGCGGGTGTAACTATGACTCTCTTAAGCGTGTTGACCAGATACGATTTCTGCCCAGTGCACTGAAATTCAATGTGAAGAAATTCAAGTAACCGCGGGTAAACGGCGGGACTAACTATGATTCTCTTAAGCGTGTTGGCCAGATACGATTACTGCCCAGTGCACTGAAATTCAATGTGAAGATATTCAACTAACCGCGGGTAAACGGCGGGTGTAACTATGACTCTCTTAAGCGTGTTGACCAGATACGATTACTGCCCAGTGCTCTGAAATTCAATGTGAAGAAATTCAACTAAGCGCGGGTAAACGGCGGGTGTAACTCTGACTCTCTTAAGCGTGTTGACCAGATACGATTTCTGCCCAGTGCACTGAAATTCAATGTGAAGAAATTCAGCTAAGCGCGGGTAAACGGCGGGACTAACTATGATTCTCTTAGGCGTGTTGGCCAGATACGATTTCTGCCCAGTGCACTGAAATTCAATGTGAAGAAATTCAAGTAACCGCGGGTAAACGGCGGTAGTAACTATGATTCTCTTAAGCGTGTTGACCAGATACGATTTCTGTCCAGTGCTCTGCAATTCAATGTGAAGAAATTCAACTCAGCGCGGGTAAACGGCGGGTGTAACTATGACTCTCTTAAGCGTGTTGACCAGATACGATTTCTGCGCAGTGCACTGAAATTCAATGTGACGAAATTCAACTAAGAGCGGGTAAAAGGCGGGAGTAGCTCTGACTCTCTTAAGCGTGTTGACCAGATACGATTTCTGCCCAGTGCTCTGCAATTCAATGTGAGGAAATTCAACTCAGCGCGGGTAAACGGCGGGTGTAACTATGACTCTCTTAAGCGTGTTGACCAGGTACGATATCTGCCCAGTGCTCTGCAATTCAATGTGAAGAAATTCAACTAAGCGCGGGTAAACGGCGGGACTAACTATGATTCTCTTAGGCGTGTTGGCCAGATACGATTTCTGCCCAGTGCACTGAAATTCAATGTGAAGAAATTCAAGTAACCGCGGGTAAACGGCGGTAGGAACTATGATTCTCTTAAGCGTGTTGACCAGATACGATTTCTGTCCAGTGCTCTGCAATTCAATGTGAAGAAATTCAACTCAGCGCGGGTAAACGGCGGGTGTAACTATGACTCTCTTAAGCGTGTTGACCAGATACGATTTCTGCGCAGTGCACTGAAATTCAATGTGACGAAATTCAACTAAGAGCGGGTAAACGGCGGGAGTAGCTCTGACTCTCTTAAGCGTGTTGACCAGATACGATTTCTGCCCAGTGCTCTGCAATTCAATGTGAAGAAATTCAACTCAGCGCGGGTAAACGGCGGGTGTAACTATGACTCTCTTAAGCGTGTTGACCAGGTACGATATCTGCCCAGTGCTCTGCAATTCAATGTGAAAAAATACAACTAAGAGCGGGTAAACGGCGGGAGTAGCTCTGACTCTCTTAAGCGTGTTGACCAGATACGATTTCTGCCCAGTGCACTGAAATTCAATGTGAAGAAATTCAACTACGCGCGGGTGAGCGGCGGGAGTAACACTGACTCTCTTAAGCGTGTTGACCAGATACGATTTCTGCCCAGTGCTCTGCAATTCCATGTGAAGGAATTCAACTAAGCGCGGGTAAACGGCGGGAGTAACTGTGACTCTCTTAAGCGTGTTGACCAGATACGATTTCTGCCCAGTGCTCTGCAATTCAATGTGAAGAAATTCAACTCAGCGCGGGTAAACGGCGGGTGTAACTATGACTCTGTTAAGCGTGTTGACCAGATACGATTGCTGCCCAGTGCTCTGAAATTCAATATGAAGAAATTGAACTAAGCGCGGGTAAACGGCGGGACTAACTATGACTCTCTTAAGCGTGTTGACCAGATACGACTTCTACCCAGTGCTCTGAAATTCAATGTGAAGAAATTCAACTACGCGCGGGTGAACGGCGGGAGTAACTCTGACTCTCTTAAGCGTGTTGAACAGATACGATTTCTGCCCAGTGCACTGAAATTCAATGTGAAGAAATTCAACTACGCGCGGGTGAACGGCGGGAGTAACTCTGACTCTCTTAAGCGTGTTGACCAGATACGATTTCTGCCCAGTGCTCTGCAATTCCATGTGAAGGAATTCAACTAAGCGCGGGTAAACGGCGGGAGTAACTCTGACTCTCTTAAGCGTGTTGAACAGATATGATTTCTGCCCAGTGCACTGAAATTCAATGTGAAGAAATTCAACTACGCGCGGGTGAACGGCGGGAGTAACACTGACTCTCTTAAGCGTGTTGACCAGATACGATTTCTGCCCAGTGCTCTGCAATTCCATGTGAAGGAATTCAACTAAGCGCGGGTAAACGGCGGGAGTAACTGTGACTCTCTTAAGCGTGTTGACCAGATACGATTTCTGCCCAGTGCTCTGCAATTCAATGTGAAGAAATTCAACTAAGCGCGGGCAAACGGCGGGAGTAACTATGTCTCTCTTAAGCGTGTTGACCAGATACGATTACTGCCCAGTGCTCTGCAATTCCATGTGAAGGAATTCAACTAAGCGAGGGTAAACGGCGGGTCTAACCATGACTCTCTTAAGCGTGTTGACCAGATACGATTTCTGCCCAGTGCACTGAAATTCAATGTGAAGAAGTTCAACTAAGCGAGGGTAAACGGCGGGAGTAACTCTGACTCTCTTAAGCGTGTTGACCAGATACGATTTCTGCCCAGAGCTCTGAAATTCAATGTGAAGAAATTCAACTAAGCGCGGGTAAACGGCGCGAGTAACTGTGACTCTCTTAAGCGTGTTGGCCAGATACGATTTCTGCCCAGTGCACTGAAATTCAATGTGAAGGTATTCAACTAACCGCGGGTAAACGGCGGTAGTAACTATGATTCTCTTAAGCCTGTTGACCAGATACGAGTTCTGCCCAGTGCTCTGCAATTCAATGTGAAGAAATTCAACTCAGCGCGGGTAAACGGCGGGTGTAACTATGACTCTCTTAAGCGTGTTCACCAGATACGATATCTGCGCAGTGCTCTGCAATTCAATGTGAAGAAATTCAACTAAGCGCGGGTAAACGGCGGGACTAACTATGAATCTCTTAAGCGTGTTGACCAGATACGATATCTGCACAGTGCTCTGAAATTCAATGTGAAGAAATTCAACTAAGCGCGGGTAAACGGCGGGAGTAACTCTGACTCTCTTAAGCGGGTTGACCAGATACGATTACTGCCCTGTGCTCTGAAATTCAATGTGAAGAAATTCAAGTAACCGCGGGTAAACGGCGGTAGTAACTATGATTCTCTTAAGCGTGTTGACCAGATACGATTTCTGCCCAGTGCTCTGCAATTCAATGTGAAGAAATTCAACTCAGCGCGGGTAAACGGCGGGTGTAACTATGACTCTCTTAAGCGTGTTGACCAGATACGATATCTGCCCAGTGCTCTGCAATTCAATGTGAAGAAATTCAACTAAGCGCGGGTAAACGGCGGGACTAACTATGACTCTCTTAAGCGTGTTGACCAGATACGATATCTGCACAGTGCTCTGAAATTCAATGTGAAGAAATTCAACTAAGCGAGGGTAAACGGCGGGAGTAACTCTGACTCTCTTAAGCGTGTTGACCAGATACGATTTCTGCCCAGTGCACTGAAATTCAATGTGAAGAAATTCAAGTAACCGCGGGTAAACGGCGGTAGTAACTATGATTCTCTTAAGCGTGTTGACCAGATACGATTTCTGCCCAGTGCTCTGCAATTCAATGTGAAGAAATTCAACTCAGCGCGGGTAAACGGCGGGTGTAACTATGACTCTCTTAAGCGTGTTGACCAGATACGATTTCTGCGCAGTGCACTGAAATTCGATGTGACGAAATTCAACTAAGAGCGGGTAAACGGCGGGAGTAGCTCTGACTCTCTTAAGCGTGTTGACCAGATACGATTTCTGCCCAGTGCTCTGCAATTCAATGTGAAGAAATTCAACTCAGCGCGGGTAAACGGCGGGTGTAACTATGACTCTCTTAAGCGTGTTGACCAGGTACGATATCTGCCCAGTGCTCTGCAATTCAATGTGAAGATATACAACTAAGCGCGGGTAAACGGCGGGAGTAACTATGACTCTCTTAAGCGTGTTGACCAGATACGATTTCTGCCCAGTGCTCTGAAATTCAATGTGAAGAAATTCAACTAAGCGCGGGTAAAAGGCGGGAGTAACAATGACTCTTTTGAGCGTGTTGACCAGATACGATTTCTGCGCAGTGCACTGAAATACAATGTGACGAAATTCAACTAAGAGCGGGTAAACGGCGGGAGTAGCTCTGACTCTCTTAAGCGTGTTGACCAGATACGATTTCTGCCCAGTGCTCTGAAATTCAATGTGAAGAAATTCGACTAAGCGCGGGTAAACGGCGGGAGTAACAATGACTCTTCTGAGCGTGTTGACCAGATACGATTTCTGCGCAGTGCACTGAAATTCAATGTGACGAAATTCAACTAAGAGCGGGTAAACGGCGGGAGTAGCTCTGACTCTCTTAAGCGTGTTGACCAGATACGATTTCTGCCCAGTGCACTGAAATTCAATGTGAAGAAATTCAACTACGCGCCCGTGAACGGCGGGAGTAACTATGACTCTCTTAAGCGTGTTGACCAGATACGATTACTGCCCAGTGCTCGGAAATTCAATGTGAAGAAATTCAACTAAGCGCGGGTAAACGGTGCGAGTAACTGTGACTCTCTTAAGCGTGATGACCAGATACGATTTCTGCCCAGTGCTCTGAAATTCAATGTGAAGGAATTCAGCTAAGCGCGGGTAAACGGCGGGAGTAACTGTGACAGTCTTAAGCGTGTTGACCAGATACGATTTCTGCCCAGTGCACTGAAATTCAAGGTGAAAAAATTCAACTAAGCGCGGGTAAACGGCGGGACTAACTATGATTCTCTTAAGCGTGTTGGACAGATACGATTTCTGCCCAGTGCACTGAAATTCAATGTGAAGATATTCAACTAACCGCGGGTAAACGGCGGGTGTAACTATGACTCTCTTAAGCGTGTTGACCAGATACGATTTCTGCCCAGTGCACTGAAATTCAATGTGAAGAAATTCAAGTAACCGCGGGTAAACGGCGGGACTAACTATGATTCTCTTAAGCGTGTTGGCCAGATACGATTACTGCCCAGTGCACTGAAATTCAATGTGAAGATATTCAACTAACCGCGGGTAAACGGCGGGTGTAACTATGACTCTCTTAAGCGTGTTGACCAGATACGATATCTGCACAGTGCTCTGAAATTCAATGTGAAGAAATTCAACTAAGCGCGGGTAAACGGCGGGAATAACTCTGACTCTCTTAAGCGTGTTGACCAGATACGATTACTGCCCAGTGCTCTGAAATTCAATGTGAAGAAATTCAACTAAGCGCGGGTAAACGGCGGGTGTAACTCTGACTCTCTTAAGCGTGTTGACCAGATACGATTTCTGCCCAGTGCACTGAAATTCAATGTGAAGAAATTCAACTAAGCGCGGGTAAACGGCGGGACTAACTATGATTCTCTTAGGCGTGTTGGCCAGATACGATTTCTGCCCAGTGCACTGAAATTCAATGTGAAGAAATTCAAGTAACCGCGGGTAAACGGCGGTAGTAACTATGATTCTCTTAAGCGTGTTGACCAGATACGATTTCTGTCCAGTGCTCTGCAATTCAATGTGAAGAAATTCAACTCAGCGCGGGTAAACGGCGGGTGTAACTATGACTCTCTTAAGCGTGTTGACCAGATACGATTTCTGCGCAGTGCACTGAAATTCAATGTGACGAAATTCAACTAAGAGCGGGTAAACGGCGGGAGTAGCTCTGACTCTCTTAAGCGTGTTGACCAGATACGATTTCTGCCCAGTGCTCTGCAATTCAATGTGAGGAAATTCAACTCAGCGCGGGTAAACGGCGAGTGTAACTATGACTCTCTTAAGCGTGTTGACCAGGTACGATATCTGCCCAGTGCTCTGCAATTCAATGTGAAAAAATACAACTAAGCGCGGGTAAACGGCGGGAGTAACTATGACTCTCTTAAGCGTGTTGACCAGATACGATTTCTGCCCAGTGCTCTGAAATTCAATGTGAAGAAATTCAACTCAGCGCGGGTAAACGGCGGGTGTAACTATGACTCTCTTAAGCGTGTTGACCAGATACGATATCTGCCCAGTGCTCTGCAATTCAATGTGAAGAAATTCAACTAAGCGCGGGTAAACGGCGGGACTAACTATGACTCTCTTAAGCGTGTTGACCAGATACGATATCTGCACAGTGCTCTGAAATTCAATGTGAAGAAATTCAACTAAGCGAGGGTAAACGGCGGGAGTAACTCTGACTCTCTTAAGCGTGTTGACCAGATACGATTTCTGCCCAGTGCACTGAAATTCAATGTGAAGAAATTCAAGTAACCGCGGGTAAACGGCGGTAGTAACTATGATTCTCTTAAGCGTGTTGACCAGATACGATTTCTGCCCAGTGCTCTGCAATTCAATGTGAAGAAATTCAACTCAGCGCGGGTAAACGGCGGGTGTAACTATGACTCTCTTAAGCGTGTTGACCAGATACGATTTCTGCGCAGTGCACTGAAATTCAATGTGACGAAATTCAACTAAGAGCGGGTAAACGGCGGGAGTAGCTCTGACTCTCTTAAGCGTGTTGACCAGATACGATTTCTGCCCAGTGCTCTGCAATTCAATGTGAAGAAATTCAACTCAGCGCGGGTAAACGGCGGGTGTAACTATGACTCTCTTAAGCGTGTTGACCAGGTACGATATCTGCCCAGTGCTCTGCAATTCAATGTGAAGAAATACAACTAAGCGCGGGTAAACGGCGGGAGTAACTATGACTCTCTTAAGCGTGTTGACCAGATACGATTTCTGCCCAGTGCTCTGAAATTCAATGTGAAGAAATTCAACCCAGGGCGGGTAAACGGCGGGTGTAACTATGACTCTCTTAAGCGTGTTGACCAGATACGATTTCTACCCAGTGCTCTGAAATTCAATGTGAAGAAATTCAACTAAGCGCGGGCAAACGGCGGGAGTAACTATGTCTCTCTTAAGCGTGTTGACCAGATACGATTACTGCCCAGTGCTCTGCAATTCCATGTGAAGGAATTCAACTAAGCGAGGGTAAACGGCGGGACTAACCATGACTCTCTTAAGCGTGTTGACCAGATACGATTTCTGCCCAGTGCACTGAAATTCAATGTGAAGAAGTTCAACTAAGCGAGGGTAAACGGCGGGAGTAACTCTGACTCTCTTAAGTGTGTTGACCAGATACGATTTCTGCCCAGAGCTCTGAAATTCAATGTGAAGAAATTCAACTAAGCGCGGGTAAACGGCGCGAGTAACTGTGACTCTCTTAAGCGTGTTGGCCAGATACGATTTCTGCCCAGTGCACTGAAATTCAATGTGAAGATATTCAACTAACCGCGGGTAAACGGCGGTAGTAACTATGATTCTCTTAAGCCTGTTGACCAGATACGATTTCTGCCCAGTGCTCTGCAATTCAATGTGAAGAAATTCAACTCAGCGCGGGTAAACGGCGGGTGTAACTATGACTCTCTTAAGCGTGTTCACCAGATACGATATCTGCGCAGTGCTCTGCAATTCAATGTGAAGAAATTCAACTAAGCGCGGGTAAACGGCGGGACTAACTATGAATCTCTTAAGCGTGTTGACCAGATACGATATCTGCACAGTGCTCTGAAATTCAATGTGAAGAAATTCAACTAAGCGCGGGTAAACGGCGGGAGTAACTCTGACTCTCTTAAGCGTGTTGACCAGATACGATTACTGCCCTGTGCTCTGAAATTCAATGTGAAGAAATTCAAGTAACCGCGGGTAAACGGCGGTAGTAACTATGATTCTCTTAAGCGTGTTGACCAGATACGATTTCTGCCCAGTGCTCTGCAATTCAATGTGAAGAAATTCAACTCAGCGCGGGTAAACGGCGGGTGTAACTATGACTCTCTTAAGCGTGTTGACCAGATACGATATCTGCCCAGTGCTCTGCAATTCAATGTGAAGAAATTCAACTAAGCGCGGGTAAACGGCGGGACTAACTATGACTCTCTTAAGCGTGTTGACCAGATACGATATCTGCACAGTGCTCTGAAATTCAATGTGAAGAAATTCAACTAAGCGAGGGTAAACGGCGGGAGTAACTCTGACTCTCTTAAGCGTGTTGACCAGATACGATTTCTGCCCAGTGCACTGAAATTCAATGTGAAGAAATTTAAGTAACCGCGGGTAAACGGCGGTAGTAACTATGATTCTCTTAAGCGTGTTGACCAGATACGATTTCTGCCCAGTGCTCTGCAATTCAATGTGAAGAAATTCAACTCAGCGCGGGTAAACGGCGGGTGTAACTATGACTCTCTTAAGCGTGTTGACCAGATACGATTTCTGCGCAGTGCACTGAAATTCAATGTGACGAAATTCAACTAAGAGCGGGTAAACGGCGGGAGTAGCTCTGACTCTCTTAAGCGTGTTGACCAGATACGATTTCTGCCCAGTGCTCTGCAATTCAATGTGAAGAAATTCAACTCAGCGCGGGTAAACGGCGGGTGTAACTATGACTCTCTTAAGCGTGTTGACCAGGTACGATATCTGCCCAGTGCTCTGCAATTCAATGTGAAGAAATACAACTAAGCGCGGGTAAACGGCGGGAGTAACTATGACTCTCTTAAGCGTGTTGACCAGATACGATTTCTGCCCAGTGCTCTGAAATTCAATGTGAAGAAATTCAACTAAGCGCGGGTAAAAGGCGGGAGTAACAATGACTCTTTTGAGCGTGTTGACCAGATACGATTTCTGCGCAGTGCACTGAAATTCAATGTGACGAAATTCAACTAAGAGCGGGTAAACGGCGGGAGTAGCTCTGACTCTCTTAAGCGTGTTGACCAGATACGATTTCTGCCCAGTGCTCTGCAATTCCATGTGAAGGAATTCAACTAAGCGCGGGTAAACGGCGGGAGTAACTGTGACTCTCTTAAGCGTGTTGACCAGATACGATTTCTGCCCAGTGCTCTGCAATTCAATGTGAAGAAATTCAACCCAGGACGGGTAAACGGCGGGTGTAACTATGACTCTCTTAAGCGTGTTGACCAGATACGATTTCTACCCAGTGCTCTGAAATTCAATGTGAAGAAATTCAACTAAGCGCGGGCAAACGGCGGGAGTAACTATGTCTCTCTTAAGCGTGTTGACCAGATACGATTACTGCCCAGTGCTCTGCAATTCCATGTGAAGGAATTCAACTAAGCGAGGGTAAACGGCGGGACTAACCATGACTCTCTTAAGCGTGTTGACCAGATACGATTTCTGCCCAGTGCACTGAAATTCAATGTGAAGAAGTTCAACTAAGCGAGGGTAAACGGCGGGAGTAACTCTGACTCTCTTAAGCGTGTTGACCAGATACGATTTCTGCCCAGAGCTCTGAAATTCAATGTGAAGAAATTCAACTAAGCGCGGGTAAACGGCGCGAGTAACTGTGACTCTCTTAAGCGTGTTGGCCAGATACGATTTCTGCCCAGTGCACTGAAATTCAATGTGAAGATATTCAACTAACCGCGGGTAAACGGCGGTAGTAACTATGATTCTCTTAAGCCTGTTGACCAGATACGATTTCTGCCCAGTGCTCTGCAATTCAATGTGAAGAAATTCAACTCAGCGCGGGTAAACGGCGGGTGTAACGATGACTCTCTTAAGCGTGTTCACCAGATACGATATCTGCGCAGTGCTCTGCAATTCAATGTGAAGAAATTCAACTAAGCGCGGGTAAACGGCGGGACTAACTATGAATCTCTTAAGCGTGTTGACCAGATACGATATCTGCACAGTGCTCTGAAATTCAATGTGAAGAAATTCAACTAAGCGCGGGTAAACGGCGGGAGTAACTCTGACTCTCTTAAGCGTGTTGACCAGATACGATTACTGCCCTGTGCTCTGAAATTCAATGTGAAGAAATTCAAGTAACCGCGGGTAAACGGCGGTAGTAACTATGATTCTCTTAAGCGTGTTGACCAGATACGATTTCTGCCCAGTGCTCTGCAATTCAATGTGAAGAAATTCAACTCAGCGCGGGTAAACGGCGGGTGTAACTATGACCCTCTTAAGCGTGTTGACCAGATACGATATCTGCCCAGTGCTCTGCAATTCAATGTGAAGAAATTCAACTAAGCGCGGGTAAACGGCGGGACTAACTATGACTCTCTTAAGCGTGTTGACCAGATACGATATCTGCACAGTGCTCTGAAATTCAATGTGAAGAAATTCAACTAAGCGAGGGTAAACGGCGGGAGTAACTCTGACTCTCTTAAGCGTGTTGACCAGATGCGATTTCTGCCCAGTGCACTGAAATTCAATGTGAAGAAATTCAAGTAACCGCGGGTAAACGGCGGTAGTAACTATGATTCTCTTAAGCGTGTTGACCAGATACGATTTCTGCCCAGTGCTCTGCAATTCAATGTGAAGAAATTCAACTCAGCGCGGGTAAACGGCGGGTGTAACTATGACTCTCTTAAGCGTGTTGACCAGATACGATTTCTGCGCAGTGCACTGAAATTCAATGTGACGAAATTCAACTAAGAGCGGGTAAACGGCGGGAGTAGCTCTGACTCTCTTAAGCGTGTTGACCAGATACGATTTCTGCCCAGTGCTCTGCAATTCAATGTGAAGAAATTCAACTCAGCGCGGGTAAACGGCGGGTGTAACTATGACTCTCTTAAGCGTGTTGACCAGGTACGATATCTGCCCAGTGCTCTGCAATTCAATGTGAAGAAATACAACTAAGCGCGGGTAAACGGCGGGAGTAACTATGACTCTCTTAAGCGTGTTGACCAGATACGATTTCTGCCCAGTGCTCTGAAATTCAATGTGAAGAAATTCAACCCAGGGCGGGTAAACGGCGGGTGTAACTATGACTCTCTTAAGCGTGTTGACCAGATACGATTTCTACCCAGTGCTCTGAAATTCAATGTGAAGAAATTCAACTAAGCGCGGGCAAACGGCGGGAGTAACTATGTCTCTCTTAAGCGTGTTGACCAGATACGATTACTGCCCAGTGCTCTGCAATTCCATGTGAAGGAATTCAACTAAGCGAGGGTAAACGGCGGGACTAACCATGACTCTCTTAAGCGTGTTGACCAGATACGATTTCTGCCCAGTGCACTGAAATTCAATGTGAAGAAGTTCAACTAAGCGAGGGTAAACGGCGGGAGTAACTCTGACTCTCTTAAGCGTGTTGACCAGATACGATTTCTGCCCAGAGCTCTGAAATTCAATGTGAAGAAATTCAACTAAGCACGGGTAAACGGCGCGAGTAACTGTGACTCTCTTAAGCGTGTTGGCCAGATACGATTTCTGCCCAGTGCACTGAAATTCAATGTGAAGATATTCAACTAACCGCGGGTAAACGGCGGTAGTAACTATGATTCTCTTAAGCCTGTTGACCAGATACGATTTCTGCCCAGTGCTCTGCAATTCAATGTGAAGAAATTCAACTCAGCGCGGGTAAACGGCGGGTGTAACTATGACTCTCTTAAGCGTGTTCACCAGATACGATATCTGCGCAGTGCTCTGCAATTCAATGTGAAGAAATTCAACTAAGCGCGGGTAAACGGCGGGACTAACTATGAATCTCTTAAGCGTGTTGACCAGATACGATATCTGCACAGTGCTCTGAAATTCAATGTGAAGAAATTCAACTAAGCGCGGGTAAACGGCGGGAGTAACTCTGACTCTCTTAAGCGTGTTGACCAGATACGATTACTGCCCTGTGCTCTGAAATTCAATGTGAAGAAATTCAAGTAACCGCGGGTAAACGGCGGTAGTAACTATGATTCTCTTAAGCGTGTTGACCAGATACGATTTCTGCCCAGTGCTCTGCAATTCAATGTGAAGAAATTCAACTCAGCGCGGGTAAACGGCGGGTGTAACTATGACTCTCTTAAGCGTGTTGACCAGATACGATATCTGCCCAGTGCTCTGCAATTCAATGTGAAGAAATTCAACTAAGCGCGGGTAAACGGCGGGACTAACTATGACTCTCTTAAGCGTGTTGACCAGATACGATATCTGCACAGTGCTCTGAAATTCAATGTGAAGAAATTCAACTAAGCGAGGGTAAACGGCGGGAGTAACTCTGACTCTCTTAAGCGTGTTGACCAGATACGATTTCTGCCCAGTGCACTGAAATTCAATGTGAAGAAATTTAAGTAACCGCGGGTAAACGGCGGTAGTAACTATGATTCTCTTAAGCGTGTTGACCAGATACGATTTCTGCCCAGTGCTCTGCAATTCAATGTGAAGAAATTCAACTCAGCGCGGGTAAACGGCGGGTGTAACTATGACTCTCTTAAGCGTGTTGACCAGATACGATTTCTGCGCAGTGCACTGAAATTCAATGTGACGAAATTCAACTAAGAGCGGGTAAACGGCGGGAGTAGCTCTGACTCTCTTAAGCGTGTTGACCAGATACGATTTCTGCCCAGTGCTCTGCAATTCAATGTGAAGAAATTCAACTCAGCACGGGTAAACGGCGGGTGTAACTATGACTCTCTTAAGCGTGTTGACCAGGTACGATATCTGCCCAGTGCTCTGCAATTCAATGTGAAGAAATACAACTAAGCGCGGGTAAACGGCGGGAGTAACTATGACTCTCTTAAGCGTGTTGGCCAGATACGATTTCTGCCCAGTGCTCTGAAATTCAATGTGAAGAAATTCAACTAAGCGCGGGTAAAAGGCGGGAGTAACAATGACTCTTTTGAGCGTGTTGACCAGATACGATTTCTGCGCAGTGCACTGAAATTCAATGTGACGAAATTCAACTAAGAGCGGGTAAACGGCGGGAGTAGCTCTGACTCTCTTAAGCGTGTTGACCAGATACGATTTCTGCCCAGTGCACTGAAATTCAATGTGAAGAAATTCAACTACGCGCCCGTGAACGGCGGGAGTAACTATGACTCTCTTAAGCGTGTTGACCAGATACGATTACTGCCCAGTGCTCTGAAATTCAATGTGAAGAAATTCAACTAAGCGCGGGTAAACGGTGCGAGTAACTGTGACTCTCTTAAGCGTGTTGACCAGATACGATTTCTGCCCAGTGCTCTGAAATTCAATGTGAAGGAATTCAGCTAAGCGCGGGTAAACGGCGGGAGTAACTGTGACAGTCTTAAGCGTGTTGACCAGATACGATTTCTGCCCAGTGCACTGAAATTCAAGGTGAAAAAATTCAACTAAGCGCGGGTAAACGGCGGGACTAACTATGATACTCTTAAGCGTGTTGGCCAGATACGATTTCTGCCCAGTGCACTGAAATTCAATGTGAAGATATTCAACTAACCGCGGGTAAACGGCGGGTGTAACTATGACTCTCTTAAGCGTGTTGACCAGATACGATTTCTGCCCAGTGCACTGAAATTCAATGTGAAGAAATTCAAGTAACCGCGGGTAAACGGCGGGACTAACTATGATTCTCTTAAGCGTGTTGGCCAGATACGATTACTGCCCAGTGCACTGAAATTCAATGTGAAGATATTCAACTAACCGCGGGTAAACGGCGGGTGTAACTATGACTCTCTTAAGCGTGTTGACCAGATACGATATCTGCACAGTGCTCTGAAATTCAATGTGAAGAAATTCAACTAAGCGCGGGTAAACGGCGGGAATAACTCTGACTCTCTTAAACGTGTTGACCAGATACGATTACTGCCCAGTGCTCTGAAATTCAATGTGAAGAAATTCAACTAAGCGCGGGTAAACGGCGGGTGTAACTCTGACTCTCTTAAGCGTGTTGACCAGATACGATTTCTGCCCAGTGCACTGAAATTCAATGTGAAGAAATTCAACTAAGCGCGGGTAAACGGCGGGACTAACTATGATTCTCTTAGGCGTGTTGGCCAGATACGATTTCTGCCCAGTGCACTGAAATTCAATGTGAAGAAATTCAAGTAACCGCGGGTAAACGGCGGTAGTAACTATGATTCTCTTAAGCGTGTTGACCAGATACGATTTCTGTCCAGTGCTCTGCAATTCAATGTGAAGAAATTCAACTCAGCGCGGGTAAACGGCGGGTGTAACTATGACTCTCTTAAGCGTGTTGACCAGATACGATTTCTGCGCAGTGCACTGAAATTCAATGTGACGAAATTCAACTAAGAGCGGGTAAACGGCGGGAGTAGCTCTGACTCTCTTAAGCGTGTTGACCAGATACGATTTCTGCCCAGTGCTCTGCAATTCAATGTGAAGAAATTCAACTCAGCGCGGGTAAACGGCGGGTGTAACTATGACTCTCTTAAGCGTGTTGACCAGATACGATTTCTGCCCAGTGCTCTGAAATTCAATGTGAAGAAATTCAACTAAGCGCGGGTAAACGGTGCGAGTAACTGTGACTCTCTTAAGCGTGTTGACCAGGTACGATATCTGCCCAGTGCTCTGCAATTCAATGTGAAAAAATACAACTAAGCGCGGGTAAACGGCGGGAGTAACTATGACTCTCTTAAGCGTGTTGACCAGATACGATTTCTGCCCAGTGCTCTGAAATTCAATGTGAAGAAATTCAACTAAGCGCGGGTAAAAGGCGGGAGTAACATTGACTCTTTTGAGCGTGTTGACCAGATACGATTTCTGCGCAGTGCACTGAAATTCAATGTGACGAAATTCAACTAAGAGCGGGTAAACGGCGGGAGTAGCTCTGACTCTCTTAAGCGTGTTGACCAGATACGATTTCTGCCCAGTGCACTGAAATTCAATGTGAAGAAATTCAAGTAACCGCGGGTAAACGGCGGTAGTAACTATGATTCTCTTAAGCGTGTTGACCAGATACGATTTCTGCACAGTGCACTGAAATTCAATGTGGAGAAATTCAACTAAGCGCGGGTAAACGGCGGGAGAAACTGTGACCCTCTTAAGCGTGTTGACCAGATACGATTACTGCCCAGTGCTCTGAAATTCAATGTGATGGAATTCAGCTAAGCGTGGGTAAACGGCGGGAGTAACTGTGACTCTCTTAAGCGTGTTGACCAGATACGATTACTGCCCAGTGGTCTGAAATTCAATATGAAGAACTTGAACTAAGCGCGGGTAAACGGCGGGACTAACTATGACTCTCTTTAGCATGTTGACCAGATACGATTACTGCCCAGTGCTCTGAAATTCAATGTGAAGAAATTCAACTAAGCGCGGGTAAACGGCGGGACTAACTATGATTCTCTTAAGCGTGTTGACCAGATACGATTTCTGCCCAGTGCTCTGCAATTCAATGTGAAGAAATTCAACTCAGCGCGGGTAAACGGCGGGTGTAACTATGACTCTCTTAAGCGTGTTGACCAGGTACGATATCTGCCCAGTGCTCTGCAATTCAATGTGAAGAAATACAACTAAGCGCGGGTAAACGGCGGGAGTAACTATGACTCTCTTAAGCGTGTTGACCAGATACGATTTCTGCCCAGTGCTCTGAAATTCAATGTGAAGAAATTCGACTAAGCGCGGGTAAACGGCGGGAGTAACAATGACTCTTTTGAGCGTGTTGACCAGATACGATTTCTGCGCAGTGCACTGAAATTCAATGTGACGAAATTCAACTAAGAGCGGGTAAACGGCGGGAGTAGCTCTGACTCTCTTAAGCGTGTTGACCAGATACGATTTCTGCCCAGTGCACTGAAATTCAATGTGAAGAAATTCAACTACGCGCCCGTGAACGGCGGGAGTAACTATGACTCTCTTAAGCGTGTTGACCAGATACGATTTCTGCCCAGTGCACTGAAATTCAATGTGAAGAAATTCAACTAAGCGCGGGTAAACGGCGGGACTAACTATGATTCTCTTAGGCGTGTTGGCCAGATACGATTTCTGCCCAGTGCACTGAAATTCAATGTGAAGAAATTCAAGTAACCGCGGGTAAACGGCGGTAGTAACTATGATTCTCTTAAGCGTGTTGACCAGATACGATTTCTGTCCAGTGCTCTGCAATTCAATGTGAAGAAATTCAACTCAGCGCGGGTAAACGGCGGGTGTAACTATGACTCTCTTAAGCGTGTTGACCAGATACGATTTCTGCGCAGTGCACTGAAATTCAATGTGACGAAATTCAACTAAGAGCGGGTAAACGGCGGGAGTAGCTCTGACTCTCTTAAGCGTGTTGACCAGATACGATTTCTGCCCAGTGCTCTGCAATTCAATGTAAAGAAATTCAACTCAGCGCGGGTAAACGGCGGGTGTAACTATGACTCTCTTAAGCGTGTTGACCAGGTACGATATCTGCCCAGTGCTCTGCAATTCAATGTGAAAAAATACAACTAAGCGCGGGTAAACGGCGGGAGTAACTATGACTCTCTTAAGCGTGTTGACCAGATACGATTACTGCCCAGTGCTCTGAAATTCAACTAAGCGCGGGCAAACGGCGGGACTAACTATGATTCTCTTAAGCGTGTTGACCAGATACGATTACTGCCCAGTGCTCTGAAATTCAATGTGAAGAAATTCAACTAAGCGCGGGTAAACGGCGGGAGTAACTCTGACTCTCTTAAGCGTTTTGACCAGATACGATTTCCGCCCAGTGCTCTGAAATTCAATGTGAAGAAATTCAACTCAGCGCGGGTTAACGGCGGGACTAACTATGATTCTCTTAAGCGTGTTGACCAGATACGATTTCTGCCCAGTGCACTGAAATTCAATGTGAAGAAATTCAACTACGCGCGGGTGAACGGCGGGAGTAACTCTGACTCTCTTAAGCGTGTTGACCAGATACGATTTCTGCCCAGTGCACTGAAATTCAATGTGAAGAAATTCAACTACGCGCGGGTGAACGGCGGGAGTAACTGTGACTCTCTTAAGCGTGTTGACCAGATACGATTACTGCCCAGTGGTCTGAAATTCAATATGAAGAACTTGAACTAAGCGCGGGTAAACGGCGGGACTAACTATGACTATCTTTAGCATGTTGACCAGATACGATTACTGCCCAGTGCTCTGAAATTCAATGTGAAGAAATTCAACTAAGCGCGGGTAAACGGCGGGACTAACTATGATTCTCTTAAGCGTGTTGACCAGATACGATTTCTGCCCAGTGCTCTGCAATTCAATGTGAAGAAATTCAACTCAGCGCGGGTAAACGGCGGGTGTAACTATGACTCTCTTAAGCGTGTTGACCAGGTACGATATCTGCCCAGTGCTCTGCAATTCAATGTGAAGAAATACAACTAAGCGCGGGTAAACGGCGGGAGTAACTATGACTCTCTTAAGCGTTTTGACCAGATACGATTTCTGCCCAGTGCTCTGAAATTCAATGTGAAGAAATTCAACTCAGCGCGGGTTAACGGCGGGACTAACTATGATTCTCTTAAGCGTGTTGACCAGATACGATTTCTGCCCAGTGCACTGAAATTCAATGTGAAGAAATTCAACTACGCGCGGGTGAACGGCGGGAGTATCTCTGACTCTCTTAAGCGTGTTGACCAGATACGATTTCTGCCCAGTGCTCTGCAATTCCATGTGAAGGAATTCAACTAAGCGCGGGTAAACGGCGGGAGTAACTGTGACTCTCTTAGGCGTGTTGACCAGATACGATTTCTGCCCAGTGCTCTGCAATTCAATGTGAAGAAATTCAACTCAGCGCGGGTAAACGGCGGGTGTAACTATGACTCTCTTAAGCGTGTTGACCAGATACGATTGCTGCCCAGTGCTCTGAAATTCAATATGAAGAAATTGAACTAAGCGCGGGTAAACGGCGGGACTAACTATGACTCTCTTAAGCGTGTTGACCAGATACGATTTCTACCCAGTGCTCTGAAATTCAATGTGAAGAAATTCAACTAAGCGCGGGCAAACGGCGGGAGTAACTATGACTCTCTTAAGCGTGTTGCCCAGATACGATTACTGCCCAGTGCTCTGCAATTCCATGTGAAGGAATTCAACTAAGCGAGGGTAAACGGCGGGAGTAACTATGACTCTCTTAAGCGTGTTGACCAGATACGATTACTGCCCAGTGCTCTGAAATTCAACTAAGCGCGGGCAAACGGCGGGACTAACTATGAATCTCTTAAGCGTGTTGACCAGATACGATTACTGCCCAGTGCTCTGAAATTCAATGTGAAGAAATTCAACTAAGCGCGGGTAAACGGCGGGAGTAACTCTGACTCTCTTAAGCGTTTTGACCAGATACGATTTCCGCCCAGTGCTCTGAAATTCAATGTGAAGAAATTCAACTCAGCGCGGGTTAACGGCGGGACTAACTATGATTCTCTTAAGCGTGTTGACCAGATACGATTTCTGCCCAGTGCACTGAAATTCAATGTGAAGAAATTCAACTACGCGCGGGTGAACGGCGGGAGTAACTCTGACTCTCTTAAGCGTGTTGACCAGATACGATTTCTGCCCAGTGCACTGAAATTCAATGTGAAGAAATTCAACTACGCGCGGGTGAACGGCGGGAGTAACTCTGACTCTCTTAAGCGTGTTGAACAGATACGATTTCTGCCCAGTGCACTGAAATTCAATGTGAAGAAATTCAACTACGCGCGGGTGAACGGCGGGAGTAACTCTGACTCTCTTAAGCGTGTTGACCAGATACGATTACTGCCCAGTGCTCTGAAATTCAATATGAAGAAATTGAACTAAGCGCGGGTAAACGGCGGGACTAACTATGACTCTCTTAAGCGTGTTGACCAGATACGATTTCTACCCAGTGCTCTGCAATTCCATGTGAAGGAATTCAACTAAGCGAGGGTAAACGGCGGGACTAACTATGACTCTCTTAAGCGTGTTGACCAGATACGATTTCTGCCCAGTGCACTGAAATTCAATGTGAAGATATTCAACTAACCGCGGGTAAACGGCGGTAGTAACTATGATTCTCTTAAGCGTGTTGACCAGATACGATTTCTGCCCAGTGCTCTGCAATTCAATGTGAAGAAATTCAACTCAGCGCGGGTAAACGGCGGGTGTAACTATGACTGTCTTAAGCGTGTTCACCAGATACGATATCTGCCCAGTGCTCTGCAATTCAATGTGAAGAAATTCAACTAAGCGCGGGTAAACGGCGGGAGTAACTCTGACTCTCTTAAGCGTTTTGACCAGATACGATTTCTGCCCAGTGCTCTGAAATTCAATGTGAAGAAATTCAACTCAGCGCGGGTTAACGGCGGGACTAACTATGATTCTCTTAAGCGTGTTGACCAGATACGATTTCTGCCCAGTGCACTGAAATTCAATGTGAAGAAGTTCAACTACGCGCGGGTGAACGGCGGGAGTAAATCTGACTCTCTTAAGCGTGTTGAACAGATACGATTTCTGCCCAGTGCACTGAAATTCAATGTGAAGAAATTCAACTACGCGCGGGTGAGCGGCGGGAGTAACACTGACTCTCTTAAGCGTGTTGACCAGATACGATTTCTGCCCAGTGCTCTGCAATTCCATGTGAAGGAATTCAACTAAGCGCGGGTAAACGGCGGGAGTAACTGTGACTCTCTTAAGCGTGTTGACCAGATACGATTACTGCCCAGTGGTCTGAAATTCAATATGAAGAACTTGAACTAAGCGCGGGTAAACGGCGGGACTAACTATGACTCTCTTTAGCATGTTGACCAGATACGATTACTGCCCAGTGCTCTGAAATTCAATGTGAAGAAATTCAACTAAGCGCGGGTAAACGGCGGGACTAACTATGATTCTCTTAAGCGTGTTGACCAGATACGATTTCTGCCCAGTGCTCTGCAATTCAATGTGAAGAAATTCAACTCAGCGCGGGTAAACGGCGGGTGTAACTATGACTCTCTTAAGCGTGTTGACCAGGTACGATATCTGCCCAGTGCTCTGCAATTCAATGTGAAGAAATACAACTAAGCGCGGGTAAACGGCGGGAGTAACTATGACTCTCTTAAGCGTGTTGACCAGATACGATTTCTGCCCAGTGCTCTGAAATTCAATGTGAAGAAATTCGACTAAGCGCGGGTAAACGGCGGGAGTAACAATGACTCTTTTGAGCGTGTTGACCAGATACGATTTCTGCGCAGTGCACTGAAATTCAATGTGACGAAATTCAACTAAGAGCGGGTAAACGGCGGGAGTAGCTCTGACTCTCTTAAGCGTGTTGACCAGATACGATTTCTGCCCAGTGCACTGAAATTCAATGTGAAGAAATTCAACTACGCGCCCGTGAACGGCGGGAGTAACTATGACTCTCTTAAGCGTGTTGACCAGATACGATTTCTGCCCAGTGCACTGAAATTCAATGTGAAGAAATTCAACTAAGCGCGGGTAAACGGCGGGTGTAACTATGACTCTCTTAAGCGTGTTGACCAGGTACGATATCTGCCCAGTGCTCTGCAATTCAATGTGAAAAAATACAACTAAGCGCGGGTAAACGGCGGGAGTAACTATGACTCTCTTAAGCGTGTTGACCAGATACGATTACTGCCCAGTGCTCTGAAATTCAACTAAGCGCGGGCAAACGGCGGGACTAACTATGATTCTCTTAAGCGTGTTGACCAGATACGATTACTGCCCAGTGCTCTGAAATTCAATGTGAAGAAATTCAACTAAGCGCGGGTAAACGGCGGGAGTAACTCTGACTCTCTTAAGCGTTTTGACCAGATACGATTTCCGCCCAGTGCTCTGAAATTCAATGTGAAGAAATTCAACTCAGCGCGGGTTAACGGCGGGACTAACTATGATTCTCTTAAGCGTGTTGACCAGATACGATTTCTGCCCAGTGCACTGAAATTCAATGTGAAGAAATTCAACTACGCGCGGGTGAACGGCGGGAGTAACTCTGACTCTCTTAAGCGTGTTGACCAGATACGATTTCTGCCCAGTGCACTGAAATTCAATGTGAAGAAATTCAACTACGCGCGGGTGAACGGCGGGAGTAACTGTGACTCTCTTAAGCGTGTTGACCAGATACGATTACTGCCCAGTGGTCTGAAATTCAATATGAAGAACTTGAACTAAGCGCGGGTAAACGGCGGGACTAACTATGACTATCTTTAGCATGTTGACCAGATACGATTACTGCCCAGTGCTCTGAAATTCAATGTGAAGAAATTCAACTAAGCGCGGGTAAACGGCGGGACTAACTATGATTCTCTTAAGCGTGTTGACCAGATACGATTTCTGCCCAGTGCTCTGCAATTCAATGTGAAGAAATTCAACTCAGCGCGGGTAAACGGCGGGTGTAACTATGACTCTCTTAAGCGTGTTGACCAGGTACGATATCTGCCCAGTGCTCTGCAATTCAATGTGAAGAAATACAACTAAGCGCGGGTAAACGGCGGGAGTAACTATGACTCTCTTAAGCGTTTTGACCAGATACGATTTCTGCCCAGTGCTCTGAAATTCAATGTGAAGAAATTCAACTCAGCGCGGGTTAACGGCGGGACTAACTATGATTCTCTTAAGCGTGTTGACCAGATACGATTTCTGCCCAGTGCACTGAAATTCAATGTGAAGAAATTCAACTACGCGCGGGTGAACGGCGGGAGTATCTCTGACTCTCTTAAGCGTGTTGACCAGATACGATTTCTGCCCAGTGCTCTGCAATTCCATGTGAAGGAATTCAACTAAGCGCGGGTAAACGGCGGGAGTAACTGTGACTCTCTTAGGCGTGTTGACCAGATACGATTTCTGCCCAGTGCTCTGCAATTCAATGTGAAGAAATTCAACTCAGCGCGGGTAAACGGCGGGTGTAACTATGACTCTCTTAAGCGTGTTGACCAGATACGATTGCTGCCCAGTGCTCTGAAATTCAATATGAAGAAATTGAACTAAGCGCGGGTAAACGGCGGGACTAACTATGACTCTCTTAAGCGTGTTGACCAGATACGATTTCTACCCAGTGCTCTGAAATTCAATGTGAAGAAATTCAACTAAGCGCGGGCAAACGGCGGGAGTAACTATGACTCTCTTAAGCGTGTTGCCCAGATACGATTACTGCCCAGTGCTCTGCAATTCCATGTGAAGGAATTCAACTAAGCGAGGGTAAACGGCGGGAGTAACTATGACTCTCTTAAGCGTGTTGACCAGATACGATTACTGCCCAGTGCTCTGAAATTCAACTAAGCGCGGGCAAACGGCGGGACTAACTATGATTCTCTTAAGCGTGTTGACCAGATACGATTACTGCCCAGTGCTCTGAAATTCAATGTGAAGAAATTCAACTAAGCGCGGGTAAACGGCGGGAGTAACTCTGACTCTCTTAAGCGTTTTGACCAGATACGATTTCCGCCCAGTGCTCTGAAATTCAATGTGAAGAAATTCAACTCAGCGCGGGTTAACGGCGGGACTAACTATGATTCTCTTAAGCGTGTTGACCAGATACGATTTCTGCCCAGTGCACTGAAATTCAATGTGAAGAAATTCAACTACGCGCGGGTGAACGGCGGGAGTAACTCTGACTCTCTTAAGCGTGTTGACCAGATACGATTTCTGCCCAGTGCACTGAAATTCAATGTGAAGAAATTCAACTACGCGCGGGTGAACGGCGGGAGTAACTCTGACTCTCTTAAGCGTGTTGAACAGATACGATTTCTGCCCAGTGCACTGAAATTCAATGTGAAGAAATTCAACTACGCGCGGGTGAACGGCGGGAGTAACTCTGACTCTCTTAAGCGTGTTGACCAGATACGATTACTGCCCAGTGCTCTGAAATTCAATATGAAGAAATTGAACTAAGCGCGGGTAAACGGCGGGACTAACTATGACTCTCTTAAGCGTGTTGACCAGATACGATTTCTACCCAGTGCTCTGCAATTCCATGTGAAGGAATTCAACTAAGCGAGGGTAAACGGCGGGACTAACTATGACTCTCTTAAGCGTGTTGACCAGATACGATTTCTGCCCAGTGCACTGAAATTCAATGTGAAGATATTCAACTAACCGCGGGTAAACGGCGGTAGTAACTATGATTCTCTTAAGCGTGTTGACCAGATACGATTTCTGCCCAGTGCTCTGCAATTCAATGTGAAGAAATTCAACTCAGCGCGGGTAAACGGCGGGTGTAACTATGACTGTCTTAAGCGTGTTCACCAGATACGATATCTGCCCAGTGCTCTGCAATTCAATGTGAAGAAATTCAACTAAGCGCGGGTAAACGGCGGGAGTAACTCTGACTCTCTTAAGCGTTTTGACCAGATACGATTTCCGCCCAGTGCTCTGAAATTCAATGTGAAGAAATTCAACTCAGCGCGGGTTAACGGCGGGACTAACTATGATTCTCTTAAGCGTGTTGACCAGATACGATTTCTGCCCAGTGCACTGAAATTCAATGTGAAGAAATTCAACTACGCGCGGGTGAACGGCGGGAGTAACTCTGACTCTCTTAAGCGTGTTGACCAGATACGATTTCTGCCCAGTGCACTGAAATTCAATGTGAAGAAATTCAACTACGCGCGGGTGAACGGCGGGAGTAACTCTGACTCTCTTAAGCGTGTTGAACAGATACGATTTCTGCCCAGTGCACTGAAATTCAATGTGAAGAAATTCAACTACGCGCGGGTGAACGGCGGGAGTAACTCTGACTCTCTTAAGCGTGTTGACCAGATACGATTACTGCCCAGTGCTCTGAAATTCAATATGAAGAAATTGAACTAAGCGCGGGTAAACGGCGGGACTAACTATGACTCTCTTAAGCGTGTTGACCAGATACGATTTCTACCCAGTGCTCTGCAATTCCATGTGAAGGAATTCAACTAAGCGAGGGTAAACGGCGGGACTAACTATGACTCTCTTAAGCGTGTTGACCAGATACGATTTCTGCCCAGTGCACTGAAATTCAATGTGAAGATATTCAACTAACCGCGGGTAAACGGCGGTAGTAACTATGATTCTCTTAAGCGTGTTGACCAGATACGATTTCTGCCCAGTGCTCTGCAATTCAATGTGAAGAAATTCAACTCAGCGCGGGTAAACGGCGGGTGTAACTATGACTGTCTTAAGCGTGTTCACCAGATACGATATCTGCCCAGTGCTCTGCAATTCAATGTGAAGAAATTCAACTAAGCGCGGGTAAACGGCGGGAGTAACTCTGACTCTCTTAAGCGTTTTGACCAGATACGATTTCTGCCCAGTGCTCTGAAATTCAATGTGAAGAAATTCAACTCAGCGCGGGTTAACGGCGGGACTAACTATGATTCTCTTAAGCGTGTTGACCAGATACGATTTCTGCCCAGTGCACTGAAATTCAATGTGAAGAAGTTCAACTACGCGCGGGTGAACGGCGGGAGTAAATCTGACTCTCTTAAGCGTGTTGAACAGATACGATTTCTGCCCAGTGCACTGAAATTCAATGTGAAGAAATTCAACTACGCGCGGGTGAGCGGCGGGAGTAACACTGACTCTCTTAAGCGTGTTGACCAGATACGATTTCTGCCCAGTGCTCTGCAATTCCATGTGAAGGAATTCAACTAAGCGCGGGTAAACGGCGGGAGTAACTGTGACTCTCTTAAGCGTGTTGACCAGATACGATTTCTGCCCAGTGCTCTGCAATTCAATGTGAAGAAATTCAACTCAGCGCGGGTAAACGGCGGGTGTAACTATGACTCTGTTAAGCGTGTTGACCAGATACGATTGCTGCCCAGTGCTCTGAAATTCAATATGAAGAAATTGCACTAAGCGCGGGTAAACGGCGGGACTAACTATGGCTCTCTTAAGCGTGTTGACCAGATACGACTTCTACCCAGTGCTCTGAAATTCAATGTGAAGAAATTCAACTAAGCGCGGGCAAACGGCGGGAGTAACTATGACTCTCTTAAGCGTGTTGACCAGATACGATTACTGCCCAGTGCTCTGCAATTCCATGTGAAGGAATTCAACTAAGCGAGGGTAAACGGCGGGACTAACTATGACTCTCTTAAGCGTGTTGACCAGATACGATATCTGCACAGTGCTCTGAAATTCAATGTGAAGAAGTTCAACTAAGCGCGGGCAAACGGCGGGACTAACTATGATTCTCTTAAGCGTGTTGACCAGATACGATTACTGCCCAGTGCTCTGAAATTCAATGTGAAGAAATTCAACTAAGCGCGGGTAAACGGCGCGAGTAACTGTGACTCTCTTAAGCGTGTTGACCAGATACGATTTCTGCCCAGTGCTCTGAAATTCAATGTGAAGAAATTCGACTAAACGCGGGTAAACGGCGGGAGTAACAATGACTCTTTTGAGCGTGTTGACCAGATACGATTTCTGCGCAGTGCACTGAAATTCAATGTGACGAAATTCAACTAAGAGCGGGTAAACGGCGGGAGTAGCTCTGACTCTCTTAAGCGTGTTGACCAGATACGATTTCTGCCCAGTGCACTGAAATTCAATGTGAAGAAATTCAACTACGCGCGGGTGAACGGCGGGAGTAACTCTGACTCTCTTAAGCGTGTTGAACAGATACGATTTCTGCCCAGTGCACTGAAATTCAATGTGAAGAAATTCAACTACGCGCGGGTGAACGGCGGGAGTAACTCTGACTCTCTTAAGCGTGTTGTCCAGATACGATTTCTGCCCAGTGCTCTGCAATTCCATGTGAAGGAATTCAACTAAGCGCGGGTAAACGGCGGGAGTAACTCTGACTCTCTTAAGCGTGTTGAACAGATATGATTTCTGCCCAGTGCACTGAAATTCAATGTGAAGAAATTCAACTACGCGCGGGTGAACGGCGGGAGTAACACTGACTCTCTTAAGCGTGTTGACCAGATACGATTTCTGCCCAGTGCTCTGCAATTCCATGTGAAGGAATTCAACTAAGCGCGGGTAAACGGCGGGAGTAACTGTGACTCTCTTAAGCGTGTTGACCAGGTACGATATCTGCCCAGTGCACTGAAATTCAAGGTGAAGAAATTCAACTAAGCGCGGTTAAACGGCGGTAGTAAATATGACTCTCTTAAGCGTGTTGACCAGATACGATTTCTGCCCAGTGCACTGAAATTCAATGTGAAGAAATTCAACTAAGCGCGGTTAAACGGCGGTAGTAAATATGACTCTCTTAAGCGTGTTGACCAGATACGATTTCTGCACAGTGCACTGAAATTCAATGTGGAGAAATTCAACTAAGCGCGGGTAAACGGCGGGAGAAACTGTGACTCTCTTAAGCGTGTTGACCAGATACGATTACTGCCCAGTGCTCTGAAATTCAATGTGATGGAATTCAGCTAAGCGTGGGTAAACGGCGGGAGTAACTGTGACTCTCTTAAGCGTGTTGACCAGATACGATTACTGCCCAGTGGTCTGAAATTCAATATGAAGAACTTGAACTAAGCGCGGGTAAACGGCGGGACTAACTATGACTATCTTTAGCATGTTGACCAGATACGATTACTGCCCAGTGCTCTGAAATTCAATGTGAAGAAATTCAACTAAGCGCGGGTAAACGGCGGGACTAACTATGATTCTCTTAAGCGTGTTGACCAGATACGATTTCTGCCCAGTGCTCTGCAATTCAATGTGAAGAAATTCAACTCAGCGCGGGTAAACGGCGGGTGTAACTATGACTCTCTTAAGCGTGTTGACCAGGTACGATATCTGCCCAGTGCTCTGCAATTCAATGTGAAGAAATACAACTAAGCGCGGGTAAACGGCGGGAGTAACTATGACTCTCTTAAGCGTGTTGACCAGATACGATTTCTGCTCAGTGCACTGAAATTCAAATAAGCGCGGGTAAACGGCGGGAGTAACTGTGACTCTCTTAACCGTGTTGACCAGATACGATTTCTGCCCAGTGCCCTGCAATTCAATGTGAAGAAATTCAACTAAGCGCGGGTAAACGGCGGTAGTAACTATGACTCTCTTAAGCGTGTTGACCAGATACGATTTCTGCACAGTGCACTGAAATTCAATGTGAAGAAATTCAACTAAGCGCGGGTAAACGGCGGGAGAAACTGTGACTCTCTTAAGCGTGTTGACCAGATACGATTACTGCCCAGTGCTCTGAAATTCAATGTGAAGAAATTCAAGTAACCGCGGGTAAACGGCGGTAGTAACTATGATTCTCTTAAGCGTGTTGACCAGATACGATTTCTGCCCAGTGCTCTGAAATTCAATGTGAAGAAATTCGACTAAGCGCGGGTAAACGGCGGGAGTAACAATGACTCTTTTGAGCGTGTTGACCAGATACGATTTCTGCCCAGTGCACTGAAATTCAATGTGAAGAAATTCAACTACGCGCCCGTGAACGGCGGGAGTAACTATGACTCTCTTAAGCGTGTTGACCAGATACGATTACTGCCCAGTGCTCTGAAATTCAATGTGAAGAAATTCAACTAAGCGCGGGTAAACGGTGCGAGTAACTGTGACTCTCTTAAGCGTGTTGACCAGATACGATTTCTGCCCAGTGCTCTGAAATTCAATGTGAAAAAATTCAACTAAGCGCGGGTAAACGGCGGGACTAACTATGATTCTCTTAAGCGTGTTGGCCAGATACGATTTCTGCCCAGTGCACTGAAATTCAATGTGAAGATATTCAACTAACCGCGGGTAAACGGCGGGTGTAACTATGACTCTCTTAAGCGTGTTGTCCAGATACGATATCTGCACAGTGCTCTGAAATTCAATGTGAAGAAATTCAACTAAGCGCGGGTAAACGGCGGGAATAACTCTGACTCTCTTAAGCGTGTTGACCAGATACGATTACTGCCCAGTGCTCTGAAATTCAATGTGAAGAAATTCAACTAAGCGCGGGTAAACGGCGGGTGTAACTCTGACTCTCTTAAGCGTGTTGACCAGATACGATTTCTGCCCAGTGCACTGAAATTCAATGTGAAGAAATTCAACTAAGCGCGGGTAAACGGCGGGACTAACTATGATTCTCTTAAGTGTGTTGGCCAGATACGATTTCTGCCCAGTGCACTGAAATTCAATGTGAAGAAATTCAAGTAACCGCGGGTAAACGGCGGGACTAACTATGATTCTCTTAAGCGTGTAGGCCAGATACGATTTCTGCCCAGTGCACTGAAATTCAATGTGAAGATATTCAACTAACCGCGGGTAAACGGCGGGTGTAACTATGACTCTCTTAAGCGTGTTGACCAGATACGATATCTGCACAGTGCTCTGAAATTCAATGTGAAGAAATTCAACTAAGCGCGGGTAAACGGCGCGATTAACTGTGACTCTCTTAAGCGTGTTGACCAGATACGATTTCTGCCCAGTGCTCCGCAATTCAATGTGAAGAAATTCAACTAAGCGCGGGTAAATGGCGGGAGTAACTATGACTCTCTTAAGCGTGTTGACCAGATACGATTTCTGCCCAGTGCTCTGAAATTCAGTGTGAAGAAATTCAACTAAGCGCGGGTAAACGGCGGGAGTAACTGTGACTCTCTTAAGCGTGTTGACCAGATACGATTTCTGCTCAGTGCACTGAAATTCAAATAAGCGCGGGTAAACGGCGGGAGTAACTGTGACTCTCTTAACCGTGTTGACCAGATACGATTTCTGCCCAGTGCCCTGCAATTCAATGTGAAGAAATTCAACTAAGCGCGGGTAAACGGCGGTAGTAACTATGACTCTCTTAAGCGTGTTGACCAGATACGATTTCTGCACAGTGCACTGAAATTCAATGTGAGGAAATTCAACTAAGCGCGGGTAAACGGCGGGAGAAACTGTGACACTCTTAAGCGTGTTGACCAGATACGATTACTGCCCAGTGCTCTGAAATTCAATGTGAAGAAATTCAAGTAACCGCGGGTAAACGGCGGTAGTAACTATGATTCTCTTAAGCGTGTTGACCAGATACGATTTCTGCCCAGTGCTCTGCAATTCAATGTGAAGAAATTCAACTCAGCGCGGGTAAACGGCGGGTGTAACTATGACTCTCTTAAGCGTGTTGACCAGATACGATATCTGCCCAGTGCTCTGCAATTCAATGTGAAGAAATTCAACTAAGCGCGGGTAAACGGCGGGACTAACTATGACTCTCTTAAGCGTGCTGACCAGATACGATATCTGCACAGTGCTCTGAAATTCAATGTGAAGAAATTCAACTAAGCGCGGGTAAACGGCGGGAGTAAGTGTGACTCTCTTAAGCGTGTTGACCAGATACGATTTCTGCCCAGTGCTCTGAAATTCAATGTGAAGATATTCAACTAACCGCGGGTAAACGGCGGGTGTAACTATGACTCTCTTAAGCGTGTTGACCAGATACGATATCTGCACAGTGCTCTGAAATTCAATGTGAAGAAATTCAACTAAGCGCGGGTAAACGGCGGGAATAACTCTGACTCTCTTAAGCGTGTTGACCAGATACGATTACTGCCCAGTGCTCTGAAATTCAATGTGAAGAAATTCAACTAAGCGCGGGTAAACGGCGGGTGTAACTCTGACTCTCTTAAGCGTGTTGACCAGATACGATTTCTGCCCAGTGCACTGAAATTCAATGTGAAGAAATTCAACTAAGCGCGGGTAAACGGCGGGACTAACTATGATTCTCTTAAGCGTGTTGGCCAGATACGATTTCTGCCCAGTGCACTGAAATTCAATGTGAAGAAGTTCAAGTAACCGCGGGTAAACGGCGGGACTAACTATGATTCTCTTAAGCGTGTTGGCCAGATACGATTTCTGCCCAGTGCACTGAAATTCAATGTGAAGATATTCAACTAACCGCGGGTAAACGGCGGGTGTAACTATGACTCTCTTAAGCGTGTTGACCAGATACGATATCTGCACAGTGCTCTGAAATTCAATGTGAAGAAATTCAACTAAGCGCGGGTAAACGGCGGGAATAACTCTGACTCTCTTAAGCGTGTTGACCAGATACGATTACTGCCCAGTGCTCTGAAATTCAATGTGAAGAAATTCAACTAAGCGCGGGTAAACGGCGGGTGTAACTCTGACTCTCTTAAGCGTGTTGACCAGATACGATTTCTGCCCAGTGCACTGAAATTCAATGTGAAGAAATTCAACAAAGCGCGGGTAAACGGCGGGACTAACTATGATTCTCTTAAGCGTGTTGGCCAGATACGATTTCTGCCCAGTGCACTGAAATTCAATGTGAAGAAATTCAAGTAACCGCGGGTAAACGGCGGTAGTAACTATGATTCTCTTAAGCGTGTTGACCAGATACGATTTCTGCCCAGTGCTCTGCAATTCAATGTGAAGAAATTCAACTCAGCGCGGGTAAACGGCGGGTGTAACTATGACTCTCTTAAGAGTGTTGACCAGATACGATATCTGCCCAGTGCTCTGCAATTCAATGTGAAGAAATTCAACTAAGCGCGGGTAAACGGCGGGACTAACTATGACTCTCTTAAGCGTGTTGACCAGATACGATATCTGCACAGTGCTCTGAAATTCAATGTGAAGAAATTCAACTAAGCGCGGGTAAACGGCGCGAGTAACTGTGACTCTCTTAAGCGTGTTGACCAGATACGATTTCTGCCCAGTGCTCTGCAATTCAATGTGATGAAATTCAAATAAGCGCGGGTAAACGGCGGGTGGAACTATGACTCTCTTAAGCGTGTTGACCAGGTACGATATCTGCCCAGTGCTCTGCAATTCAATGTGAAGAAATTCAACTAAGCGCGGGTAAACCGCGGGAGTAACTATGACTCTCTTAAGCGTGTTGACCAGATACGATTTCTGCCCAGTGCTCCGCAATTCAATGTGAAGAAATTCAACTAAGCGCGGGTAAATGGCGGGAGTAACTATGACTCTCTTAAGCGTGTTGACCAGATACGATTTCTGCCCAGTGCTCTGAAATTCAGTGTGAAGAAATTCAACTAAGCGCGGGTAAACGGCGGGAGTAACTGTGACTCTCTTAAGCGTGTTGACCAGATACGATTTCTGCTCAGTGCACTGAAATTCAAATAAGCGCGGGTAAACGGCGCGATTAACTGTGACTCTCTTAAGCGTGTTGACCAGATACGATTTCTGCCCAGTGCTCCGCAATTCAATGTGAAGAAATTCAACTAAGCGCGGGTAAATGGCGGGAGTAACTATGACTCTCTTAAGCGTGTTGACCAGATACGATTTCTGCCCAGTGCTCTGAAATTCAGTGTGAAGAAATTCAACTAAGCGCGGGTAAACGGCGGGAGTAACTGTGACTCTCTTAAGCGTGTTGACCAGATACGATTTCTGCTCAGTGCACTGAAATTCAAATAAGCGCGGGTACACGGCGGGAGTAACTGTGACTCTCTTAACCGTGTTGACCAGATACGATTTCTGCCCAGTGCCCTGCAATTCAATGTGAAGAAATTCAACTAAGCGCGGGTAAACGGCGGTAGTAACTATGACTCTCTTAAGCGTGTTGACCAGATACGATTTCTGCACAGTGCACTGAAATTCAATGTGAAGAAATTCAACTAAGCGCGGGTAAACGGCGGGAGAAACTGTGACACTCTTAAGCGTGTTGACCAGATACGATTACTGCCCAGTGCTCTGAAATTCAATGTGAAGAAATTCAAGTAACCGCGGGTAAACGGCGGTAGTAACTATGATTCTCTTAAGCGTGTTGACCAGATACGATTTCTGCCCAGTGCTCTGCAATTCAATGTGAAGAAATTCAACTAAGCGCGGGTAAACGGCGGGAGTAAGTGTGACTCTCTTAACCGTGTTGACCAGATACGATTTCTGCCCAGTGCTCTGAAATTCAATGTGAAGATATTCAACTAACCGCGGGTAAACGGCGGGTGTAACTATGACTCTCTTAAGCGTGTTGACCAGATACGATATCTGCACAGTGCTCTGAAATTCAATGTGAAGAAATTCAACTAAGCGCGGGTAAACGGCGGGAATAACTCTGACTCTCTTAAGCGTGTTGACCAGATACGATTACTGCCCAGTGCTCTGAAATTCAAGGTGAAGAAATTCAACTAAGCGCGGGTAAACGGCGGGTGTAACTCTGACTCTCTTAAGCGTGTTGACCAGATACGATTTCTGCCCAGTGCACTGAAATTCAATGTGAAGAAATTCAACTAAGCGCGGGTAAACGGCGGGACTAACTATGATTCTCTTAAGCGTGTTGGCCAGATACGATTTCTGCCCAGTGCACTGAAATTCAATGTGAAGAAATTCAAGTAACCGCGGGTAAACGGCGGTAGTAACTATGATTCTCTTAAGCGTGTTGACCAGATACGATTTCTGCCCAGTGCTCTGCAATTCAATGTGAAGAAATTCAACTCAGCGCGGGTAAACGGCGGGTGTAACTATGACTCTCTTAAGAGTGTTGACCAGATACGATATCTGCCCAGTGCTCTGCAATTCAATGTGAAGAAATTCAACTAAGCGCGGGTAAACGGCGGGACTAACTATGACTCTCTTAAGCGTGTTGACCAGATACGATATCTGCACAGTGCTCTGAAATTCAATGTGAAGAAATTCAACTAAGCGCGGGTAAACGGCGCGAGTAACTGTGACTCTCTTAAGCGTGTTGACCAGATACGATTTCTGCCCAGTGCTCTGCAATTCAATGTGATGAAAGTCAAATAAGCGCGGGTAAACGGCGGGTGGAACTATGACTCTCTTAAGCGTGTTGACCAGGTACGATATCTGCCCAGTGCTCTGCAATTCAATGTGAAGAAATTCAACTAAGCGCGGGTAAACGGCGGGAGTAACTATGACTCTCTTAAGCGTGTTGACCAGATACGATTTCTGCCCAGTGCTCCGCAATTCAATGTGAAGAAATTCAACTAAGCGCGGGTAAATGGCGGGAGTAACTATGACTCTCTTAAGCGTGTTGACCAGATACGATTTCTGCCCAGTGCTCTGAAATTCAGTGTGAAGAAATTCAACTAAGCGCGGGTAAACGGCGGGAGTAACTGTGACTCTCTTAAGCGTGTTGACCAGATACGATTTCTGCTCAGTGCACTGAAATTCAAATAAGCGCGGGTAAGCGGCGGGAGTAACTGTGACTCTCTTAACCGTGTTGAGCAGATACGATTTCTGCCCAGTGCCCTGCAATTCAATGTGAAGAAATTCAACTAAGCGCGGGTAAACGGCGGTAGTAACTATGACTCTCTTAAGCGTGTTGACCGGATACGATTTCTGCACAGTGCACTGAAATTCAATGTGAAGAAATTCAACTAAGCGCGGGTAAACGGCGGGAGTAACTGTGACTCTCTTAAGCGTGTTGACCAGATACGATTTCTGCTCAGTGCACTAAAATTCAATGTGAAGAAATTCAAATAAGCGCGGGTAAACGGCGGGAGTAACTATGCCTCTCTTAAGCGTGTTGACCAGATACGATTTCTGCCCAGTGCTCTGAAATTCAATGTGAAGAAATTCAACTAAGCGCGGGTAAACGGCGGGACTAACTATGATTCTCTTAAGCGTGTTGACCAGATACGATTTCTGCCCAGTGCTCTGAAATTCAATGTGAAGAAATTCAACTAAGCGCGGTTAAACGGCGGTAGTAAATATGACTCTCTTAAGCGTGTTGACCAGATACGATTACTGCCCAGTGGTCTGAAATTCAATATGAAGAAATTGAACTAAGCGCGGGTAAACGGCGGGACTAACTATGACTCTCTTAAGCATGTTGACCAGATACGATTACTGCCCAGTGCTCTGAAATTCAATGTGAAGAAATTCAACTAAGCGCGGGTAAACGGCGGGACTAACTATGATTCTCTTAAGCGTGTTGACCAGATACGATTTCTGCCCAGTGCTCTGCAATTCAATGTGAAGAAATTCAACTCAGCGCGGGTAAACGGCGGGTGTAACTATGACTCTCTTAAGCGTGTTGACCAGGTACGATATCTGCCCAGTGCTCTGCAATTCAATGTGAAGAAATACAACTAAGCGCGGGTAAACGGCGGGAGTAACTATGACTCTCTTAAGCGTGTTGACCAGATACGATTTCTGCCCAGTGCTCTGAAATTCAATGTGAAGAAATTCAACTAAGCGCGGGTAAACGGCGGGAGTAACAATGACTCTTTTGAGCGTGTTGACCAGATACGATTTCTGCGCAGTGCACTGAAATTCAATGTGACGAAATTCAACTAAGAGCGGGTAAACGGCGGGAGTAGCTCTGACTCTCTTAAGCGTGTTGACCAGATACGATTTCTGCCCAGTGCACTGAAGTTCAATGTGAAGAAATTCAACTAAGCGCGGTTAAACGGCGGTAGTAAATATGACTCTCTTAAGCGTGTTGACCAGATACGATGTCTGCACAGTGCACTGAAATTCAATGTGACGAAATTCAACTAAGCGCGGGTAAACGGCGGGAGAAACTGTGACTCTCTTAAGCGTGTTGAGCAGATACGATTACTGCCCAGTGCTCTGAAATTCAATGTGATGGAATTCAGCTAAGCGTGGGTAAACGGCGGGAGTAACTGTGACTCTCTTAAGCGTGTTGACCAGATACGATTACTGCCCAGTGGTCTGAAATTCAATATGAAGAAATTGAACTAAGCGCGGGTAAACGGCGGGGCTAACTATGACTCTCTTAAGCATGTTGACCAGATACGATTACTGCCCAGTGCTCTGAAATTCAATGTGAAGAAATTCAACTATGCGCGGGTAAACGGCGGGACTAACTATGATTCTCTTAAGCGTGTTGACCAGATACGATTTCTGCCCAGTGCTCTGCAATTCAATGTGAAGAAATTCAACTCAGCGCGGGTAAACGGCGGGTGTAACTATGACTCTCTTAAGCGTGTTGACCAGGTACGATATCTGCCCAGTGCTCTGCAATTCAATGTGAAGAAATACAACTAAGCGCGGGTAAACGGCGGGAGTAACTATGACTCTCTTAAGCGTGTTGACCAGATACGATTTCTGCCCAGTGCTCTGAAATTCAATGTGAAGAAATTCAACTAAGCGCGGGTAAACGGCGGGAGTAACAATGACTCTTTTGAGCGTGTTGACCAGATACGATTTCTGCGCAGTGCACTGAAATTCAATGTGACGAAATTCAACTAAGAGCGGGTAAACGGCGGGAGTAGCTCTGACTCTCTTAAGCGTGTTGACCAGATACGATTTCTGCCCAGTGCACTGAAATTCAATGTGAAGAAATTCAACTACGCGCCGGTGAACGGCGGGAGTAACTATGACTCTCTTAAGCGTGTTGACCAGATACGATTACTGCCCAGTGCTCTGCAATTCCATGTGAAGGAATTCAACTAAGCGCGGGTAAACGGCGGGAGTAACTGTGACACTTTTATGCGTGTTGACCAGATACGATTTCTGCCCAGTGCACTGAAATTCAATGTGACGAAATTCAACTACGCGCGGGTGAACGGCGGGAGTAACAGTGACTCTCTTAAGCGTGTTGACCAGATACGATTACTGCCCAGTGGTCTGAAATTCAATATGAAGTAATTGTACTAAGCGCGGGTAAACGGCGGGACTAACTATGACTCTCTTAAGCATGTTGACCAGATACGATTACTGCCCAGTGCTCTGAAATTCAATGTGAAGAAATTCAACTAAGCGCGGGTAAACGGCGGGCCTAACTATGATTCTCTTAAGCGTGTTGACCAGATACGATTTCTGCCCAGTGCTCTGCAATTCAATGTGAAGAAATTCAACTCAGCGCGGGTAAACGGCGGGTGTAACTATGACTCTCTTAAGCGTGTTGACCAGGTACGATATCTGCCCAGTGCTCTGCAATTCAATGTGAAGAAATACAACTAAGCGCGGGTAAACGGCGGGAGTAACTATGACTCTCTTAAGCGTGTTGACCAGATACGATTTCAGCCCAGTGCTCTGAAATTCAATGTGAAGAAATTCAACTAAGCGCGGGTAAACGGCGGGAGTAACAATGACTCTTTTGAGCGTGTTGACCAGATACGATTTCTGCTCAGTGCACTGAAATTCAACTAAGTGAGGGTAAACGGCGGGAGTAACTGTGACTCTCTTAACCGTTTTGACCAGATACGATTTCTGCCCAGTGCCCTGCAATTCAATGTGAAGAAATTCAACTAAGCGCGGGTAAACGGCGGTAGTAACTATGACTCTCTTAAGCGTGTTGACCAGATGCGATTACTGCCCAGTGCTCGGAAATTCAATATGAAGAAATTGAACTAAGCGCGGGTAAACGGCGGGACTAACTATGACTCTCTTAAGCGTGTTGACCAGATACGATTTCTGCCCAGTGCTCTGCAATTCCATGTGAAGGAATTCAACTAAGCGCGGGTAAACGGCGGGAGTAACTCTGACTCTCTTAAGCGTGTTGAACAGATACGATTTCTGCCCAGTGCACTGAAATTCAATGTGAAGAAATTCAACTACGCGCGGGTGAGCGGCGGGAGTAACACTGACTCCCTTAAGCGTGTTGACCAGATACGATTTCTGCCCAGTGCTCTGCAATTCTATGTGAAGGAATTCAACTAAGCGCGGGTAAACGGCGGGAGTAACTGTGACTCTCTTAAGCGTGTTGACCAGATACGATTTCTGCCCAGTGCTCTGCAATTCAATGTGAAGAAATTCAACTCAGCGCGGGTAAACGGCGGGTGTAACTATGACTCTCTTAAGCGTGTTGACCAGATACGATTGCTGCCCAGTGCTCTGAAATTCAATATGAAGAAATTGAACTAAGCGCGGGTAAACGGCGGGACTAACTATGACTCTCTTAAGCGTGTTGACCAGATACGATTTCTACCCAGTGCTCTGAAATTCAATGTGAAGGAATTCAACTAAGCGCGGGTAAACGGCGGGAGTAACTCTGACTCTCTTAAGCGTGTTGAACAGATACGATTTCTGCCCAGTGCACTGAAATTCAATGTGAAGAAATTCAACTACGCGCGGGTGAGCGGCGGGAGTAACACTGACTCTCTTAAGCGTGTTGACCAGATACGATTTCTGCCCAGTGCTCTGCAATTCCATGTGAAGGAATTCAACTAAGCGCGGGTAAACGGCGGGAGTAACTGTGACTCTCTTAAGCGTGTTGACCAGATACGATTTCTGCCCAGTGCTCTGCAATTCAATGTGAAGAAATTCAACTCAGCGCGGGTAAACGGCGGGTGTAACTATGACTCTCTTAAGCGTGTTGACCAGATACGATTGCTGCCCAGTGCTCTGAAATTCAATATGAAGAAATTGAACTAAGCGCGGGTAAACGGCGGGACTAACTATGACTCTCTTAAGCGTGTTGACCAGATACGATTTCTACCCAGTGCTCTGAAATTCAATGTGAAGAAATTCAACTAAGCGCGGGTAAACGGCGGGAGTAACTTTGACTCTCGTAAGCGTGTTGACCAGATACGATTTCTGCACAGTGCTCTGAAATTCAATGTGAAGGAATTCAACTAAGCGCGGGTAAACGGCGGGAGTAACTCTGACTCTCTTAAGCGTGTTGAACAGATACGATTTCTGCCCAGTGCACTGAAATTCAATGTGAAGAAATTCAACTACGCGCGGGTGAGCGGCGGGAGTAACACTGACTCTCTTAATCGTGTTGACCAGATACGATTTCTGCCCAGTGCTCTGCAATTCCATGTGAAGGAATTCAACTAAGCGCGGGTAAACGGCGGGAGTAACTGTGACTCTCTTAAGCGTGTTGACCAGATACGATTTCTGCCCAGTGCTCTGCAATTCAATGTGAAGAAATTCAACTCAGCGCGGGTAAACGGCGGGTGTAACTATGACGCTCTTAAGCGTGTTGACCAGATACGATTGCTGCCCAGTGCTCTGAAATTCAATATGAAGAAATTGAACTAAGCGCGGGTAAACGGCGGGACTAACTATGACTCTCGTAAGCGTGTTGACCAGATACGATTTCTACCCAGTGCTCTGAAATTCAATGTGAAGAAATTCAACTAAGCGCGGGTAAACGGCGGGAGTAACTTTGACTCTCGTAAGCGTGTTGACCAGATACGATTTCTGCACAGTGCACTGAAATTCAATGTGAAGAAATTCAAGTAACCGCGGGTAAACGGCGGTAGTAACTATGATTCTCTTAAGCGTGTTGACCAGATACGATTTCTGCCCAGTGCTCTGCAATTCAATGTGAAGAAATTCAACTCAGCGCGGGTAAACGGCGGGTGTAACTATGACTCTCTTAAGCGTGTTGACCAGATACGATATCTGCCCAGTGCTCTGCAATTCAATGTGAAGAAATTCAACTCAGCGCGGGTAAACGGCGGGTGTAACTATGACTCTCTTAAGCGTGTTGACCAGATACGATATCTGCCCAGTGCTCTGCAATTCAATGTGAAGAAATTCAACTAAGCGCGGGTAAACGGCGGGACTAACTATGACTCTCTTAAGCGTGTTGACCAGATACGATATCTGCACAGTGCTCTGAAATTCAATGTGAAGAAATTCAACTAAGCGAGGGTAAACGGCGGGAGTAACTCTGACTCTCTTAAGCGTGTTGACCAGATACGATTTCTGCCCAGTGCTCTGAAATTCAATGTGAAGAAATTCAACTCAGCGCGGGTAAACGGCGGGTGTAACTATGACTCTCTTAAGCGTGTTGACCAGGTACGATATCTGCCCAGTGCTCTGCAATTCAATGTGAAGAAATACAACTAAGCGCGGGTAAACGGCGGGAGTAACTATGACTCTCTTAAGCGTGTTGACCAGATACGATTTCAGCCCAGTGCTCTGAAATTCAATGTGAAGAAATTCAACTAAGCGCGGGTAAACGGCGGGAGTAACAATGACTCTTTTGAGCGTGTTGACCAGATACGATTTCTGCTCAGTGCACTGAAATTCAACTAAGTGAGGGTAAACGGCGGGAGTAACTGTGACTCTCTTAACCGTTTTGACCAGATACGATTTCTGCCCAGTGCCCTGCAATTCAATGTGAAGAAATTCAACTAAGCGCGGGTAAACGGCGGTAGTAACTATGACTCTCTTAAGCGTGTTGACCAGATGCGATTACTGCCCAGTGCTCGGAAATTCAATATGAAGAAATTGAACTAAGCGCGGGTAAACGGCGGGACTAACTATGACTCTCTTAAGCGTGTTGACCAGATACGATTTCTGCCCAGTGCTCTGCAATTCCATGTGAAGGAATTCAACTAAGCGCGGGTAAACGGCGGGAGTAACTCTGACTCTCTTAAGCGTGTTGAACAGATACGATTTCTGCCCAGTGCACTGAAATTCAATGTGAAGAAATTCAACTACGCGCGGGTGAGCGGCGGGAGTAACACTGACTCCCTTAAGCGTGTTGACCAGATACGATTTCTGCCCAGTGCTCTGCAATTCTATGTGAAGGAATTCAACTAAGCGCGGGTAAACGGCGGGAGTAACTGTGACTCTCTTAAGCGTGTTGACCAGATACGATTTCTGCCCAGTGCTCTGCAATTCAATGTGAAGAAATTCAACTCAGCGCGGGTAAACGGCGGGTGTAACTATGACTCTCTTAAGCGTGTTGACCAGATACGATTGCTGCCCAGTGCTCTGAAATTCAATATGAAGAAATTGAACTAAGCGCGGGTAAACGGCGGGACTAACTATGACTCTCTTAAGCGTGTTGACCAGATACGATTTCTACCCAGTGCTCTGAAATTCAATGTGAAGGAATTCAACTAAGCGCGGGTAAACGGCGGGAGTAACTCTGACTCTCTTAAGCGTGTTGAACAGATACGATTTCTGCCCAGTGCACTGAAATTCAATGTGAAGAAATTCAACTACGCGCGGGTGAGCGGCGGGAGTAACACTGACTCTCTTAAGCGTGTTGACCAGATACGATTTCTGCCCAGTGCTCTGCAATTCCATGTGAAGGAATTCAACTAAGCGCGGGTAAACGGCGGGAGTAACTGTGACTCTCTTAAGCGTGTTGACCAGATACGATTTCTGCCCAGTGCTCTGCAATTCAATGTGAAGAAATTCAACTCAGCGCGGGTAAACGGCGGGTGTAACTATGACTCTCTTAAGCGTGTTGACCAGATACGATTGCTGCCCAGTGCTCTGAAATTCAATATGAAGAAATTGAACTAAGCGCGGGTAAACGGCGGGACTAACTATGACTCTCTTAAGCGTGTTGACCAGATACGATTTCTACCCAGTGCTCTGAAATTCAATGTGAAGAAATTCAACTAAGCGCGGGTAAACGGCGGGAGTAACTTTGACTCTCGTAAGCGTGTTGACCAGATACGATTTCTGCACAGTGCTCTGAAATTCAATGTGAAGGAATTCAACTAAGCGCGGGTAAACGGCGGGAGTAACTCTGACTCTCTTAAGCGTGTTGAACAGATACGATTTCTGCCCAGTGCACTGAAATTCAATGTGAAGAAATTCAACTACGCGCGGGTGAGCGGCGGGAGTAACACTGACTCTCTTAATCGTGTTGACCAGATACGATTTCTGCCCAGTGCTCTGCAATTCCATGTGAAGGAATTCAACTAAGCGCGGGTAAACGGCGGGAGTAACTGTGACTCTCTTAAGCGTGTTGACCAGATACGATTTCTGCCCAGTGCTCTGCAATTCAATGTGAAGAAATTCAACTCAGCGCGGGTAAACGGCGGGTGTAACTATGACGCTCTTAAGCGTGTTGACCAGATACGATTGCTGCCCAGTGCTCTGAAATTCAATATGAAGAAATTGAACTAAGCGCGGGTAAACGGCGGGACTAACTATGACTCTCTTAAGCGTGTTGACCAGATACGATTTCTACCCAGTGCTCTGAAATTCAATGTGAAGAAATTCAACTAAGCGCGGGTAAACGGCGGGAGTAACTTTGACTCTCGTAAGCGTGTTGACCAGATACGATTTCTGCACAGTGCTCTGAAATTCAATGTGAAGGAATTCAACTAAGCGCGGGTAAACGGCGGGAGTAACTCTGACTCTCTTAAGCGTGTTGAACAGATACGATTTCTGCCCAGTGCACTGAAATTCAATGTGAAGAAATTCAACTACGCGCGGGTGAGCGGCGGGAGTAACACTGACTCTCTTAATCGTGTTGACCAGATACGATTTCTGCCCAGTGCTCTGCAATTCCATGTGAAGGAATTCAACTAAGCGCGGGTAAACGGCGGGAGTAACTGTGACTCTCTTAAGCGTGTTGACCAGATACGATTTCTGCCCAGTGCTCTGCAATTCAATGTGAAGAAATTCAACTCAGCGCGGGTAAACGGCGGGTGTAACTATGACGCTCTTAAGCGTGTTGACCAGATACGATTGCTGCCCAGTGCTCTGAAATTCAATATGAAGAAATTGAACTAAGCGCGGGTAAACGGCGGGACTAACTATGACTCTCGTAAGCGTGTTGACCAGATACGATTTCTACCCAGTGCTCTGAAATTCAATGTGAAGAAATTCAACTAAGCGCGGGTAAACGGCGGGAGTAACTTTGACTCTCGTAAGCGTGTTGACCAGATACGATTTCTGCACATTGCACTGAAATTCAATGTGAAGAAATTCAAGTAACCGCGGGTAAACGGCGGTAGTAACTATGATTCTCTTAAGCGTGTTGACCAGATACGATTTCTGCCCAGTGCTCTGCAATTCAATGTGAAGAAATTCAACTCAGCGCGGGTAAACGGCGGGTGTAACTATGACTCTCTTAAGCGTGTTGACCAGATACGATATCTGCCCAGTGCTCTGCAATTCAATGTGAAGAAATTCAACTCAGCGCGGGTAAACGGCGGGTGTAACTATGACTCTCTTAAGCGTGTTGACCAGATACGATATCTGCCCAGTGCTCTGCAATTCAATGTGAAGAAATTCAACTAAGCGCGGGTAAACGGCGGGACTAACTATGACTCTCTTAAGCGTGTTGACCAGATACGATATCTGCACAGTGCTCTGAAATTCAATGTGAAGAAATTCAACTAAGCGAGGGTAAACGGCGGGAGTAACTCTGACTCTCTTAAGCGTGTTGACCAGATACGATTTCTGCCCAGTGCTCTGAAATTCAATGTGAAGAAATTCAACTAAGCGCGGGTAAACGGCGCGAGTAACTGTGACTCTCTTAAGCGTGTTGACCAGATACGATTTCTGCCCAGTGCTCTGCAATTCAATGTGATGAAATTCAAATAAGCGCGGGTACACGGCGGGTGTAACTATGACTCTCTTAAGCGTGTTGACCAGGTACGATATCTGTCCAGTGCTCTGCAATTCAATGTGAGGAAATTCAACTAAGCGCGGGTAAACGGCGGGAGTAACTATGACTCTCTTAAGCGTGTTGACCAGATACGATTTCTGCCCAGTGCTCCGCAATTCAATGTGAAGAAATTCAACTAAGCGCGGGTAAATGGCGGGAGTAACTATGACTCTCTTAAGCGTGTTGACCAGATACGATTTCTGCCCAGTGCTCTGAAATTCAGTGTGAAGAAATTCAACTAAGCGCGGGTAAACGGCGGGAGTAACTGTGACTCTCTTAAGCGTGTTGACCAGATACGATTTCTGCTCAGTGCACTGAAATTCAAATAAGCGCGGGTAAACGGCGGGAGTAACTGCGACTCTCTTAACCGTGTTGACCAGATACGATTTCTGCCCAGTGCCCTGCAATTCAATGTGAAGAAATTCAACTAGGCGCGGGTAAACGGCGGTAGTAACTATGACTCTCTTAAGCGTGTTGACCGGATACGATTTCTGCACAGTGCACTGAAATTCAATGTGAAGAAATTCAACTACGCGCGGGTGAGCGGCGGGAGTAACACTGACTCTCTTAAGCGTGTTGACCAGATACGATTTCTGCCCAGTGCTCTGCAATTCCATGTGAAGGAATTCAACTAAGCGCGGGTAAACGGCGGGAGTAACTGTGACTCTCTTAAGCGTGTTGACCAGATACGATTTCTGCCCAGTGCTCTGCAATTCAATGTGAAGAAATTCAACTCAGCGCGGGTAAACGGCGGGTGTAACTATGACTCTTTTAAGCGTGTTGACCAGATACGATTGCTGCCCAGTGCTCTGAAATTCAATATGAAGAAATTGAACTAAGCGCGGGTAAACGGCGGGACTAACTATGACTCTCTTAAGCGTGTTGACCAGATACGATTTCTACCCAGTGCTCTGAAATTCAATGTGAAGAAATTCAACTAAGCGCGGGTAAACGGCGGGAGTAACTTTGACTCTCGTAAGCGTGTTGACCAGATACGATTTCTGCACAGTGCTCTGAAATTCAATGTGAAGGAATTCAACTAAGCGCGGGTAAACGGCGGGAGTAACTCTGACTCTCTTAAGCGTGTTGAACAGATACGATTTCTGCCCAGTGCACTGAAATTCAATGTGAAGAAATTCAACTACGCGCGGGTGAGCGGCGGGAGTAACACTGACTCTCTTAATCGTGTTGACCAGATACGATTTCTGCCCAGTGCTCTGCAATTCCATGTGAAGGAATTCAACTAAGCGCGGGTAAACGGCGGGAGTAACTGTGACTCTCTTAAGCGTGTTGACCAGATACGATTTCTGCCCAGTGCTCTGCAATTCAATGTGAAGAAATTCAACTCAGCGCGGGTAAACGGCGGGTGTAACTATGACGCTCTTAAGCGTGTTGACCAGATACGATTGCTGCCCAGTGCTCTGAAATTCAATATGAAGAAATTGAACTAAGCGCGGGTAAACGGCGGGACTAACTATGACTCTCTTAAGCGTGTTGACCAGATACGATTTCTACCCAGTGCTCTGAAATTCAATGTGAAGAAATTCAACTAAGCGCGGGTAAACGGCGGGAGTAACTTTGACTCTCGTAAGCGTGTTGACCAGATACGATTTCTGCACAGTGCACTGAAATTCAATGTGAAGAAATTCAAGTAACCGCGGGTAAACGGCGGTAGTAACTATGATTCTCTTAAGCGTGTTGACCAGATACGATTTCTGCCCAGTGCTCTGCAATTCAATGTGAAGAAATTCAACTCAGCGCGGGTAAACGGCGGGTGTAACTATGACTCTCTTAAGGGGGGACCTCTATGTAGGAGGGCTCAAAAATTGCATTTTTTTTTATTGCTTAAAAAGTTACTTTGAAGCCTATAAAATACGAAATGCATTGGTATTTGGGGTGAATCATAAAACTATTGCTGTGAAAGCCTACATCCGTCACCCACCTTTACGTCGATCCGAGACGCGCGCGGTGATATAATTACCGGGGATGTGTTTATTTAATGTTTAAAGTGCTTCTATACCTGTAATAGAGTTTAGTCAGATGTTTTGGAAGAAGTACTTACAAGGAATTTTCAAAGTAATGGTAGGTATAAAAATTATTCAATCTCTAGTGCTGAAGTACGCTCAGGCAAATTAAACTTTAAACACGATTTTCTCGAAACTTGTTTTTTCGGTAAGTTGAATATCGGTGTACACGATTACTCAAAAACTACTTGACTAATCGGGCTGAAATTTTGTACACATTTTAATGGAAGTACTGTCTCCTGGATGAACCTAAATGTAAGTTAAAATCATTGATATAAACATTTTTTTTATTGCAAAAAAGAGTAAAATTTTATGGAAAAATTTGAAACATTTTGTTCTGAAGTTTGTCATTTTTCCAATTTTTAATTTTTTTTCAATATTTTAGGTTCATCAATTTACCACAGCTATATACTAATCAGATTTCTTTGCTTGGCTGATTCAGATAATAAGAAAAGACACTAGAGTGTACACCGTTTTCGAAGTCACTTCGCGACGCATCTAACATATCATACTGTACCTCCGCCATTTTGTATTTTATTTAATCAACAAAAATTGAGAAATGAAGTGGAAGTACTTATTAAATAGTCCTCCAAACCTTACAAATATATATTCATTCCTTACCCTTCAAAATAATTCCTGAAAATCAGGTTAATTTCGGCTTTCTACATAGAGGTCCCCCCTTAAGCGTGTTGACCAGATACGATATCTGCCCAGTGCTCTGCAATTCAATGTGAAGAAATTCAACTAAGCGCGGGTAAACGGCGGGACTAACTATGACTCTCTTAAGCGTGTTGACCAGATACGATATCTGCACAGTGCTCTGAAATTCAATGTGAAGAAATTCAACTAAGCGAGGGTAAACGGCGGGAGTAACTCTGACTCTCTTAAGCGTGTTGACCAGATACGATTTCTGCCCAGTGCTCTGAAATTCAATGTGAAGAAATTCAACTAAGCGCGGGTAAACGGCGCGAGTAACTGTGACTCTCTTAAGCGTGTTGACCAGATACGATTTCTGCCCAGTGCTCTGCAATTCAATGTGATGAAATTCAAATAAGCGCGGGTAAACGGCGGGTGTAACTATGACTCTCTTAAGCGTGTTGACCAGGTACGATATCTGTCCAGTGCTCTGCAATTCAATGTGAGGAAATTCAACTAAGCGCGGGTAAACGGCGGGAGTAACTATGACTCTCTTAAGCGTGTTGACCAGATACGATTTCTGCCCAGTGCTCCGCAATTCAATGTGAAGAAATTCAACTAAGCGCGGGTAAATGGCGGGAGTAACTATGACTCTCTTAAGCGTGTTGACCAGATACGATTTCTGCCCAGTGCTCTGAAATTCAGTGTGAAGAAATTCAACTAAGCGCGGGTAAACGGCGGGAGTAACTGTGACTCTCTTAAGCGTGTTGACCAGATACGGTTTCTGCTCAGTGCACTGAAATTCAAATAAGCGCGGGTAAACGGCGGGAGTAACTGCGACTCTCTTAACCGTGTTGACCAGATACGATTTCTGCCCAGTGCCCTGCAATTCAATGTGAAGAAATTCAACTAGGCGCGGGTAAACGGCGGTAGTAACTATGACTCTCTTAAGCGTGTTGACCAGATACGATTTCTGCTCAGTGCACTAAAATTCAATGTGAAGAAATTCAAATAAGCGCGGGTAAACGGCGGGAGTAACTATGCCTCTCTTAAGCGTGTTGACCAGATACGATTTCTGCCCAGTGCTCTGAAATTCAATGTGAAGAAATTCAACTAAGCGCGGGTAAACGGCGGGACTAACTATGATTCTCTTAAGCGTGTTGACCAGATACGATTTCTGCCCAGTGCTCTGAAATTCAATGTGAAGAAATTCAACTAAGCGCGGTTAAACGGCGGTAGTAAATATGACTCTCTTAAGCGTGTTGACCAGATAAGATTTCTGCACAGTGCACTGAAATTCACTGTGAAGAAATTCAACTAAGCGCGGGTAAACGGCGGGAGAAACTGTGACTCTCTTAAGCGTGTTGACCAGATACGATTTCTGCTCAGTGCACTGAAATTCAAATAAGCGCGGGTAAACGGCGGGAGTAACTGTGACTCTCTTAACCGTGTTGACCAGATACGATTTCTGCCCAGTGCCCTGCAATTCAATGTGAAGAAATTCAACTAAGCGCGGGTAAACGGCGGTAGTAACTATGACTCTCTTAAGCGTGTTGACCAGATACGATATCTGCACAGTGCTCTGAAATTCAATGTGAAGAAATTCAACTAAGCGAGGGTAAACGGCGGGAGTAACTCTGACTCTCTTAAGCGTGTTGACCAGATACGATTTCTGCCCAGTGCTCTGAAATTCAATGTGAAGAAATTCAACTAAGCGCGGGTAAACGGCGCGAGTAACTGTGACTCTCTTAAGCGTGTTGACCAGATACGATTTCTGCCCAGTGCTCTGCAATTCAATGTGATGAAATTCAAATAAGCGCGGGTAAACGGCGGGTGTGACTATGACTCTCTTAAGCGTGTTGACCAGGTACGATATCTGCCCAGTGCTCTGCAATTCAATGTGAAGAAATTCAACTAAGCGCGGGTAAACGGCGGGACTCACTATGATTCTCTTAAGCGTGTTGACCAGATACGATTTCTGCCCAGTGCTCTGCAATTGTATGTGAAGAAATTCAACTCAGCGCGGGTAAACGGCGGGTGTAACTATGACTCTCTTAAGCATGTTGACCAGATACGATTACTGCCCAGTGCTCTGAAATTCAATATGAAGAAATTGAACTAAGCGCGGGTAAACGGCGGGTCTAACTATGACTCTCTTAAGCGTGTTGACCAGATACGATTTCTGCCCAGTGCTCTGAAATTCAGTGTGAAGAAATTCAACTAAGCGCGGGTAAACGGCGGGAGTAACTGTGACTCTCTTAAGCGTGTTGACCAGATACGATTTCTGCTCAGTGCACTGAAATTCAAATAAGCGCGGGTAAACGGCGGGAGCAACTGTGACTCTCTTAACCGTGTTGACCAGATACGATTTCTGCCCAGTGCCCTGCAATTCAATGTGAAGAAATTCAACTAAGCGCGGGTAAACGGCGGTAGTAACTATGACTCTCTTAAGCGTGTTGACCAGATACGATATCTGCACAGTGCTCTGAAATTCAATGTGAAGAAATTCAACTAAGCGAGGGTAAACGGCGGGAGTAACTCTGACTCTCTTAAGCGTGTTGACCAGATACGATTTCTGCCCAGTGCTCTGAAATTCAATGTGAAGAAATTCAACTAAGCGCGGGTAAACGGCGCGAGTAACTGTGACTCTCTTAAGCGTGTTGACCAGATACGATTTCTGCCCAGTGCTCTGCAATTCAATGTGATGAAATTCAAATAAGCGCGGGTAAACGGCGGGTGTAACTATGACTCTCTTAAGCGTGTTGACCAGGTACGATATCTGCCCAGTGCTCTGCAATTCAATGTGAAGAAATTCAACTAAGCGCGGGTAAACGGCGGGACTCACTATGATTCTCTTAAGCGTGTTGACCAGATACGATTTCTGCCCAGTGCTCTGCAATTGTATGTGAAGAAATTCAACTCAGCGCGGGTAAACGGCGGGTGTAACTATGACTCTCTTAAGCATGTTGACCAGATACGATTACTGCCCAGTGCTCTGAAATTCAATATGAAGAAATTGAACTAAGCGCGGGTAAACGGCGGGTCTAACTATGACTCTCTTAAGCGTGTTGACCAGATACGATTTCTGCCCAGTGCTCTGCAATTCCATGTGAAGGAATTCAACTAAGCGCGGGTAAACGGCGGGAGTAACTGTGACTCTCTTAAGCGTGTTGACCAGATACGATTTCTGCCCAGTGCTCTGCAATTCAATGTGAAGAAATTCAACTCAGCGCGGGTAAACGGCGGGTGTAACTATGACTCTCTTAAGCGTGTTGACCAGATACGATTGCTGCCCAGTGCTCTGAAATTCAATATGAAGAAATTGAACTAAGCGCGGGTAAACGGCGGGACTAACTATGACTCTCTTAAGCGTGTTGACCAGATACGATTTCTACCCAGTGCTCTGAAATTCAATGTGAAGAAATTCAACTAAGCGCGGGTAAACGGCGGGAGTAACTTTGACTCTCGTAAGCGTGTTGACCAGATACGATTTCTGCACAGTGCTCTGAAATTCAATGTGAAGGAATTCAACTAAGCGCGGGTAAACGGCGGGAGTAACTCTGACTCTCTTAAGCGTGTTGAACAGATACGATTTCTGCCCAGTGCACTGAAATTCAATGTGAAGAAATTCAACTACGCGCGGGTGAGCGGCGGGAGTAACACTGACTCTCTTAATCGTGTTGACCAGATACGATTTCTGCCCAGTGCTCTGCAATTCCATGTGAAGGAATTCAACTAAGCGCGGGTAAACGGCGGGAGTAACTGTGACTCTCTTAAGCGTGTTGACCAGATACGATTTCTGCCCAGTGCTCTGCAATTCAATGTGAAGAAATTCAACTCAGCGCGGGTAAACGGCGGGTGTAACTATGACGCTCTTAAGCGTGTTGACCAGATACGATTGCTGCCCAGTGCTCTGAAATTCAATATGAAGAAATTGAACTAAGCGCGGGTAAACGGCGGGACTAACTATGACTCTCTTAAGCGTGTTGACCAGATACGATTTCTACCCAGTGCTCTGAAATTCAATGTGAAGAAATTCAACTAAGCGCGGGTAAACGGCGGGAGTAACTTTGACTCTCGTAAGCGTGTTGACCAGATACGATTTCTGCACAGTGCACTGAAATTCAATGTGAAGAAATTCAAGTAACCGCGGGTAAACGGCGGTAGTAACTATGATTCTCTTAAGCGTGTTGACCAGATACGATTTCTGCCCAGTGCTCTGCAATTCAATGTGAAGAAATTCAACTCAGCGCGGGTAAACGGCGGGTGTAACTATGACTCTCTTAAGCGTGTTGACCAGATACGATATCTGCCCAGTGCTCTGCAATTCAATGTGAAGAAATTCAACTCAGCGCGGGTAAACGGCGGGTGTAACTATGACTCTCTTAAGCGTGTTGACCAGATACGATATCTGCCCAGTGCTCTGCAATTCAATGTGAAGAAATTCAACTAAGCGCGGGTAAACTGCGGGACTAACTATGACTCTCTTAAGCGTGTTGACCAGATACGATATCTGCACAGTGCTCTGAAATTCAATGTGAAGAAATTCAACTAAGCGAGGGTAAACGGCGGGAGTAACTCTGACTCTCTTAAGCGTGTTGACCAGATACGATTTCTGCCCAGTGCTCTGAAATTCAATGTGAAGAAATTCAACTAAGCGCGGGTAAACGGCGCGAGTAACTGTGACTCTCTTAAGCGTGTTGACCAGATACGATTTCTGCCCAGTGCTCTGCAATTCAATGTGATGAAATTCAAATAAGCGCGGGTAAACGGCGGGTGTAACTATGACTCTCTTAAGCGTGTTGACCAGGTACGATATCTGTCCAGTGCTCTGCAATTCAATGTGAGGAAATTCAACTAAGCGCGGGTAAACGGCGGGAGTAACTATGACTCTCTTAAGCGTGTTGACCAGATACGATTTCTGCCCAGTGCTCCGCAATTCAATGTGAAGAAATTCAACTAAGCGCGGGTAAATGGCGGGAGTAACTATGACTCTCTTAAGCGTGTTGACCAGATACGATTTCTGCCCAGTGCTCTGAAATTCAGTGTGAAGAAATTCAACTAAGCGCGGGTAAACGGCGGGAGTAACTGTGACTCTCTTAAGCGTGTTGACCAGATACGATTTCTGCTCAGTGCACTGAAATTCAAATAAGCGCGGGTAAACGGCGGGAGTAACTGCGACTCTCTTAACCGTGTTGACCAGATACGATTTCTGCCCAGTGCCCTGCAATTCAATGTGAAGAAATTCAACTAGGCGCGGGTAAACGGCGGTAGTAACTATGACTCTCTTAAGCGTGTTGACCGGATACGATTTCTGCACAGTGCACTGAAATTCAATGTGAAGAAATTCAACTACGCGCGGGTGAGCGGCGGGAGTAACACTGACTCTCTTAAGCGTGTTGACCAGATACGATTTCTGCCCAGTGCTCTGCAATTCCATGTGAAGGAATTCAACTAAGCGCGGGTAAACGGCGGGAGTAACTGTGACTCTCTTAAGCGTGTTGACCAGATACGATTTCTGCCCAGTGCTCTGCAATTCAATGTGAAGAAATTCAACTCAGCGCGGGTAAACGGCGGGTGTAACTATGACTCTTTTAAGCGTGTTGACCAGATACGATTGCTGCCCAGTGCTCTGAAATTCAATATGAAGAAATTGAACTAAGCGCGGGTAAACGGCGGGACTAACTATGACTCTCTTAAGCGTGTTGACCAGATACGATTTCTACCCAGTGCTCTGAAATTCAATGTGAAGAAATTCAACTAAGCGCGGGTAAACGGCGGGAGTAACTTTGACTCTCGTAAGCGTGTTGACCAGATACGATTTCTGCACAGTGCTCTGAAATTCAATGTGAAGGAATTCAACTAAGCGCGGGTAAACGGCGGGAGTAACTCTGACTCTCTTAAGCGTGTTGAACAGATACGATTTCTGCCCAGTGCACTGAAATTCAATGTGAAGAAATTCAACTACGCGCGGGTGAGCGGCGGGAGTAACACTGACTCTCTTAATCGTGTTGACCAGATACGATTTCTGCCCAGTGCTCTGCAATTCCATGTGAAGGAATTCAACTAAGCGCGGGTAAACGGCGGGAGTAACTGTGACTCTCTTAAGCGTGTTGACCAGATACGATTTCTGCCCAGTGCTCTGCAATTCAATGTGAAGAAATTCAACTCAGCGCGGGTAAACGGCGGGTGTAACTATGACGCTCTTAAGCGTGTTGACCAGATACGATTGCTGCCCAGTGCTCTGAAATTCAATATGAAGAAATTGAACTAAGCGCGGGTAAACGGCGGGACTAACTATGACTCTCTTAAGCGTGTTGACCAGATACGATTTCTACCCAGTGCTCTGAAATTCAATGTGAAGAAATTCAACTAAGCGCGGGTAAACGGCGGGAGTAACTTTGACTCTCGTAAGCGTGTTGACCAGATACGATTTCTGCACAGTGCACTGAAATTCAATGTGAAGAAATTCAAGTAACCGCGGGTAAACGGCGGTAGTAACTATGATTCTCTTAAGCGTGTTGACCAGATACGATTTCTGCCCAGTGCTCTGCAATTCAATGTGAAGAAATTCAACTCAGCGCGGGTAAACGGCGGGTGTAACTATGACTCTCTTAAGCGTGTTGACCAGATACGATATCTGCCCAGTGCTCTGCAATTCAATGTGAAGAAATTCAACTAAGCGCGGGTAAACGGCGGGACTAACTATGACTCTCTTAAGCGTGTTGACCAGATACGATATCTGCACAGTGCTCTGAAATTCAATGTGAAGAAATTCAACTAAGCGAGGGTAAACGGCGGGAGTAACTCTGACTCTCTTAAGCGTGTTGACCAGATACGATTTCTGCCCAGCGCTCTGAAATTCAATGTGAAGAAATTCAACTAAGCGCGGGTAAACGGCGCGAGTAACTGTGAATCTCTTAAGCGTGTTGACCAGATACGATTTCTGCCCAGTGCTCTGCAATTCAATGTGATGAAATTCAAATAAGCGCGGGTAAACGGCGGGTGAAACTATGACTCTCTTAAGCGTGTTGACCAGGTACGATATCTGTCCAGTGCTCTGCAATTCAATGTGAGGAAATTCAACTAAGCGCGGGTAAACGGCGGGAGTAACTATGACTCTCTTAAGCGTGTTGACCAGATACGATTTCTGCCCAGTGCTCCGCAATTCAATGTGAAGAAATTCAACTAAGCGCGGGTAAATGGCGGGAGTAACTATGACTCTCTTAAGCGTGTTGACCAGATACGATTTCTGCCCAGTGCTCTGAAATTCAGTGTGAAGAAATTCAACTCAGCGCGGGTAAACGGCGGGTGTAACTATGACGCTCTTAAGCGTGTTGACCAGATACGATTGCTGCCCAGTGCTCTGAAATTCAATATGAAGAAATTGAACTAAGCGCGGGTAAACGGCGGGACTAACTATGACTCTCTTAAGCGTGTTGACCAGATACGATTTCTGCTCAGTGCACTGAAATTCAAATAAGCGCGGGTAAACGGCGGGAGTAACTGCGACTCTCTTAACCGTGTTGACCAGATACGATTTCTGCCCAGTGCCCTGCAATTCAATGTGAAGAAATTCAACTAGGCGCGGGTAAACGGCGGTAGTAACTATGACTCTCTTAAGCGTGTTGACCAGATACGATTTCTGCTCAGTGCACTAAAATTCAATGTGAAGAAATTCAAATAAGCGCGGGTAAACGGCGGGAGTAACTATGCCTCTCTTAAGCGTGTTGACCAGATACGATTTCTGCCCAGTGCTCTGAAATTCAATGTGAAGAAATTCAACTAAGCGCGGGTAAACGGCGGGACTAACTATGATTCTCTTAAGCGTGTTGACCAGATACGATTTCTGCCCAGTGCTCTGAAATTCAATGTGAAGAAATTCAACTAAGCGCGGTTAAACGGCGGTAGTAAATATGACTCTCTTAAGCGTGTTGACCAGATACGATTTCTGCACAGTGCACTGAAATTCACTGTGAAGAAATTCAACTAAGCGCGGGTAAACGGCGGGAGAAACTGTGACTCTCTTAAGCGTGTTGACCAGATACGATTTCTGCTCAGTGCACTGAAATTCAAATAAGCGCGGGTAAACGGCGGGAGTAACTGTGACTCTCTTAACCGTGTTGACCAGATACGATTTCTGCCCAGTGCCCTGCAATTCAATGTGAAGAAATTCAACTAAGCGCGGGTAAACGGCGGTAGTAACTATGACTCTCTTAAGCGTGTTGACCAGATACGATATCTGCACAGTGCTCTGAAATTCAATGTGAAGAAATTCAACTAAGCGAGGGTAAACGGCGGGAGTAACTCTGACTCTCTTAAGCGTGTTGACCAGATACGATTTCTGCCCAGTGCTCTGAAATTCAATGTGAAGAAATTCAACTAAGCGCGGGTAAACGGCGCGAGTAACTGTGACTCTCTTAAGCGTGTTGACCAGATACGATTTCTGCCCAGTGCTCTGCAATTCAATGTGATGAAATTCAAATAAGCGCGGGTAAACGGCGGGTGTAACTATGACTCTCTTAAGCGTGTTGACCAGGTACGATATCTGCCCAGTGCTCTGCAATTCAATGTGAAGAAATTCAACTAAGCGCGGGTAAACGGCGGGACTCACTATGATTCTCTTAAGCGTGTTGACCAGATACGATTTCTGCCCAGTGCTCTGCAATTGTATGTGAAGAAATTCAACTCAGCGCGGGTAAACGGCGGGTGTAACTATGACTCTCTTAAGCATGTTGACCAGATACGATTACTGCCCAGTGCTCTGAAATTCAATATGAAGAAATTGAACTAAGCGCGGGTAAACGGCGGGTCTAACTATGACTCTATTAAGCGTGTTGACCAGATACGATTTCTGCCCAGTGCTCTGAAATTCAGTGTGAAGAAATTCAACTAAGCGCGGGTAAACGGCGGGAGTAACTGTGACTCTCTTAAGCGTGTTGACCAGATACGATTTCTGCTCAGTGCACTGAAATTCAAATAAGCGCGGGTAAACGGCGGGAGCAACTGTGACTCTCTTAACCGTGTTGACCAGATACGATTTCTGCCCAGTGCCCTGCAATTCAATGTGAAGAAATTCAACTAAGCGCGGGTAAACGGCGGTAGTAACTATGACTCTCTTAAGCGTGTTGACCAGATACGATATCTGCACAGTGCTCTGAAATTCAATGTGAAGAAATTCAACTAAGCGAGGGTAAACGGCGGGAGTAACTCTGACTCTCTTAAGCGTGTTGACCAGATACGATTTCTGCCCAGTGCTCTGAAATTCAATGTGAAGAAATTCAACTAAGCGCGGGTAAACGGCGCGAGTAACTGTGACTCTCTTAAGCGTGTTGACCAGATACGATTTCTGCCCAGTGCTCTGCAATTCAATGTGATGAAATTCAAATAAGCGCGGGTAAACGGCGGGTGTAACTATGACTCTCTTAAGCGTGTTGACCAGGTACGATATCTGCCCAGTGCTCTGCAATTCAATGTGAAGAAATTCAACTAAGCGCGGGTAAACGGCGGGACTCACTATGATTCTCTTAAGCGTGTTGACCAGATACGATTTCTGCCCAGTGCTCTGCAATTGTATGTGAAGAAATTCAACTCAGCGCGGGTAAACGGCGGGTGTAACTATGACTCTCTTAAGCATGTTGACCAGATACGATTACTGCCCAGTGCTCTGAAATTCAATATGAAGAAATTGAACTAAGCGCGGGTAAACGGCGGGTCTAACTATGACTCTCTTAAGCGTGTTGACCAGATACGATTTCTGCCCAGTGCTCTGAAATTCAGTGTGAAGAAATTCAACTAAGCGCGGGTAAACGGCGGGAGTAACTGTGACTCTCTTAAGCGTGTTGACCAGATACGATTTCTGCTCAGTGCACTGAAATTCAAATAAGCGCGGGTAAACGGCGGGAGTAACTGTGACTCTCTTAACCGTGTTGACCAGATACGATTTCTGCCCAGTGCCCTGCAATTCAATGTGAAGAAATTCAACTAAGCGCGGGTAAACGGCGGTAGTAACTATGACTCTCTTAAGCGTGTTGACCGGATACGATTTCTGCACAGTGCACTGAAATTCAATGTGAAGAAATTCAACTAAGCGCGGGTAAACGGCGGGAGTAACTGTGACTCTCTTAAGCGTGTTGACCAGATACGATTTCTGCTCAGTGCACTAAAATTCAATGTGAAGAAATTCAAATAAGCGCGGGTAAACGGCGGGAGTAACTATGACTCTCTTAAGCGTGTTGACCGGATACGATTTCTGCCCAGTGCTCTGAAATTCAATGTGAAGAAATTCAACTAAGCGCGGGTAAACGGCGCGAGTAACTGTGACTCTCTTAAGCGTGTTGACCAGATACGATTTCTGCCCAGTGCTCTGCAATTCAATGTGATGAAATTCAAATAAGCGCGGGTAAACGGCGGGTGTAACTATGACTCTCTTAAGCGTGTTGACCAGGTACGATATCTGCCCAGTGCTCTGCAATTCAATGTGAAGAAATTCAACTAAGCGCGGGTAAACGGCGGGACTCACTATGATTCTCTTAAGCGTGTTGACCAGATACGATTTCTGCCCAGTGCTCTGCAATTGTATGTGAAGAAATTCAACTAAGCGCGGTTAAACGGCGGTAGTAACTATGACTCTCTTAAGCGTGTTGACCAGATACGATTTCTGCACAGTGCACTGAAATTCAATGTGAAGAAATTCAACTAAGCGCGGGTAAACGGCGGGAGAAACTGTGACTCTCTTAAGCGTGTTGACCAGATACGATTACTGCCCAGTGCTCTGAAATTCAATGTGAAGAAATTCAACTAAGCGCGGGTAAACGGCGGGACTAACTATGATTCTCTTAAGCGTGTTGACCAGATACGATTTCTGCCCAGTGCTCTGCAATTCAATGTGAAGAAATTCAACTAAGCGCGGGTAAATGGCGGGAGTAACTATGACTCTCTTAAGCGTGTTGACCAGATACGATTTCTGCCCAGTGCTCTGAAATTCAATGTGAAGAAATTCAACTAAGCGCGGGTAAACGGCGGGAGTAACTGTGACTCTCTTAAGCGTGTTGACCAGATACGATTTCTGCTCAGTGCACTGAAATTCAAATAAGCGCGGATAAACGGCGGGAGTAACTATGACTCTCTTAAGCGTGTTGACCAGATACGATTTCTGCACAGTGCTCTGAATGTCAACGTGAAGAAATTCAACTAAGCGCGGGTAAACGGCGGGAGTAACTGTGACTCTCTTAAGGAGAGTCGTAGTTACAGGGACGGTGACGCGCAATATAGACCTTTCAGTAGGTCCATTAGCCTCTCCCGTCCCAGCTGCACGTCATGCCTCCTCGTGGCCCCGCTGGTAACATGCCTATTACACACACACGCCTCACACGCACATACAATCGCACACACACGCGCACACACACTTACACACATTTACACACACACACATCTACACAGACACACACAAACTCACACATAGGCATGGCTAAATGACGTGTGGCGACTGGGGGTCTTCCCTCACAGTATCCGGCATGACTGGAGAAAAATAGAACGTTATAACCCAGCTTATTGCTAATATTCTCTGCTTGCCGATATAACAGGCTTATACCTGTGAAACCGCAGTACCTAATTATCCGTAGAGAGTATCATGTTACATGAAAGGAGCTTTACATTGGTTGACAACTCGGCTATACAATAGGTTAACGACTTTGATTATGGATTGGAATAACAATTTGATCTTATACTTACCCGAAACGATTATGACCAGTACAAGCAACGACCCGGCCGCGGACACTTAACTAACTGGTCCCGGGAGTTCCGTGACGGATTTATCCGTTCTGGAGGGGACCACCATTGATGACCTGGCTATTAATAAGGACACGATTAAGATAAGCGTTCCATTAGACGAGAACGGCATCTTATGCCCAGTATGCTTGGAAAAACACTTAAATCTTTCATTTTTAACGGCTCGTGACCTTGCCAAGCATATGACTAAGCATCACCTCCTCAGGGACGTCCTCTGGGTGTGCAGATTTTGTGAAAAATCCTTTCCGAGTGTTCATGGCTGCAGCGTACATCTTCCGCGGTGTAAAGGTCCAGCTAGCACGAATCAGAAGAAATTTCCGTGTGAAATATGTGGCGAATCATTCGATAAGCAGACTGGTCTCTCCATACACGAACTTCATATGCACCCTAGCACCAGGAATATCAAAAGAAGAGCTCTAGCTGAAAAGCCTAAGAAAACCGGCGGTAGGAAATTGAGTGTGTGGACTGAAGAAGAGACCGCATTGCTTCAAAGATTAGAAGAAACATACGGTCAGTCACAATACCCAAATAAGGAAATGGAAAGGTTCTTTACAATTAAAAGTTTAAAACAAATTAGTGATAAGAGAAAATATTTGCGCAAAAGGAGAGAGACAGGGCGAAACATAACAGAAACAAATAGTAATACGAATGTAAATATAAACGAGGAGGAGGAGGATGTAAACATAAACATAAATATTGAAGAAGAAAATGTGACTGCGATGGGAATAGAGCCACGAGTATGGAGTGTGAATTACTCACAGGAACAAAATGAAGCCATAAATGTAGAGGTGGGTAATGTGGAGAGTGTGGTTAATGATGAATTCAATGTATGGCGTGAAAGCATTGTTAGGGAAATCGAAAAACCTATAGACATCCCTAACGAAATAACAGGAATATATACAGATTTAATGGAGGTCTGGTCTTTAAACAAAAATAATCCGTCGGAATTAGAGAAGAATCGATGATTTCGTGGCCAATAAATTGATTACATTTTTATTAACGAGCGCGGAAAATAAAGAAAACAGCAATAAAACAAACAATTGTAACAATATAAACAAAAACAATAAATATAAGAGGAATACTAGTTCGCGAAAACGAATAAAGAGATATTCTTACGCCAGGTGCCAGGAAATATATAAGGAGTGTCCCAGAAAGTTAGCAGATGCCATTGTGAATCATGATAGTTCGCTCTGGGAACCATCAAAACAATTACCACCTGCTAAGGACATTGAAGAATTATACAAGAATTTATGGGAAAAGCCTGGCCCTTCAGTAACTTCTGTATTTAGTTCAAATGTATCTTCACTAAATTTAAATAATATATTCCCTCCTATCGAACCAACAGAAGTAATTTGTAGAGTTAAAAAACTAAAAAATAAAACAGCGGCAGGTCCTGATGGCTTACAGAAAAGGCACTTATTAGCTCCTGGTGTAGTAATAATATTAAATAAGTTATATAATATTTTATGTTATAGCCTCCATTATCCTTCGGCATGGAAGGAAAATCGAACAACACTAATACCGAAAGGTAGTAAAGATCTCAGTAGAGCCAGTAATTGGAGGCCTATAACAATTAGTTCGGTATTAAGTAGAATATTTTCGTCCATTATAGATGCTCGATTAAGGAATGTCATCGTCCAAAATTTCAGGCAGAAAGGTTTTACCTCCGAAAGCGGTTGTGTTCACAATATAAATACCTTAAAAACAGTTTTAGCCAGAAGTAAGGTTAATACAGGCGGTACATTTATCGTACTGGATATATCTAAAGCCTTTGACACAGTTCCATACTCGGCCATAAAACCAAGTTTAATTAAAAAAGGTATTCCCGAGCCTATAACAGAACTAATTACTAAAATGTATACAGATTGCACAACAACAATTAAAACGCACGCTAAAAATATTAAAAATGATAGTAACAAAAATAAAAATCAAGTTAAAAATGGCGATGACGGTATAAAAATTAACCGTGTCGTTGCGATAGTAATCCTGCTCAGTACGAGAGGAACCGCAGGTTCGGACATTTGGTTCACGCACTCGGTCGAGCGGCCGGTGGTGCGAAGCTACCATCCGTGGGATTATGCCTGAACGCCTCTAAGGCCGTATCCTTTCTAGACAAAGTTGGCAACGATATTTCTAGGAGTCTCGTGTGGGTCGAAAGGCTCAAAACAATGTGACACTACTAGGTGGACGGTCCTCGGATCGTTCATCGCACGGGCCCCAGTTTGCCGTATAGGCGTCATCGGATTCGTCGTCGGGATCTCACCGCACGACGACCACGGCGCTCTAACGGTCGATCATGCGTACTCCAAGTTCGACGTCGAGACTCGGAATCGTCTGTAGACGACTTAGGTACCGAGCGGGGTGTTGTACTCGGTAGAGCAGTTACCACGCTGCGATCTGTTGAGACTCAGCCCTATGCTTGGGGATTCGTCTTGTTGGTTAGGCGAGGATCCCAAAGAAAATGTATCTGGAAAGAAAGAAAAAGCGAAAGAAAGAAAAATAATAGAGAAAGAACGAACGGGAATGAATATCGTGCACCAAACACGCGATACATTCCGTTTCGTATAAAAACGTTAGAGTTGGAACGAGAGTTCTTCTCTTCACAATTTGTTACGAAAGCAAAAAAGCAATACGCGGCTAGAACTTGTTCTTTCGCGCCGCATCGCGAAAGCAATACGCTGCCAGAACTTGTATATACGCTACAGATACGAAAAGCAATACGTCGCTAGAACTTTTTCTTTCGCGCCGCATCACCAAAACAATACGCTGCCAGAAATATTATATACGCTACAGATACGAAAAGCAATACGCCGCTAGAACTTGTTCTTTCGCTACGAATCACGAAAGCAATACGCTGCCAGAACTTGTATATACGCTACAGATACGAAAAGCAATACGCCGCTAGAACTTGTTCTTTCGCGCCTCATCGCGAAAGCAATACGCTGCCAGAACTTGTATATACGCTACAGATACGAAAAGCAATACGCTGCCAGAACTTATTCTTTCGCTACGAATCACGAAAGCAATACGCGGCTAGAACTTGTTCTTTCGCGCCGCATCGCGAAACCAATACGCTGCCAGAACTTGTATATACGCTACAGATACGAAAAGCAATACGCTGCCAGAACTTGTACTTACGCGACGAAACATGAGAGCTATACGCTGCCAGAACTTGTACTTGAACTAGTGATAAATATTTAATAACTTCGGAGCGTATGAATCCGAACGCGCGAAACCGGTGTAAAAGTAATTAGAAAACGTTCTTCTATCGAGAAAAAATATCGTTTGTAGGTGTTGTCAGTGATCGTTTCATCGATTAAAAAGTACCGAAGGGAACTTAGAGCGAAATCGAAAGCAATATTCGGCCGAAAATGTTACGGCCCGGGTCCTCGAAGGGATAAATTATTATTCCTTTCGCCACTCGACCGTATCTTTTCTTATGTTCTTCAGCTTTTGGGTTAGCGTAGCGTTGCGCGTACGTCGTCACCCTGGGTCCGTGATGGCTCGCCGATGTCAATCCTCGTACAATCTTCCAATAATCCTTGTGTCTCTCGCAGATGTCCTATCTTTATTCCGTCACGCTAGGCGATGCTCGTGAATTATCAACGAGTGGAATATCGATGGAGTGGAGTATGTCGGTTAGGTATCTCAAGATGAATTCTCTCACAGGTTAAATATATATATTAATATATATTCTTGAATATGATGAGTGGTACAAACGTTGAATATAATGTTGACTCGTGGTATAATAATGTATAATAAAGTTCGCTTACTCTAGACACTCGACGGTGATGGGGGACGATTAGGACCACCCGTAAGGATACTTTGATGAATGCAGGATATGAATGCCTTGATGAATGCCGGATATGAATACTTTGATGAATGCCGGAGATAGAACGTTGTGACCGGGCTTGGAGTAGGATGACCTATCTCGCAGGGTACCGGGTAGCAAACTGGGCTCGTGAGTGAACTTGATCGGGGTTTTTATAGTGGTTGAGAACAAAGGGAATGATTCTAGAAGGTTCGGCTGATGCAAGAGGACGTTATTGTAAGATAAGAGAGGAATGTGTTTACGGTCGATGGTGAGAAGAGAGGATGTTATGGTAAGATATCTCGAGAGGATGTTATGGATAGATAAGTGGAGAATGTGTTTATAGGAACGGTTCGAAAGGATGTTATTGTAAGATATCGATAAGGGTGTTTGGGCGAGTGTTACTGGAGAGTGTTTATGATCGAATAGAATTTAGGTGAAGACAGGATGTTTATAAGGATTGAGTTCGAGGAAATGACTTATCGCATGGGAAAGGAATGTCGAGTGCTGTACAATCTTATAAACTATGATCTTATAAACTATGCTTGCGTCGTTGCATATAATATGTCCTACGTCTAATGATTACATGGCTTGGTTAAGATATGCTCTACGTGTCTAAGTCGATTATATGCTTCGAGTATAAATGTGTCTTATATTCTAGCGGTTATATATGTATCTTAAACTCTATGTAAACGTCGGAGGCCCGACGTAACAACGGCTCGACACCGAACCGACTATGCCGAACTTTAAATTCTCGATAATTTTTTTATTTATGAATCCAGACATGCCAAAACTATATAACATTGTTAGGAATACGTTACTCTATCGATTCTGTATAAATTTTATATAGGTTGTCAGTCATCGGTTCACCGAAGCGACTATGCCGGAGGGACTTAGACGCGTTCGAGCTTCGCACCGAACCGACTATGCGGAACCATAAATTCTCGATAATTTTTTTATTTATGAATCCAGACATACCAAAACTAGATAACATTGTTAGAAATTCGTTACTCTATCGATTCTATATAAATTTTACATAGGTTGTCAGTCATCGTTTCACCGAACCGACTATGCCGGAGGGACTTAGACGCGTTCGAATTCGACACTGAACATACCATTTATTCTCAATATTTAAAAATATTGCAAATATTTTGTGTATTCGTATAGTTTATTTCAACGTATTTTGTTCTCTGTCATTGGTTTTGTATGTTAACGTTATGTTTGTTATTGATTTTCGTGAAAAAAAAAAAAAAAAATTTTTTTTACAATTAATTTTATCATTAAATTTTGTAAAATAATTGTTAGAACATCGTCCGTATACTTTTTAGAGTGTTTGACAACTTTTGGAAAAATCGAATTTTTCGCGCTAAGTTTTACCGCACTCTCGAATTGGTACGTTCGGATCGCGCGTTAGACCCATAAGCGCCCGTGCGTAAGGGCCGGCGTCGCCGACCATCCGGCCGGCCGTTCGGTATCTATAAGGAGACGTTCGGTCCGGTCGTACCAGACGGAACAGCGTCGGGCGCGTGGCTATTTTATGACCTCGGTTGAGAACTAGTCCACCGCTCCTCGAGCGTAACTCCGCGTTGCCTCGACTGTTCGTGCTCTCGGTATCGATGCAGGATTTTCTCCACACTGCATTGTCGCGTGTCGGCGTCTAAGACCAAATGGCACATATGCGACGAACCTTTAACATGAGGCTGGTGACTCGTATGCACTTCGGTGTGTACGTTGTACTGCGAAAGAACAGGCTATCCTTCCAGCTAAAATTCCAACTGTTATTGAAACAGGCAAAGGTTTTCTAGAATAGTTGAATATAAAATTGAACCAAAAAAGTGGTGTTGAACGGACTTGTTCGTTACAACGCCTTTATATCGAGAGACTAAAAATATAAAACGGAATATTTATTCCGAAATACAAATTACAAATTACGTCCCTTAATGTTTCGTGCGTCTCGAACGCCTAATATTCTCTCAAAATGTGTAACTATGACTCTCAACACAAAAAAACGGTTTATGAAACGGAAACTTCTTCCAAAGTGGAGAGTTTTCGGTACGGTGATGTCTCGATATTATCGAGCTTCACGATACGTACAAAATTTATACAAAAATTATCGTAACTATGACTCTGAAACACAAAAACGGTTTATGAAACGGAAACTTCTTCCAAAGTGGAGAGTTTTCGGTACGGTCATGTCTCGATATTATCCAGCTTCACAATACGTACAGAATATTTTATATAATATCGTAATTATGACTTTATAACCGTTGGACTTGGTCCGGCGTGGTTTATTCACACAGCCGGCTCAGCCGGTACGCCGGGTTCGGTCCCGGGGACACAATATACTTATAACCTAGACGCGACTTATAAACTAACGCGGAGTTTGGAGCGCGGGTTGGACGCGGGCGGATGGTCAATCAACGGAACGCGGGCTTTTGGCTTTACACGGCGGAACGCGGGGTATTCGGCGCGACGCGGATTTGTACAAGACGGTGCGCGACTTACTTACTAACGCAGAATGACATTAACCAACGCTGGGTAGAGGGACAGTGGGAGAATGGAGTAGACAGTGCGCCGCAATAGAGGTCGGAGAGCTGCGGGGAACGCCTTGCACTCCTTCCCTGGCTAGAGACCGTGGACCCGAGCACGCGATCTACGCGTTCCTTCGTCGGTCGGATGGCCCCGTCTCGTGGATCGAGCCACGACGTAGGGCCTAGGGACGGAGTCTTGCGACGCGTTTGGCGGCTGAGAGGCCCTTTGCCGCGTAGTCGCCCTCCGGGGAGGAAAGATGAGGAGTACACCAAAAAATACAAGAGAGCTGGCACGGTTGCTATCGGTTACGGCTCGTGATCGGTTAACGCTCGCTTGCCAGGTGCTCTCCGCTTATCGGTGATCGGGCCGGTCTTATATACGCCGCGGGAGCCGATTCTCCCGCGAGAATCGCGATCGCGGCGGTCGCCCTCTATTAGCGGTGATAGCGAGTTCGCGCCAATCCTAGTCGTTACAACTTCAACACAAAACGTGTGTAACTATGATTACACCAAAAAAAAATACGGTTTCTGAAGCGGAAACTTCTTCCAAAGTGGAGAGTTTTCGGTACGGTGATGTCTTCGATATTATCGAGCTTCACGATACGTACGAAGTTTATACAAAAATGTATATATATAATGTCGTAACTATGGCTCGAAAAATTTTAAGAGAGAAAAAGAAGGTGGATTTGTACGAATCGATGTGCCCAGCGCGAGCTATACTTCTCTGTGTACGTGCCTGCTTCGCTTCGGTTTTCCGAACAGCATGTCCGTTGTACGCGCTATCACGGTACGTTCAGCATGCCACTGTACGCGCTAACCTATATCGGTGTGTCTTAAATAAAAATACCAAAGACGAGAGAGAAGGGAGGAGAAATTTATACAAACATGTGCAATAACCTATTAATAACTTTGAGCACATGCGAACCAAATTAAAAAGGGAACGTTTAAGCTGATTGTGGTTCGTTTACAAAAATGGTATTACGAAAATGAAAAGAACACCGATGTTGTGGAGGTTTTCAATACAAGCGTGTGTGGTTTACGTGCTTAACCGTTTCGATGAACAGCGTGAAAGCGGTGTACGTGATTCCAAAACTTTTCAACGAGAAACCTTTACGGCACGAGAGGACTTGCTTTTTACGCGCTTTATGGATACAAAAGAGAGACCCCGAGGAGGAACGAAACGTTTATATCGACACGCTCAGCGTGACGCCACCGTACGTGCCTGTTCCAGTTCGTTTTTCGAACAGCATGTCCGCTGTACGCGCCTATCTCGGTGTGTTGTGTCGTTAAATATAATATATACATATATATATATATATATATCAAAAACCATAACGTACCAAATAAGAGTAAGGGGATCATTTATGAAAAGTGCAGCAAAAATTGGTTCGTGTACAAAAATTGTACACAAATATTATGAAAGAAAGAAAGGGAACGTTTAAGCTGAAAAATGAAAAAAAATACGAACACAACAGCGTGCTTGTTACGCGCTTACACCCGATGATTATGATCGGGACCGATTCTTACGGCGTGAAAGCGGTGTTACGTGCTTCCAAAACATTTTGAACCGGAGAATCAATTTTTCGGCACGAGAGGACGGCGTTTTTTTTTTACGCGCTTACGTCGATATGCGTTTCTTCGAATCCGGCATTGAGGTGTGGAGGACTCGTAATAAAATCGAAGAGAAGAGAGAGAAGGAGAGAGAATTGTGAGTCTTAACGTCGATCTGTCGTTGTTAAATTAAACCGAAAGCGCCGTCGAACGTAGAAAGACCCAATTGCGAATAAAATTGGCTTTAAGAAATATGAATTCTTTTAGCTCCCTGGTTGATCCTGCCAGTAGTCATATGCTTGTCTCAAAGATTAAGCCATGCATGTCTAAGTACATACCGAATTAAGGTGAAACCGCGAATGGCTCATTAAATCAGTTTTGTTTTTTTAGATCGTACAGAAACTTACTTGGATAACTGTGGTAATTCTAGAGCTAATACATGCAAACCAGAATTCCACCCAGAGATGGGAGGAGTGCTTTTATTAGATCAAAACCAATCGACGCGGCGGACGGTTCGTCCGTCTTCCCATCGTCGGCTATGATGACTCTGAATAACTTTGTGCTGATCGTACGGTCTTCTAGCACCGACGACGGATCTTTCAAATGTCTGCCTTATCAACTGTCGATGGTAGGTTCTACGCCTACCATGGTTGTAACGGGTAACGGGGAATCAGGGTTCGATTCCGGAGAGGGAGCCTGAGAAACGGCTACCACATCCAAGGAAGGCAGCAGGCGCGCAAATTACCCACTCCCGGCACGGGGAGGTAGTGACGAAAAATAACGATACGGGACTCATCCGAGGCCCCGTAATCGGAATGAGTACACTTTAAATCCTTTAACGAGGATCCAGCTCCAATAGCGTATATTAAAGTTGTTGCGGTTAAAAAGCTCGTAGTTGAATCTGTGTGTCGCAGTGTCGGTCCACCGCTCGCGGTGTTTAACTGGCATTATGCGATACGTCCTACCGGTGGGTTTAGCTTCTCTTCGGAGTTGCGGCCCAAGTTAAATATCCCATCGCGGTGCTCTTCATTGAGTGTCGAGGTGGGCCGGTACGTTTACTTTGAACAAATTAGAGTGCTTAAAGCAGGCTACCTTCGCCTGAATATTCTGTGCATGGAATAATGGAATAGGACCTCGGTTCTATTTTGTTGGTTTTCGGAACCCCGAGGTAATGATTAATAGGGACAGATGGGGGCATTCGTATTGCGACGTTAGAGGTGAAATTCTTGGATCGTCGCAAGACGGACAGAAGCGAAAGCATTTGCCAAAAATGTTTTCATTAATCAAGAACGAAAGTTAGAGGTTCGAAGGCGATCAGATACCGCCCTAGTTCTAACCATAAACGATGCCAGCTAGCGATCCGCCGAAGTTCCTCCGATGACTCGGCGGGCAGCTTCCGGGAAACCAAAGCTTTTGGGTTCCGGGGGAAGTATGGTTGCAAAGCTGAAACTTAAAGGAATTGACGGAAGGGCACCACCAGGAGTGGAGCCTGCGGCTTAATTTGACTCAACACGGGAAACCTCACCAGGCCCGGACACCGGAAGGATTGACAGATTGATAGCTCTTTCTTGATTCGGTGGGTGGTGGTGCATGGCCGTTCTTAGTTGGTGGAGCGATTTGTCTGGTTAATTCCGATAACGAACGAGACTCTAGCCTGTTAAATAGACGTAAATTATGGTATCTCGAAGGCCCCCGGCTTCGGTCGGTGTGGTTTTTACTACCAACGTACAAACAAATCTTCTTAGAGGGACAAGCGGCTTCTAGTCGCACGAGATTGAGTAATAACAGGTCTGTGATGCCCTTAGATGTTCTGGGCCGCACGCGCGCTACACTGAAGGAATCAACGTGCTTTCCCTGGCCCAAAAGGTCCGGGTAACCCGCTGAACCTCCTTCGTGCTAGGGATTGGGGCTTGAAATTATTCCCCATGAACGAGGAATTCCCAGTTAACGCGAGTCATAAGCTCGCGTTAATTACGTCCCTGCCCTTTGTACATACCGCCCGTCGCTACTACCGATTGAATGATTTAGTAAGGTCTTCGGACTGGTGCGCGGCAATGTCTCGGCATTGCCGATGTTACCGGAAAGATGACCAAACTTGATTATTTAGAGGAAGTAAAAGTCGTAACAAGGTTTCCGTAGGTGAACCTGCGGAAGGATCATTAACGAAAGAAAAACAAACTTACAAAGTTTGAAAGAAATTGGTGAGCTCGGACCGTACACGAAAAATTATATATGGAAACACATGATACGCAAAAATATTATAAGAAACACATGATATAATTTGTACGTGCCAAAAAACACAAAAGTGTGTCTATATGTAACTATAACTCTCGCATAACAAAAAAGTATATGTAACTATAACTCTCGAATAACAAAAGTATATGTAACTATAACTCTCTCTATACGCAAAAATGAGGATGAAAAAGTGCAGCACCTCGCGTATATAAAAATATATATATATATTGGCCGTACACACAAAAATGCGTAATAAAATGATAACACAATAAAATATTGTGTATCGGTTCCGAGCCACGAAAGACTGTGAGAGAGGAGAAATTTTTTGCGGTAGTAGCAAAAATGAAAAACAAAACATATACCAAAAATGTTAAATGACAATTCGTCGTTACGGCAGTCGTGATGCGGAGAGAAATTATGGTTTCGTGTAGGAGGTCGCTTTGGTTCTCATCGTCGATACTCCCGTCCGTATTTCGTATCCGCCGACGCGTTTCGCACGAGCAAGTGCGGAAAGATAAATAAAGTTAAAAAAGAGAGAGCAAACGCCGTTTCATGTCGAACGCCGAAAATAGAAAGAACGAAAGTTATCGACGAAAGAAAATCGAGAGTTTCCTCTATCTTCTCGGCTCTTCTTTCCGTAGCGTATAAAAAAGTTTCGACTCTCCCGGGACGTCGTCTAACTCTTGAACGGGTGCCGCACGATCTTCGAAAATACAAACAAAAAAAGTCGTCGTAACAAGAATCTTAATCTTGAACCTTGAGGAAAAACTGAACATTCTCATATATATACAATATATATACACATAAATGAATCTGCCGCGTATTTTACCGGCAGAAGGTTCGTTATGTAAAATAAAGAAAAGAGATCGTATGCATGGTGTACCCGTCCGTTGCGACGTCTGAGTTAAAGGGAGGAGAGAATCGAAATTGTTAAATAGATACGCGCCAGGGAAGCGAGAGGTTCGGAGAAGTAAAAGAGGTGAAGGTGAAAAATCTCGAAATATTCTTATCGGGCTTTCCTTTCTATATTATATTCTTGATTCGTGTTGCGTAACTCTCTCGCCACATCGAAGAAAACAAAGAGGAGAGAATCTAAAGAAATATTTTGGGACGTTTGGTAACGAGATGCATGGGTTGCGAAAGAAATTGTGTTAAATTTTTTTGTTTTTTTCGCCCGCCTCGTGAGAGACTCCCTTTATTTTCTTTCTCTCTAAATTGTGTGTCTTTGGACAACGGGAACCCCCTATATAGTCTCTTTCTATTTTGTGTTAAACGAGATAAAAAGAAGGTCGAAATAGAATTTTACGGAGGCTGGTTAACTTAATAACCGGGGGTCCGGGTAACCGATGGAAATCGAACCACGAAACCGCTCGACGAACAAAGTCGCCGTTTCACGAGTCCGCCTGCTTGCGACGGACGATATGGTAGCGTATCGCTTACGGACCGGCTGAGAAGCAGCGATAGCGTAGTCTCCTTCGTTGGTAGACCGATCTGACGCCGGCCATGGAGTCCGTATCGAATCTCGCGATACCGCCAAGACGTCCAATATATACGAGCAGCGAACAGGAGACTCTGTTACGCGCGGCAGCGCGTTTCGTATTTTCCACGGTTTTTTAATGGACTTTACCACACCCGAACACGACCGAGAAAACTCGCCGTACGAAGAGAAACGTGCCACTGGGCGTTTCATCGACGGTTCGTAGTTTTATACGGTATATCTCCCGTCCAACGACGTTCTATCGTGTCGTCTATCAACCGTTAAATCGGCGTCGTTCGCTCGGGTAAATCGATGAACAGAGCAACGACGAGACGACGTCCGATTACCGATACTCGATCTTGCGCTTGGATTGGAGTTAGTAGTCCTTGGACCGGCCAAACTTTGAAATACCGGTCGGCGACGCTATTGCTTTGGGTACTCTCGGGACCCGTCTTGAAACACGGACCAAGGAGTCTAACATGTGCGCGAGTCATTGGGATTTGATAAACCTAAAGGCGGAATGAAAGTGAAAGTCGTCCGTGAAGTCGACTAAGGGAGGATGGGCCTCGTTACGATTAGGCTTCGCACTCCCGGGGCGTCTCGTTCTCATTGCGAGAAGAGGCGCACCTAGAGCGTACACGTTGGGACCCGAAAGATGGTGGACTATGCCTGGTCAGGACGAAGTCAGGGGAAACCCTGATGGAGGTCCGTAGCGATTCTGACGTGCAAATCGATCGTCGGAACTGGGTATAGGGGCGAAAGACTAATCGAACCATCTAGTAGCTGGTTCCCTCCGAAGTTTCCCTCAGGATAGCTGGCACTCGACTCGAACGCAAATGACGAGTCTCATCTGGTAAAGCGAATGATTAGAGGCCTTGGGGCCGAAACGACCTCAACCTATTCTCAAACTTTAAATGGGTGAGATCTCTGGCTTGCTTGAATAATCATGATGCCACGAGATATAAAATTGATAAAATTTTACTTGGATCAGAGTGCCAAGTGGGCCAATTTTGGTAAGCAGAACTGGCGCTGTGGGATGAACCAAACGCAGAGTTAAGGCGCCTAAGTCGACGCTTATGGGATACCATGAAAGGCGTTGGTTGCTTAAGACAGCAGGACGGTGGCCATGGAAGTCGGAATCCGCTAAGGAGTGTGTAACAACTCACCTGCCGAAGCAACTAGCCCTGAAAATGGATGGCGCTGAAGCGTCGCGCCTATACTCCGCCGTCAACGGCAAGTGCGCAAGGAACGGGATTCAGTTCCCGTTCTCCATGAAGCCTTGACGAGTAGGAGGGTCGCAGCGGTGTGCGCAGAAGGGTCTGGGCGTGAGCCTGCCTGGAGCCACCGTCGGTGCAGATATTGGTGGTAGTAGCAAATACTCCAGCGAGGCCCTGGAGGACTGACGTGGAGAAGGGTTTCGTGTGAACAGCCGTTGCACACGAGTCAGTCGATCCTAAGCCCTAAGAGAAATCTAATGTTGATGAGGTGTCCTAATATTCACGCTTGTCGAACGCAAATGACAAACATACGTACGCTCGCACGCACGAACGCGCGCAAAGGCAAAAATGTCAAAGAAAAAATTGCAGTTAAATATACATTATTTTACGTCGCCGTCGTTTTTGGTGTCCTAATCCTCCGCTCGAACGATATGACCATTTTTATGTTAAATTTTACAAACTGTCGAACGCCGAAAAAAAATGGTCGCGGATCGGATCGATGGATCCTTCTCGATGTGTTGCGACGATGTCGAACGCCTGAAAGCGATTTTTTTCTACTTTTTGCTTGGTTCAATCTTTATAAACTGTCGAACGCAAGTCGTGTCGTCGTTGCGTCGCAGACGCGTCGTTGTTTATTTTTTTTTTGCGTGATTTGGGAAGAAACACACCCATCGGGCGAAAGGGAATCCGGTTCCTATTCCGGAACCCGGCAGCGGAACCGCATACCAATCGGGCCCTCGTAAGAGTGTTCGTCGGGGTAACCCAAAATGACCTGGAGACGCCGTCGGGAGATCTGGGAAGAGTTTTATTTTCTGTATAAGCGTTCGAGTTCCCTGGAAACCTCTAGCAGGGAGATAGGGTTTGGGACGCGAAGAGCACCGCAGTTGCGGCGGTGTCTGGATCTTCCCCTCGGACCTTGAAAATCTAGGAGAGGGCCACGTGGAGGTATCGCGCCGGTTCGTACCCATATCCGCAGCAGGTCTCCAAGGTGAAGAGCCTCTAGTCGATAGATTAATGTAGGTAAGGGAAGTCGGCAAATTGGATCCGTAACTTCGGAATAAGGATTGGCTCTGATGAGCGGGGCGTGTCGGGCTTGGTCGGGAAGTTGGCCTGGCTGACGTGCCGGGCCTGGGCGAGGTGAACGGTTGGGGTGCCGGGATCCGAGTTCAGGTTCGCGAGACAAGCTGTCTAGTTGTTTGTCTCCAGTGCCCTAGTGGGAGCCCTTGCCTCAGGGGTGGCCCAGCCAGGCGGCGCAGCATGTTTCTAGTTCCCTCCACTCGGGAGGGCTAATTAGCGCCGTCTGGTCCCCGACGCGAGGGGAGAATCGCGAAATACAGAGTCGGTCCCCTGTCGGAACGAGGCCAGTGGCACGTGCGCGGCACGACACCCCGAGAGGTCAGTTACGCCCTACGGGGCGTGCCTGGACTCTCGGGCTCACCGGTCCTGTGGCGGGTCTATGGCTGGCACCGTCGCAGGATGTAAGAAAGAATTCCCGGTTTGTAAGCCGTAGGCGTGTCACTGAGTACACAGGTGCCGTCGTGCGGTGTGTGGGGATAACCCACCCCACGGCGGGTCCTCGTCGGGATTGTCGCTTTTGCGGGTCCCCGGCGGGAGAAACGACCATCTCTCTTTAACCTAGCCAAATGCCTCGTCATCTAATTAGTGGCGCGCATGAATGGATTAACGAGATTCCCATCTGTCCCTATCTACTGGGATCCGCCATCTTGGTTTTGCCGAGTGCAGACGTGCTTCGCGTCGCTCCGCGTAAAATTCGAGTTTTCAGTGGAAATTTCCTCAGGAATATTATCCCGAGTGTTTAGAAGTGTGTTGTTAGTGACTGTGAACAGACAGAGACATAAGGTTCGGTGCAAAATAGTGTTTTGTGGAAGAAATCGGCGAAAAACCTCGTCGGTGCCTTCGGGCGTGGCCCGTCAGCGACGCCACACCATCGAAACACGATTTTCACGAACTGACTGGAGTTCCAGCCGAAAACCAACAACCCACTGGTGCCAGCTGCTGCAGGAGACCTTCTGGACTGCTGCAGAAGTGGAGAAAGGGTAAGTAATTAGAAATTAGAGTAGCTTTTAGTAGTCTTTCAGCTCGTAGGTTAGGACGCCATATTGGCGGCCATATTGGCGGAGGGATCGAGAGCCACATTCCATCGTGTGTGGCATCTCGGGAGAGACCCGGTCGCTTGAGAGTTATAGTTACAGGGACGGTGATGCGTAATACAGAAGCTCGATTAGTTCCGTTAGCCTCTCCCGTCCCAGCTGCACGTCTGCCTCCTCGTGGCCCCGCTGGAAACGTGTCTGTTACACTCACACACACACACACACACACACACACACACACACACGCGCGCGCGCGCGCGCGCGCGCACGCACATACATACACGCACGCACACACACACACGCACACATATACGCACACATTGTACACACATACACAATTCACACACAGATACCTACAAAGGTATACACGTATGCTTACACACAGACACGGCGAAACGACGTGCAGCGTTTGTGTGGAAGATTACTTCCTCCACAGCAAGCGAGCTCTACTCGCTTGCACAGTGAGCCTGTCCAGCGCTCAATACCTATGGCGATTAATAGCCTTACAAAAAGACAGGCATATGCCTCAGAAGTACTATTAGTACTCGTGCACGGCAGAAGATCCGCCACATCGCCAATAATATCTGCGGTGTTCAAGCGAATAGGAATTATCCTGCTCGCTCTGATGAACTGGATGGTCCCTAAACATCTATCTCCTCCCTTAATTAGGCCAACAACTATGTCAATGAATAGTGGTGATAATGTGTCGGAGGCTGGCGGCATCTTGGACCCCGCGGTGCCGTCTGCTGCGGAGTTAATCGCAAACAGGCAAGGGGTAGCCGGTGACGTAACTTTGGTTCCCGGTACGTCACAGGCCGCAGGCCTTCCTGCAAACGGGCAAGGGAACCCATCAATAAGTTTGCGTTCATCAATGCGTAACAAGATTCTTGAACGCACTGACCATACCATCAAGGTCATGAATGCGGCGCCTCTGTCGTGTCCTAAATGTGTAGATCGTGGCCATTCTATCATGTTCATTAAGCCAAAACAATTAGCCGACCACTGTGACACATACCATAAAGAGATGCGCACGCATTGGCAATGTGGCACCTGTGAGAAGATCTTCGACAAGGTGCATGGGCTGACTGTTCACGTTCCTAAGTGTAAGGGCCCGCAGGTTGTTACGTCGCTTCCGACCCAGTGTCATCTGTGTGCCTTGTCTTTCGCCAGCAAATCAGGTCTGTCACAGCACGAGCGACACATGCACCCTGCAACAAGCAATGAAAAACGAGTAGAAACATTTGCAGGTGAATCTAGTCGCGATATAAGACCCTCCGTCGCGTGGACAGACGATGAGACTAGGCTATTAGTTGAGCTTGATGCTAAGTACAAGGATGACCCTAGTATTAAATTCATAAATAAATTAATTTCTCAGTCTATACCTGGTAAGACAACCAAACAAATTTCTGATAAGAGGCGTTATCTGCGAGAAATGAATTTTAGAAATATTGATGATAATTCTGCATCGACCTCTTCAAGCGACGCTCAACGCACCATATTCACTAATCAGCAGTTCCAAGAATCCTGGACTGTTCCCAGTGCTGAGCACTCTGATGATGCGCTGGATGACGAAAGACGCATTTCTGCTGATACTTCCCATAAACTGCCCCTTAAGGAAGCTATCACAGCAACCAGTTGTCCTGAAGACGGGCTAGAAATATGGCAACAAATTACAGACGCTGCAAATTCGGATGAGCAACAACTAGAAGCGCTAGATACTATCGCTACTAATATTACAGCCAAGCTGTTATTGAAAAAGTCGTCCGAAGAAAAAGACCTAGGCCCTAAGAACAAAAAGCGTAACGCACGCGGCGCAAAAGAGAATAGTCGCAGAATGGGTCGGAAAGCGAAACAGCGTCAATTTCAGTTTGCCAAGTGTCAGGGCTTGTACGATAAATGCCCTAAGCGCATTGCAGATATGGTCGCGAGCAATGACCTTACACTTTTTGACTCCACATTGCCGCCACCGAAAGCGGAGGTGGAACAACTATACGATGAGCTCTGGGGGCAGCCAGGGCCTGAGCTATCGTTCGACAGTCAAAACGACTGTACCATTGAAGCTGCGTTAATTTTTAAACCCATAACTGAAGTTGAAGTGGAAAAAAAGATAAGTAAAATTCCAGGCTCTTCTGCTTCGGGTTTAGATAAAATTAAGAAGTGTCATTTGCGTAGTAAAGATGTACATATAATCTTAGCGTCCTATTATAATTTATTACTTCTCAAGGAATATTATCCTGATAAATGGCGGAGAAACAGAACTATATTAATACCAAAGCCTGGTAAAGACAAAAGTAATGTTCGGAACTGGAGACCGCTAACTATAGGCTCTATGTTAGCCAGAGTCTTTTTCTGGCCTACTTGATACTAGATTAAGATCTAATATTATGCAACACCAGAGGCAAAAAGGATTCGCACCATTCAACGGCTGTTACGCTAACATTACAGCACTAAATGCCGGAATTGAAGCAGGTAAAGCCTGTGGTGGCGTCTGTATAGTGGCAGACATTGAAAAAGCCTTCGACTCCGTGCCGCATAGCGCAATTAAACTAGCGTTGCAAAGGAAAGGCCTACCATCCACTGTTGTAACATATTAGGTTGTCCGGAAAGTTCTTTTCGTGTTTGTCGCTCGAAACTGTACCTTGTTGTGTTTAAGTAAACAAACAACCAGATCACTTCACCGTTAATTGTTCAAAGTGGTAGAACAGAACGGATTATACATATATTATTCAAGAATAGTACACAGAACGCAAAATATTTTAAACATAACACCTATTAAAAAAACGAAAAGAACTTTCCGGACAACCTAATATATTATGAGCATGCTGTCCAATCTTTGCATCGAGCCCCTTCTTAGCTTATTAAACGAAAGTACAGAGGGTATTAAAATTGGCATGGCTACCGTCGCTGTATTCGCCTTCGCGGATGATCTCGTTACCTTAGGCGTAGATGCGGCTGCAGCGCAACGGCAATTAGAAATAATAAATGCTTTCCTAGAGAAATTAGGAATGAAGCTCGCCATCAATAAATGCTCGACCTTTAGTATAGTTGCTAAAAGTAAGACTTGGTATGTTAAAGACCCTGAGCTTCAATTAGGTGGTGAAAAAGTGGAGGCAGTGCAACCCGATGAAGCCTTTAGCTATCTGGGTACTACAGTCAGCCCATGGCAAGGGTTGCTCAGCGGCTTCGAGCATAAAGCTTTTGATGACATGATACGGAGGGTGCGGTGTTTGCCCCTCAGGCCGCTTCAAAAAATTGAACTACTAACAAGGGACATCACCCAATTGATACACGCCGATTTTAATGAAATTTTAATATGTTATAAAACGCGAAAAAATATTTGACACGTATTTTTTTTTATCGGCAAACATCCACTCTGAGGTGGTGAAAATAGCCCTTAAAGTTGGGGTTGAAAAAGTTATTTTCGCAAATATCTCGGGAACTAATAGACCTAGATAAAAAATTCGATATGCAAATTTTTCTATTTTAGAAGGCCAATAATATGACGTAAGTGGATTTTTGAAAAATTAATTTGTTTAAACAATATGTTAAAAATTAACATTATTTTGCAAATTTTTTTAATAAAACGTTGAACTATTTTGATCAAATTTCACATACATAAACTATGGGTCCAAAGACAAAATACGGATAAATTGGAATTTTTAATTTCTTTCATGGAAAAAATATTACTATCGTTGGAATTATACGTAGATTTTATACCCTCCGCTCGGTGCATGACTGATTTCTATACACAATATTCTGGAAATCGTATTTATTACATTTTTTATACTATTTTACTCAAAAAAAGAATTTGAAGGTCCATAGGTGCCTCTATAAAACATGGGGCCCGAGTCAGGTATCCCGTTTGTTCCGCGCGTACTGGTGATATTACTCGATGTACAGAAGATCTAAACGCGTAAATTGTACTTTTGTGTGAAGTGTAATATCTTCATGATGATTTAGAGTACGTGCAATTAAAGGAGTTATATCTGTTCATTAAGAATTGCCTCATGATTGTAAAAAATATACATAGTGTCTCTGAAAATATCATATTTCTTTATAATTTCGAAAATTATGACTTTTATTTCGAAATGATCATCTAAACTATTATAAACGGTAGTAAATGTAAAAAATGTGATGAGGTTATGTATTATAAAGTAGAAACGGATATCAGTATTTGTCAGCGCATATCTTGCAAAAGTGACATGGTTTCAATTTGATTGAAATTAATGTCAACGGGATTATCAAAATGTTCCGGTCTGCTACTGATGTAACCTAATCGAAACCATGCGTACTGAAACAGTTTTTTATACCTAGGTGGGGACTATTGATTATAAATTAAAGAGCACATCTTGATAATTGTGTTCCGTGTGTGTAAAGTAATTTGTAAATCTAACGTAGGTACAAGGTTTAATATTTTATGCGCGAAATTTGTTCATGTTCTATAACCATATACGTCCAAAGCTTGTGTCAATCCAGTAGTGTTTTTTGCAATGTATAAAACTGTCAGTGTTTTACTTGGTGGGGTGATATTTTTTATCAGATTTTGATCACATCCTGTCCATGAGTCTAGTAATAAGATATTCTTTTCGGACGAATTTCGAAAAAATACTGTTTCTACCCATTATTTGAAAAGATCTTCGTTTAATTTATCTGATGCCGATACTCTGATAACAACATTAGATGCAGTCCCCGATCTACTTCCATTTCAATTTTAAGATAGATATCCTAAATACACTTTTTACATTTACTATTATTTCTCAATAGTTCAGAATACCATTTCAACATAAAAATTACCGTTCTGGAAATTATAAAAAAAATAAGGTATTTCCAGAGTTACTAAATTTTTTACAAACGTGGCACAGTACTCAAAGAACAGATACAATTCTTTAATTGCATAATTTAAATTAACCATAAAGTCATTACACTTGTAACGACTACTAAAGGCGCGAACTCGCTATCGCCGCCGATAGAGGGCGACCGCCCCGATCGCGATTCTCGCAGGAAAATCGGCGCCCGCGGCGTATATAAAGACCGGCCCTATCACCGATAAGCCGGAGAGCACCCGGCAAGCGAACCGCGTAGTAAGCGAACCGATACCGCACCGCCAAGCGAACCGCAACCGTGCCAGCTCTCTTGCTCTTTTTTTGTACTCCCGTATTTTTCCTCCCCGGAGGGCGACTACGCGGCAGAAGGCCTTTCAGCCGCCAAACGCGTCGCAAGACTCCGTCCCTAGGCCTTACGTCGTGGCTTGATCCACGAGACGGGGGCCATCCGACCGCCGAAGGAACGCGTAGATCGCGTGCTCGGGTCCACGGTCTCTAGCCAGGGAAGGAGTGCAAGGCGTTCCCCGCAGCACTCCGACCTCTATTGCGGCGCACTGTCTACTCCATTGTCCCACCGTCCCTCTACCCAGCGTTAGTCAGTGTTATTTTGCGTTAGTTCGTAAGCCGCGTACCGTCTTGTAAAAACCCGCGTTCCGAGCTCCGGCCCGTCGGAGCTAACCCCGCGTTAGAAGATAAGTCGCGTCTAGGTTAAGTATACTATATCCCCGGGACCGAACCCGGCGTACCGGCTGAGCCGGCTGTGTAGATATAAAATAAATTACGCCGGACCAAGTCCGACGGTTATATTGGCGCCCGAACAGGGACCTGCGTCTTCGGGGACCGTATGCACCCCGTAGGGTGGGTCTACCGGAAAAAAAGGCCGAGCTAATTAGTTTTGCAGAAGCGAAACATCTCGACCCCACAGGAACCATCGACCAGCTGCGAGCCAGGATCGTGGCACACCTCCGCACCATGACTACCAAGGACGACGGCGCCGGACCAAGCCGCGCTCCCAACCCGGGCGTGGAGCCCGCCCCGACCACCATCTTCGCTGCGGATCTAGCGTTCATGGACCAGCTGCGAAAGACCGGCATCTTCTACGATGGGGAGAAAGGCGCCGAGACCTTCCTCGACCGCCTCGAGGAGTTGCAAACCACCTTCGGGCTACCAGCCGACAGCATCCTGCGCTGTCTGTCTGGGCTACTGCGGGGATCGGCCCTTGCCTGGTACCACAATGTCAAGACATCGTGGTCCTCCTGGCCGCAGTTCGTGGACATCTTCCGGCAGGAATTCCTGCCCCATTACCGACCTGAGGAACTGGGGAGCCAGATCCTGCATCGCCAGCAGCAACCGGGCGAACCTGGCCGAGCCTACCTCATCGAGCTGGAGACCATGATCCGGCGTCACGGGGGCTTCTCAGACGAGGAGCGACTGGACCGGTGCTTCCGGAACCTCCGCCCTGAGTACCGGCGATACATTCGCCGTACCGACGTTCGGACACGGTCCGATCTCATCCGCCTGATTACCGAGTATGAGGACCTGGAGCGGGATATGGCAGCCGCCCCGCCCCTCCAGCCGGCCAGACGACCAAAGAACCAGGCCGCCGAAGTCACGTCCCCCTACGACCGGGAGACATGCTGCTGGAGGTGTGGACAACGAGGCCATTCCAGACACGAGTGCAGGAGACCCGGACGCCTATTCTGCAGCCACTGCGGAATGGAAGGCCGACAGACCCGGCACTGCCCCTGCCAGAGAGGACCGGGAAACGACGAGCTGGTCGGTCCGCGAGGCGCCAACCGACCGGCACCACCACCGGCGCCGCCCACCGCCCAGTAGGAGAAGACCGAAGGATTTTCCTCCCCTTTGAAGCTCGAGGATACCGGGGCGAGGCCTTGGTGGACACCGGAGCTACCCGCTCCTATGTTCGGAGCGACCTGGCGGCATACTGTCAGTGGTACGGCGACCCATGGGACCAAGAACCGCAGGAGGTCCGCGTCGCCGACGGAAGCCCCGCGGCCACCGCCGGGGAGATCTCCATCACCACCGTCATCGATGGCCAGGAGCTGACCCACCGGTACTCCGTACTACCATCCATGAGCCACGCCATGCTGCTAGGAGTAGACCTCTTGGAACGACTGGGGACCACTATCCACATCGGCCACCGACGATGGACCTACCCCAGCGAGGTCTTGGAAACAACCGGCCCCTCCGGGTGTACCCCGGAGCAGACCCGAGTACTCCAGCAGCTGCTCGATGAGGAGCTGCCGCGTTTCAAGCACCTACCGCCAACCACTACGTGGGCCGAACACCGGCTACGACTGAAGGAAGGAGCCGAGCCAGTGAAACACCGCTACACCCCGCGGAATCCAGCCATGCAGGCCATCATCGATGCCGAGGTGGACCGTATGCTGCGAGAGGGGATCATCCAGCCGTCACAGAGCCACTGGAGTTCCCCGGTGGTCTTGGTTAGGAAGCAGAACGGCAAATATCGATTCTGCATCGACTTCCGGCAGGTCAACCAGCGGACCGAAAAAGACGCCTACCCTCTACCCCAGGTACAGGCAACGTTAGACAAACTCCGGGAAGCCCGCTACATCTCCACCATCGACCTCGCAGACGGGTACTGGCAGGTACCCCTAGAACCCTCCAGTCGGCCACTGACCGCCTTCACCGTACCAGGGCGTGGGCTCTTCGAATTCACGGTGATGCCGTTCGGGCTACATTCTGCTCCAGCCACCTTCCAAAGACTGCTGGACCAGGTCATCGGTCCACGCTTGGCCCCTCGCAGCTTCGCCTACCTCGACGACATCATCGTCCTCGGGAAAACGTTCGAGGAGCATGTGGCCAACCTAAAAGAAGTTTTCCAGCGACTTCGAGCCGCTGGTCTACGCCCCAACCCCGAGAAATGCCACTTCGGCAAAACGGAGCTTCTCTACCTGGGCCATGTGGTCACTAACCAGGGAATCCGCACCGACCCCGGAAAGGTGCAGGCCATCCGAGCAATACCCGCTCCCACCAACGTTAAGGAACTCCGCCGATTCCTGGGAGCGGTATCATGGTACCGGAGATTCATACCGCGATTCTCGGATCTGACCGCTCCGCTGAACCGGCTCCTCCAGAAGCGGCAACGCTGGACTTGGACCAACCCCGAGGAGACCGCCTTCCAGGAACTCCGCCACCAGCTGGCAACCGCTCCCATGTTGGCCTGTCCGGACTTTACACGGCCATTCACACTACAAACGGACGCCAGCGGCCACGGACTGGGGGCCGTCTTGACTCAGGAATGCGACGGAGAAGAGCGGGTCATCGCATACGCCAGCCGGACGCTCAACAAAGCGGAGCGTAACTACTCCGCCACCGAGCGAGAATGCCTTGCCGTTGTCTGGGGCATTCGGAAGATGCGGCCCTACCTGGAGGGATATCGGTTCACCGTCCTCACCGACCACCAGGCGCTGAAATGGCTACAGGCCATCGACAACCCCTCCGGCCGGCTGGCCCGCTGGTGCTTGGAGCTCCAGCACTATGACTTCAACATCCAGTACCGCCGAGGGGAGAACAACCTGGTGGCAGATGCCTTGTCCCGACAACCCGAGGGGCCCGCCGAGGAAGTCGATGAAGTGGACGAGCAGAGCACCGACCCCTGGTACGCCCGGACCATCCAAGCGGTACGGGACCAGCCCGAGCAACATCCCGAGTATCAGCTCCAGGGAGAGCAATTGTACCGTTTCTTCCCCGATACCTCGGGCCTCCACGCGGACCAGGAGTGGAAACTCTGCGTGGCCAAATCCGACCGAGAGGCCGTACTCCGGGCCAACCACGACGCCCCTACCGCAGGGCACCTGGGCATCAGCAAGACCAACGCCCGCTTGGCCCAGCGTTATTACTGGCCTGGGATGTTCCGCGACGCAGCTCGCCACGTACGCTGCTGCCAAAGCTGCCAGGAACACAAAGTTCTGCAGAAACCTCCGGCAGGTAGAATGTACACCGTTCCAGCGGAAGAGCCTTGGGCCGTAGTCTCCATCGATTTGGTGGGGCCCTTGCCACGCTCCTCCAAGGGCCACACCACTCTACTCGTCATGCAGGACAAGTTCTCGAAGTGGGTGGAGTTGCAACCCCTTCGACAAGCCACCGCTCCGGCAGTCACTCGGGTCTTCAGAGAGAAAATCGTCCTCCGCCATGGCTGCCCACGATGGGTAATTTCAGACAACGGCCGCCAGTTCGAGAGCAGAGAGTTCACAGGACTACTGCAGGAATACGGGATCCAACACCGGAAAACACCACCGTACACCCCGCAGTGTAACCCCGTCGAGCGGACGAACCGGGTCATCAAAACGATGATTGCCCAGTACACCCAGAACGACCACCGGACCTGGGATCACTGGCTGATGGAACTAGCGTTTGCGTACAACACCGCGCAACATGACTCCACGGGGTACACGCCGGCCTACCTGAACTACGGGCGAGAACTCCGCACCCCGCAGGATGGAAGCAACGACCCACCCGCCACCAAGCAGTGTCGCCATGAGGCGTTGGACCACCTCCAGGACGCTATTAAACTAGCCCGCCGAGCTCTGGCAGGGGCCTACACCCACCAAAGCAAGTACTACAACCAGCACCGGAGAGACTGGTCACCGATCATGGGAGACTTAGTCATGCGGCGGACCTACCCCCTGTCCTCCGCCGAAAAAGGGTTCAACGCAAAACTGGCCCCTAAGTACGCTGGACCATACCGGGTCACGCGGTACTTAGGACCTACGGTGGTCCTGCTACAGGGGCCGCGAGGGCGGCCAATACGCACGCACGTGCAAGACCTCAAGCCGTGCCCCACCACCGATTCCGCGGGTATAAAAGGCGACCCGCGACAATACGGATCATTAGCAGCTCGATTGTCCGATCACGAACACCATGAAGAGAAGACAACCAGAGGCAACAGCAATACCGTTGGGCAAATGCGCCGAACACCGGCCACCCGAATCGCGACCCCGGGTGCGCCAGGTGGAAGAGGGCCGATGGCCAATCACCATCGCCCGCCAACCGCCGGACCGCCGCGTTCCAGCCGGAGGAGCCCGGACCACCGCGACCGACCACGGCCGAATCCCGACTCGGCCGCGATCCAGCGCCCCACGGCGAGCACCACCGAGCAAGACGACGGAAGTATGCGCCGTGATAGAGACAACCAGAGCGACCACGGCCCCGATACCGCTGCCGACCTGCCAGCGGTCCCGGACACCACCGCCACCGGTCCGGACACCACCACCGTCACCGGCCAGGATACCGTGGGTGGTCAACATTACCCCGCCACCCCCAACCCCACTGTCTCCGCTACCGCCAACGCCGCCACAACTGAAGGCACTTCCACCCGTGCCCATACCAGGGCCGACAACGCCCGCCGCCGTTCGTCCACTGAGGATGCCTCCACCCGTGACCGTACCGGGGCTGGTAACAACCACCACCGCCCATCCGCCAAAAGCGCCGGCCAAGGCACCAGCCAAGGCACCAGCCAAGGCACCGGCCAAGGCACCGGCCACCCGGAACCGAAGACCACGGCCAACCCCGGTCAATCAAGCCGTACAGACGAATGCGACGACACTCCGCACCACCGCCACGCAAACCCCGACCGGCCCGCGGGAAGCACGGGGCCAGGACCAACCAGTACCCCAGCCCAGCACCGGACCGAAAGGCGACTCGTTCGTGGTGGATTTTGCGGCAACTTCCACCCGCCGGCCGCTGTCCATGATCTTTCCGGACGGCCGCCAGATCATTTTGCGTCGAATAAGCGGACAACGAGTCCGTGTGAATATCCGCCCACCGCTGTCCAGCCCCGCCGAAGCCGCCGCATCGCCGCAGCAGCAGGCCGAAGACAGGCCGTTAGATCTTAGGCATAGTATGTAAGTTCCGTCCCACCGCTTAGTATGTAAGTTTCCACACTGGAAAATGTTCCTCACCTTAGTAGATAAGTTGTCCCATGTATATGTAACCCTCCCCTAGCTCATAAGCCGTACCACTGTGCCATACCGGGAAAGCGTGTAACCAAAGAAAATATATGTATACTTTCCGCGCTCAAAATAGTTCAGAGTTCGCGCCTCGTAGACGGGGGGGGGGGGTGATGTAACGACTACTAAAGGCGCGAACTCGCTATCGCCGCCGATAGAGGGCGACCGCCCCGATCGCGATTCTCGCAGGAAAATCGGCGCCCGCGGCGTATATAAAGACCGGCCCTATCACCGATAAGCCGGAGAGCACCCGGCAAGCGAACCGCGTAGTAAGCGAACCGATACCGCACCGCCAAGCGAACCGCAACCGTGCCAGCTCTCTTGCTCTTTTTTCGTACTCCCGTATTTTTCCTCCCCGGAGGGCGACTACGCGGCAGAAGGCCTTTCAGCCGCCAAACGCGTCGCAAGACTCCGTCCCTAGGCCTTACGTCGTGGCTTGATCCACGAGACGGGGGCCATCCGACCGCCGAAGGAACGCGTAGATCGCGTGCTCGGGTCCACGGTCTCTAGCCAGGGAAGGAGTGCAAGGCGTTCCCCGCAGCACTCCGACCTCTATTGCGGCGCACTGTCTACTCCATTGTCCCACCGTCCCTCTACCCAGCGTTAGTCAGTGTTATTTTGCGTTAGTTCGTAAGCCGCGTACCGTCTTGTAAAAACCCGCGTTCCGAGCTCCGGCCCGTCGGAGCTAACCCCGCGTTAGAAGATAAGTCGCGTCTAGGTTAAGTATACTATATCCCCGGGACCGAACCCGGCGTACCGGCTGAGCCGGCTGTGTAGATATAAAATAAATTACGCCGGACCAAGTCCGACGGTTATACACTTTACGCACGTATAATTTACGCGTTTAGGTCTTCCGTGCGTCGAATACTGTCACCAGTACGCGCCCACAACGCGGAGCAAATGGGATACCTGACTTGGACCGCATGTTTTATAGAGGCACCTATGGACCTCCAAATTCTTTTTTTGAGTAAAATAGTATAAAAAATGTAATAAATACGATTTCCAGAATATTGTGTATAGAAATCAGTCATGCACCGAGCGGAAGGTATAAAATGTACGTATAATTCCAACGATAGTAATATTTTTTCCATGAGAGAAATTAAAAATTCCAATTTATCCGTATTTTGTCTTTGGACCCATAGTTTATGTATGTGAAATTTGATCAAAATAGTTCAACGTTTTATTAAAAAAATTTGCAAAATAATGTTAATTTTTAACATATTGTTTAAACAAATTAATTTTTCAAAAATCCAATTACGCCATATTATTGGTCTTCAAAAACAGAAAATTTTGCATTTTGAATTTTTTGTCTAGGTCTATTAGTTCCCGAGATATTTGCGAAAATAACTTTTTCAACCCCAACTTTAAGGGCTATTTTCACCACCTCAGAGTGGATGTTTGCCGATAAAAAAAAATACGTGTCAAATATTTTTTCGCGTTTTATAACATATCAAAATTTCATTAAAATCGGCGTGTATCAATTGGGTGATGTCTGTGGTGAATTGGGTGGTTGTAAGAACTTATTTAATTCCGCGATATATGTACTGCCTTATTGCCAAGCTCCCTTGCCAGGGGGTCTTGAAAATGATTGATACCACCATTCGATCCCATGTGAAAGGCATTTTACATATCAGTCAGTCGGTTACGTCTAAATTTCTCTACACGCCGGTCAAATCAGGCGGGCTTGGTATACAGGAGGTTGAAAAGCAAGTATTAATAGCAGCCCTGCGCAATGGCATTAAAACACTTGCTAGTACAGATCCGGTAATGCAAGAGGTAATGCGCCGCGAATCCGTTGAATGCCAGCTGAAGGAATATTCTGCAGCTCTTAGGTTAAATTGGCCAATTACACTAGATGAGATTGACCGTTATAAAATCAAATTAAAAAAGAATCGAATAGTTGAGTGGTCCAAAGACGTTGCCCAAGGTGAGGGTGTCTTGGAATTTCAGGACGACCCGATTAGTAACATATGGCTTAAACAGCATAACATACTCTTGCCATCTAGAATAGCCGACGCTATAAGGCTGCGAACGAATACAGCAGGCAATCGTTCCGCACTGAGCCGATATACACCTAATATGGATGTCTCCTGTCGTCGCTGCGACGATGCCAGAGAAACGCTCGGCCATATCCTTGGGCTCTGCACGTCTACTAAAAGCGCGCGGATAAAAAGACACAACGAGATTAAAGATCTTTTAAAAGAACGTCTTAGTACAAAATACGAAGTGCTTGATGAGCCGTCCATCAGCTGCTCAGGTGAACTGTTCAAACCAGAACTCGTCATTAATGCCAATGAGGAAGGTGTTTTCATACTCGATGTCACAGTCCGGTATGAGAAAGGACAGTACCTGAAACTAGCGCACAATGAGAAAGTTAATAAAAATGCCTGTATTTTACCCGTTCTAAGACAAAAATTTAAGCAACAAAAAGCTAGAGTAGTTCCAATTGTGGTAGGCTCTAGAGGCGCGATTCCGGATATAACGAAAGCTGAACTACAACGGATTAACATCAAAAAGAAAGATTGGATCACCATATCGATGATAACATTACGTAGCTCGATTGAAATATACAATAAATTTTTAGATTATGGCTAAGTGGTCTCCGTTAGTGTCTTTATTAATATCCTAAATAAAATAATAATACTTACCTATATAATATCTATACGTGTTATCTGTTTTTGCTTATTGTTATTCGTTGATGTCAATATACCCTGATTATGTCTCTATATGTCTTTCTCTCTGTTGTTATTAATAATAATAATATGTATACATACACTTATATTATACTCTGAAATCATTCTTTTAACATATATTCTTCCTTTTTCTTTATTTATTTACTGTTATTGTTTTTTGTTTTTGTTTTTTTATTTTTACTTTATGACAACCCATTCATTAGATTTCGAGGCAAAGACATACTGTTTATTTATTTATTTGACTTGTTCTTTTGTTTTATGTGACTTTCTTCTGTTTTATGTGACTTGCCGAGTACGCGGCTGAGTTATTCGTACGCAGTCCATCCATTAAAACTGGATGCAAGATACTAGCCAAATGCCTCGTCATCTAATTAGTGACGCGCATGAATGGATTAACGAGATTCCCATCTGTCCCTATCTACTGGGATCCGCCATCTTGGTTTTGCCGAGTGCAGACGTGCTTCGCGTCGCTCCGCGTAAAATTCGAGTTTTCAGTGGAAATTTCCTCAGGAATATTATCCCGAGTGTTTAGAAGTGTGTTGTTAGTGACTGTGAACAGACAGAGACATAAGGTTCGGTGCAAAATAGTGTTTTGTGGAAGAAATCGGCGAAAAACCTCGTCGGTGCCTTCGGGCGTGGCCCGTCAGCGACGCCACACCATCGAAACACGATTTTCACGAACTGACTGGAGTTCCAGCCGAAAACCAACAACCCACTGGTGCCAGCTGCTGCAGGAGACCTTCTGGACTGCTGCAGAAGTGGAGAAAGGGTAAGTAATTAGAAATTAGAGTAGCTTTTAGTAGTTTTTCAGCTCGTAGGTTAGGACGCCATATTGGCGGCCATATTGGACGCCAACGCCCGACTCGCGACCGAAGCGCCACCTGTCGTGTCCGCCGCGCGGACCCTGGAGAGAGACCGACGCGCGACCGAAACGCCATCTACGAGAACCCCCGCGCGGACCCTGGAGAGTGACCCGCACTCAGCCATTAAACCGCGCGAAAATTTGAACATTGAGGAGGACACGTCCGACACAGACATTATAGAACTAATGGCCGCTATGAAGGAAAAGCGGCAAGGAAAAGGCGTATCTCTCCTGGAGCTGGACTGGAGAAAACGAAGAAGAGAAGCGAAGCGAGCAGAAGCCCAGCAAAAGCTCCAAAGCCCTCAGCCGCAACCCCCGCAGCCCCACCCACCGCAGGCCCAGTCACCGTAGCCACAACCACTACAGCCCAAACCGCCACCCCCGCCCAAACTGTCCCCACTCCAACCGCCCCCGCCACAACTCCAGCGCCTGCTCCCGAGAAGAAACAGGGCACCGCCAGCAAAAAGGACAACAAGCAGTCTGTAACAACACAGGAAAACCGAAGCCCAATCTTCGAGTTAAAAGACAAGGCAGAAGCCATACACAACAGACTCGTCAGCGTCCTCACACCAGAATTCGGCGTCAAAACACCAACCGCGAAATTTATTCTCGAGAAGCTGAATAAATTGAACAGCCTGCTCCAGGAGTCTCTCCTCATGAATAGCAACCTTGAGGGTCGTATCCAGGTAATGAAGGAACAAAATAACGAACTCAGGGAAGCTAAACCGGTCAACAAACCCACCCCCACCGCGGCACAAAAATCGACGACAGTGAATGCCGCAACCGCCAACCTAACGTATGCGGAACGACTGGGTATAAAGTCCAAATCTGCAGCGCTAGTGAACCTCCGACCGGAAAAGCCCAACGTCGTGATCATCCGGTCAAAGGACACAAACGCGTACGGGGACAGTGAACAGACAAAGCAGGCCCTCGTAAAACTCGTCTCGCCGAAGGAGGACAACCTGCAAGTCAAAAATATACGACGTATAAACGGAAACGGTATAGCTGTTGAAACCGCTCAGAAGAGCAACATAGAGAGCCTGCTGCGTAACGAGAAGCTGCGATCAGCAGGTCTAATCGTGGACCTACCAGCAAAGAGAAGCCCGCGTATTATAATACACGGAGCCCCCAAAAGAGGGAACGACGACGAACTACTGCAAGCCATCGTAGATCAGAACCTCGAGGCCCAGGAAGCTGATAAGCTTAGGAAGCAAATGAAGATCGTCTTCAAAACAGGAAGTAGGCATAATAAAGATAGCTGTAATCTGATAATCGAGACATCCAGAGAGGGCCGCGGAGCACTTATAAAGAAGGATAAACTATATATCATGTGGCAATGCTGTTATGTCCGAGACTACATAGACGCGACTCGCTGTTACAAGTGTCACGGCTTCGGACACACAGCAAAGTACTGCAAATCAGAGAAAGAGATTTGCGGACACTGCGCAAACGCCGGCCATAACTTCAAAAACTGTCCCGACAAAGATAAAGGAGCCACATGCGTCAACTGCAAAAAGGCAGCGAGACCCTATAACCACGCGGTTACAGACAAAGACTGCCCAGCCCAGATAGCAGCGATCAATCAGGTACTGTCCCGAACTGACTATGGGCATTAAACGTAATCAAGCACGAAACAGGACTGCGCAGGTCGCGCCTGATGGACCCACCACGGGAGTTAGGGTTCTGCAACTGAACGCCCAGCGTTCATCTGCAGTAATGGGTGAAATCCGCCAGCTCGTGACCGAAAAGCATTTAGACATCCTGCTTTTGCAGGAACCATATGTCATGCTCCAAGGTCCGAGCCATATCATCGGTGATTTAGGAGTAGGATCACGAGTTGTAGCTACACGGTCGCAACCTCCGGGAGCGGCAGTTGTTATCTGCAACCCGAGCTTCGATGCGGTTTATATCTCGCAGCTCAGCACAACACACTGCGTATGTGTGGAAGTGCTAGCGTCCAGCTTTTCGTTCTACGCCGTCACGTGCTACTTTCAGTTCAGTGACGAGATCGAAGAGCACCTCAGGCACCTTGAAGTGGTGTTCCAATCCCTGAGGGGGAAGAGAATTCTTGTTTCGTTAGATGCAAATGCGTGGTCGTCACTCTGGGGCCCCCAGAGCACTGACGAAAGAGGCGCCCTATTCGAGGGGCTCATCCGAGCATTCTGCATGGAAGTTGTGAACGACGCTTCGCAGCCGCCGACCTATTGGACGCCGAGGGGCTCATCGTTCATCGATGTTACCCTAGCGTCCCCCTCAATGTTTCGTTTCATCGGAAACTGGAGGGTGAGGAGCGACTGGACGAATAGCGACCACAATGCCGTAGACATTGAGTTAAGGGTACCGAAAGCCGCCGCAGTTGACCAGTGCACTGCGAACACTCGGTTCGACACTAGCCGAGCCGACTGGGAACTCTACGCTGGAAAACTGGACGATCTCTCCGGATCGAGGCTCGAGCCCCTCCAGCTCGAATCTGCGGAAGATGTAGAAACTATGGCGGCGACGCTCACAGAAGTCATTATCGACTCCTGCAAAGCGTCAATGCCAAAGAAGAGAGTATTTAGGAAATCAAACCCGTGGTGGACCAAGGAACTTACACGCCTTAAAAAGAGCGTGTATAGGAAAAGACGCAACTTTCAAGAAGAGACCGATGAACCCACACGGACCCAGAAGAAGCAGGAATATCGTGAAGCCCTCCGCGAGTACAACAAGACAATAAAACGCACAAGACGGGAAAGCCGGCAAAAACTCGTCACAACAGAGGGGAACGATAGACCCTGGGGGATCATCTATAAACTCCAGACTAAGAAGTTCCGCGTCGAAGGTGTGCTGAGCACCCTAAACCGCGACAATAATTACACAACGAGTCTCGAAGAAACCGCGAAGGTGTTGCTCGACGCACACGTTCCGGACGACCTCGAGGATGGAGACACGGCCACACAGCAAGCAATAAGAGAAAGCGCCAACACCGCTCCGGACACGGAGGACACCCCTCCCTTCTCGGAGGAGGAAGTTGTAGCAGCTGTAAGGACATTTAAGAACAACAAGGCTCCAGGGACGGACCTCGTAGTGGTTCGCGCTCTGAAAACTGCCGTTTGGGTAATCCCCGAATAATTTGTTCGGCTGTTCAACGGATGCCTCCGATGGGGTGTCTTCCCACTACCGTGGAAAGAGGGATCCCTCCGAATCCTCCTGAAGGGGGAGGATAAGGACGAAAAAGACCCGAAATCTTATAGACCAATCTGCCTCCTCTCCGTCATAGGGAAACTCTTCGAAAAGCTCCTAAAGAAGCGTATACACCAGACAGCGCTGGCGCCGGGGCAAATCTCCGACCGACAATTTGGGTTCACCCCCGGAAAGTCGACGGAGGATGCAATCGTGGAGCTGCGTCGCACAGTCGAGGCCTCACAGCACCGATACGTGACGGCGTTACTCTTCGATATCTCTGGCGCCTTCGACAACGTCTGGTGGCCCCTCGTACTAGATAGCTTGAAATCGAAATCCTGCCCGCGGAATGTGTACAATGTAATGCGCAATTACTTTAACAATCGTCGAGTATCGATGAAAGTCGCGTCAAACAAGGTCTCCAAACAGGCCACGAGAGGCTGCCCCCAGGGCTCCGTTCTCGGCCCGGACTGTTGGAACCTTATGTTCGATGGTTTGATAGCACTTCTAAAATCACTAGGTTTCCAGGTCATCGCGTACGCCGACGATCTCCTCGTCATTGTCTGCGGAGACAGCAGACGAGCGATTGAACTCGATGGCCAGCGAGTGGTGGATATCATATTGGAATGGTGTTCTTCGGCCAAACTCGAGATCTCAGCTCGTAAGACTGAGGCAATTGTCCTCAGGAACGGCTGGATCGAGAGGGCCCCGGTAGGTCAACGGGGAGGAGCAAGACCGGATAGGAAACGTAAAGCGGTGCGAAATCACAAAGCGGATCTTACTAGAAGACTGCCGAGTATAAAAATCGGAAACGCGAGTTTAAAGTTTAAACCCTCCGTGAAATATTTAGGCGTGCACATTGACAGCGGCATGGGTGTCCGTACCCACTGTCAATATCTAGACGTCAAAATGGGACTTCTCTTCGGAAAACTGAGTAGGCTAGCGAGATCTCAATGGGGACTCCGCTTCGACTCTCTCGCGGTGATTTACAGAGGCGTGTTCATTCCGGTGGTAACGTATGCTGCTGCCGGATGGGCCGATCTCTGCACTGAAGGCGAGTTGAAGATGCTCCGCTCCCTACAACGCCGGACTCTGATCTCGGTGACTTCGGCTTACCGAAAGTCATCGTGGGACGGTCTGTGCGTGGTGGCGGGCACGGAACCGATTGACATTCTCCTAGAGAAACATAGGGCATTCTTCCATCTCCGTGAAGGTCAGAATGCAACGATAGGACAAACGCTGATCCCAGCCGGGCTGGACGAAGCGAAAGACCGCGTAATTGACGAGGTGTACAAAGTTTGGCAATCCCGATGGGACTCCTCCCTGAAGGGCCGAACTACGTACGCCTTCTTCCTAGATATCAGAGCTAGATTAGAATCAAGATTTATCAAACCGGACTAATACACAACGCAAGTTCTCACAGGTCACGGCAACTTTCGGTACCGACTCTTCAGGTACCGAATCGTCGACAACGAACAATGCGTTTGCGGCGCGTCCATAGATTCACTAAGGCACTTCCTTCTGGAGTGCCCAATTTTCGACCCACAAAGGGAGGCCCTGCGCGATATCGTCCCGTCTGGACAGTGCAATTGGCCGGAGGCGGCACACAACTTCGTGTCGTCACCAGAGGCCTTCTCTCTACTGGCCGACTTTTGCGCCGAGTCTCTTTACAACAAAAACTACCTGGAACCATAGAACCACAGGATAATTAAGCCACTTCACCTATCTATTTATTGAACTTAACCTCAGGAACCATCCTCATTTTCAGGCATTCTTTATTTTAAGGTATTTTATTTTCAGGTAAATGCCTCGATTTAAGGACAGCATGCATCTGATTGAATGTATTTAAGTATGAAAAAGATGGATGAATGTGTGGTTACCAGCCACAAAAACAAACCCACACCCCCTCCTGCAATCCAATCCCCCCTCCCTCTCCCATTCTCCTTCGCCCCTAACGGGGTCTCGGCGTGCGTACAGGCGTGTACGCAGCGAATCCGCCTCCCCGTGGTCCCCGTGGACGCGGTTACCGACTTCGGTTGGTGCCGTGACCAAAGGATTCGCTCGCAGAAACGGCCCTGCGACGCCCTAGATTTTTCCGAGTCCGTTCTCTCGGTAGCGGTGAGCGAAGAGTAGATAGCAGTTAGTTCGCCTATACCCATTTGGGTGAGGTCGCATATTCGTGTCCGTCCTCGGACGGCCGGATTTACACTAGTCTGTCCCTATCTACTGATCCGCCATCTTGGTTTCGACGAATACAGACGTGCTTCGCGTCGCTCCGTGTGAAAATCAGGTTTTCAGTGGAATTTCCGTTCGGAATTTTATTCCGAGTGTTTTCGCGTGTGCAGTTAGTGTTCCTGAGCAAATAGAGACATAAAGTTCAGTGAAAAGTTCAGTGGTTCGGAAGATATCAGCGAAATTGTTCGCCGGTGCCATCGGGCGTGGCCGAACAGCGACGCCAAACCTTTCGACCCGAATTTCCACCTGAGCCGACTATTTCTCTGGCCATACACAACGTGCATCGCATCCAGATGCTGCAGAAGACTCTCGAGACTGCTGCAGAGGCTGTATTAACGGTGAGTAATAGAAATTAAGAGTAGTTTTCGTAGTCTTTCAGAGTTCAGGTTAGGACGCCATATTGGCGGCCATCTTGGACGCCAACGCCCTTTGCACGACCGAAGCGCCACCTGCGAGGTCCGCCGCGCGGACCTTGGAGAGTGACCGACGCGCGACCGAAGCGCCACCTTCGGAAACTATAGCGCGGACCCTAGCGAGAGACCTCCACTCCGGCCCAGCGACGCGCGAAAATTTAAACATGGAAGAAGACACTTCAGATACTGAAGTCAGCGAGTTATTAGCCGCGATGAAGGAAAAGCGGCAAATTCGAAAGCGTCGTATCTCCCCAGGTGGGGAACTCGAACAGATGAAGAAGAGGAGTGATGCCAGTCGGAGCCCCGTTAAAACCGCCAAACCTACCGCCCACAACCTCCCAGCGAAAACCACCTCCGTCACTGCCACCGCCCCCGCCGCCCCCACCAGCGCCGCACCCACCGCTACCGCGACTGAAAACACTCCGTCCGCCGTCACCGCCACAGACCCCACCTCCGCCGCGACCGCCCCCACCCCCACACCCGCCCCAACCACCGCACCGCGACCCGGGACGAAGAAGGAGAAAAAGAAACAAGCTCAGCCCACCCTGGAACGCCGAAGCCCAATTTTCGAAATAAAGGACAAGGCCGAAAATATCGTGAACAGAGTCATAGGCGTATTAACACCAGAGTACGGCGTAGAAGCTCCGACTGCAAAGTTTATCCTCGAGAAGATAAACAAACTTAACAGCCTGCTCCAAGAGTCCCTGTTGCTAAACAGCAACCTCGAGGGGCGTATTCAGGTAATGAAGGAACAGGGAAAGGACTACGCAGAAGCGAAACCGACCACCCAGCCCCCCACCACCGCCGTTCAACAACCAGCAACGGTGAAACCGACAACCGCGACCCTAAAGTATGCCGAACGTCACGGCATTAAATCAAAAACACCCGCGCTCTCAACTATAAAACCGGACCAACCAAACCTCGTTATCATCCGGCCCAAAGACACTACCGCGTACGGAAATAGTGACCAAACGAAACAAGCACTCGTCAGGCTTGTCTCGCCCAAGGATGACAACTTACAGGTGAGAAATATAAGACCTGTCCATGGCAACGGCATCATCATCGAAACCGCCCAGAAGAGCAATATACAGGCTCTCCTCCGAAGCGAAAAGCTCCGCTCAGCGGGCTTTTCGGTGGATTTACCCGCGAAAAGAAGCCCGCGGATTATGATAATCGGAGCCCCAAGATGAGACAACGACGAAGAGTTAATCCAGGCAATAGTAGATCAAAATCTATCCCCCGAAGAATCCGCGAAATTGAGAAAACAAATGAGGGTGGTTTTCAAGACGGGCAACAGGTACAATAAAGAGAACTGTAACCTGGTACTTGAAGTATCCAAGGAAGCCCGACAGGCCCTCATAAAGAAAGATCGCCTCTATATCATGTGGCAAAGTTGCACCGTGCAAGACTACATCTTCGCGACGAGATGCTACCAGTGCCACGGCTTCGGGCACACAGCGAAACATTGTAAATCCGAGAAAGAAGTCTGTGGGCACTGCGCAAACGCAGGACACAACTTCAAGAACTGCCCCAATAAGGACAAAGAGGCCACCTGCGTGAACTGCAAAAAGGCAGGAAAACCCCACAATCACGCGGTAACTGATCAGCAATGTCCAGTCCAGATCGCGGCCATCAGCCAAGTGTTATCTCGCACCGACTATGGATACTAATTCTAACGCATCGCAAATCCGGACAGCGCAGGCCGCGCCGGAAAGATCCACCACGGGAATTAGGGTACTGCAATTGAACGCACAGCGTTCAACTACAGTTATGGGTGAAATTCGCCAACTCGTGACCGAAAAGCACCTCGACGTCCTGTTATTGCAGGAACCATACGTCAGGCAGCAAGGCTCGAGTTACGTCATCGGCGGTTTAGGATCTGGAGCACGAGTAGTGGCCACACGGTCGCAACCTCCGGGGGCGGCTGTTGTGGTCTGCAACTCAAGCTTCGACGCTGTATACGTCTCACAGCTTAGTACTAGCCACTGCGTATGCGTGGAAGTACTAGCACCAGGTTTCTCGTTCTACGTCGTCTCGTGCTATTTTCAATTCAGCGACGAAATCGAAAAACACCTCAGGCACCTCGAAGTGGTGTTTCATTCCCTGAGGGGTGAGAGACTTCTTGTTTCATTAGATGCTAACGCAAGGTCGTCACTCTGGGGTCCCCAGAGCACCGACGAAAGAGGCGCCCTATTCGAGGGGCTCATCCGAGCGTTAGCATGGAAGTTGTGAACGACGCTTCTCAGCCGCCGACCTATTGGACGCCGAGAGGGTCATCGTTCATCGATGTCACTCTGGCGTCCCCCTCCTTGCTTCGTTTCGTCGGAAGCTGGAGGGTGAGGAGCGACTGGACAAAAAGCGATCACAACGCCGTGGATATCGGGCTAAGGGTACCGAAAGCCGCCGCGGCCGAACGGTGTACCGCAAACACTCGGTTCGACACTAGTCGAGCTGATTGGGAGCTCTACACCGGAAAGCTGGACGATCTCTCCGGATCGAGGCTCGAGCCCCTGCCACTCGAATCTGCGGATAATGTCCAAATCATGGCGGAAACGCTCACGGAAGTCATTATTGACTCCTGTAGAGCGTCGATGCCGAAAAAGAGAGTATTTAGAAAATCAAACCCGTGGTGGACGAAGGAACTTACACGACTCAAAAAGAGCGTCTACAGGAAGAGACGCGACTTCCAGGAAGAGCCCGAAGGACCCACGCGGGCCCAGAAGAAGCAAAAATACCGGAAAATCCTCCGGGAGTACAATAAAGCCATAAAACGCACTAAGCGCGAAAGCTTCCGGAAATTCGTCACCACAGACGGAAACGAGAAACCCTGGGGAGCCGTGTACAAGCTCCAAGCTAAGAAGATGCGCGACGAGGGGGTGCTGAGCACCCTAAACCGCGATGGAAGCCACACAAAGAGCCTCGAAGAAACCGTGAAGGTGTTGCTCGACGCACACATTCCGGAGGACATCGAGGAAGAGGATTCGCCCGCACAACGGATCGTCAGGGAAGGCGCAGAAATAGCTCCAGACACGGAAAACACCCCTCCCTTCACGGAGGAAGAAGTTGTAGTAGATGCACGGACCTTCAAAAACAACAAGGCGCCAGGGCCGGACCTCATTCAGGTCCGTGCCCTGAAGATCGCCGTTCGGACAATACCCGAACAGATAGTCCGACTCTTCAACAGGTGCCTCCGTTGGGGTGTTTTTCCGAAAGTATGGAAGGAGGGTTCCCTCCGAATTCTCCTGAAGGGGGAGGACAAGGATGAAAAGGACCCAAAATCGTATAGACCGATCTGTCTCCTCTCCTTCGTAGGTAAACTCTTCGAGAAGCTTCTCAAGAAGCGAATACATCAGACGGCGTTGGCACCGGGGCGGATCTCCGACCGACAATTCGGGTTCACACCCGGAAAGTCGACGGAGGATGCGATCGTGGAGCTGCGTAGCACAGTCAATGCCTCACAGCATCGATACGTGACGGCGTTGCTCTTCGACATCTTGGGTGCTTTCGATAATGTCTGGTGGCCCCTTGTTTTAGATAGTTTGAAAGCGAAACTCTGCCCGCGAAACGTTTACGCAGTAATGCAAAGTTATTTCAGCGGTCGTCGCGTATCTATAAAAATCGCGTCAAGTAAGGTTTCTAAGCAGGCCACGAAAGGTTGCCCGCAGGGCTCCGTTCTCGGTCCGGACTGCTGGAACATTATGTTCGATGACTTAATCGCCCTCTTAGAGTCTCTAGGCTTCAAAGTAATCGCGTACGCTGACGATCTCCTCGTCGTTGTCTGCGGAGACAGCAGACGAGAGATCGAAACAATCGGTCAACGTGTAGTAAATATAATACTCGAGTGGTGTTCTTCGGCCAAACTCGAGATCTCAGCTCGTAAAACTGAAGCAATTGCTCTCAGAAGCGGCTGGATCAAGAGGGCCCCGATAGGCCGACGGGGAGGAGCGCGACCAAATAGGAAACGAAAAACAGTTCGATATATCAAGGCGGATCTGTCCCGCAGACCGCCGGTCATAAAAATCGGTAACGCGAAAATCGGGTTTAAATCCTCCGTGAGGTATATAGGTGTGCACATTGACAGCGGCATGGGTGTCCGTACCCACTGTCAATATCTAGACGTCAAAATGGGACTTCTCTTCGGAAAACTGAGTAGGCTAGCGAGATCTCAATGGGGACTCCGCTTCGACTCTCTCGCGGTGATTTACAGAGGCGTGTTGATTCCGGTGGTAACGTATGCTGCTGCCGGATGGGCCGATCTCTGCACTGAAGGCGAGTTGAAGATGCTCCGCTCCCTACAACGCCGGACTCTGATCTCGGTGACTTCGGCTTACCGAAAGTCATCGTGGGACGGTCTGTGCGTGGTGGCGGGCACGGAACCGATTGACATTCTCCTAGAGAAACATAGGGCATTCTTCCATCTCCGTGAAGGTCAGAATGCAACGATAGGACAAACGCTGATCCCAGCCGGGCTGGACGAAGCGAAAGACCGCGTAATTGACGAGGTGTACAAAGTTTGGCAATTCCGATGGGACTCCTCCCTGAAGGGCCGAACTACGTACGCCTTCTTCCCAGATATCAGAGCTAGATTAGAATCAAGATTTATCAAACCGGACTAATACATAACGCAAGTTCTCACAGGTCACGGCAACTTTCGGTACCGACTCTTCAGGTACCGAGTCGTCGACAACGAACAATGCGTTTGCGGCGCGTCAATAGATTCACTAAGGCACTTCCTTCTGGAGTGCCCAATTTTCGACGCACAAAGGGAGGCCCTGCGCGACATTGTCCCGTCTGGCCAGTGGAGTTGGCCGGAGGCGGCACACAGCTTCGTGTCGTTACCAGAAGCCTTCTCCCTACTGGCTGGTTTTTGCGCCGAGTCCCTTTATATTAAAAATTATATCGAACCTCAATTCGAAACGTGACAAGAACAAGCGTAAGACAAACCTCGTTTATCGCGGTATTCATTTATCTCTCTATTTATTTATTTATATATATACGAAATAACCATTTCAGATCTCAGGTGAATGAATGTATCTACGTGTGAGTGTTTGAAGAATGAATGCAATAAATTTCGCAATCCCCCTCTTCCTATTCCCCTCCCCAAACCCCATCCCGAAATCCTTTCGCCCCTAACAGGGTCTCGGCGTGCGTACAGGCGTGTACGCAGCGAATCCGCCTCCCCGTGGTCCCCGTGGACGCGGTTACCGACTCTGGTTGGTGCCGTGACCAAAGGATTCGCTCGCAGAAACGGCCCTGCGACGCCCTGGATTTTTCCGAGAACGTTCTCTCGGTAGCGGTGAGCGAAGAGTAGATAGCAGTTAGTTCGCGTATACCCGATTGGGTGAGGTCGCATATTCGTGTCCGTCCTCGGACGGCCGGATTTACACTAGTCTGTCCCTATCTACTGGGGCCCATGGCCAGACCACACTGCTATGGGCCATAAAACAATTGCGCATGGTGTTGCGTGATCCCAGGAATCTGGGCAAAGCACAACCGCCTTTGGTAGGAACGTGTGGTAGAGTTGATGAGCGTATTGGGCGCCATGTCGACTCGCTCCCAAGGGTTTGCGTGACAGGGCCGTCGTTTGAGGTGTCGGACTTTGACCTAGTATCCGAGACGAGATCCTGGAGACCACGCTCCGCTTACCCTAAAAAGCCTCCATGGTGCTACCCAATCCCAGAACTCTGGGTAACAGATGCCCGTGGTGTGCAGAATTGCGTGGAAGAGGTGTCACGGTGAGTGCCCTCGGCGGTTCCCCATCAAACGCTGGAAGAGGAGTCTTCCTAACATGGGATTGTGCGTAGGGTAAAGGCACGGCCATCGTTTGAGGTGTCGGAATGATGGACCCAGTCATTCTAGTATCCGAGATGAGTCCGTGGTGCGGACCGTTCGACTTTACTCTTAAAACTGTCATTACGGAGCTACCCAATCTCAGCCCGCTTCTGAGCAACGGATGCCACTGACAGAAACTGATGAGCGGTAGGGGAAACCCGCCCTTCGGGGCCACGCCCTCGACGATGACCTGTTAACGTTGCTTGAGGTTCATTCTCGCTATCACAGGTACTAAGGGTGGCATTGAAAGCCCCACCGAGATGTGGATCGGTTCTATGCCAGTTTGGGATGCACTCTTAGGGGCAGTGACCTTCGGGGTCTAGAAATGGGGTGTTCTTTTGCATATACCCGACTGGGTGAGGTGGCACATCCGCGTCCTGCTTCGGTGGGCCGGATACAGATTAAACTGTCCCTATCTACTGGGCCCACGGCCAGACCACACTGCTGTGGGCCATAAAACTGGCACGCGGAGTTGTGCGATCCCAGATTCGCCCTCTGGGCAAAGTGCAACCGCTGTCAGAAAGGAACGTGTGGGAGAGTTTCGGCTCACTCCAAGGGAAGCGTGACAGGCCGTCGTTTGAGGTGTCGGGTAAAGCCTAGTATCCGAGACGAGTCCTGGAGACCACACACCGCTAAACCCTAAAAAGTTTGCGACAGGAGCACTCCGATCCCAGGAACCTGGGCAAAGGTTGCCATCGCATTCAAAAACTGTGTGGTAGAGGAGTGCGAGAGTCCTCCTCGACGGTCACCCGTCAAACGTTTTGGTCGGAAGTCTAATAACACGGGTACGAGTGTTCCAGAACATATACACAAGTACAGGCACCACAAGGAACACGAGACCTGGATACACAGAGAAGACGTAACACACGAGGAAACCGTTGGGCGTCGGACAGGGGCGCACGGTACTTACACGAGGACAAGAATCCACGAGATACCAAGAACATTTCAGACGTAAACACAAAACGAGGAACTTTTTATTGTGCGCGATTGCTGTAGGCAATACGCACGGGGACTTTGACGAAATGTGCGCGGTTGCTATAGGCAACACGCACGGGACGTACATAAACACAAGGCACAAAGACTCACGAGTATAAGTACACAGAGAACACATGGTCGAACATCTAATGACGACAACACATGAGGACATCAACATGGATGCACAATGACGAAGCACAAGATGTCACGAGGAAGGTGTTACGAACCTGTACACACGGCGAAGAACTTTGACATATAACACTCGGGGCCTGTCAGCAGACCACACTCTGCAGGCCATAAAACTGTTGTTTGTTGTTGTACGATTCCAGGACTCTGGCTAAAAGTGCAAACAGCAGCAGAAATAATTATGTGTGGTAGAGAGAAGGGCTCGAACCCAAGGGTTAGCGAGACGGGGCCGTCGTTTGAGGTGTCGGGGCTTGGACCTAGTATCCGAGACGAAATCCTGTTTTACCACGCGCCGCTGACCCTAAAAAGCCGCGACTGGAGCTACCCAATCTCGGATCCCCGGGTAACGGATGCCATCGTCGGCAGAACCGCGTGGTAGAGGTGCTGCGAAAGTGGCCCTCGGCGATTTGTGACCCATATGCGCGACAGGAGTAGTCCTGTCTCA